>CM035794.1:62368454-63008454 GCA_020466265.1 Siphamia tubifer | reverse complement strand
AAGGACACTTTGACATGTGAACCGCCAACCCTTCGATCATCGGACGACCCGTTCTACCAGCTGAGCCACAGCTGCCCCGCCCCGACTTCAATGACGTTGAAGTCAATCTATTTAATCAGTGAAAATAGTAAAAGTATAGGGGGCTGTACTTTTGAAATCTGAAATGTCAAAATTGTGATCAGAAAGGTTGTAAGTCATCCCAGACGACCTAAAAACAGGGCTTTATGTGCAAAATGCCGAACTAACACTTTAAGAATATATCAAAAGCAGAATAGAAGGTTCCTCTTCTTTTCTCTTCTGTTCCTCATGGGATGTTTTTATTATACTGCTGTTAGAGTCATCCTGATCAGTTCCTCAGTCCAACCCCTTAAATTCTACCTCGTAGTTGGCATCAGTTATGTCTCAGCTGTGGAGCATTTTCTCTTACTTAACTCTGAACATCTGATGTTGCGTCTGTGGTCACATTAAAAAACACTGTGAAGTGAGGCCTGACATAACGCAATACCACTTAAGTATAATTAGACAGGTGTCCCAGGCTGTTTTTAGGAGACTTGTTAAAAACCTAAATGTACACAGAAGAGTACACACAACACATCTTGGAACAAATAAAAGTTCAGTCCGTGGCAAGGTTTGTGCTGTCGATCAGTATGACACAATAAATCCATTATGAGATGCTGTATTGTTTTCCATAACAATCTCACCAGGATCAGTGAGATCACAGTGAAGTTATGTCAGTGGTGTTGTTTACATGTAGGTTCCTTGCAATTAAAACTATATTTTACCCTGACTTTGACCTCTTCCTTTCTGGATACTGTGATGACAGGGACACTGCATATACTGTAGTGACAGATAAGATGTCCCTCAAACTTTAACTACACCTCAAACTTTACGAAAACATGTTTACAATAATAGCCACTTGCTCTCTTTTCACACTCTTTGTACCTTATCTTACTTAACATTCTGTCAAAGCACCACCACAGAAATCTTGATAAGTTGTTGTGTTCACTCCATTTACAAAAACCACAGATTGTTTGGGTGTCTACAGTCTGACAGGTAAATTTCTCTGACAAATGTCTGTCTCTCTGTACAGCTCCTGCTTAAATGTATGTTGTGTTTGTTGTGTCATCTCTGTGCTTTAGAGCTCAAAAATATGCCTTTAACATCCAAAATGTTCTCCATGTTAAAAGAGGCTAATGATCGAAATTTTGTAATAAATTGCATAATTCATATTTTGCACTGTTGGATCTGAAAAAGGTTCTACATAGAGTTTCAAAATAAAATTAAAAAAAAAATAGAAGAAACAGGTAGGACACAAAGAAAATTGAGTAAGGAATTTATTGAATTTAATTATTAAAAACAACAATTAACCCTTTGCATATTGATCACTATAGTGGGCAGTTGTTCTACAACTGTTCACTTGTTGTATATTCATGGTTTTCACATCAGCCAGTTCATATCATTACTGTAACTTGCCCAAACTTTTTTTTTTTTTTTTTTTAGATAGGGCCAGATCTAATAATGTGTAGATTACCGTAGGCCAGTGGTTCCTTCTGACATTTTTTAAACAACAAAAATGACATATAAATGCACTGTTCTATAACAGTATTATCTTCATTGTTGCAATATAATCATTTAAAAAAGCAATGTAACCACATCTATGTCATGACCTTTCCCCCCAATTCAGACTAACTCCACCTGTCCTGCACCGTGCAGCTGCAAATTTGCTCTAATCAGCAAACTATTTAAGCTCTGAATCTTGCAGTTGCCAGTGCAGGACCATTTCAGAAGTGTTACTGTCCCATAATGTGTTATTTTTTTTGCATCCCCTCAATGATCTAGCCTTACTTTTGTTTGTTTAGGTTCTGTTTTATTCACTTGTTGTTTCATCATTTTGTTCTGTTTTGTTATTAAGTCTGCTCTCCCTTCAACACGGAGTATTTGAGTCCTTCCACTACAACCCCTCATGACAAAATGGTCCCACCAGCATTAGAACTAGTGTTGAAGGAACCCTTTTGTTTTGTTTTCCCTGGTTTCCTTTTTTTTTTTTTTTTAATTCTGTCTGTTTGTCTTTTTCCTCTGGTCTCATGTTGCTCCGTGTGTCTGTATCTGGTCTCAGTTGAGTCCTTGTTCTCTTAGTCTTTGTCACCAAGCATTTGAGTCCTTCTACAACAACCGCTCATGACAATATAGGCTACTTAAGTGTGAACAAATTAAAAAAATACATAGATATATATTCTTACCTTTCTGTCCTCTCTGGAATTATTAACATATGAACTGTGGAGGATCTAGAATTGATAATAATCTGAAGCCCATGTTCATGTTAAACATGACTTGTATGATGAATCAATTGCTTGTTATTATTAGACTGTAATTAACAGACATGCCTTTGCATTTCCTCTACTAATTTATTCATTAGTTCCAAAAATCTGAGAATGAAAATAAATATATTGGCATCTGTGTTGAAGTCTTCTCCTTGGTAAAACACAACCAAAAATAAACCTCAAAGCCCAATATAATAATGATAGCTTTGAAGCACACTCCTATCCCAAAATGAGAAGACCCTCAATTCATTATACAGATCTGAAATTAACCAGACCTTCAATTTAATTCACTCATCCAGAATGAATAAATCAAAATCACTGAACAGAAAACTTCACATGAGTTATTAACAAATGTGCAAATGAGTGTTAAACTAATAAAATAGTGTGACTTTTAACTTTTGGTGTATATCTTTCCCCTAATATTTAAGAATTGTAATATAGAGAGGCCAATAATCTAATAACCGCTAATAATGTAATAACTGGAGTCCTGAACTGATACCATCACAACTTTTGGCCAATAATATAATAATTTATTCGCCAGTTATTATGTTATTGGCCTGGTAAAAAAAAAATGTAATAACTAAGCCAATAATATAATAACTGATTATGTTACTGGCCAGAAGTTATGATGATATTAGGTTCAGGACTTTTATTATATTATTGGCCAGTAATTTTATTGGCCTATTATATTTTAAAAAGGGCAAATGTATTATGTTATTGGTTCTTACAAGGCCTAGTAATAGTTATGCCGATGTTAATAGTTTGGAAATATCTAGTTAATATGTGGCATAATCACAACTTGTAATTGAAGATAACATGACCGTAGGTGACTGAAATAAAGAGGGAAGTTTCCAAATTTTGCAGTTTTGCCATTGACTTTTAATATATAATTAAATCATTAAATTCAGCTGTTTATATCACTGAAAAAATGGTATTGGCTTTTTTTTATGTCACCTCATGTTTTTCATATGTTTGCAACAGTCTTGTGTTACAGAAGAACAGTGGTGTTAGAGGTTCCTGATGCATTAAATAAGTTTGGGTAAGACTTAACTCTGAATTTTAATGATATATATAAAGCATACAAATCCATGTGTCATCTATTGTGACAGCCTGTAGAACTGCTGTAAATGGACATGACTGTTGGAAAATTTGAAACTCACTTCTTTCTCAAATCAATCAATCCATTTCAGTCCTTATTGTATTTCCCATGATTTTTCAGTTCAATACTTTTTCAGTGCTGAATACTGAGATACTACAGTATGTGACTGTTACCAATGAGGGTCTCTGGGTATTTTCAAAGTAGACCAGAGGCCGCTCAAATGGTCCAGGTCCTCGTACGTCATGAAAACAGTTGGTTTCATAACAATCCATTGATCTTTTAACAGACAGCATCAACCACCAAAGAGGAGAGGAAAAAAAGTTGAAATTTTAGGGTTTCTTTGTGTTTTACTGATATGGTGAATAAGAAAAAAAAAAAAGTAGTGTTGGCCTTGGTAGATGTCTGTACTCTCTCACTGCCCTTCTACTTAATTTTGTTTTTATTCTCATGAAAAACATAGCTCAGTATCTTTAATAAAGCAATAGAGATTGAATTTCTTTTCTGGTAAACATCACAGTTTTACATAACACAACAGGAAATTATGTATGAATTGAATGATTAAAAACAAATGCGTCTGTTTCTTTTGAAGTCCAACCAGACATAATAAAACAACAGACATTATTATTCTACAAGCAATTACAGTGGGGTGTCATAGTTACTGGAGTTTTCATCCAAAAACTTTTTCCTATTATGGAATTTTTGTTTTTCACAGTTTCCTTTCAATATCACTGCCTCCATCACTGAATCATCTTAGTTTTATCAGAACAAAAGAAGCAACTACGACACCCAGGACTCACTTAAAGTATATGTGCAACAAGCTCCTATCAGATCTAAAGTGTCTATCCCACTTTCATTTCCAGGACCATTTAGTAACTTATCCAATTTGCAAACATGGCCCTCAATGGTGCTGTCAATGGTGATACATAAACCGTCTGTCTGCTGAGTGACATCAATTGTGTTCAATGTCTCGGTCCATCCAGCAGCAAAATGACATTAATGGGTCAGCCTATTCCCAACCCACTTTCGTTTACTCCATCTTCTTGTCTTGTATGCGCCTCCATGTGTGTCTGTAGACACGTTTGTAATAGTGCACATGGCCAGATTGAGTCCCAGATTGCTGCGGCTGGATGGATGATGGTGTCAAGCACCTGACAAGAATGAAATAGTTGGACATGTTTACACAGCATCTGAACATTTTTAGCAGGTCATTTGCAAAGTTTCTCACATAGCCATCACTTCCAATGTTTGTAAAGCACAATGTTGCATAAAAAATATAATGAAATATTATTTATATAGGGCAGCTGTAGGTGGTGAGGGGTAATGACAGGTACTTAGCTGGAACGGTAGGATATCAAAGCATAACTTACAACCACTTATTACTACAGAGACAGTACATGGGGCATAATACTGAATTCTCAGAGTGAGAATAAACTCTGAAAGGGAGACACCCTGATCTGGTCATATTTGTCATTACAACAGCCATGGCTCAGTTGGGAGAGCGGGTTGTTCATTGACTGAACGGTTGGCGATTCGATTCCCACTCTGTCCGAATCAGTCTGTTGTGTCCTTTGGCAAGACACTTCCCCCTCCCCACCTCCAGTGTCACTCACACTGGTGTATGAATGCGTATGAATCTTTGGTGGTGGTCAGAGGTGCCGTAGGTGCGAAATGGCAGCCACACTTCTGTCAGTCTGCCCCAGGGCAACTGTTTCTACATATGTAGTTTACCACAACCAGAGGGAGCATGTGAGAGTGAGTGAATAATGGATCAATAATGTTAAGCACTTTGGGTGCCTTGAAAAGTGCTATAGAAATCTAATCCATTATTATTACAATTAACCATTGTCTATATTTATGGCAAATTTGTAATGTATCCTCATGCCTAAATAATACACACACGATTCTAAGTGCCCCCCCAGATAGATAGACAGACAGACAGACAGCCATGGTTCGTTTGGTAGAGCGGGTTGTGGGGTATGGAGATGTGTGCATTGGCAAGGTAAAGCCAAAGTACCACTAGGTGTCCTCTTCCCTCCCGCACCTCCCTAATCAGCTGACTAACAACTCCAGGCTGTTCCAGGAACCCTCATGCACCAGGATGCTGCCTTTCTGGACTAAGGTGTCAATGTAGACATTCTGAAGGAGGAAGTCTGTCAACCTTCTTGAGAGAATGCTGAAGAAGATTTTCCCTTCAATGCGGAGAAGTGAGATGGTCCTAAACTGCTCCAGCTTGGTGGAGTATTTTTCTTTAGGTATCTATACTCCCTCCATCTGCCCCCATTGGCCTGCTATTGCTCTTCTGCACCACACCACTTGCAAGATCTTCCAAAGGATTTTAAGGAGGCTCATCTGGGTCTGGTGGGAGCAAGTACTGCCTGTAACTCCTTCCAGGTGGGCTCTTGGGTGTTTAAATTGGTGTGTCCAACAGCACTCTAAGGATACCTAGCTCTTACTCCCTATCATGGTTGCACAAGTTGTTTGGAGGAAACAGTCTACCTCCTCTTTTTTATAGGCTAGATGATAACTGTGCTTCTGCCCCAATAGCTGTGCAGTGAACCTGAATGGGTCGGCTATGAATGCAGGACATTTTCTGTCTCTCTTTCTCTCTCCTCCATCTCCTATTCCATTCAGCTCTTCGAAAAGACATCAGTTTCTGCCTGATGATTTTACAGACCTCCATGATATTCTGCTGTTGCAACAAAAATGGTCGTCGAGAAACTGATATTTTTACATGTACCTGTTGGACTCTCCAGAGGCCACAAGTATATGCTAAGGTGGTGGAAGGGGCTCAAAGTGCCAGCACCAATGATTCAATACAGCAGCATCAGTATATGGAGAGGGGAAACTGTCTCTACACAATAACCAGACACTCCAAATTGTCCAGCTTATTTGAAGTGTAAGAATTTCCCAAATTTCCCATTCATCAGTGAAGGTCAAGATGTTTGCATGAACACCTTTTATGACAAAAAGGGATTCTGTGAAGTCACAATGACTTTCATGTTTGGGTGGCAAAATCTAATCATTCCATCCTCACTAAATGTTCAAGTGAGTGTATGTGGCAAATGTGAAGAGATTTCCTCAAAGCTTGTCTGAAATATCATATTTATAAAAATGAACAAACAGGGAGTCACAGTGACCAGCTGCCAAAATATTGCAGTTCATCCACATACAGTAAAAATGTGTGCCAAGTATTGGGAAATTTGTCAAACCATTTCAGTGATATTGCATTTTAAGTGGACAGAGATCAGAGAATGCAACAAAACTACTACATCACTGTTAAGATCATGGATAATACTTGGTAGGTTTATGCAGGGAAATTAGATTGTGTGAAAAGCATGGAGCTCATTATATTGTTGCAACACATCAGAATTACTCAGAAATAATTTTTCTTCCATTATGGACTGGAATTAGGCAGGTATATATTAGGAGTCACCCCATATTTATTATTTTGACATTTAACATTGGCTTAACGTGACAAGTGTAGAAACAGATTTACACACAACTGTGAAACAGCTGAGGGTAATTGTAACCCATTATTCATCGCAGTGTTAAATAACTGTCACAATGCAAAACAGTTTCCCAAACAGTTTTCTTGAGGTGGTCTGTCATGTCTGGCCAAATGTACTTCAAAGAAATGACCCAGAGAAGAAACTATGTTGTCAGTTGTTTAGTTTTCTATCCAGGAAAAAAAAATGCATTGTGTGATGCTGTAATAACACACATAACAGAAATAGAATCACAAGAACACAATGATGACGAAGAGGCACAAGGATGATGCGTTTGACCGCTCTGTGATGACAGGTGTGGTTTGTGCATGTGCTGCCCGCTGGGAAAAATAAGAAAAAAATGCAAATTAGGTTTTGATGAGAAAAACTGAGGACTCCAAACTATGTCTGGTTTTCCCCCACAGACTTCTTTGTCTACAGTTTCCTTGTTTTTGTGTTTTCACATTATTTATCTCCTTTTTGTTCCTTAATTGTTTCCCTCCTTTACATTTAGCATGTTTCCCTCTTCTTCCTTCTCTATTGTTGTTGCGATGTCAACTATGAGGGACAAAAAAAATTACAAAATTATAAATACATAAATAAATGCAGGAATAAATAAATATGCTGATTTCCATCATTTAATATTAATTTTGTCAATTATACTTCCTTATAAATATATATTGAGTGTGATTTGCCGGGGAGAAGGTGGGGGTCGTGTCACCCTGGAGATGCGACACGATTCTTGGGGGAGAGAAGGTGCGCAGAAAGTCCAGGAAATGGTAAAGTCCAGGTGGAGGGCACTGTACTGTAAAGCTCACTGTCAGATCTTTGAGCCACCTTCGCCCCTGGACTCTTCCTGGCCGACCCGGAGAAAATGCGCCCCTCAGGTACTTGTTGACTATTGGTCTGGTGTCAGTGTTTAGTCATAGATGGAGTTTACTACCCACTTTGCGCTGCATTCATAAACAACTCGACTGAGAAGACCATACCCGGGACGACTACAACTGGGCAAGTGGTCTCCGGGACGCCACATTTCCCATGCCCGCCCGTGGGACGGGGATTCGGTGCTGAGCTCTTTGCTCTTCAGTACTGAGGGTATCCTGCTTAGTTTATTTTCCTCAAAGTAATATATATATATATATATATATATATATAAATATATATATATATATATATATATATATATATATATATATATATATATATATATATATGGGTGGTCCTTACTCGAATCTGAAGCAATATTGGTTTACTTAGTTAACTAGTCAGAAGCAATCCACCACTCTACGTGTATCAACCAGCTTGGCTCTGCTCAGCCTTTTTGCATTTCAGTTCTGAAAAAGGATCTGGAATCTTTTACCCAATACTACTTGGTATCACCTCTACTCAGGTTCCAAGAGATATTAAAACAGACACTGGTTGTTCAGACAGCTGTCTCTCTTACTAAAATATTTGGAAGTTGTCAATAGAGCCCACACGATTAATCAGGCTGATTATCGGGTCTCGCTGATTATTACCGATTTATTAGCTTTTTTTGCTGCAGAGTTTCTGTCACTGACTGCTCCTGGACACATGTGTGCAGTGCCCAGAGAGTTGGAGATGGAGTAAAGTCTGTCAGTTCTGCTTTTACTTTTGCTCTGACAATCAGGCTATCTCCCCCACACACACCTGCACGTGGAATCTTAGACTGCTACCCCCGTTACTAGTCCTCCAAACTGAACCACCGCCAAACAACTCCCACCCTCCGTCACGCTCTGACAAGGACTGCTCGTACCCCACTCCGAACCACACCAGCTCCATGCACACTCTGACAAGGGTTGCTCGGAACCACCAAGGCATGCTACGACACGGGTCACTCCGGACTACCCCCACCCCACACATTCCGATATGGATAGCTTTAATGAAAATGAAGGGCGGCTCACTTGCATTAAGACAAGAACCACTAAAACAGAGCATTTTGAAAAGGCTTGAAGAGACTGGTATATGTCTTCATCAATGAGGTATTTTGACCAAAGCATGTCACAGACAAGTCACTGAGACAACAGGGAACTGTGTTCATTTGTGGAAAATGGGTATGATATGTCCACGTTAAACTGTAAGCTTAAAATGGTGCATCTAGACTTGTTTTCTTGTTTGGATTATCTGTTTTATTTTGTTATTATCCCAACTGGTTAGAAAATACCCTGTGAATGACTACCTTTTGCCATTTTTTTAAAGTAATTACAACCTTCAAAATACAACATTCATTCATTTACTGAACCCGCTTTATCCTAACTGGGGCCACAGGGGCAGCTGGAGCTTAGCCCAGCTAATTATGGGCAAAGGTGGGGTACATCCTAAACATGTCACAAGTTCAACTCAGGGCTGATCTATAGAGACTAACAATTAAGCTCATATTCACACCGATTGGCAATTTAGATTAACCTACAGTATCAGTGCATGTCTTTGGATGGTGGGAGGAAGCTGGAGCATCTGGAAAAAACCCACGCAGACACAGGAAAGAACATGAAAACTCCACAAAGAAAGGTCCCATCCTCATAATGTGTAAAATCATTTACTGCATGTTAAAGTTCTACTAAAATAGATGCTTCTTCCACTTTATGCACAGGTGTGAGTGAAATGACCGTACAAAGCACAATGTCTCAGGTTTCAAACACTGTAGGAATTTCCCCAACTACACAAACAGTGGAAGAGTTACAGCCATCCATTCAGTGATAACACATCAGGATTCAAAGAGTCAATCCCTGTTCACATGGAAACACACAAAATCCTCACATTGGAAAGCATTTAATTTTTTTCCCCCACGGACTTAAAAAAGCATTTATTTTCAGATGAGAGATTCAAACATGCAGAAAAGTGTTTGTTTTGGAAAATGTCCATATTACTGTGGACAGGGCAGAAGAAGTATTTTGCATAAACAAATCAAATTGGTTTTAGCTTTTGCCTTCTGAACCAAACCTCTGGTCTGGATCATATAATGTTTCAAACTCTTCCATGTTTACTACAGCTTTTGTCTGACATTTCTTTCAACAGTTTTTCAAACGTGGTGGGGTTTCCATCCTGTTTTCAATCAACTCATGTCCTGTCTGCCATAATGTAGGTACTTTTCTCAATGGTTATTTTTCCCCTTCGTGCACATGATCTTTATTTTTTTTTTGTACTTTATTTTATAATGTCCCTGTATCTACAATGCAACCAGAAATGATCATACAGACCATTATTTATGGCACAGTAAAAACAGCGGACAGTCTGTTATGATGTTGAACAGGTTTTAGCCTAAACCAGAGGTCTGCAACCCTGGTCCTAGAGAGTTACTATCCTGCATGTTTTAGATGTTTCCTTCTTCAAACACACCTAACGTGATCATCTGATGATCGTCTTATCATTTTAATCCTCTGTGCTGGAATACGGATGCATCTAAAACATGCAGGATTCTGGGCTCTCTAGGACCAGGGTTGTAGACCCCTGACCAAAACTATAAAGGGGTGAACATGGCTCAGTTGGTCGTCCAATACCCGAAGGACTGGTGGTTCAAATCCCGCTCTTTCCTGGTTTTTAGTGTCCTTAGACACAACACTTCACCTTCCTTTCCTCTAGTTACTCACACTGGTGTATGGATACGTATGGAGGTTTTGTGATCATCAGAGGGGTCGTAGGTGCGAAATAGCGGCCACGCTCCTGTCAGTCTGCCCCATGGTAACTGTGGCTACATATGCAGTTTACCACTAACAGAGGGAGAATGTGAGAGTGAATGAATAATGGATCCATTGTGCACTTTGAGTGTGCATTCCATAGAAAAGTGCAAAATCAATCTAATCCATTATTATTAAAGACCCAACGCAACTTTTGTCAGCTACTAAATTAAATGTTCTCTATATGCAACCTTTGTTAAGTGCTTTATCACCATTAATTTACAATATTATCCTCTGTATTGTGTATTGTATCAAGACGAATTGGGTATTAACTAATCATGTAAGTGTTTATAAAAAATAAATACATAAAGGTGAGAATTATCTCAAAACCAGAGAAAAATGTAGAAAAAAATAATATTTTTCAGTCAAATATATCATTGACTGAATATAAACCAAGCCTATCCATCCACTGTCATTTATTAAAGTATTCCACTATGGAGCCTCTAAACATCCAAATAGGTCCTATCTGATGAATGTGAAAAAATTACAAACTGTATTTTACACCAATTATTTACATGCATTGGTAGGATTAGTGGATCAACACGTATTAAACATTTTAGATCAGTAGATGCTTTTGGTTGGTGATGGATGTTTGAGTCTTTATGGGTTAAACATAGTGTAGCTGCAGCTCAGGCCTGATTTAACCTTATTTATAACTCACTCTGTAAAAAGAGAAAGAGATTTCACTTAAGATTGAAAAGTTTATTATCAATTGAAAAAATAAAAGTTGTATTAGTATAAAAAATATACAAGTACTATAAAAACTGAATATAAAAAGGCTAATAAAAAGAATATATGTAACCTGTCTCATGCGAAAAACAACGGTTTATGGAGAAACTTGTTGTTAAAGAGAATTCTTGGTAAAAAGCGTCTGCTAACTTTGTCAGTACTGATCTGCATCTACAGCAGGACATACACTGACACACAGTACTTACCTGTAAGGTCTAGATTTGATGTTTCAGGTGCAGATTAATTGCAAAAACAATGATAGACATGCATGAATTGCTATTTGCTAAAAAGAAGATCCCATTTTTCATGATCTTTTAAACATTGTATATATGTGGATAAGAGGCCACAATGTAGAAATTTGTACAGTGCACAAAATATTACATTTGAATATTGTATTACTTACTTTCCATTACACTTATTTAGTGATGAAAGACTTCAAATAAAATAAAGACTGAAAAATAGCCATGCAATTTCAATAATAATAATAATAACAATAATAATAATAATAATAATAATACATTTTATTTATCAATATATAAGCAATTCTAAAAACAAATCTACATGGATAAAACACACACACACACATATATATATATATATATATATATATATATATATATATATATATATATATATATAATGGAAAGAGCGAAATGCTAAATATTCTTCACTTCAATCTCAGCTCTGAGGATTGGAATCTGATACTCCTCTCATTCTTCTAGGGTTAGAGCTGTGTTTTGGGGTAAATAATTGGCAGCCACAGGTCTCTGTGTTAAACTGTTCAACCACTCTTCTAGAAAGACGATTAGAAAATCTGTTAAAATTGCAAATGGAACCCATTATGGTTTGATGTAACCGCAAACCTCATTCCTGGTAATGAGTCACATACCAATAAAACACATGGACCTACCACACTTTGAACTGCAAGAAAGGGGGGGAAAAAAACATTAAGTAATATTTGGTGGAAAAAGAGGTAAAATGATTGAAATATATTTGAACTTCAGAAGAAAAGACAAAGTTTTTTTCCCTAATCCTTTAGGGATCTAAATATTTTTGCTTAAATTATTCCAACCGCTTCTTTCACAAATGGGTACCTGACAAAACATTTTTCCCCATTTCTTTGCTGTTTTCTTGAAATGTAAAACTTAAACAAGGTCCTTCCAGTAAGTGTGCCTTCAAATATCTGGAATAAAAAGAATAATGCTGTTTGTAGTGTGTAACTAAACTGATTTTCCTTATGATATACACGTATGATATTAGAGTATTTCACATTTTCTTTAATCCCGGTATCATTTAAAGTAATTACAAAACTCTACACATAGCTAAAAAATGTATCAACCATTGACATAACTGAAAGAAATGAACGTTGCACTGAAACCAAGACTAATAGTAACACCTGGAAAATTGACATTGAGTCTGAATTTTATTGGATGTGGATAAATAAACATGTTTGAGTAACTAGAGCTGGTAATTTGTGATATAATAGGACACTGATCCCAACATGTTATAGTTAAACTTCACAATACTACTTTGTTTTGAAACAGTTTCACTAGGGGATTCCTATTGTCCACATTAATAACTCTTCTTTGAAAATGAATTTTTAATGTATTGTAGCAACTCATAATATAATAATGGGTCATCATGTATTCAAAGTTCATAATGTAATAACAACTCATGATAAAAATATATATTTGCACATGATGTAATAACTTATTACATTATGAGCTCGGCTATACAGCAATTCATGGTGTAAAATTTGATAATGTAACAATTTATACTCGAAAAAATGTGCATTTTCACATTTTTTTTTACCTTTGCCATTGCTGCAAGGTGAAAGGTTAACTATGGTTCAGTAATATTTTTGAAGCAATAAGGCATTGTTACATTATGAACCTTTATTATATTATGAGTTGCTATATACCTGAACTCATAATGTAATAAATTATTGCAATATTACATTTTGCCCTTATGATTTTATAACATTATGAATGAGATTATTACATTGAAATTACTACATTATGAGCCATTAATACATTAGAAGTAACTACACGTATATTAAGGACAGACTAAGGCAGTTAAGGACATTTTTTGACAGAATAAAATACAGTAACGAAAAACAAAAACCCCCTTTTTGAGACTGTAAAACTGTTTTCTCAGTACTTTGCTGCTCAGTTTATCTAAGAGTCTCCATACAAATGAGAAAAAGAGGCTGAAAAACATGTCAACATCACACAAATCCAGTCTAATAATGATTTCCAAACCTGTACATGTAGTCATGTAGAGGATAAAATGTTTTATGTCTCCAAATGTGTAGTTAATCCAATAAATATGACCAATGAAAATACAGACATCGCACACACACTTAAAGATGAAAAGAAGAGATGCATATTTGAACATTTGAATAAGGGTTTATTATCTGGCAATTTCATATGTATTACACAATTCTGCAGAACATGATTTAAGTGTACCATGTGTAACTCACCAAACACTCTGGGTGTGGAAGTCAGGGTGGTGGACATATTGGATACATAGTTATTCCACCATAACCACACTCAACCCTTAATTTATTATAGTTGTCTTTAGTCATTCTATATTTTGTAAATTTCCAAAAATTCTGATGACACACATGCAGAGACTAATATGAATATTTTTTTTGGCAAGTGGATGGAAAATACAATTACATCAGTGCTTGATTTATAATGAACTCTTCTTAAACTCAACCAGGAAAGTAAATTATATTTTTTTTCTCTCTGCCTTGTTTAAGAGGAGTTTAGGATATTTTCACAGGCTTTTCTTTTACACACACACACACACACACACACACACACACACACACACACACACAAATACTCTTTTCCATGTCAGGTTTGTAAATCAAGTAGCCATTGGGTAGTGAGTGTAAACACATCTTCTTTTAGTAAAAAGGAATGTATTTTTTTTTAAATAAAATAAAATAAATATGAATGAATGAATAAATTTTAAAAAATATTACTTTAACAATGAAAAATGTAATAAATAACATTTATTTTTTTAAATAAATTAATTAAAAAGTAAATAAAACTAAACACATTTTTTCCAAAGTGCACACAACTTCAAACCTTTGAAAACTTTCCGTGATGCTTTAGGGGGACTTCCAGAAAAAAATGGAATTCATGTATTTATAGGGCCACATCATATCCATTCTACTAGTGCGGACCTTTATTTGTATTTAACCCTCGTAGGGACCTGAATTTTGGTCCCCACGTCCCCATGGTTTAACTGTGTAAACATATCAATGTCCCCATAAAGATAGGAATAAAAGTACACACATACACACACTGGTTTCCATGTCCCATGAGGACCTTGTTTGTTATCATCACTTGTAGGTAAAGTACCCATTGGGTAATGAGCGTGAACTCATGCTATTTTTCCCTAAAGCTAAATTAAAATAAATCAAAAGGCTGAAAAATATTACAAAAAAATATTATATATATATATATATATATATATATATATATATATATATATATATATATATATGTATATAAAATACAATTCAAAATGTACACATTTTTAAAAAGACATATATAAACGCATCTTCAAATCTTCGCAAAATCTTTGCTTTGTAGCTTTTTCCCCTATGCTTCATGGGGACTTACTCATAGAACCACATCATTTGCATGAATTTGTAGGGTTCACACAGATTTTTAATTTACTTAGTGGGGACCTGAATTTTGGTTCCTGTGGTGTTAGAGGTCCCTATGGCCAGACTGTGGAAACATGTAAATGTATGAATAAAGTCCACACACACACACACTCCTCTGTCTGTCTCTCTCTCTCTCCTCTATCCTAAAATGTAAAGCATACAGCCTCTGTGCAAAACCACACACATCCACATGAACACACCTCAAACAAAGAGAGGAAATTACACAACCACATTAGCATTTCAAATTTGCAAATCTGAAATGTTTCGAATTAGCATACACAGCACAAATCTGTCACACTGAGATCAGAATATTGCCAAATAAATATATCAACATCCACATTCTTGATGTTCTCAGTTGTATATCTCTTGCTGTGCCGCCCATCCATTAGCACTAACACTTTTGTTGACAAAACAACAGCCATATAATTAGGTTAGCATCTTCAAGGCTTTGCTATCACAACCCTCCAGCTCTCTGATTACCATAACAATTTGCATAATTCTTCCTTGATTGCATAACATAGAGATGGAAGCTGTAGCTGGCGGCATAATGTAAGTGCCAAAATGTGATTAGTTGAATTTATTATAATATCAATCAAGGACATTCATTAAACATTATGAACTGAAAACATTTACTTAATAAATCTAGTTGTTAATATTGTAGGCAGATGAAAAGGAACTACAATGTACAATTATCCTTCAGACTGGAGAGTTAGATAGCAAGATCTATTGCATTCAATAACACGCATTTCCATGATCTGATGTATTATACACAAAAAAAAAGTAAAACACTGAATGAACTTAAAAATTCTTCTTCAATAGGTCACACATAAAACAATCTAGTTAAGTGAATCAAATTAAATGAACATAACCCTAACCCTATGCAATTTAATTTGGTTCACTCAACTAGATTTTTTTATTTAAAGAGTCAAAATTATGAGATAAAAGGTCAAAACTATGAGATAAAAAGTCAAAACTATGAGACAAAAAGTCAAAACTATGAGACAAAAAGTCAAAATCATGAGATAAAAATTAAAAACTATGAGACAAAAAGTCAAAATCATGAGATAAAAAGTCAAAACTATGAGACAAAAAGTCAAAATTATGAGACAAAAAGTCAAAGTTATGAGATAAAAAGTCAAAATCATGAGATAAAAAGTCAAAACTATGAGATAAAAAGTCTAAATTATGAGATAAAAAGTCTAAATTATGAGATAAAAAGTTACAATTGAAGAAGATTTTTAAGTTGATTCAATGTTTAACTTTTTTCAGTAGCCTATACTTAATAACAGACATGATATCAGTGTAAGATTGGTTGACTGTATTTTAAAATGCAAGTACTATTGACAAATAATGTCTTAGTATCATAATTAGTATCTTAATTCTAATAAGAAATGGCAAAAACTGCTAGAAATGCCCTTTGAATCTATAAGATTATTATGAAAAGTGGGGAAAATGCTTAAAAAAAAGCTTATCTTATAATTATAATGAAACCATCTCATGAGAAATTGCACAGTATTCATGTCAGATACAAAAGAAAAATAAAGAAACAAGAAAGAAGCAAAAAAAATAAAAATCAAACAACCATAAAGCTTACGAGTCAAATCAGTAACACAGTGTTGTTGTAGAAAATTATCAAATCAAAGTGAACAGTGGCCACAGTGTCTACAGCAAATAAGCACTCAAGCATGTAATTTATAGAGGAGCAAATTACTTAAGTGGCACAAAATGTAAATGCAGTCGGGCTGATTTACTGATGTACCCATTGAACTATAATGCATCTATTTGCACAGCTCAATAAAAGGAATTCATCTTGGTTTCACTGCAGAGATCTACACTATTTAACAACTAAAGTAGCTACTCGAGTACATACAATGCTGATGTATGAACACAATGGAAACATGACTGTCTATGTAACAAAGCAAGGAAAGGGCATCACATCGTGGACCCTTAATCCAGGCAGTCATTTACATATCAGATTGGTGGATTAACACAATTTAAACATAAAATGATTTCTCCCAAAAGTAAAGTTGAAGCTTATTTTTTCAAATGAGTAAATACAGAATGTCTTAAGCACCTGTTATGCATAAATCTAATATCACTATGAATTTCACAGAGAATAGGAAATACTTTGGTTAATACATATGGTTTTAGTTTTGTCCGCTCACGTCTTGATTTCAGCAAAACATTTCCTGGGAGATGAAAGCGTTTCAGAAGTCTATTTATCTTCATTCAGCTGTAGCTCCGTATCTTTTCTTAAGGCTCGGCGAGTCAAGATTTTTGTACATGAAACAGAACAACTACAGTAAGAGACAAAGTGTTTTCAAATCAGGCACAAAATTTATCACAGACTTCACTCACTTTTTAACCAAAAACACATTGAGTTTGACTGTTAACTTAGCGTGTGTGTGGTGGTGAACTATGACGATAAAAGTTGTTCAGAAGTTGCTTGGCTTTATGAGCAACTTGTGCCATGCACATGTACGCATGATGTGGAAAATACTGTATACAATAAATCCAAGGCTCCATGGGTAAGCCCCCAAATCTATCTGCAATACTTTTGTTGTTGTAACAGGCAAAACTACAACATTTAACAGGAAATATTCAATATTTCTGCTGCTCACTGAAGGTTACTCATTGTATCCAGTGTTGTATAAAGTACTGAGCAATCACACTCGAGTAAGAGTATTGATTTCTCTCCAAAAATGTCAATGACTGAAATGTATCATAGTATCAGAAACTTTTTGCACTTAAGTATTAAAAGTACTGCACATATAAATGTACTCAAGTAATGTAATCAAAAGTACAAGTAAAAGTTAAAAAAAAAAAAAAGTTTTCTTTTCATATGATAAGCTTTAAGGTCAAGTACATTACTACAAATGCACTAGACACTGCACACAATGACTGTAGACCACTGTAGACCAAAGAACCTGTGTAAACAACTTGTCTTAAATAATGTCCGTGCTGAAAATGATGCGAGGTAGGACATATCCTTAACATCTATGAAAACATAGTCTTCAAATCAGGCCACAGGTGCTTGTCGTCAGGTTGCAGTTCCCCTTCATCTGCAGATCTAGATGAGGACGTTGTTGGTGTCTCTGACTTCAGTACTGTGTTCATAGTAAAGACCAGCACCTGTAGCCTATTGGTCGTCCTACGCAAAGCCAATAAGCCCAGGCATGCCCTAACTTTACTGCAGTCAGTGGGGGTGGGGGCGGAGCCAAATGTTACAATGTTTAAGTTTTCCTTTTCTTTTTTTTTTAATTACTTTATTGGGAAAAATACAGAGAAAGTAATATATAAACAGACTGATGACACTTTTGTTTTTGGGTTAATAGGGATGTTGGTTAGAGCTATCACCTGCTGCTGGACTCTCTGTAAATTCCTCCATTGTTGACATTAGATGCTGTATTCGACCACAAACATTCACACGATACAGAACATAACCTCTTCATTCTCTATTCTAGTTGCGGTCTTCTACTTCCTTGAGTGATTGTTGAATTTAGGTGCTTAAAGAATACATCACTGTAGCAGACGTTAGCATCACAGTGGCCCCTGGGTGCACTGAGCATGCTCAGATGTTTATGGAAAAACCATAAAATAAAATACACATTTAGACTGTTCACTCTGGCACCTGTGTTCCCCCAGTTAACCCTATACCTAACTAGAACCTACATAGGCATGTGGGAAGATAGATAGCACTTTAATGTCATCATACAATTGTACACTGAAATTTGTCCTCTGTATTTAACCCATCCTTCTAAGGGGCAGGCGGCAGCCATGGGTGGTTCCCAGGGACCCAGGCTCATGGTCAGAATCACCTTGCTGGAGGATTTGCATGTTTTTTGTTATGAGGGAAACCAGAACACCCAGAGGAAACCCATCCAGAGAGAAATACCGGGAGACAAATATGCAAACTCCACACAGAAAGGCCCGCACGGTCCGGGAATTGAACCTGAGGCAAGAGCACTAACCGCTCCGCTACCATGCCACCAATGCCGCCAGCAGAACATAGGTACCAAGCAACTGGGGTGCCGATAACGAGGGGTAAACATGACAAATTATTCAAGCCCAGTATTTGTGGATAGGGTCTAGTGGATACAGGTTCAAAGCTGTGAAAATGTGTGTAAGGTCCATTGTACAAGAGAGGTACAGAATTCAGTTTCAGTTACATTTTCACATGATCATAAGTAATGTAATTTATCAATTGCCTCCCTTCACCCAGTCTGAAAGATTGAGAAGATTTCTATAGGGTCTACATTTATTATCATGGGGCCCTTAATTGGTAGCCGCACCCCTGCCAAGGAACATACCAGGTACCAGGGAACACAGGTCCACTCCCTTCGGCACTAGGGAACATAGGTACTGAGTTACATAGGTTTCTAGGTGTGACATATAACCAGAACACCAGACCTCCTCCATAGCCAACAGTCGACCATAGTTGTGATTAAAAGACATCGCTCAGGATCTACTCAAAAAACACGATTGTAATCGCCTGCTCTTCCATGTGATGATAAAGCAGCTGGTCTGATCTTCAAATGTCAGCTGGTTGATTATTAAACCAAAGAGCTGTGATCCAACCTGTCATTTGGCCTCTTTTGAAGGTCAGCTGCTTACTATAGTATTCAGCTCAATACCTGACAAACACACCGCCCATGCACACATGGTCACATATATTTGACCACACATACACACCCCTGAATGATCACACGAGCACAATTCAGCAACTTCAAATATCTGCTGCCAATCACTTTTGTGACTAGCTTGCAGTCTATACTGAGCTTCAATATATCTACTGACCAGAATGCGGTGAATTATCACACAACCAGCCGTGCATGAGGTTGAAACTTCATATGAAAAGGTCCACAAACAATTGATAGGCTTTTTGGATGCACAGGCAGCTGCACTCATATGTCTGCATGACCCCCGGGCTCTGATTTAAAGCACTATATATGCATTTTTAATCTTAAAAAACAGCTTTTTTTTTCATTTATGTCATTCTCTTTCTCAATCTCCGTTTCCCCCTTTTGTCAGATCTTTATAATGAGAGCCAGTAGCCTTTAACCCCTGAACAATAACCTGCTCACTCCTCTTCCTCCATTTTCTTCCTCACTGCTGAATTTTGTATGATGGAGGATGATCATGGAAGGGATGGGTCAAGGACTTTAACTGTCATTAGCATTTAGATTTGAACCGGTATGAGGTTTGGGTATGAGGCAGAGATTTTCAAGTGGTGAAGAGGAGGAGGAGGATGAATAGAGAGGCATGAACAGCAATATGAAGAGAGGAGGTAAGCAAGGCAGGCTATAAAGATGTGGCAAAACTTGTTTTTTGAGCAAATCCAAATAGGAAGTAAGTGTGATATGAAGAAGAAACCAATTTTAAGAATGAGAGGTAGCGAATGGATGGGTTTGGCTCGGATTTGAGGCACAAGGAGACAAGAAGTGGATGGAAAAAATGGGGAGGAAATTGTAAAATGAGAGAAAGTTGGATGGAGAGACCTGACATCATTGACTGAAAATAATAAATGAAAAATAGAATTAGTTGAAGGAGGCAGAAAGTGAGATGAAAACTTCAGTAAAACACTTTAAACTATTTTTTTTTATTATTTAACCCCTGAAGAACCACACATCCACCATCAACCACATGATCTAAAATATTTTTTTTAAAAAAAGCTTATCCATTAACTCTATCAATACAAATAATTATAAATAACAAAGATTTTTTTTAAAAAATACAGTTTATAATCCTTTCACAGCCATTCAAATTCAAAACTGTCTCTCCACATCATGTCTCTTTTTAAACACTAAAAACACTGTATGATGTTTTCCAAACCAAGCAATAAATCTACAAATTCAAATGTTTTTCTCAGAGGTGAAGAGCTCGCACTGGTACAGGAATTCAACTATCTTGGAGTGGGTCTTGACTCCTCCCTCACAATTAAGGTCAGATTAAACAATTTTAAATATATTCCATCATCAATGACAATCAATGCAGTTAAATTATGTAGAATGTTTCTGAATGCTATATTGTAGTGTTCTCACATATCAAATACTGTTTTACAAACTAATGCTCTTTTATATAATGATTCTATTTATCTGAGTTTGGTTTCATTTGTGAAGAGACCAAAGATATTTACCAGAAAACCAATTCCATACAACCACTGTCACATTCTAAAAAAATACAATATCCTGAATTTTGATAACTTCAAATCTCATTCGGTTGTTATTTCATTAATATTGCTGTGTTTTCCATTGTTATTGAATACATTGTATGTTGGTTCTATAAAAAATAAATAAATAAATAAATAAATAAAACGTCCAGATTGCTTTGTTTCAAGCTATTTTTTCACAGTAGAAAAATGACTTGAGGTCAAACAACAGAGTTTACCGAATGTGTGAAGGAACACTCCCCCTTCCCCTCTGGCTCTCTGTATGTGTTTATCTTTACCAGAGTAGCATCCAGCTAAGTTTCGTGTTGTTGCTTGTTCTGAAAACGTGCAGGAAATGGACGTGGCTTTATTTCCACATAGACCACATAAACCAGGTTAATCCGTAATTTTTTTTTCAAGTTTGTGCAGCAGCTACTGTGGCGACGCCTTCTCTTGTAGATGCTAATGCTAATGCTACTTCAGATTCACTGCGATGGAGGACAGGCTTAACCCCACATGGGTGACGCTAAAGTCCATCTGACGTCAGATGGACCGGCTTTTTCTGGGTCCCTTGTTCTTGTTGTTTTCTGTGAATGCAGTATGCAGCCAGTGGAGGTGACAAACCACTTTCAGCGACAGCATGTGTCGGTAAATCGGGGTGACCCATCAGATTCCAAAAGGAGCGTGGAAAAATGGTTTTGAGCGGAATGACACCTTTAAATTTGCTTGTGCTGTGTATTAAATACTACATAGACATGCGCCACCACCATTAGCGGACTTTATCACACTAAAACGTGCTACCTGCAGAACCACTTGGTCTGTGGTCAGAGGACACTGTGATGTGCCGTACAGATGGTCCACCTTTGGACAGTCTGTTCTGTCAGTTAAGGGTGGTCATATCTGGAGCAGTATCCCACTCCCCATCAGACAATGCCCCACATATACCATTTTTAAAACAGAACTAAAAAACTGGCTGAAATCACATCAGTATTGTCCACACTAGAGCCCTACAGATCTACTCATGCAGGCTGCATGTTGTCTCAAATGTTTGTCTTCTTTCCTCATGTTGTCCTTTTTGTTTTTTCGTATTGTCGGTTCTGTTCCATGCTATGTGATCACCTGCCCATGTACCGATGTTTATCCTATTGTTTTTTTAAAGGTGTGTATATGTGTGTTGTTTTGTTTTTTTTGTTTTAAGGTGTGTATCTCGAATACAGTGATGTCATGAATGGGTGTAACCTTACCTTTTAAAATGTTTTTTTTAATTTTATTTAAAATTATTTTAATTTTGTAGGCATTGGCATCTTGCACGTCACTTTAAAGTGGGGACAAAACCTAATGTAGACAGGAGTACATAATGGAAAAATGCTCTAAAGTTATATATGAATGTACTTTATGAGTAACAGGGTTGACACATTAAGTTTCCCCACCATCACAAACCACTGGAGTTTAAAAAGGAGAGATACGGTAATGGAAAAAAAAAAAGGCTATTTTCTTTAAGTCAGCTTCATGACTCTCCTGTGCCCTTGGATATGTTTGTTTCAGATGTGAACATCTCCCTTTGGGATGGGGCCGAGCCTGATGCAGTAACTCATCCTGTTGCCTGTTCTGACTCTAGGACTGTATGTTTCCCATAACACATAAAGTAACTTTTAAACTCTTCCGTTTCAGCTGATTTTTTTTTTTTTTTTTTTGGCATCCTTACTTTTTTGTTCTGCACTTACATACTTCCTTCTACTCCTAAACAGCAGTAACATATTTAGAAACATCACTGCTAATCTGTGCGCTTATTATTTTAATGTATACATAACTGTTTCTGCTGAAAAGATATGGGATATGTTCATGAGATCTTTGCAAGGTTGAAGAAAAAAAGACAAGTGAAACTAATTTAAAACACTGTGTCTCACTTAGATGAAGGTCTGACTTGAAGGTAATATAATGGTTGTAGAGCAATTTCCTGTCTGGCAAACAAGGGCACCTCCATCAGGGTCAGAGTTCAAAGATAATCTAATTCTTCTTAAATACAATTAACAGATATCGAGGATAATGTCACATTCTGAATTAAGATATAAGGTATATTTGTGTGTATGTGTGTGTATGTTTCATAGAGAGTGTGAGAGACGGTGAACGTGCACATGTTTCTGATTTAAATGTCCTGATACAGATCTCAGACTCATTTTTATCCTCTTGGACTCTTTCGCAGGCATGAGGGAATGAGCTGTCTGTTTGGCATGCACGTCGGCAGCAAAAATGCTAGTGTGTGTGTATGTGTGTGTGTGTTAGTGTAAAGGAGAGCATATGCTCATCCCTACGATTGTATCTTGGTATGTCTGCTTTAGTCTGCACCCATATGTGTTTGTATATCCACCTTTGATTTCAAGCCACTATAAACACACACGTGTGTATATGTGAGGACTGCCTGCCTCCAAGTGAAAAGCTTTATTCTGAATCATATACACCTGTGTGTGCACAATGGAACCTCAATGAGAAAAACGACCTGCTTCCTCTTGGTTTCCTTGAAAGACGACAAAGACATTATTTCATATTTATGCAGAGGATACATTTTAAATTTCGCTCAGTAAGTTGTTTTAGCTTTTACCATATTACCATTTTAAATAACAATTTGTTCGTGAGTAGCTTGGTTAAATAATGAAGCAATTCCCCATCCTGTCCAATGTGTTCAACTGGAGCCAAACGTGGGGGAAAATAATTGGATCTTGAGTCCATTTGTTACCATCTACACATCTGATGTTTGTCTATTTAAAATATAATTTTACCAATCAAGACAATTACAGTGTGTTGTAAACATAGTAAATTGACATTTAGTGCTGTAGGTAATGGGCCAATGAACTGCATCCATCTGTTATGTTTGTGCTCTTTCTGTTCTGTTTCTCTTGTATTTCTCTTTCTGTGTATTGTTTCTCTGTTCTGGCTCTTTTGCATTTCTGTCTGTCTCACCTTTCACCTGGTTTCTTGCCTGAACAATCATGCTACAACTTGACCTACTGTAGCTGTGGCTCATCAAGGTGCTGCTATTTAACCAGCTCTCAGTCTGTCATTCCTCGCCAGATAGTTAGGAGCCTTTGTGGCTATCCTGAAAGCTCCTATTTTCAGTGTGTTGACCTGACCTGTTGTTTAACCCCTGCCTCATTGTCTCCATTCCTGACCTTTGCTCACCTGACCACATGTCCAGGTTGACCGCCTTCAACTGATCCATTACTAGATTGCCTATCCTGTGTACCGACATGTGTTCCATCCCTCGACATCATGATGAATGACCCCGGACCAACCCCGACCAAGCCCCAGTCTCACCCCCTGGTTCTGGATGCCATGGATTCAAGGTTTAATTCAGGAAAAAAAAAAACCAAAGCCTTTTATATTGGACTTGTTGTGTTAAGCCTGAACATTTGCCTGATCTGTGTTTTTCCTGTGGGAACCAATAAACCTTTTAATACTGATATATCCGTTTGTTTTCTGCATTTGGGTTCTGCCTCAGTACGTAACACCATCTTTCCATATAATACACTAATGCACACCACAGTGTCAGCTTAGTTTATATCATCATGCTTTTTAATTGAGAGGCTAGACGTCTAGTTCTGTGGAAGTGGCAGAAATATTTTTTCTTTAGCAACTCAGAACAGAAAAGTCTGATGTCTCATCCATTACTTTTGGGTATGTAATCTTTATATTTATGCATTTTCAGTCCATTATTTCAATAATTGTTACATAATTGTAACTAACCCAGGAAAGCCCTTTTGTTTTAGTCTTTTCCACATGAAATTCTTGTCTTGATTGGGGAACATGCAATTGTGTAATACTTGTTTCAGATGTTATTTATAGTAGATATCATTAATAATTTTTTCATATCTGCAGTGGACAAAATGGACTTCACATTGTTATATGAGTTAAAGAAGAACATGGTCCTTAAGTTTAAAGACATGTAAAAGGAAATAAGACCAAGGGAAAGTGCACAAAGACACACAGCAGCTACCAATGGTGTAACTTTAATCACTTTTGATGTACAAGATTACTTCTTGTAAACACTGGTGAGGGGGTGACATTTCTAAGACTAAGTTTTATAGTCACTTCAGAAAACATGCGATAAGTTCTGTCGTTCTGGGCTCTTTGTCTGATAATTCAGTATGCTGGGGCACAAAGCCATACATTTACAGGTACTACTTTTCTTCTTTTTTCCAATGTGGAAACTGTAAAGGAGCTCAAAGACCAAAGCCAGACTTTTAACCTTTTAACAGCTAAAACATGGTCCAGACAAGTTCCACACTGAGACTGAGTTCCTCTCTTCTGAACTTTACGAGTATTGAACAGGCAGCGCTGAGGCCCAGGCTCAGCGTGGCATTGCTTGGATTGTTTTTGGAATTTATTCAAGTTTAGGGCAAAGTTAAATTGAGTGTATGTCGCATTTCATTCCACGCTGTCAAAGCATATCACAGAAGCCATTTGGCAGGGTGTGCTGGATATCCATCCACCTGGAAGATAGTCAGAGGTTCTCCTCAGGCTATTTCAACTGTTATTGATAGAGTTTGTGCGTATGGGTGTATGTTTGTGTGATCGCATGTACACTTTCTTCTGTGTTTTTGTACATTTTTCATCTGCATTTGTGGCTGTCAGGATGATTCTGCACACAAATACAGACACATATATATGTAGGCGGATGTGTGTATGATAATATGCTCTAGTTCCAAAAGCAACTCCCTTAGGGCTAGTAAAGCATGAATGGTGTCTGAAAGGAAATAAATACACAGGAGCCTCACAACCTGTCTGGAAATGTTGTTTTTTTTTTTTTTCTTTTCCACATGCAGTGGTAGACTTTCAATTAGGCATACCTAGGCCCCCATCAAATCTGCCCTCCATAGGGGCTCCCAATCTGACCACCCAGTCACAAAAAAACATTTTTCTATGGAGAAAAAAAAAAACTAAATAGCTGCGGAATATACAGAATTAATGTCTAAATAATAGTTGTCCCATCACACATAACCCTCATCTGTTGCTACAAACACACACACTCATTCTCTCCCACTATTTTGTCTGTCACTAACTCATTCACTTACTCTTATGGAATGGTGATGGTAACATGGACAATGTAAATTTGAAGATTGAGGACTACTCTCTCTCTCTCCTCTCTCTCTCTCTCACTCTCTCCTCGCTCTTTGTCTGTCTCTCTCTCTCTCTTTCTCTCTCTGTCATTTCAATTTACAGTGAGGGTATAACAGGTGCCAAGTAGGAATGACCATTATTACCTCCACCAAAGACATTATGTTTTTGGTGGAGTTTGTCTGTCTGTCTGTGGGCATCACTTTGTCTGATAGAAAGTCATATATGGACTTTGCATTCTCCTCCAGTGAAAGTACTACTCGCTTCTTTTGGGAGTTTCATCTCCTTCATCAAGACTTTAACATAGAATATGACAACCTCACACATTTAAGCTGTTATTGGTTGATCAAAGAACATATTGATGAGATACAGAGACATTGATTCTGTTTTCACAGATCAGATGATATAAATACAGCCTATCTCTTAAATGTGTGATTATGAAAATAATACATTGATCACACTGTTGAACTACAAAATGAAACTGGCACATAACTAATAACCAGTATTACACACTGTGCAGACCAGTCAAACAATAACTGGAGTACACCCAGATGGTTTGTCGCAGTAAGGCATGTATGTTAATCTGACTTCTCTTGTCATTATGTAATACATTTGAACGTGTCCTATTAGATGAAAACAACTTCTTCACCAGGAACTTTTCAACCATATCTGTCTTAGAAACTTCACATTTAATGCTTGGTTGAAGCCTAAAAATACCCCCTGCACCTCAAATGAAGAAATAAAGTTATAAAAGATAATAGAGTTGGAATAAAGCAGCTGTAAAAATCCACATGGTAACACTCACTAGTGCTCTGTATTACTTTGGATTCATATGGGAAGCATCACCAAGACATTATTTTTTGCCAGCATGGATATAGAATGGGTCTTAAATTGAATTCATATGGTCTTAAAAATATACTTAAAACTAACTTAAAGTTAAATGGAGGCCTGTCAGTCTTCCTTGTGTTTTCTTTCTGGGATGATAGAATGAAAGTAACAACATTTCATTGCATTAAATTACATATATTAACCATTTAATCACTTTTAATCATTTTTAAATGTACATATATATTTGTGCTTGCAGAAACCTCATGTTACCATGCCTCGTTCATCACGTAGCTTAACTTCATATCTAATATCAGTCATTTAAAAACATCCCTTACAGCAAACTGAAGTTGTTCTTCCTAGAGAGAAATGATAGTCTATCTAAATAGAGGGAACCCAGACTTTCATTATGACTATAGATAAGCAGGCGGCTGAACCTGTAATGTAGTTTTGAGTTACAACATGAGGGATAGGAGGCTGCGGGAGCATTGTAAATAGCCTAGTAAATCACTAATATGTACTGCAGACTTTCTACACAGTCTGCTACAGTAGATAGCTATGCATTGGTGAAGTCGATTTAGCCTGAGGCCAGATATACATCCATTATCAATGCCTTTACTACAGTAGAGCTTAATGGACTAAGCAGTTGGATACATTCTACGTGAAACCTTCGAAGCAATCACCATCAAAATGGTAATAGAAGGACGCACATTTAGATGTCTATTACCACCAGAGGGATGGAGCTAGTATATACTGTACTGCTTATTTAACCATTTATCAACACCAAAATATCATATTTTTCTATAAAACTTGGTTTATGTGTAGCATCCATGCCACTATAACAGGCAAGATATTCAGAATTAATGCTTAATCTCATCAGGGGGCACCCCAAATTGTTATAATTTAGCAATGTCACAAATATGTGAATATGTATATGAAGTTAAGTGTAATGATCTGGAATCTGAATGACTGGAATCAAGTTTATCACACCAACACGCATAAATAAATTAAGAATATTTCAGTTATGTTTCTCTCTTCTCATCGTCTGAACCTGCTTTATCCTCACTGGGGTCGCAGGGGTCACTGGGGGCCTAATCCAGCTACAATGGGTGAAGGTAGGGTACACCCTGTATGAGTCTCCAGTTCATCTCAGGGCTGAACATATGAAGAGTTCATTTGCAAAAACCGATAACTCCATTTTTCTTTTTTTTCACAAAATGTCATTTTTTTACTCTACATTCCACAGACAATAGTGATTTATTTGATATATTATTTATTTCATTTGGTAAGATCCACTAAATTGAATAAATAATATATCAAATCAATGAGTATTACCTGGAATGTAAAGTAAAAAATGCAATTTTCTGAAAAAAAAACAAAAAATGGAGTTATCTGTTTTTGCAAATGAACTCTTCATATATAGACAAACAATCACTCTCACATTCACACCTATGGGTAATTTAAATTAACCAATTAACCTATCAGTGCATGTGTTTGGATGATGGGAGGAAACCAGAGTACCTGGAGAAAACCCACACAGACACGAGGAGAACATGCAAACTCCACACAGAAAGGTCTGGTGTGGGAATAGAACCAGGGACCTTCTTGCTGTGAGACACGAGTGTTAACCACTGCACCACCCATTATGTTTCTTTGTTTAAAAATAAATTCATACGTGTGTGTGTGTGTGTGTGTGTGTGTGTGTGTGTGTGTATGTGTGTGTGTGTGTGTGTGTGTGTGTGTGTTATGTGTGTGTGTGTACAAAATTAAGAAATAAAATAAATATTGCCTTCCTCCATTTTATCATGTGCTGTCATATACAGTAAGTCATATTCTCAAAAGCTATCTCTCCTCTTTTCTCAAGCAACACTCAATATAAAAATGGATGAATCAATGCTGTGTTTAAGTACAGAAAGGTGAGGTTTAAGTAGTGCAGTCTTATGTTTACTTCTGACTAAATCCTGCAATAAATTGCATAGTTTAGTATTTGCAGGCAACAACAGATGTTAAAGTTTGAGGATAAACCCTCATCAGCGCATGTTGTCTATTAGTGATAGTAAGGTTATAAACACTGACCCTAAGCTAATGATCACACTGATACAGAACTGGTGCATATGTAGTAATCAAGGGGTTACAACTTAATTATTAGCACTCATTCAAAACAGTGGATCTACAAATGTAAAACAACAACGGCTTTTGACCAAATATAAGTAATGATGAATAATAATCCATTTTTGTCAGTTTTTTTGTCACACTATACTTGCCATAAGTTAAAAAAAAAAACATGAGCGCATGATTCATAAATTGACAAATTCTATACTTTTTCCCCCCTCCAATGTGGTATTGGTGTCGACAGAAAAGATGAAAAGGAAAGAAGAAATCAGAAGATAAATTAATCACTTATAGACTTTGAAGGGTCTAATGATTAAAACTGATCAAACAGTGCAGTCACATAGAAGACTAAGCTAAGTGACTGAGGTTAAATACGTCGTCAAAAGAGAAATGCTTCTTCTAAATATAACCCCAATTCAACACTAATGGAAATGTCAGTCAAAAGTAGAAACATGGCAGTATGAAGGCCTTTAACCAAAAGTTTAGACATTTAAACAAAACCAGACGTCTTTTTTTCCCAGGTCTTTTAAGTGGAACTGGATCCCTTAATAGCTCCTGCAAAGCTCTCTAATCTTGTTCAGCTCCTACTGTGTGTTTAAAAGCAGGTGATAATGTCGGTCTAACAGTTGTTGGCAGTTTGTAACAGTTATCCACCTGACTTCCTGTCTGTAGAGGAAGTAGGCTGTCAGATGTTATCATCTTCATGATGTTCCTTCTCTCTGAGGTCTCTGCTGGCCTGACTATGACCCTGACCGGGGGTTCAAAAGTCACATGTTTCCCACCATTCCTCCACTGCAACCATGTAGTCTTTAAATTTTACAGTGAGCATGTGCATGTGGAATAGTGAGACACCCAATTTAACTGTAGGAGTGAGGGATACATCTAGACCGAGGTGAAAACAAGATTTTATGGAAAATCTGTTTCTAGTTAAAGGACATTTTCTCCACCCCCCCCCCCCCCCCCTCTCTTCCTTGTTTTCTGGCATGCAATGAAGTAGTTATGTTTGGGGCTACCTAAACCTGTGAACTCATGCAGGAAACACGCCTGTTTTCAACTCAAACGTGCATGCCATGTCATTTTATGGTTGGTATACTTGATATTTTAATGAGTCTCTTCTGTTTGTGGGTATTCAGCCAGGTGGATCCTGATTTATAAGAGTGCGCTGATCTCACAGCTGCACCGTATCATCATGGATGCAGAATAGAAATTAATCACAATATGATGCAAACAGTACAAAAGCCTGCAAATCAGAGCATTATCAGTCCTGACTGAATCAACAGACCCTTGATTGGAGATATACGACCACGCTGTTTTTCCTCATTATAAAGCAAGAGTCCTTCCATAATAATTAATAAGAAGGTGGAGAGAACCAGATGATCCCAATCAAAGTTTACCAATTTTCAGTAAACTTTCACTTTAAATGAGCTGCACAGGGACTAAATCAATTAGCATTTTATTGATCTAAATGTAATGGAAATGCTGTAACATTTACAGAGTTCATTTCTGCTTCTATCGTGGGTGTATAGTATATAGTTGGAAGATTTACAGTATAACCATTAGTGGTGCTTTTTTGACATATGGTACTTGCTTTTTGTAGCAGCTTCATGGTTCCTTGTAATAGAAAAAAAGAATAAAAAAATCATTCAGTGAGTGGTTGTTCATCTGTATATATCCACCTTTGTCCAGTAGCCAGTACAGGCTGTGGCATATTCTGTTCTATTACAAATAGATCAGAATATCAACATAATCTTTTGTTACTGCAGCTTGTTTCCAAACTCAACAGAGGTAATACTAAACAAATGGATTTGACATTTTCTGTCTGTTGGAAAAAAAAACACAAAAGATGATTTGAGTTAGAACCATGCAGCAGGAAAACACCATGTTACATTTGCTCTATTCCTCTCTCTTTTATTTAATCCTTTTTCCTACTTCACCATCCTATTTCATTTCACCATATCTTGATCCTTTTTCTCCCCACCCCACCCCCCATCGCCACTTCTTGCAAGTATGCATTTCACTCCATCAGGTTCACCGGCTAAGTAAGTTAATCTGGTGAGAAGCCATAAAAGCATTGTTTATGAACAGAGCAGTAAGTGCATTGTTGGCAAAATAAACTACTTTGATTTATGTTAAGGAGGTCTCAGGGAGTAATTCTGTGCTCTGGCCATAGCTCTTTATGCATGGATCTGTCTTTGTCTGTCTGCCGCTTCTGACTTCCTTGTTATTTGTTGCATCGAAGTTCCCTTCCTCGCTCTTTCTTCATCTCTTTGCTTCATTCTCCATTCATCTGCTATATCACCCTATTGTCATTCTCAGTCACATTTCTCTCTCAGATGTATTGAAATGCCCTAACTGTGCTATATATTTCACCTCCTACCTGACTTTTTATGGACACTTAAATTCATCTGCCGGAGACGGCCTTTGTTTGGAAATATGCTCTGCAACAGAATGGGTTGTACTCAATTACCTCAGTCTATGAAAAGCCATAATATTGTTTTGTTTAACTGAAACAATTGGCTGTCTAGCAGCTGGCTGATTTAATATGCAGGTGCTAAGACAAGAAAGTAGATAGAGAAGATATGCAAGTGTCAATTCATGCAGCTTTTGCTCGATTAATCTTTAACTGCACACTGTGAAGAGTCTCTCAATCAAAGCAATGATGATATAGCGGATGAAATTAAGTAGTGTGGGGTCACAGTGGTTTAAAGTTGCACTACCAGTGAAAATGTATTTGATAAGACATGAGCAGAAATCATGTTTACAAATGACCGAATGTATAAAAAAATTGGATTAATGTTGTATTTATATGACATGATGCTCTTTCTTCCTAATGATACAGCTGCAAATGAGCATTAAATAATGGTAAAAAAAAAAAGAAGTAAAGTAGCCAAAATCATTCTGAAAAAAAATTGCATTGATTTTAATATAGAATAGAATAGAATAAAATAATCTTTATTGTCATTGTGTGTACATTACAATGACATTACGAATACTCAGTGCAGCAATATTAACAAAAGAGAAATAAGAAGAGAGTGAATGTAAAAAATTACAAACTTAACATGCTGTGTATTTTTAATCCCCCTCAGACAAATGTAATATAAGATTCTGTCCCTACAATTGTGCACCGTCATCCCAGCGGGGGACATAGAAATGCTGTGCGTCCGTCCTGGAACACTGTACGCTTAATAACTTTTGACAGTTTTGATGGAAGATCACCAAATTCAAACCACACATGCCTCTCATGAAGGTCTTGCTCGGGGTCAATGATGACTTTTTGACACATGGTTTTTATCATTTGTGTGACGGCGGACACAACAGTAGGTTATTTATTTAGATTTTATGATTTATAATTTTACAGGTTTTACACAAATTAGATTGTCTGTGAGTAAAAACGTGTATATATATTTCTATTTGAAAGTAATCAGATATAATAACTGCATAAGGCTAGCCTAGCCACGCTATCTCTATTCATTACATGTATAGGTTGAGGAATTCTGAGAAAACAAGCAGATACCTGTTAAGTACAGTATATTTTATAAGTTTTAGGAAACCTATAGTTCAAAAACTTGACACGATGGAGCAAAAGTGAGACCAGTTTTGGATTTAATGCCCAAGAATTAATTAAAAACAGCTGTCAGATCTAACTCAACAAAAAGTGTGTTTCCCAGTGTAATAGATCATGTAAATGGGCCTATTTTCAGCTTTGAAAATCTGCAAATGGCTCATGATTAGAGAAATTACAGGACTATGTCAAAAAGGTTAAATACATCATCAGTGAAGGCATGTCAGTGACTGGGATGATGATATTAAACATTGATAAAGCAGAGTATTTAGCAAGGGAAGTGGTGAAGGTGGTTAATGAAGGACAATAAGCCAAAGGGAAAATATGTGGCATTGAAGTGAGTGATGAAGAGGAGGATGTAGAGGTGAAGAGCAGTATGAGGACACAAATGAAGCGCAGAAAAAAGAGGGGGGAGGAAAAATACCAGTGGAAGTTCAAGTGAACAAGGGAGGTGTTGAAAGGATATGAGTGACAAAAGTAGCTCGATAATGAGAGACAGATGGAGGGAGTGAAGTTGAAAGAGAGGCTGAACTGTTGGGAATACAGAGGTCACAAGACACAGATGGACCCGTGAGTTGGCTGGGTGATGATGATGATGATGATGATGATGATGATGATGAAGGTGGTAAAATAGTCACAAAACTTATTTGTTTAAACTAATGTGTATATTGTGAGGTTGGACCTATTAACCCACTCATAGAAATACTCTGAAATTAAAATTGTTAACCTTAGACTACATTCACAAAGCAGGTCTTAATGCACAAATCAGATTATTATTTTTTTTTTTTGTGAAATCTGATTTTTTTTTTTTGTCTGTTCGTTCATATTACACATTAAACGTGACTGTTATCAGTCTTGAGTGTGAATGGAATGGGTCCCTGAAGTGACCCGCATGCACAAGAGGCTCAGACGTAATAACGAATGAGGAAATACGTCATAGTAGCTACGTGACATATCTTGAATGCTAAGATGCTACCAGTTGCTGTCGGCAACAGCGTAATATTGACGTGCAGGAAAGAGCAGAATAAATCAAGATTTAAGATTTTTAAAACTGTATAAATTGGAGGTGAAAGCAAGAGATTCATATAGAGAAAAGCTCAGCACGACTGACTGTGAAGGTATTTGGAAAAGATCAGAAATATGAAGGATACGTCTATGCTATGAACTATCGGGTTCACCAATCCCAACTGGCCCCGCCCCCCTGGACCTGCATACAGATTGTTCACTGTGTGGTTTTGGACATAAGTTACCACAGTGGAAACAGTCCTTTAACAGCTATGAACAGTTTTACTGTGGCTTGTTCTGGGTAAACCTGTGGATAATCACATGTTTACGTGTCTGTGGGAATTGTAAATATATTAAACTAGTTGTAAACTCATAATATCGTACCTCTGGGTCTTTACGTTTGTTGTGTCAATCATAGCAGTAACTAAAAAAAGTCAGATGAATGTGACATGGCTGTTAAGACTGAAGTCGCATAAAAAAAATTTCATATATGAAACGGATTTAGTACCACATATGAAAGTGACCTGGGTCAGAGAATTTTTTTTAAATCTGATTTGTGCTGTTCAGACTATCTTTATACTTTAAAAAATTTCATTGTCATGTAAAAATGCAAAAAAAAGTCCATGAAATTATCATATTTGAATCCTTGACCATAAGTTTCCGAAAAAAAATAAAATAAAACACTCGACAAAAAAATTCAAGAAAACATATGTAATGTGAAATAAGCATGTATTTTAGAACATTTGACCAACACTAGTGCTGATCCAGAAACCTGCCAACATGCACATTATCCCATTCCTGAAGTCGTACAATTACTTCCTGGTACCTAACAAAGCAGGTACACTCACTGTTCATCCAGAGGTGGACCTTACAGACCCTGTAGACCACATTGGATTGTCGACTCAGTGTCCTTGCTTTAACTGTTTCTATCACTGTTTTTTAATGTGGCTATAAACAAAACCCTACAATGACCAAAGTAGTCACTTACCCGGCAAAGGAATAACATGACTGTGGTGACCTGGAAACGTGCAATCCCAGAACAGCAGCAACATCAACTCTTTGTGTTCCTTTTTTTTTTGCAGCAATAAAATATAAGATCAGAGCAGAAGAAATCAGTAACGGATACACACAGTACACTGACAAGGGCGTAAACAAAGAGACACAGAGTAACAAACATACACCCAAAGATCAGAGCCAATTTTTTATGGTAATAAAGTCCATATTTTCGTCTTGTAAAGTCAAGGATGACTAACATATTTAAGACAGATGTGGTATGTTGGTTGGACGTTTTTATTGTTAGATGATTCAGTTTTAACAAGCTGATGGAGATATGCTGAAGCAAATCCAGTCATGTGCTAGTATCAGGGGTGGGGTGGTAAATCTGGATGCCAGAAGTGAAGGACAAGCGACTGATGAATGGAAACATGAAGATAAAATCGATAGTTGCTTGAATATGTGAGACGACTTTAAAAGGATGCTAGAGGTTTTCATGGTCTAGACTGGAGGAGACGGATTATATATTAAGACTCAGAGGGCATGTTGATACGTGTTGGGTGAATGATGATAGAGAATATAACATGGTTCTTACAGGTTATATTTTAGACATATTAGAGCCTTTTTAAGAATACTTAGAATAGAATATTGACGGCCATATTGGAAAAAAAAACATTTGGACCACAGAATTTAGGAAAAAAAAAAAAATGTCGTCCAATGCTGTGAGTCATTTCGTAACAGGAGCTGCAAAGTTAGCAATAATAGATTCCTAATTTCAATATAAACTGTTGGATTGGAATGGATGGAACAGAGCAGATTACCATTAGTTTCTTAGCAGCTTTCCCAGATATACATAATACACCCAAGAATTTATAACATAAATTAACCTTTTTAAGACTTTTTAAATGTAGATTTATAAATTCAAGACTTTTAAGACTATTTAAGAACTGGCAGGATGCTTGCCAGACAATGCAACGCTATTTCACAGCTTGAAAATGTTTTTTTTTTCTTAAACTTGCTATCATGCAAACCATTATCACTTGCTCTTCAAACTCAGAATCACCTGATAACAAACTTCTGTGTCCACCACTCTGACCTTAAACCACAAGTTTAATACTATTGTATACATCGAACCTCAAATTAATACTGTAAATCAAAAAGTCTGAAATAGCTCAACTACTTCCACTACCTGGTCTTCCTTCACCATTGAGAATAAGCCTCTACTGTATTTGCCAAAAATAGGAAATGAATCATTCAAGCTACTTTTCCAGATGGTGTACTGAAAGCCCTCATTAAAAAAAAAAGAGTTTTTGGTTTAAAGCTGTGTCTGTTGTCTGTATCCTGTTTCCTTTAAATGGAACATTGCTCTGGGCCTTAGTATTGAACTTATAGAACATACAATTCAGTGCACGATTTGTCATACTTTATAAGATAAAAATACAACTAAATAAATCATAGTTATGTGGAGTGTGAATGTTGCTGTTACTACTTCATTTATTTTTTTTTTGCGCCATTCCCTGTGGATTGACAGCACTCAGACGTAGTAGATTTCTTTCCCGTCCTTCAAATCCTCCAACTGAGATTGACAGGAACATTAACAAAATCAGGAAAATTACAAAATCATTAATTAATTAATGAAATATAAGAGGTATGTTTTGTGTGCCAGGCTAGGGCTACGAGGTCACGTGACCCACATACTATTGAACGAAAACGTGTAATTTATGAGTAAAAATTTAATAGAAAATTTTTAAAAAGTTATTATTTATTTATTTGAGATGAATATACAATTAATTTAATGGAGAAAAGTGGGTTTTTTTGTTTGTTTTTTTTAAGTCTTGCAGATTTATTTTGTGACGGTCCCTAAACTCCCCAGCAGCAGTCTGTCTGCTCCTGAAGCTGCTCAGTGGGGGTGAGGCAGAGCGGACAGCCACTGATGCTTGTGGAGAAGGTGAATATCTGTCGAATATCAGACTCACCAGGCATTAGCTTGATCAGAGAGTCAGTGGAGAGGTGCCTTTGTTATAATGTCTGTAATAAAAGGCCACTTAAAATGTTGGAGCAGCTGGAGTGACCGCAGTGTTAGAATGAATGCACAGGTTCCATAAGTAGGCTACAGTACCCTTTAGGTGGAGGCTACTTGGGTTTCAACCAAATTTTAATGTTGGAAAGACATGTTTTAATAAATGGTTTAAGTGCATCTTTTAAAAGACATCTTTTGGATTAGCGTTTTTCAACCAAATTGGAACGTAGTTTCAACATGGTTGCGTGCATTTCTACGTCTTTTAAAAGACATCTTCCTGACATCTTTTAATAAACGTCTCAAAAAACATCTTTTAAAAGACATCTTTTGGATTACCATTTTTCACCCATATTGGAAATTGCGGTAGCTGGCTAAAGTAATACAGAGGATTTAGCTATTTCATTTATCAATGTTTTATTTAGCATGCTTTTGTGCCAACACTGCCAGCAGCCAGGAAAGGGAGAAGTCAAAGCAGGGACAAGATAATGTTCACTTTTGGAAGTCAGCCAGAATGAAGGAAGTTTATTTGACAGAATTGGATTAACATTAAGTGGTGATATCTAGCTAGCTAGCTGGTTGTAGTTGACACTTCGATGAAATTGTTATGGATTGAACAGTTTGTTGTCAAAAACTTTGACTGCCACTCTGTGTTTTTATGTAGGCTACGATGTTGTGTAGTTTATTCTTTCTATTGTAAAGCGGCAGTGTTGACACGAAAGCATGATTAAGAAAAAATATTATTGATAAATGAAATGGCTAAATCCTTTATATTACTTTAGCTAGCTAGCTAGTCTGATGTTAGGCGATCCAGTCAGTGATGCTGCACGAGTCTATTGAGTTGGGCGACCAATTAAATGAGTTCGGGGTGCGGTATATGTAAATCAATCTGTTGCCATCCTAGAAAAAAATATCTCACATAAGGGAGACTCCCGGGAGACTTGGCATGTCTGGAATTGTTATGGGAACAGCAGAAGTGTAACCCACACGTTACTGCACTTAATCTGACCACTAGGGGGTCCCCTTTCTCTGCTTTTAACAACAGAACACTGTAAGTACCATGTACAACACAAAATCACTTCCAAGTCACTAAGAACAACCAGAATTAATCCATATACAAGGCGCTCTTGATTATAAAGTTGTTTTTTGAGAAAATTATTATACCATTATACTATTTTCAGTGTAATGTATACACCCACTGGCAGCGTAGGAAGGCTAAATCCAACACTGCGTGGGGGGAAAAACAGCTTACATAGCATAACAAACATTGTGGGAAGGTAGAAGAGGGTGGTGGAAACAATGCCCTCATGAACTACAGTCAGCCAGGAGTGACATTCACCTGCCAGCTACTAATGTATTTGATTACAAGGCTCAGCATGAACTGAGTATAAAGAAATACATGCAAAGAAAAAGAGCATATATTAAGAATGCAATTTCATATCTTCTTGTAAGTGCCAAATAAAAGGTTTCACTGTTTTACATTTTCCTGCTTTGATGGAGGCCTGGAAGCCATCTGTTGGACTTTTTTTTTTCCAAAACAGAGAGCATGTGATTCTCTGTGTTATCTAACTTTGTTTAACACTCCCAAGATACAACAGCGAAGAGAGCCTTGAGGTGTCAGAGCGAGACCAACGGAAAGAGACCAACAACAACAACAACAAAAACATCTATAAACAGACAACAACAAAAACAGCGGGGCGGAGAGAATGAAACACTTTTGCGGCAAAGTGAGAGGGTGGGAAACAGGAAAAGACACAGATGGACACAGGAAGATCAGGAAAATGTGGTACAGCAACAAATTAGAGGATGAGAGTAAATGGAACAATAAAAACATTAAAAATAAGAGCTGTACTCAGGAAATCCAGAAAGACAAATGTTATATTGTAGTCAAAGTTGGAAGACTTTTAACTGCAGGCTAAACTATTCTGCATTTAACACACACCCCAACAATTGTTTTTTTCATCGCTGTCACGGCAAGGTTTTTGTGTACAAGTAGTCATGTTTGATGTCACTCATATCTTGGCAACCAAGCAATAAGCAGACAGATTAAACATTTGTGGATGCCGAGTTAATAGTTCAAAAACAGACTGGCTCAGAAGCCTTTAAGCCAGGTTACATTAACATATTAGAGCCAGATGCACATGTGGAATCTAGTCCTTCAATACCATGTCCGTCCATCTGGAACGGTGCTTCTTGAGCTTCTGCACCCACAAGGATGTAAAATCAACTTGTGTCTGGCACCCAAACTACACACAAGAAAATGATGTCCACCTCAGCACTGCCAACAGCAAGTCCAGTACTTTGATTGAAAATTCTGTGAGCTCAAAAATACGGAATGGAGGAAGGAGCGAAAATGTGATTGAGGACTTAATTTGGGAAAACTTAGAGGGACCAGATGGGTGACCATGGGTAGATGCAGCCATGAGTGTGATAAAGCCGTGCATTTATTGGAGACAATTTTTCGCAACCTTGTCAGACTGTGGTTTTAACAGTTGCAGGAGCCTTGATGTCGTCAGGGAATTGTTGCTTATGACAACATGACTGCCAATGCAGGTGGGTGGGTGGGTAGGTAGGTAGGTAGGTAGGTAGGTAGGTAGGTAGGTAGGTAGGTAGATAGGTAGATAGATAGATAGATAGATAGATAGATAGATAGATAGATAGATAGATAGATAGATAGATAGATAGATAGATAGATAGATAGATAGATAGATAGATAGATAGATAGATAGATAGATAGATAGATAGATAGATAGATAGATAGATAGATAGATAGATAATCAGATTAATCACAGGGTTTGTATTCATTTTGATCAATCATGATGAAATATTCATTAATTGTGTCCAATAAGCAAAGGGTTGATGGGGGAAATCCCACTCTGTCCTAGTCAGTCCGCTGTGTCCTTGGACAAGATACTTCACCCCCCTTGCCTCCAGAAATTCATCTTTGACAGGCACATAGACACAAACATTTTATTAAAAAAAACATTTAAAACAAGCATTAAAAATAATGGTAATCAAGTGTTTTCATGCTAAAAAGGGGACAATGGGGAAGTTAAAAAAAATAACAACAGAGTGCTCATTTCCGGATGTTTAGGGTAGTTATTGAATGTACTGAATCATTCACTGTCATTTGCCATCAAAATAACACTATTGAATATATAAAACTATTCTGAGCACATGAAGGGTGCATACAAACCCCGGAACACAACATCTGACTAGTTAATATTGTTATTAAACCCAAAATGACAATGTTTACATGCACATCAATATTCCACTCTTTTTACTCAAGTTGGTTTTATATACATTTGATTTAAATGTGAACAGTAATAGAAGTATATTGTTGGTTGGTTGTGTTTTTTTTTTATTTTTTTAAAGTAAACAGCTTATTCAGATTGGAAAAAAATAGTATGCATGCAAACATAGTTAATGTTGTTCCAAAGAGGAAGGAATATGACATGATTGTTGGAACACATTTTGGCATATCTAGAGTTTCTTTTCTATGTTGCACATTTTCAACCTTGTCATCCATTACATACTACATAGTTGTATTGGGCAAAATCAATATGCTGCTGGTAGATGGTTCAAGAATCAGTGATGAGAGCCTATACATGTTCTCAAATACTAATTAGGAGGAGCTGCTGAGGAGGCAGGCAGCAGGTCAGGAGGTCTAAATAAGCAGCAGGTGTGAAGGCCAGAGAAACATGGCGAAAAGCCAGGGGTCGCAAATCAGAAGCGGGTTGAGTCAGAGGTAAAAGGCGGGGTCTCGTGTATGTATGATTTACAACAAACAGATGATGACTGACACTTTTTATCTGCAGCAACACAGACAAAAAAGGCTACAGTGCAAGGAGCGGCTAGAAAAACACATAAAAACTAATCCAGCACGGACAGATATATAGCAGCAAAGGACATTTCAGGGTGGACATTTGCTGATAAGGGCTTGCTTAATATGCCACCCTGATCCTGAACATATCAGAGCCTGACAAACTTTCAGTGGGACTTGAGACTGAAGAATCCCAATGAAAGCAAAATGAGCGTCCGACACTGATTTGATTTCAAATATCTACATTAGAATAATAGGGCGACACGTGCCTCACAGCAAGAAGGACCCTGGTTCCAATCCCACACCAGACCTTTTTTGTGTGGAGTTTGCATGTCCTCCCTGTGGCCGCGTGGGTTTTCGCCAGGTACTCCGGTTTCCTCCCACCATCCAAAGACATGCACTGATAGGTTAATTGGTTAATCTGAATTACTCATAAGTGTGAATGTGAGACTGAATATTTGTCTATATATGTTCAGCCCTGAGTTGAATACAGGGTGTATTCACCCATTGTAGCTGGATTAGGCCCCCAGTGACCCTAGTGAGGATAAAGCGGGTTCAAATGACGAGACTTTACAATAATATTTTAAAGGCACTTTCTGTTAACATATTATACAGTAAATGTCAAAAATGTTAAGAAAATCACAAACAGGCTAACAGCATTCACTTATTTGTGGCTTCATGAGACTTAATGATAATAAACCCACCCTATATTTGTAATTGTTCATATACAATGGTCCCTCGCTATAACGCGGTTCAACTTTTGCAACTTCACTGTTTTGCAGATTTTGGAGTGCAATTTTGCATGCCTTTTTTTTTTTTTTTTTACACCATATAAACACACATAGTGTTCTGTGTCCTGATTGGTCCTGGTGGGACAGCACCAGGACAAAGAAGCATGGTCATAGGAACTGTCAAATACTAGCCTGGGAAGGAAGACTATGATATGAATTCATAGTCTGGAGATGATCCATAGACTGAGCTGAAGCGTATGGGTGGGATCAATGGCTGTCTTTCAAACTGTTCTGCATGTAATAGGTCAGCGCAATCCGAGCAATTAACAATGTGACGTATACAGAGCAATGAAAACTGCTCTAAACTAGCATCTATCTGCTTGTTTTAACATCCTATAGGTTAGGCTAATTAAAGCTAACATACCGGTAACAGTGGAGGAAAAATATCTAACCAGGTCTGTTAACATGCTGCTTATCCGACCACAAACTGTACATAAGTTTGCTCTTCTTCAACCCTGTCGTCAGTGTGCTAAGCCCGCCCTATAATCTTTACTTCACAAATGGAGCATTGTGATTGGACCAGTACATTTTTTACAGGTCTTGGCTGAGGCTCTATGGAGCGTCACTAGACCAACGATTCAAGCAAAAATATTTTTGCCACTAGGCTAGTCTAATATCCAACTGTGACGGAAGAGCTCCGTCATGTCCCGCGTTGAACTGATCCCGAGTTTAGCAATGCGCGCTCATACACACACGCACGCACACACACACACACACACACACACACACACACACACACACACACACACACACACACACACAGGCGCGCGCTCATACACACATGCATAGCGCAGCATTCATTCAACTTACCTGCTCCATTCACTGTCTGCCGTCTGTCCGCTCCGTTCCCGTCATTGTTTCTCAGACAGTCATCACTAGTCTCGGGTGCACACTTGACCACTGTTTAAACATCTTCATCCATAGTTTTGTCGTTCGTCAAACATCCCTTCAGTATCCACCTCACACTCATAATTCCCACCTGTCAAACCGAGCGCTGGTGCAACTTCCGGGTTATACGCCGGTAGGCGCGGGAAACCGTCTGACGTCCTGGTGACGTCACCAAAAGGAACAGAGTTTTTTTTTTTTTTTTTTTGATAAACGATTTTATAATTTTTCTGGACTGTTGTAGAGGCCCATCAGTGATTGTACTGGGTGTGTTTTAATTTTTGGCAATTTATAGTAATGTTGTTTAACTGAAACTTGAAATGCTTGGTCAGTAGTGAGCAATTTTCCCTCTTAATTACCTGGGGGAGGAGCTTCAGGGTTTTAAAGGAGGGCCTCTCTCCATCATGGGGGTTAAAAAAGCTAGTAGAGGGAAAAGACCAGAAGAAGAAGGTACAGAGAAGTGAAAGAATTAACTAAAAGGACTTGTTTCTTTAATTGTGTTTTTTTTTGTGTGTGTGTATTAAGAATGGACTTTATTTCGGAATGCTGTAAATACTTCTTTTTGGACACTAAAACCACATTTTTTGCACTTAAAAGACGAGCACAATTAAGCACCTGAAAAATCATTTTTTGACTACGCCATCACTTATTTATTTATTTTTTTTACAAAGAAGAACCCCGTCACACCAACCTCATAGGTTCATTATCAAAATTAAACTTATTTCTTAAAGCTCACACTCATGGTGATCCGCAGCAGCCTCTCTCCCCAGGCACCTCCACCAGCTTCTTCAGGGGAATCCTGAAGCATTTCCACGCCAGACCACAGATAAAATCCCTCCAGTGTGTCCTGAGTCGGCCCCGAGGGCTCCTCCTGGATGGACATACTTTCTAAAAGCTATCCTATTTATTTATAGGAAGAAAAAATTATATTTGTATTTCTCAAACAAATCCTTGGGCTTGAAGACATGATTTGATATTTGGTTTCATTCTATAATACTGTAATTGTTATTATTATTATTATTATTATTATAAAAAAACAATTAAGAAAGGTTAAATAGAAAGAAAAATAATCTGGGAAGTGGTGCAAAAGTAACACTAGGTCTTTATGGGTTAAAGTCAAACTGTTGGTCGTATTGCACGGTATATATGCAATTGTGTAGTTGATTTTCCAAGTGAGACTGAATATATTGCTGTAATATTCATTGCATAGTACTGGTTTTGATCACATTTTTCATAGCCATATTCATTTGATAATTTGATCATTTCAGGTGATGATGATTAACCTACGTAACATCTTCATTCTGCACAGATGTTCCAATTTGATTTCTTTTTTTCTATCAAACATACAAAAGAAACATCTGAAAAATGTCTCCTAAGAAGTGGTTGATGTCCAGTGACTGCACCCGGCACCAGCTGCAGAATCTCGGACACGCCACCAGCACGCCTCAGGACCGGCTGCTGTTGTGGATGCCGCCTGCCTATTTACATAATGTCAGTGCAGAGGCAAGATGTCTAAAGCCAGCTGAAGGAGGAAAACCACACATCTGAGGACTTTGAAGACACAACTGTTGACTGTAACACCAACTGGTGGCACTGCCTGGATGGAGCTTTGGGGCTTTAAGGAGAAAATGGCAGCTAAAAACATTGGATATAACACAGGAGAAGCATCACCTGGGGCAGCTGGGTGTGTGTCCTACAGCTAAAGGCGTTGGGATTAAGCTTAAAGTCAGAAGTATCTCCCCAGGTGAGAACCAAGGCACTTAGTACACTACAAACACACAGATGTGCACAGGAGGCAGGATGTTTGGCTTTTACACAGCATAAATCCATGTTTCAGTGTGTTTCTTTGAAGGATGGAAAGAGGCAGGGAATGAAGGAACCTTTGTGGATTTGTTAGTTTTTCTGTGTCTGTGTATGTGCGAGCTGAAATGTTGGAATTAGTCATTTAAATGAAGGAATTAAAGCTGTGACTAGTGATGTGACAGGCAATTTAATTTAGAACAATCACAAAGCATGGAGAAGAAAAAACCTGAACCACTTTGCCCTGTACATGACTCAATCATTTCTAAGTATTGTCTTATTATTGTTTACTATCTATCTTTATGGCACATTGAATGTTTAATTTTTATCAAAATGTGTTATATTTCTGCTCTTTCTGTTGTGTTTCTCTGTCATTTCTCTGTTCTGACTCTTTTGCATTTCTGTCTCTCACCTTTCACCTGGTTTTGTGCCTGAACAATCATGTAGCACCTGATGTCCCAGCTGTGGCTCATCAAGGTGCTGCGATTTAACCCACACTATGGCTGTGTCCAAAACCCACTCACTCATTCCCTACTCCTTACATAGGGAAATACATGTAGTGCACTCCATAGACTGTGTCCAAAACCACTCCTTTCTCCCTACATAGGGACCTATAAAGGGACCACGCCATTTTGTAGGGGTATCCGAATATGTAGTAAACTACTTATAAGCCCTACATAGTGCACTCATTGTATCCCACAATCCACTGTGAAATGTAGTGGGCATCGATGGTCACTAACCAAAGCACTATTTCCCATCATGCATTGCACAAATCGAAAAATGAACTGAAGGACGGAGATTTAAAAATAAACAAAAAAAACCCTTAATTGAAATCACAATATACAGACTCTCAAAGAGGATAATGAATACAACTTAAAAATTAAAGTTATTAATAAAACCAGGGAAGAGGGCTCTTATTTTGGAGAATATTGGTGGGTGTTTGTACAGCAAGTGCAAGAAGTAGTACTAGTTTTACTAGTTTGCAGTACTAGTTTATTTTACTAGTACTGCAGTACTAATAAAACAAAGAAAAAGGCAGTAAAGACCATTACTGTGTTTTTACTAATGTCCATTTAGGACCCTGCCACAATAGTTTATAGTAAATCACTGTATTAAACTGAAAAAAATTATGTAATTACTGTATTTCCCGCACTATAAGGTGCACTGGACTATAAGGTGTACTGTCAATGAATGTTTTTTATGAAGGTTTTTCATATATAAGGTGCATTAAGTGAAGTCAAAATCATGAGATAAAGTGTAAATTCCCAGTCACGAAGACACTACCATAATTAATCCGTATATAGGTAATATGTAACAACAATACTGCCTCATGTCCAAAACAAATACTGGGGCTGGACAACAAGATACCTTTAATATATATATATATATATATATATATATATATATATATATATATATATATAGATATAGATATATATTCGTGTGTGTGCTGCAACTGGCTTTGTATAAATGCTTGCTAGAAGCAGATGTAATTGCCTACAGCTGTCATTGAAAAAAAAACCAGGCTTCCCTCATTACATCCTGATACACAACACATCAGTGCTCAGACACACACGGACAGTGTCTCCTTACTGCCCTCCAATCAGGTCGTAAACTAAGCTATCATCAGGCTGGCAATTCTGGGATTAGATCAGGAGAGGGTAAGAGAAAGAGGAGGCAGAATGGATCAATACATATGGTGAAACTAAGACACTAAGGAGGGAGACAAAAGAAGTGAGGAAAGGATGGACTGTAGTGAGAAAAGGGAAAGGATGAACCCAGACTTGGAGACGGTGTAGAAACAGAAGATTAAAAGAATGGAAATGTATGGATGTGCGACTGGATGGAGGTCATACTCACACCAATAACAAACAAAGAGGATGAGAAATAAAACGTGGAGCCTTATGTGGCAATTCTCAAATGATTTTTTCTTTATTACTAACTGTCCATTAGTGATTTATCACCATTTTATTGTAATATTATCTTCCGTATTTTGTGGGGGGTTTTTCACTAAAAATCTGGTATTTTTCTATATTTAATTTACTGATCAGGTAAATGTTCATAAAAGGGAAAAGTTGAGGATTATTATTTAAGAAATAGAAAAAAATGAAGAAAAAGTGACTTTTTCACTAAACTCTTATCAATAGCTGAAAATAAACCCAGTGTCCCCGTCTACCATTATTCACCAAACTCAGGTTCAAGGTTACTTTATTTGTACCCATAAAAAGATTTTTCCTGCAGTGAGTTCTCATTCACACTTAATATTTATCATTTCATCGCGCATAAAAAAATTAAAGAGGAAAAAAAAAACTCCATGGGTTTTACTGGTGAATTAATATCTCAGAGATGATGATGTTTCTATGTTCTCTATAGAGCTATGGGTCATATCTGATGACCATCACCATTTACAACAATTATTTACAAGTACTGTTAGGATGAGTGGATCAACAGTTATTTAACTTTTTAAATCAGTAAATGGTTTTGGTTACCAGTGGGTGTTTGGTTCTTTATGGGTTAAGTCACGTTGGTACCTTTCGGAGCCAAATCTCTTCAACTCGACTGAAGGTTTGATGCTTTTGTTTGTACATAAAAAGGAAGGCGTGTGTGTATTCACAATGGATGTGTTTATGAATGTGTGTAAAAGAGGCCTTGGGGTTGACATTTAGATGATTTGATTTGAAGTGCAGTAAAAGTTTGTAAGTGCAAGCGTACATTCACCAGTGTGTACTGAATGGAACGTGTGTGTGTGTGTGAGTGTGTGTGTGTGTGTGTGTGTGTGTGAGTGATTGCTTGATCAGCCTCTGATTTGCTGTGCTGACTCTTCACCTGGCTGCTCTTCTCACACTGTGGAAATCACACATGAACTTGCTGACATGTGCATATTAATATACACATATTTTCCGTACAAGTAAAAAGTTCATGGTCACAGATTGGTTTTTCTTTTTTCTGTAGTTTCAATATGCAATGTATGATGAAAGCTATAACCTGTGAGACTGGTGACTAATGTGTGCTCAGTACATGACTATGACATTGAGAGCAATAAAGTTAACTCATGTAAAGCATATTTATTGTGTGTGTGTGTGTGTGTGTGTGTGTGTGTATGTGTGTGAAGGGGGGCCCAGTGGAGCAGATGGGTACAGCAGCTGAACTGCCAAGGCTATTTCATGATTGGATACCCCACAATAAATTCCCACTAAATGCAAAAATGAACACCTGTAAAAATGCAAAGTGTTCCACATAGTCCCTGTCATACTTTCTAGTATGACTTTACACTGGTAAACATTGTTGAGGTATCATTATCCATCAGTTCCACTTCAAGTGTGCATGACTGCTGCAGCAGCACCTCTACACTGCTTTGTTCTAAATCTACTGATCTCAGAACAGCAGAGGACTTCCAGAAGAACTTTAGTATTTTTCTGGTAATCAGTCACTTAACCATTTATTGCATGCAGATGTATTTATCAACTCCTGCGGGGAAACATGACTTCTAACTGGAGGTGAAATTAATTTCCCATCACCAGTCATTACATATGATCCATTTGGGTGTCCAGAGGTACCATAGTTACCACCCGTCAACCGTCATGGGCATATTAAAGTTATTTGAAGGTTCTTGTATTCCAAAATTATGATTATCTCCCAAAATATTGGTCCAATTAAGTTGACAAAATATTTAAGTGATTCAATTATAAGTACTAAATTGTCCAGTTTAAAACTTGCAGATACACACACGGATGGTCTGAGACATTTTAATATTATGATATAGATTTAGTGATTTTTTTTTTTTTTATTTAAAATATGTAACAATCATGTTGGAACAAACCAAAGTATTTATGGCAGAAGCTGATCTGCAATGCCAGTCCCTAAGTGGGATTTTAAAGTATATAAAACAAAACATGAAAACTGTAAACATTAAATATGGGACCAGTCCACTGCCCTCCGAGAGTACAGTAACTCAGGGAGTGTTTATGGACATTTTAAAATAAATAATGAATTTGAGTTATTTTTTGTCAGTTTATGACCTTATATACCTGTTGTTTTATTGTAAATGTTTACTTTTTAGCAAGAGCTGCTGGAAGTTCAATGGCAACAGGAGGGAATTTTGAAATCCCCTCCTGTTTGAAATTTTTAATTTCAGTGAGAACCCTAAGGGTTAAGCCCAGTTTAGACCTTTAGGCCAAAGCTAGTGTAAGCAAAGGGAGTGTGTAAAAAAAGACTAAATCAATAAAAACAGGGAAAGGGTCTATATCAGGGGTGTCCACATCCAGTCTCCGAGGGACAGTATCCTGCATGTTTTAGATATTTCTTTCTTACATCACACCTGGAAGCCGTTACATAATTGTCAGACTTCCCCTGAGCTTGATGATGAGTTGATCATTCATTGAATCAGGTGTGGTGGGAGAGGGACATATCTAAAACAGGCAGGATACCAGCCCTCAAGGACTGGATTTGGACACCCCTGGTCTATATCACCAGTTTTAGTTCGCTCCATCACACAGTACCTCCAACTCTCCTTTCTGCCCCCCGCTATAGCACTTTCTTAGCCACTTAAAGCGCTTCACATTACTGGCCCGTTATTCATTCGCTCTCACGTGCACCCTCAGGTGGTGGTAAAGTACATATGTAGCCGCAGCTGCCCTGGGGCAGACTGACAAAAGCGTGACAGCCGTTTTGCACCTACAGCCCCTCTGACCACCACCAAACATTCATACACCAGTGTTAGTGACACTGGAGGTAAGGATGGTGAAGTGCCTTGCCCAAGGACACAACGGACCTACTAGCACAGAGCGGGATTCGAACCACCAACCCTTCAGTTACGGGACAACCCACTCTACTAACTGATAGAACGCTGCCTTGTCAACGTACATACGTAACAGGAATATTTTTGCGTTTTCCAACCATGAAATGGAAACATAACAGCAGATAGTTTTCAAAATTTTGACCCTGAAAAGCGTCTTCAGATTTTTTTCATTTTCAACCCTTAAAAACTCTGTTCTCATGTCACTTCCAATAAAATATTTTGTTGTTTTTAGCTGCAATCGTCCTTGTGTAAACGGCCCCTTACACTAGTACCGCTTGTATCCAAGACGGTTACATCACTAGTGGATGCTTTCCATAATGTGGCCTTATATCTCAGTATTAACACACTGGAAACAGGTGCATTTATCTGTTCTTTCAGTAAAAGTCTGCAGTAACAGATAAGGTTTATTATTTGTCTTCTGTCGACAGTTTATTTTTTTCCTACTCATCAGAGATGACACCAACTCCTCTAACTGACAAGATGGATGTGAGAAATTGTCAGCTCTCTCCCTTTTTTTAATATAACAACATAATTATATGCAGCTACAAAGGCACTTGAAAGACTGGCAGTAACAACAGGAGTACTGGAAGCTGTTTCTGTGAGGAAATGACACATTTTGCATCTCCTTGCATTGGTCTGAAGGTGAATATTTCCAGAGCTGTATTTTCTAACCATTTGTGAACTCATCTTATTGCTAATCTTAGGTCTAGGTTTAACCTAATGTTTGACATTTTTAACAACAAAGATGGAGGATGCAACACTGCAAATGAAATATAGAGTTTAAATGGGGCTTTAGTCTGCAGCCAGAGTCTGTGTAGTAGGAATGTGATGTTTATCTGCCAACCTATTGTCTCCTGTGCATTTGATAGTTTTGATAGTGATTGGTCGTTATCGTTGTCAGTCAAGTGTTTTTATACTGTTGAGTCACTGATTGAAGGTAAATATAATAATTATTCTTATGTTTGTGTTCAAACATGTATTTATTTATAATCTATTTTTATTTATTTAACCTTTATTTACCAGGAAATCTTCATCAAGATTACAAGTCTGTTTTTAAAAAGGATAAAGAGGATAAAATGACAGATCCAAAGACATTGTGTAAATGTTAAATAAATTGGGCAAAACTCCACACACTTTAAATTACTTTAATCTGTTAAATGAGACTAGGTTCTTAACTTTTATGGAGTTTTTTTTTTTATCACTGATTCCAAGCAGGGGGGGTGTCAGTTAGAGTCCACTGATTTTGATCCTCCCAACACCGACCCAGAATCCCTCTGCGTAATAATATGCTTACAACAGAGAATGAGGGTCATAACATCCAACATAAGTTTTTTTCTATGAAAAAACAAAACAACCCCCCCCCGCCCTTTGATTTTTTTGATAAATCACACCCTGCCCATAGTTCTATTTGTCCTGCAGTGAGTTCTCATTCACGCATACATTTTAATATTGCATCATTGTAAACAACCAGAAACTAGGACAAACAAACTCAGTGTTTCCATGTTCTCTACAGAGCCTTTGAGTCCAAATGAGTCATATCTGATAACTCTGAAAGATCACAAACTGCATTTTACAATAACTATTTAGACCGATTGATAGATTTAGTGGTTCAGAAGTTATGCACCGTTTTATATCAGTAGATGACTTGGGTCACCACTGGCTGTGTGGGTCTTTATGGCTGCAGCAGATAGACCAAGTACATGGCTTTTATGTGCTCTGACAGTAGAGCACATAAGAAGACTCAATGGAGGATTGGTTCTTTGGGCTTTGAAGGAAACTTGATGAAACCCTTCTTGTGGGATGCTTCATAGAGGTCAAGATCTAATGCAGAGGTATAATCCTGGAGCGGTGAAAATTCAGTATCATGTTTGAGGACACTTAAGGAAGACAGTTATTTTTTTTCCTATTCTACTATAACACTCACCCACATGGATGTTTGCACATAATCAGTTGTGAGAAATAACAGTTTAGGGGGTTGAGAATGAGAGTTTTTCTCCTCAGCCTCCTGATAGAGATGTATTTTGTTTATGTTTTTATTTCATAGGACTGCTGGTAGTTGGAACGCTCATAGTTTTTGTTATGGTGTCACTGGCCAAGACCTAAGACTCAGTGTAAGAGTCTGCCATGGAAACTAACTGCTATTGTTAATCTTTATTGTTGCAGATGGTCTGTTAATTATAAAAACGTTAATTTGAATAAAAAATTATTTACCCTTTTTGTTTTGGATTCAGATTTCTCCTGTCAATGTGATGCCCGTTTCCTAGCTGTTCATATAAATAAACAGATATTTATGAATAAATCAAACATTAATTCGTGAATAAGACATGGTTTGTGCATATTAATTCTGTTCAGTTTCTATTGTCTTTGTATTAGAGACATTCAGTCAAAAACAAAACCGACATTTATTTAAACTGCACATCTTTTGTTCATTAACATAGTCATCTTCTATATTATTCACAAACACATACACTTATATACAAAGGTTCTTTACAAGCTAAATTCCACAGAAAGGAAGACATTTACAAATAGCCCACTGGAGTAATTTACCCATAACGATCCAGTATTTATCCTGTATTATCATTTAATATATTATACTCTATCGTTTGCACTATAAATCATGTGTTTTCTGTATTTATTAGATTTAATTTAGATGTTCATGTCAACTCAGAATTAGTTCAAACATAATCATATCAAAACAGAGAAACTGAACATGAAACAAAAAAAATGACTTTTTGAACATAAATATCAATAACTGAATGTAAAAACAATAATCCTAAACCACTGGCAGTTGCAGTTTAACTGGTGAATGATGACAGTGTTTCCATGGTAACTACGGTACCTCTGAACACCCAAATGGGTCATATGTAATGACTGTAATGACTATCAAAAGATCACAAGCATGTAATGATAGGGTTATTAGATCAATAGGTAAGAAACCTTTTAGTCCAGTAAGTTCGGGGTCTCCGCGGATCCTTAAAAAGTCTTATTTGCAATATATGGTTTTAAGGTCTTAAAAAGGATTACTGTATATTTCGATATTTTTTAAAGTATAGCATTAAAATTCACATAGGAGGTATTACATTTCATCTGGTTAGCCTATGATTAATGAAAAACATATGTTTGGATTATTTTCTGCGCTAGTTATTTATTTAGCTAGCATCGTTTGTTATCAAGATGCTGACAAGGTAGATGGAAGCTCTATCATAGAGCCACTGTGTGTCTAATAGTGCAGGAATCACACTGCAGGGGGCAGTGTGTCCTTTTCGCCAGCGTTTATGTCATTGAGTAGAACAGATGAAGAAGTGTTTGGAACAGGGATACATGAACATGAACCCAGATGAGGAAGTGTAAGTTCAGTGATAAGTGTGTTTGAGGAGCTGAAATACAACAGTTGGTTTTCAAAAACAATGTAGGAATATGAAGCACTATAAAAGTATGTGGTAAAGACATGACGTTAAGAACAATGGGCTGTAAAGGCCTTGACGCTCACATGAAAGGGGAAAAGCATACACACTATGCTGCTAGTCAGGCAACAACTGTCCCCATGACAATGTTCACCACAATGCTCACAAATGCAAGTCGCCCCAACTGCTATGCTAAAGGCAGAAATACTGAACAAATACAGAAATACTTCTGCAGACGATATGCTTTGAACTTAACCTAGAATGTTTTTGGGGGTTTTTTTGTTTTTTTTTACTGTACGTATTTGTTCCGCGGTAGTGGTACTCAAAGGTCTTAAAAGGGATAACATTAACTTGTCGGAAATGTGCAGAGACCCTGTAAATGCCTTCAGTCACTGGACAGATTTGCATCTTTAGGGGTTAATATTAAATTCTTGCAAACAGACAACTATTTTTAAATTAATCTGTGAGAACACATCTGAGAACACAATGCAGTGTTTTAGCCCCAAAACAGCTATTTCACATCCTTACCACAGACAGATGAATGCTGACCTTTTCATGTTTGCCAACTCTCAGTGCAAGTCCAATTAATTATGTTTACAAAAAAACATGCACTATTTGACTCTGTGTAGAACAGAAATATTCTTCAGTCATTAAAGTGTTTTCATCTTTGGAGAAATTAAGCATCTCTACTTGTACATTCAGCTGCACCTTTTAGCAAACCACCAAACTCATTATATATCATCCAAAGTGTTTACAGTATTTAAACTCGGCATGCATGCTGCTCCCTTGACATTACACTCCAGCAATGCCAAGCATTAATGATTTGTTCATCCACCCACACAGACAGTACCACGCTAATACACAGACCACTGCTCAACACAAACACACATTCCAAGATGGGATAAATAGGTGAGACGTGTGTAGTTTTATAGTTAATTAATGACTTATCATAAACAAATGGTGCACAGCAGAATGAACCCTGCCCCCCTTGCACACATTTCACTTGATTTGCCCTATCTCTTATCATTGCGAAAACACATTTTAGTTATTGTGACCTTTGACCTGCATTCAGCAAAATTTAAATGGATCTATTCTGGGCTACCTCACACCTTTACTGAAAATTTCATAGACATTGGTCTAATAGTTTTTGCATAAAGCTGCTTACAAACAAATAAGCAGACCAACAAACAAACCAACTCAATAACAAGTGATGCCCGGCACAATAAGCCCCACCCCCTTTTATCTCTTAATAGACATGTCCTTCTCAATATGTGAGACTATGAGGTTGACCTTTTAAGGTTGCTCAAGGTCAAAGGCAATGATGCCATTTTGGAGCCTACATGTAGTTTCCTATTTGTCAAATATAGTAACTGGGTACCTACCACCACTCTGTTTGCAGTTACCACCATTTACTGTAAAATCAGGTGACCTTGATTTTGACTGTTCAAGATCACTCAAGGTCAAAGGTGATGACCTAATTTTAAAGACAATCCCAGGTTTCCTATCTGTAAGAGAAAAACAGTGGCGATAGAGACTTGGTCTATTTGAGGTTTTTAGGTATTAACCAAGTGACCTTTGACCTCTTGGGTTGACAAAAGGTCAACATTTATGCAGACAAGATGCAGGATTGAAAGACCACAATCCTGGTGCTGACTAGAAGTATGTAAAATGAATACTTCAAAAGTAGAACCTTTTTACCCTTTGACCTAGAGTCTTCAAATGTATCCTTAAAAGTTCTGATGTCAATGCACATTAACAGTGAGAGCAAAATGTCGCGATATGCAAAACTGAGTATACAAGAATGAAAAGGAAGTTCATGATTTTTCCTATCTCTGATAATTGTAAAAACACATTTTTGGTGACTGTGACCTTGACCTTTGACCTACATTCACCAAAATTTAATGAGATCTATTCTGGACCACTTCGTACCTTTTTAGTTAAATTTTTCAATAAACCTGCTTACAAACTAACAAACAGACAGACAAACTGACTCAAACGCAATTTCCCTCCCTTGTATAGAATAGTGATAAAGTCATAAAAACACAATCACAGGGCTCTAGTCAATATATGGTCCCACTTGATTTTCAGTCAAACCCATGTCCCTGCAATTTGAGAGCTTAATCTGAACAAATTGGTGGGGTGGGTGATCTTGGAAAAAATGGTAATTTTTCAACACAAGTGAGATTTTAAAAATATCCACTCCCTCTTCTTCAGCCCACCCCTCGAAACCACACCTTCACGATTCCCTAATACATGAATGTGCACGCTGTCTCAAATAGTCATGGAAGTTCACGACCATTTGCGAGAACTCACGTCAAATAACCAACAAGCAACACCACAATAACTATTTCCGTTATTAACCTTGTAATCATACATTTGTCTACATATACAGTACAGTATGTATCAGTGTGCTAGAACAGTGGTTCCCAACCCTGGTTCTCAAGTACCATTATCCTGCATGTTTTAGATGTTTCCCTTTTCCAACACACCTGACGATCATTATAAAGCTCCTGCAAAGCTTGATGACAGGCTGATCATTTGAATCAGGTGTGTTGGTAGAGGGATATGTCTAAAACATGCAGGATAGTGGTACTTGAGGACCAGGGTTGGGAACCACTGCCCTAGAGAAATGATGTTAAGAGTGCATGACAAAATATAAAGATATGTAAATATATGTTCAAATGTACAACACTGGATAATATGACTGTAGATAGTACTTTTGTATTGGTAGATGTGTTATTGTGTTTTACAGATGCATAAACTATATGTGAATAAATGCACTAGTAATGGACTAACACACGCAGGACACTCCTGCAAAAGACTCTTTAAATTTCAATGACTCGCTTTTCAGGTTAAATAAAGGTTAATTAAAAGAAAAAAACACATGTATATGTATGTATATCTCTTTTTTGTTTTCCCTGTTGTCCGGTGATATGATGGCTATAATGGAAGTTGAATTTGTAAGACTTGCATCATGCTGCTATAGACTGTATATTTGGTAGTTTAATGTGGTATCTTAAATTCACCTTGCTCTTATATTCCAAATAATATTTTTTGAATTTCATCATTACTCACTTTATGTAGCCTTACAATGACATTTTTGTGTAATCATACTTGAAGTAATTTCTTGTCACATGACCAGCATGATTCAAACCCCAAGGAGTACTGAAGTTTTAAAATTGAAGCCTTATTTATGCTTTAACAAAGACAGTGTGTAGTAAAAAAAAAAAATGCATAATTAATTATGTCCCTGTATGTAATAAAGGACTTTGTGTTTCATTCTTACTTGTTGCTGTTGTAATTTTTACAAGACATACTTTTTGAACATTGATTCTTTTTTTTTTATTAACTTAATTTTTGCTTGCTTGTTCATTCACAGTATATATTTCAAACCATTTTTGTGTGTATTTTTCCAGCCACTTACCCACAGCAGCTCTAGCAGGTCTTGTTTATAACCCTACTCTCTCTGTCTTGTCTCCACTGGTTTCAGCCACTCCTTGAATGCAGAATTTGGTTTGACCAAACCCTTACTGCTATGACAGTGGGTGGGTTAACCTCTGAAATGCACTGGAGACGCAACCACTAAATCCTGGTTTATTCAACGGCAAACCTGTCACCATGTTTAATGTTAAATATGTGTTTTAAAACTACAGTACATTCATAGCATCCTGTGAAAATCACTTTTAATGAGCATCACATTATTTTTGCTGTATTCATTTCAAACTGCATTCACACAATACTTAGTATTTTCTTTTCATTATTTTGTAAAAGTCTAAGGTCTAGGAGTGCAAACACTATGATACTTATGTAACTGGCATTTTGTGCAGCCCCCAGCTCTGTGACGGGTTTGTGGATGGTGAGGAATGAGATGACTTCTGCCTTGTTGTCAAACGGATTTATTCAGTCGAAAATTCATGAAAATAACTGCATTCACATCTCATGACTAGTCTTCCACAAAGATGTCTTTAAAAACATGGTAAACACAGAGTGAGAAATAGACCTCCTTGCTTTATAATATTACTTTTAAGGACAACACCATTTTCCAGTTGGGGCCTTAATTATGATGTAATGTGCATTACATGTTTCACCCATGTTTTGAATCCACTGGAAAGAATATCCACAAAACAGCACACAACAAGAGTCAGCAGGGAAGCAACTTGCAGACGCTAAATCAGTTTTTCAATTTTGTTGAAATCAGTTAATATGTCTATTGTGAGGGTATACACACATTCATACCATTATAGCAATAATGAAAAATGAGAGCTCTAATGTGACTTTTCTTTATCAACTGCTGAGTGCCAAGTAGCTAAGCTAATGCAAAGAGCTATAGCCTCTTGACTCGGCGTTGTGTGTCTCGGGTTACATTATTTATTTTAGCTCATACCGGATGTTTCGAAGTTGCAATGGGACTGCAACAGAATTAGCACTAGTGTATTACAATAATGATAATACCATTATTATTATTATAATACATTTAATTTATAGTACATTTATAAGCAATCTCAAAGTGCTACACAGACATAGACAATAAAAGGAAAGAAAAAATATATAGTTCAATAAGAGGCAATTCTAAAAGGGTGGGTTTTTAAGCCTCACTTAAAATCATCGGTGCTCTGTTGGGCCCTCAGGTTTTCAGGAGGGAGTTTCACAGCCTTGGAGCTGCAGAAATGGAGGCCTTGTTACCCATTGTGCTGAGTGTGAACCTGGGGGCTTGAAGGGCGTTTGTATTTGCGGATCGGAGAGTGTGTGTGACGAAGACTGCAGGATGAGAAGCTCTTTGAGGAATCAGGTGGCTTGTCCGTGGATACACTGGTAAGTGAGGAGGATGACCTTATATTGAATTCTGAAAGGGACAGGGAGCCAATGGTGGGTTTTGAGAATGGGGGTGATGTGATGGTGTCTGCACACCCTCATCTGGATCCTGGCAGCACTGTTCTGGATATATTTCAGTCTCTGAATGCTTCTACCTGAGATCCTGATGAGGAGTGCATTGCAATAATCTAACCTGGAGGAAACAAAGGCCTGGATGAGCATCTCTGCATCTTCCAGGGAGAGTCAGATGGCGTTTGGTGATGGTTCTGAGGTAGTAAAAGGCTGTTGATTTCAGGTGCTTGATGTGGGTGTCAAAGGTGAGTTGAGGGTCAATTTTAACACCCAAATAGGTGACAGAGGCAGAAAATGAAATATTTTGGTTAGAGAAGATTATGCTAGTGATGGTTGTCACAACCTTGCTCTTGGTTGTAACATAAAATAAGGGAAAATTCACAGTGCTGATGAAACTTGTATTTCAAGAAAATAACACAATATAACATAAAATCACAAATATAAGGCTGAAATGAACAAAACACAAACAAAGGGTGCTGCTGGTAAAGGAGAGATCCTACAAATGGAGTTCAGACACTGTTGTTAAGGGATCAGGAACACAGCCTGAGTGCTCCTAATCATGTTGTTCACCTGTTGCCCTCTGGCAAACAGTAGGGCCGTCACATGGTGGAGGTGTGGAGCTGATGTGGAGTGCCAACAAGGATTTCTTCTGTTTTTGAGCTGTTTCACTGGAGAAAGTTCTGCATCACCCACACCTCTATCTCGTCAAGGTGTATGCTGGCAAGGGAGATGTGGAGTTGGAAGTTGTGCAAAGAAACAGTTGGGTATCATCAGCATAGAAGTGATAGGGTAGTCCATACTTGCTGATGACTTTACCCAGGGCTGATACGTAGAGGGTGAAAAATGTTGGTCCCAACATGGAGCCCTGGGGGTCACTACAGGTGACTTTGTGTGTTTGGGAGGTTTTTTTGCCCAGGACGACATGTTCAGTTCTGTCAGATAGATATGAAGTGAACCAATTTAGTGCATTGTCTGTTAGTTCTATATTGTGTTGCAGACATGTATGGTCAAGTATATCTAATGCAACTATTAAATAAATATGTTATGAAGTGGAAGTACTAAAGTTTTCAAAATGTTTTGTACTTAACTGCTACAAGTGGAAGTATTTAATAAAATACTACTCAAGTACTTAAAGTAGAAATAAAAGTAAAATTTTAAGTACTGTGTATGTTAAAGAAAGCAGTCAAAAGTTTGAATACCGTATTGTTTATTATCTCAAACTTTAAGTTAAATACAATGATTTATTCATTTATTCTAAGCTTGTTAAATGTGAAATGTGGAAAAGTCATGACTAATGGTAAACCTTACTGTCTTCAAATTTGACGGTGAATTATTGAAGACAGGGGTCTGCCTGATGTTCTGACATATCAATGTTCCCACGACCCACTGGTCCATAGAATGGCCCGCATAATCTAATACAAGTTACACCTATGTTTTAGTACAACACTGACCAGTTGAAACAGTATATGAAAAGTGGCAAAATTAAGCCAACTAACACATGAAGCTGATCAGAATTTTTTGTGCATTTTATTAAGATTTACTAAGAAAAGCAAAATTTAGGCAAAAATGTATGATTGTTTTCCCATATTTCATAGAGAGAACTTACATTTGGAAAATTGGGATGTCGGTAAAATGCTATTATCCCTTGAAAGCCAGTATTTCACATTATTTCAGGAGGCAGAATAGGCAGTTAATTTGACAAGAGTTGTCTTTTGCTCCCATAAACATGGACTCTAAATAGGGCCAGGGTGCTTGCTTTCATCTTCACCCTCACCACAACCATTTGAAGTCAATGGAATTGATGTTGAAATTGTGGATGTTGATGGTGGTATTCTTGAGTTGTCTTCTAACATGTTATGCATTTGGACGTTAAGCATACCAGTACATGAAAGGCTTTGTGGAAGCATGCAGTCTTTTACCTGGTTGCCCAGTGATGATGAGCTAGCTAACATTAAATCTGGTGACTCTGGCGTTGATACAATTAAACGCATGAAAAATATTCCAGAGTAAAAGTATTAAATTCATCAAAAATATGTAGTGCAGTAAAAGTTGAAGTAGGAGAAAAAATATTACTCAAAAAAAGTACAGATACTGCATTTATCTGCATTAATCCTTAAGTACAGTACTTTGTTACTTCTACTTCGTTACTATATATCTCTGGAATTGAGAAGTAGAGCAAATATGCAAATGACATGAAAGATAAATATTGTTGGATAATATTGTGAGAAATAAATATTCAGATCTCTGATTCTGATGGGGGAAAACACATGTGGGGCTACCATGGAAACCGCAGACAAACCTACTTGGGACATAGATGATTTTCCATCAGTATCTTTGTGGTTTAAATATTGCCAGATGTCGTACCCCACCTTTAAGACAAATTCCAAAACACACAAATCATTTCTACATCTGTTTCCATACCATCATGACCATATATTTTTTGACACTGACAAAACCTTTATAATTTTGACTCTTGTGTACTATTACAGCTTTGGTTGGGGGTAGGGTTTGGGTTCGGGGGATCAAACATACTAAAAAGTTGTCCAGTTGTTTTGGTCTTGGAGAGAATAAGCAAATGTAATTTTGGTTTTATGTGTCCATTTGTTAAATGAAAAATAAAGTAAATTCTATTCTCTAAAAATAATCAGTATTAACAGTTTTATTTAACAAAAATCTGAATGATGGTAGATTTACTGAAGTATGGTCGATCCGTAGGTGATGGTAGATTGGACTGGTAGCTGAGGGACAAGTCAAAAAACAGTGTCCATAAACAAAAGCCACAATCCAAGACACATTACCAGAAGACAGGCGAGGTTCAAACCAGAAGTCCAGTCCAATAAAAGGATCGGACAGGGGTGAAGTAGCCTCAGGGTTTAATTCAAAGTCCAGGTCTGATATCCAAAAAGCCACAATCAATACCAAAGCCAATAAGACACAGACAACAGACAAATACTAAAGTCTAGAAAACAGTCATACACAGAAAAGCCAAGACATGAAAAAAGAACGCTCATTTGGGTGCAAACAAAGGCAGACAAACGAGTGACGCACAAACATACAAACCACAGGGAACAGGTGAGAGCAGAAAGGTGAGAAGCACCAGTGACAGGAAGCAAAACTAGACAACGTGCATGCAGACCAAAATAAAAGCCCAGGACACTAACGACGACAGAAAAGAAAAGAAGACAGGAAGACAAACAAAAAAGTCACATAAGATGAGAAAAGTCCAGAATCACAACAGAAGTCGACTCCATTGTCGTTGTAGACTCTGCCATCACTCCCTAAAGGATGTCACACAATACATAATAATAAGTTAAACTTTTTTTTTCTTCAACTAAGTCAATCCATCGTTGAACTTGGGCTGCTGGTAAGTCACATAAGCCTGTGGGGACAGGAGACAGACTTGACCCAGCCACAACCTTCCCCTCTCCTTCCGCCTGTCCTCTTCTATTTTACTTTATCACTCTGTCTGTTTGTATCTTTAGTCTCAAACTTTCTCCTCAGCACAGTCTTTACACAACACCCAAAGCAAATATGGGAATGTTAAATATTCAGTGTCAGTGTTAAATAGAGTGTTGGTGTTGTATTAACACCACATTGATTTAAAACAACACTGCAAATTGTGCTTTTGTTAAATGAATGTTGTTAATTCAAGGTGTTGTTAATATTTGTGTTAAACAAATCTGGATTAATGTAGGAGTAAGAGTTCTAGAATGTTTGATGGATTGAAGGAAAATTTCCAAGCCAACCATCGCCATCTTGTTTTTCAAAAAAGCCAGTGAAGTTTCTCATTGTTACGGAGCCCATTAGAGCAGGGGTTCTCAAACTTTTTTGGCCCAGGTCCCCCTTGGAGGGGTGAAATTTTTCCAAGTCCCCCCTCATCCTCGCGATATTGAAAATGATAAAAAAAACACTTCAACAATGATTATTATGAAACAATGATAACCTTTTTTAATAGTGCTTTTGTGCAAACCAGCGAAATTTCCAGGTATTATAATATAAATGAGCACTTCAGAAACAAAAATTTTAAATAATTTAAAAATAATAAACGGAACAAAAGACACACAAAACCGTGTGTGTGTGTGTGACAGACAGACAGACTTAAGGTTGGCTGGCTTCATAGCCTCCATTGCAAGGCACTTCAGACACAGGATGCATTTTGGTCTCCCATCATTGTTCTCAATGAAGCCAAACTCAATATAACTATCAATGTACTTTCTCTTTTTAGGGTTAGGGCGTTTGTTTTTGTCATTTTCATTTTCATTGTCATTTCCTTTACTACTTCTTGAGGAACTTGGCGGACACAAAAATCGATCCATGTTCGCATTGTTTAAAACATACTCGCTACTCCCTCTTGGTCGTGGGTGTTACCATTTTTTCAAAGCATTAATAAAATATTCCTGAAATAAAGTAAGTTAATTTCAAAATCCAGAATGACTGTTACTTTTCATTCATAGACTATATTTTCAATTAAAGTCATTGTTCTACTTGCTGTTATGTTCCAGCGCACCTTTTAATCCATGTTTTTTTATGATTCATTATTTACTTCGTGAGATAATTATTGCTATATTTATGGATATGTTTTGCCATCCTGCATGTAGTGTTTTTGGGTTTTTTTTAGGTTGATTGGATTCCACCTTAGCAAGTATAAATTGGACAGATATCCGGTTTTGCAGGAGAGCTTTTGGCCCTTTTTCCTGCCTTGCCTCCAGCTGGGGATGCCGGTTTCAAGAGCGTGGACACCAGGCCCTGTGCTCGACTGGAGTTTTTCCACTGCAAGATGCCGGTTGGCTGCACTTTGCCTATTTTTTTGTGCTAACTTATCTTTGACCCAGTGAGTCTGGACGTCCTGTTTTCAGTTTATTTCTTTTGACAGGGTTTAGTTGCAGGTTGTTGTTTTTAGGGCAGGGGTAGCAGTATGTGGACAGCTTCTACGACCCTATTCTGGGTTGGCCTGATCCACATGCCGTCCTTTTGATCATTTGGCCAGCTCACCTGGGTTTGACTTTTCTTTAAACTTTTGGGATCCCTGTTTGTTTTGGGCACAGGTAGGGGGTTAATTTAGTAAATGAATTTGCTTAAATAAAGATTTTTTTTTTTTGCAAATTTGAACCCTTTTGTCTCCTGTGCTCTCTAAAATATGTTGCAACCTTCAGGTCATAACACTTGCACACAATGTGGGAGACATACACACAACATTTTGAAAGGTGGAGTGACAGGCACCAAAGTGATGTGCAACGTCCACCTGTGTCATTCCTGCACATAGCATCCTGACTGTCTGATCACGATTCACTGCACTGAGGTATGGCATTTCTACTACAGACATTTTCCCATTTTTATTACTTAAATGTTTTTATAGGGAGGCTCAGATATGAATAAAGCCTACAGATTTTTGGTTAACAATTTGACCCCTCTCAGTATTTCACTTCTCTATCCAGTTTGTACTCTAGTATGTACAAATTTCAAAAATTGGTCTGTGGTTTAGAAAAGGCACAATCAGGCAGAACAACTGTTTGTTATTGCTCTTTGGAATATCTACATGTCACGACAATTCTAGCAATTTTTTAATGTGCATTTTTCAAGTTCCTTCATGCATTTCTTCAAGTATCATTTGTTTTTTTCCTCACTTGTGTAACACATTATAGAAAAAGAAAAGAAAACTCATTCATGAATGACAATGAATACTTTTAAGGACACTAGTACCATGTAAATATAATGAAGTGATATATACAGTATGATAGTAATATGTAATGAAGAGTATAAATACCACTGTTGTAACCAAGATGCTTCAACGTTCAATATATTTTTCACTCAGAGATGGTCTTCTACATATCTAGGGTACAAATAAATTGTGTTATTTGACTTATTGCTGTTTTTCTATCAGCCCAGACCAGACTGATAATTTTCCTCTAACCTCTGGCATCAACAAAGTGTTTTCACCCTTGAAATGATTCTGTCAGAAAATCAGAGTAGATCAACAGTTTATGGCAACAATGATTCCACATTCAAAGCTATTACATATATATATATATATATATATATATATATATATATATATATATATATATATATATATATATATATATAAAATGTTCCTCTCGCCCCACGTGGGCGGTGTCTCCTTCAGACTCGGGTCCTCTACCAGAGGCCTGGGAGCCTGAGGGTTCTGCGCAGGATCTTAGCTGTTCCTAGCAATGTGCTTTTTTGTACAGAGATCTCTGATGTTGTTCCTGGTATCTGCTGGAGCCATTCTCCCAGCTTGGGGGTCACTGCCCCTAGTGCTCCAATCACAACTGGTACCACTATTGCCTTCACACTCCACATTTTCTCTAACTCCTCTTTCAGCCCTTGGTATTTCTCAAGCTTCTCATGTTCTTTCTTTCTGATGTTGCTATCACTGGGGACTGCTACATCTATCACCACCACTGTCTTCTCATGTTTATCCACCACCACTATGCCAGGCTGATTGGCCATCACCATCTTGTCAGTCTGGATCTGGAAGTCCCACAGGATCTTGGCCTGTTTGTTCTCTGTCACCTTTGGGGGTTTCTCCCATCTTGACCCTGGGACCTCCAGTCCATACTCTTTACAGATGTTCCTGTACAGTATGCCCGCTACCTGGTTAGGCCTCTCCATGTATGCCTTGCCTGCCAGCATCTTACACCCTGTTGTAATGTGCTGGACTGTTTCAGGGGCTTCTCTACACAGCCTACACCTGGGGTCCTGTCTGATGTGGTAGACCCCGGCCTCTATTGCTCTGGTGTTCAGGGCTTGTTCTTGTGCAGCCATGAGTAGTGCCTCTGTGCTGTCCTTTAGTCCAGCCTTTTCCAGCCACTGGTATGTCTTTTCCATATCAGCCACTTCCTCAATTTGCCGATGGTACACGCCATGCAAGGGTTTCTCCTTCCATGATAGCCCCTCTTGTTCCTCGACCTTACTGGGCTTTTGTTGCCTGAGGCATTCACTTAGCAGTTGGTCATCGGGGGCCATTTTCTTGATGTATTCCTGGAGGTTCGCCGTTTCCTCCTGGACAGTAGTTCTGACACTTACTAGTCCTCGGCCCCCTTCCTTTCGCTTAGTGTACAGCCTCAAGACACTGGACTTGGGGTGGAACCCTCCATGCATGGTAAGGAGTTTCCTTGTCTTGATATCAGTGGCTTGTATATCTTCCAGTGGCCAGGATATTATCCCATCTGGGTATCTGATTACTGGCAGGGCATAGGTGTTAATGGCCTGGATCTTATTTTTGCCGTTCAGCTGACTTTTCAGGACCTGTCTTACCCTCTGTAGGTATTTGGCTGTGGCTGACTTCCGAGCTGCCTCCTCATGATTACCACTTGTCTGTGGGATCCCTAGGTATTTGTAACTTTCCTGCACATCTGTGATATTCCCTTCAGGTAGGTCAACCCCTTCCGTTGTGATCACCTTTCCTCTTCTAGATATCATCCGCCCACATTTATCTAGTCCGAATGCAGCCAGAAGGTTGCCCCATGGAGGAGAAGGCTAGAGGCAAAGATCATGGCAGCACGAAGAGAAGTCAGTGTTCTAACAGAACTAAGCAGAGGTGTGAATCTGAGGAAAGAACTACCCAAGAAATACAACAAACTGTCCACAGCTGAGGCACTGGAGGCTGCTAAGCAAAGGCTCACAGCACAGCTACCCGCCTAAAGAGATACACAAGAGAGGTAGAGGCCAGGAGAATAAACCAGGTGTTCTCCACCCACCCAGCTAAGGTCTACTCTCAATGGCAGGGAGGCAAGGTGACAACGGACCCACCTAGGGCTGAGACTGAGCAATATTGGAAGAGCATCTGGGAGAAGGAGGTAACACATAACACCAATGCCCAATGGCTGACAGACTTACAGGCAGAGCACAGCCAACTCCCAGAACAAGACCCAGTAGTCATCACACTAGCAGACATCCAAACCAGAGTGTCCAAAATGAAGAACTGGACAGCACCAGGGCCCGACATGATTCATGCCTACTGGCTTAAGAAACTGACAGCACTCCATGAACGCCTAGCAGCACAGATGAAACAGCTGCTGATATCGGGAAACCACCCAGAGTGGCTAACCCAGGGCCGGACAGTCCTCATAATGAAGGATCCTCAGAAGGCAACAATACCATCTAACTACCGACATATAACCTGCCTCAGCACCACATGGAAGCTACTATCAGGCATCATAGCAACTAAGATGAGTAGGCACATGGAGCAATACATGAGCAGAGCACAGAAAGGAATACGCAACAACACCAGGGGAGCCAAGCACCAGCTACTGGTTGACAGGGCAATTGCCCGAGATTGCAAGACGAGGAACACCAACCTATGCACTGCCTGGATTGACTACAAGAAAGCCTATGACTCAATGCCACATACATGGATACTGGAATGCTTAAAACTGTATAACTTCAACAGGACACTAAGAGAGTTCATCCAGAACTCAATGAGGCTGTGGAAGACGACTCTGGAGGCCAACTCAAAGCCAATTGCACAAGTGAGCATCAGATGCAGCATTTACCAAGGAGATGCTCTGTCCCCCCTGCTGTTCTGCATAGGCCTAAACCCTTAGGCGACTGGATACCTTAGTGGTCTACACCACTGACTTTGGTGCGGAAGGTTGCCGGTTCGAATCCCAGGTGTGCCCTTAGGCAAGGCACTTTACGCTATACATGCCTATACCTCACGATGAGCGATACAATAAATAGAGTGATACCGGCTCGGACGGCGCCCGGGACAACAAGGCAACAACAAGGTCCGCATTAGGGGTTGAGGAACCAGGACACCCTGATGTTAAATTGGCTACTGGAACAAGACATTCATGGAGCAGGGCAGAGAACATGGTACTGATGGAGTGTTACCACGGGAGTAACCCCAGTGAGAGAGGGTACATGCAGAGGATGTGGGAGAAATGGTTACTTCGAAACCCCACATCCTCACTGACTAAGAAACAGCTCCTAGCTCAGTGTTCGAATATCCGCAATAAGAGGTTGCTATCACAGCTAGAGATCGATGAGGTACAGCGTTGTACCTCATCCACGGTACAAAGATGCTATGGCAAGGGGGAGCCAGGACGACAGGTCAACTTGGGGGTGGTTTCACCACCACCCCCAAATATCGAGATTGGGTACCAAGCCCCAGAAAGACTAAACACAAGGGCAGCTGACCTGAGAAAGAGAATCATGAAATCCTTGGGGAACACAACTACCTGCTTGCCAAGGCTAAAGAACAAAGTACCAGACCAGTCTCTACTGGAGGACCTGAACACTGCACTGCAAACTGTCCCTACCACTACCATCACTGATGTACGCAGCAGCAACCGTGTGATATATATAAATATATATATATATATATATATATATATATATATATCACACGGTTGCTGCTATATATATATATATATATATATATATATATATATATTACCAATGTAAAAACACATTTTTGGTGACTGTGACCTTGACCTTTGACCTAAGTTCATCAAAATTTAAAGGGATTTATTCTGGACCACTACACACCTTTCCTCTAAATTTCATGGACATCGGTCTAGTACTTTTTATGTAAAATTGCTGACAGACAGACTGACACACAGACAGAGAAAAACAATGAACCAAAAGCAATTCCACACTTTCCTTTTGTGAGGTGGGGTAAAAATAAAAATACAAAAAATTGGAAACAGCAACTGATACTAAGATAGTCCAGGGAAAAACAAAGGAGAAAAAAAAACCCTATTAATTTATCACTCTGACAAGCTATATTTAGTTCCAGCGAAGTTGAATGTTTTGACTTGACCCTTAAGTGATTGTATTCAGAGACGGAGGTGAGGAAAAAAAAAAGTGAGTGGAAATAATGAGATATCCTAATGGAACAAAATGAGAGTTTAAGGTATGAAGGTCTCGTATAATGTGCTCAGAGGAAACACAGGTCACTGGGTGTGAAGGGAACGAAGAGAGAGCACAGAAGAAAGTGGGGAAAAAAGAGTGAGGGAGGCTTTGTTTAGTGTTGTCAAGGGACAGACAGGTCTTTGTAGGTTTTTCTGCACGACAGGAAGACTGTTAATCTGTCCAAGCAGGGGAAGGGAGGAGGGAGAAAAATAGGCGAACAGAGGGAGGGAAAGCATACAAAGAATGCAGGGACAGGGTGAAGAAGAGATGGAAGGTCCTTCCATAAAGAAGAGGAGGAGGTGGGATGAACTAATGGGCTGCAGGACAGTAGGGAAGGATGAATGATGAGGACAAGGAAGTATGGAATAAGGATGAATGCACAGAGGAAGAGTGAGAAATATGTTGGAAATGTGGGAAGGAGAAGACCCTTGCTGACCAGACTCCAGTTTCAAAACCATCAATCTGTCCCAAAACTTTACCCGGAGGAGCGAGTGAACACACAAGAATACACAAAAAGAAGGAGGAGAGATGAGGAGGTGAAGACAGAAGAGAAAAGGGAGTGGAAGAAAAGGACAGACATCAAGGAGGCAGAGGGGTTATAGTATTAAACTCATTCCTGCACATTTTAAAGCAACACTCGAAACCAGACCTGGGCAAAGTAAGGCCTGCAATCCACATGCAGCTGGATAGCCAACCCTGACCATTTAGGTCAATGGCAAATTAAAAGTCAATGCACATATTATGTCATGGTAATTCAATTCAATTTATTTGATTTTATTTCAAACACACAAAATCATTCAAACATCAATCAATGTGTCAACATTTTTTTTTTTTGGTAGTGGGAAGAAGTAAAACCTATTCTAATAGATGCAATTGGTTTATTGGTCATTTTTAGCTCTTTAAGATGTCAGCTCATGTCAAAAAAAAGAAAGAAAGATTGAGAACACAGCGATTTTAACAAGACACGGACTTCCATGTATTCCATGCATTTCATTGAAGTCAGAAAAGAAAAGCTGCATTTGTAGTTTTTCATGTTAAATTAACACGGAGGTGGTTTCGCACATTTCTGAAAAATTAATTGCCGACCCCTGCTGCAGTGTATAAAGAGAGAGCAAATATTTTACCAACCGGAATAAACTGTGGCAACAAACCGCCGCCACTTTATTAGGTGCATATGTTTTTACTGCACTTTAATACACATATGTAATACATTGATGACATAAGAGCAACTTAACATATTTAGGCATGTAGACATGAATAAAGATGGACTCCTGATGCTTAAACTGTGGACAGATGGAGACACTAAAGGTGATTTAAATGTCGGTCTTTTGGGATTTTCACACATATGGATATTCAGCATTTACAGTGAACGTTCAGTAAAAGAGAAAATATCCAGCGAGGTGAAGTTGCCTTTGTGAAAATGCCATTGGGTTTGAAGTTGATAGACAGGCAACATTAATCAATTCTCTAGTAAATGGTCTGCACTTATATAGTTCTTTTCCACCTTCATGGTGCTCAAAGCGCTTTACATTAGCCTCACATTCACCCATTCACACACACACTCATACACCAGTAGGTTTATAAGGTTCTGTCAGTCCTATTGGGAGACTAAGTCAGTGTTCAGTGTCTTGCCCAAGGACACTTCGACATGTGGACAGCCAGAGTACTTCTAGCCGCTTCATAGTACTAGGAAGGTGAACCTAATGAAGTGGCCGCTGAGAGAAGCAACAGTCAATCAAGCAACTTCCACTCCCTTTCCTCTCCAATTAATTTATTTCTTCACTTTCTGAACCACTTAATCATCTGGAAGGTCATGGAGGTGCTAGTGTGAATCCCACCTGTGATGTCTTTAGGTCAAAAAAACTATTTCATATGTTGTATAAATGCCATTTAAAATCAGTTCAAATGTAATTAACTGTAAATGTATAGGAGTGAGATGTTTTCTCTTTAAAAAATCTTTGTGTTTGCTGTGCACCATTATTCATGGTGAATGAGCGCTCATCTGCCTTATTTTCCATTCGGTGTCAAATACACGTTCTGGCAACTGATGTTTTATGTTTAATGTGCTCTGTGATCTTTAACCTCGGACAATTTTCGCCTTTGTAAGTGAACAGTTCATATGTTATAAATATATATGACTAGATTTTACTCGTGTAAAGTTTGTGTTTTGTGAGAGAATGAGTTAACGTTGATGTTATTTAGACTAACGGTCTGAATGTATTATATGTGTAGTGAATGTGTTTATAACTGAAATTAAATGTGGTCTGTATGTAACTAAAATTTTATATATTTTGTGTGTTGCAGTTATAAACTAAATAAACTAACCTAACCTAAATGAAACTAAAGCTAAAGCCAAAACAAGAAAAGCACGCCTTGTTTGGACTTCTTTTTGTTAGCCGTCTGTCTAGCTACACAGCTACGTGTCATGTGGACGGCACACCACCTACTGTCACCAGTTCATTTCAGAGCTGAAACAAGCATTCACTCTCACATTCACACCTTCAGGTGATTTACAATGGCCAATTAACATGTTAATATGTCTTCACCAAGGCAGACCTCACCCCTCTGAATGAAGAGAGGTCCGCCAAGGAGGTTATGTTTGTTTGTCTGTCTGTTAGTTAGTTAGCAAGATAACTCAAAAAGTTATAGACGGATCTTGATGAAAATTTCATGAGATGTTGGAGGTGCTAAAAGGAACAAATGATTAGATTTTGGTGATGATCCAGAAGAGATTCTGCATTCTGGATCACATTAAAATGTATTCTCCATTTACCGCTATGTAAAATTTCAAAGTGATCCAGAATCTAGCATCTCTTCCGGAATGAATCAAGCCTTTTACATGTAAAATACAACTCTATGTACAAAAAAATCACGGTACGAAACCACTTCTGGAACAAATTAATTTTGTAACTAGAGGTACCACTGTACATGTAAAACTCTGTTCATTCTAGTCAGGCAGAAAATATTTTTGTAAAAGAAAAACTCATTAAATAACATTAAACATTTTGTACAGGTTTTATGTGTCCACCGTCCATCAAAAACACTTCCTGTCCATTAAAAAGAGATATTTGAGTGGTGTTTCTACAGTAGCCTATGCTACTCATCTACCCTAATATAGTTTAAGTTCCCTAATGCTGATGAGGTTATTCATACATGAATAATGATATTATGTGTATCAGTTGTTTTTTTTTTTTTTTTTTTTTTTGCAGAAATATAAATTAGCAGCATTTGTGATGGGCTGTGTTGACTAACATGACTACGTGTCACCAGTGTATTAAGTATGAATAATCACAATAATACTATAATTTAAATGGAACCAAATCAGTCTAGAAACACAGCTTGCCTTGGAGTATTTTGATTTGAAGAGAAAAAAAAGTGCTTATTTTATCTGGATGTGAATGGTTTGATTTACTCATGGAACTAAAATGTAACTTAATGCCTACTCTAAACTGAACTCCTCCTACTGAAGGGTTTGGAAAAGTTCTAAGACAGTGGTTCTTAACCTTGTTGGAGGCACCGAACCCCACCACTTTCATATGCTCATTCACCAAACCCTTCTTTAATAAAAAATAAAATATTTTTTTTACTGGTGCACAAAATTAATTGTGCATTAACATCACCTTGTTCAAATAACAAACACAATGCATGAACTCAAAAAAAAAAATCACTCAGACATATATACAGCCCTCTCTAAGCGGTCTGATAGGGAGGTCTCACTCTGCTGCATAAACCAGCGACCTCAAAGCGGACCGGTAGGAAATCCCAGAGCAGGACGCATTCAATGACTGTGCCCACTAACTGCAGACTAGACTGAGGGGTGGACCTCTGCGGCGGAGGCTCCACTGAACCCCTGAGACTGACTCATCGAACCCCTAGGGTTCAATCGAACCCAGGTTAAGAACCACTGTTCTAAGACTAAGCTGAGACCAAGGAGGGTTTGAGTGGGAAGGTGTCAAAGATGGTTGTTCAGGGACATCCACACTAGACACCCTTGTAGAACCACATGATAGTGTTAATGGCTGAGTTTGGATCACTAGTTACTGGTTTTAGGATGTTTACCTTTTCAGAATACACAGAGGAAAGATGCAATTACTCCCATCAAATAGAGCACAGTCTAAGAAGGACGATGATGTCATTGATTTAATGTGGCTGTTGAACTTTAGATCTGAGTCCATTATTACTTCTTAGATTTCTAACCAGATTTTCAGTTTTTAAAGTAAGGTATTCACAATGACTAATGATGAAAACTCTTGGTTGTTGTGAGCCAAACACAATGACTTTAGTCTTTTTTGAGTTTAGCAGGAGCTTTGCTCATGAAATTCAGTCTTCATATTCCAGTTCTCTTGAGTTATTGGATGATTTAAACCTTACATTTACAGGAAAGCAACTGGTTTAAAGGAGTAAATCCATGGTTATTTCATTAATATTGCTGTGTTCTCCATTGTTATTGAATACATTGTGTGTTGGTTCTATTTTTTTTTTTTAAAAAACATCCAGATTGCTTTGTTTCAACTGTTTTTGCACAGTAGAAAAATGACTTGAGGTCAAACAACAGAGTTTACCGATACTTCCTCATACTGTACATGTCCATGGCACAGTGACGAGGTGTCTCTGATTGGCTCAGAATGCGAGAAGGAACACTCCCCCCTCCCCTCTCACTCTATGTATGTTTACCTTTGCCAGAGTAACATCCAGCTAGTTTTCGTGCCGTTGCTTGTTCTTAAAACGTGCAGGGGGAAAAACAAGGCTTTAATTTCACAGAGAGCACATGAACCAGTTTGATCATCCTTTTTTTTTCAAGTTTATGCAGCTACTGTGGCGCCATTTTGTCTTGTAGATGCTAATGCTACTTCAGATTCACTGCAATGGGGGACGGGCTTAACCCCATGTGGGTGACGCTAAAGTCCATCTGATGTCAAATAGACCGGCTTTTTCTGGGTCCCTCGTTTCTCTCGTTGTTTTCTGTGAATGCAGTATCCAGCCAGTGGAGGTGACAAACCACTGTCAAAGTGTTTCATGTGTTGGTAACTCGGGGTGACCCATCAGATTCCAAAAGGATCGTGAAAAAGTGGTTGTCAGCGAAATGACATCTTTAATGAAGTTCCACTATATGGAGTATAATAATAACAATTTCACTTCCATTACAATAGAGTTAGACCTTGTTTACTTGTAATAAGTAACATCTTTACTCATGTGCAACTGCTGCTGATGAGAAATTCCTGCAGCATAAGGATGATCATAAAAATCGGGGTGTATTCATAATAGATTTATTGATTCTGCACAAGTCTTCTTTTACACTTCCTGACTCTCTTAGAAAAACAGACAAACTCACCCGTGTTGCATTTCAATGACTGGGGTTGTAAAAAGAACAGAACATCGGTTTTACATCTCAATCATGCCTGATTTACGATGGCGTCTCTCTCTCTCTCTCTCTCTCTCTCTCTCTCTCTCTCTCTGAGGGATTCTGCACCTGTGGGTAATATCCTTAAAGTGCGTGTGTCTGGGTGTGTACACGCACATGTAAGCATGTGATATCCATTCAGAGAGGAGCAGGAGTCCCAGTCTGTAAAAGGAGTTGACAGTGTAAAACAAGTAGATTAGCTATGAATCTCTCCTACTCGCTTCATCTTGCACATGGATGTACAGAGGCACACACTTACTGTAGTTGAACATCCTTTTATAATATCACAGAAAAGATTGACTGAGTAAGCCAGCAGCAGAAGACATTTCCTGGCTATGAATCAGCCTGATGATGGAACATATTGCTTTTAGAGTACCAATGCATAAGTGGCCCAATGATGCACTTTGATTGGGCTGCATTCACTTGATGCACAGTTGGTCTTAAAGCAGGAGGAAAGAGGAAATCAGAGCTGCTTTTGAGAATGGTCACGAATCCCAATGAGGATGGAGGGTCCTTAGAGACAGAGGATATGAATTAATTAAAAGAGAGTCTGGGTGGAATGATAGGGAACACTGATGGAGATTAACTGGAGAGGTTTTAGGGCGGGTTTTTCTACAGAAAATGTGTAAAATGTATATAAAAGAGGGAGAAATTAATGGAATGGAGGAATGAATGGTGACAGACGGCAAGAGAAACAAAAAAGATGATAAAAGGAGATTGACAGTCACAAGAATAACTGTGTTTTCACCCCAATATGCACTGCAAAAGCCAAACAGTTTTGTTGTTTTCAACTCTCGCTTCACAGGAGACAGAGGAAAAACAAAAGCTCCAACAGACAAAAAGAACATTCTTGCTGTTATTGAGTGATGGTTTTATTGTTTGTTTGTTTTGAGGTCCCTGATGTGCATTTCATACACCAATGAATGGGGGGAAAAAACTAAACCTTTTGTGGTGAAATTTGTCAAGAAAAATTATTTTTTTTAAAATTATATACAGTATACGTATGCATCAGTGATGCGCGGCTCGATGTATAAACGACCCGCAACCGACGTTTTTTTTAATTAACCTGCCCATGGCTCAGATTGCAGGAAACTATATTTGAAAAGAACAGAACTGACCCGCATTTTAAAAATGGAATCAATGGTCTTTATGAACATCAAACAACCTTACTCACATACCTGCATTTATTTCTGTGTTAAAATCCGATGTCATTGGGGTCTGTAACATCCAAAGAGCCATTTGAACCCGGTTTCCACTGAAAAGAAAACACTGGGAGGTGTTCATCATCTTTAAAAATATCCCAAATGTCCCAAACCTTACTTTTTTTTTGTTTTTATGTTTCAGGAGCTTCCACTTTCCTAACTTGACTTTCTTTCTTGCTCCCTCCATACTGTAGGATACTGACAATGTTGTACGTCACATTCACGGACATTCAGTTAATGAAGCGTATTTACCAGGTTATTTTAATGTTTATCACAAACTATAAACGACTCGACTGACCGCAACCCGAATATCATTAAATATAGATTTTTAATGATATTCAGGCATATGCCGGCACCTGCTCACTTCAGGTCATGGTATGTATGTATGTATGTATGTATGTATTGATGTGTATATATGTACATATATATATATATATATATATATATATATATATATATATATATATATAGTTGCCTCAATGATGAAATCAAAGCTGCTGAAAATGTGGTTCAATTAAAAAAAAAGCTCTATAAAAGTTTTCTTCCGCATAAATATGCAGAGGAAGAAATAAATAACATTTTAGGAAACCATTACATTTCCCTTACTGTCAAAAATAAACAATAAAATTAAATAAACAAAATATATAGAAAAATGTGGCAGGAAGCTCTTAATTGTTTCTTTTTTCCTTAACTATAAAGTGTATGTCCATAAATAAAAAATATGTAAATGCTGCAAAAATGGACCATCTGCAATAATGGAGGAGGTTCAGTTTTAAAGCCGTTTTAAATATGGTCAAGAGGGACGTTGAAATGAGTGATGTAAATGAAATCTATAGAAATGTGTTATTGTAATGTAAAATTGTTAAATGAGGGGGAGGATTTTTATAAGTTCTCTGAACTTCAACCTACTCCTTTTGAGTGGTGACTCTTAGTTTGTCTTTTGTTCTGTATTTTATTTATTTTTAAAGATGAACTGCTCAAATAAAAATTACTGAACTGAACAGCTAATATATTTATATTTAAGAAATACATATTTTAATTAGTTATAATTTAAAATTTCATAATTGAAAGTAAAACTATGAGACATTTCATCTGTTTTTGTTGTTGTTGTAGAACATCTACCTGTAAGTATTACTTTACTCTCAGGTGTTTTCAGGGGGAACTATATTATTTACAGCTGTAATTACAAATTGCTGATCATATTCCATTGTTGTGGCGCAACAACTCAATATATCATAGACATAGAGAGACTAAATTTATCAATCAGATCAAAATACGATTTTAAAGCAATGGCTTAGTAGGCAGCAGCAACAAATACAACAGGCAGTATAGAATATAAGGAAATATGCATGTAAAAACTATGTATAAATTAATAAACCTAGGATTCAGCAATAAAAACCTGTTGTAATGATATGTAATAAATTGATTGATTATCAGTGATAAAAACTAAAATTGGCAATAAAACCTATGGTTCCAGTAAAATAATCTATATTGCATAGTTATATTACAGCTCATTGCACCACAATGGACCTTAAACAGAAGGGAGATATTATCAACATGGAAACGTGGCTTCATTTTTCCATAATAGCATCAAACAGCCTCAAATTCATCTGAATTGTCTTTTTCATTTGGAGCCTCGGGGACATGCTCAGGATATAATTATTTTTGTACTTTTTTAGTCAGAAAAGGGCCTAGCATCTCTGCAGCCATCTTGAGGACAAAGTAGTTCTGAAAATAGATGGATCGATTGTCATTTGGACTGAAAGGAGAAAGCTACAGAAGGGAGGTGTGTCATTTCCATTTCTTTTCCTCTTGTTTAAGTCCTGATCTCAGCTTCTGCTACTTCAACTTTAAACACACACACACACACAGCTATATATACATACATATATGGCAAAAATGTCAAATAAATGTAAGTGTTTTTAAAAGGTTGGTGGCTTTAAAGTCTGAATCAGTATGTCCTGTGAAAGCAATTTAGTTTTGTTAAATATTTCGACAGCATTATGGAGATTTGGTTGACTTTCAAGAGCTCTATTTAACTGAATGATTCTTGACAATTAGTACTATAACTATGGTCTAAAGCTTAGCTATACCAGCATAGACAGGAAGACTAACTAATGTCTCCAGTTCTATAAAGAGATAATCTTGGCAAATAGAGAATTAGACAAACCACAGTAGTTTTCCATGAGAGGAATGACAGCAAGTTGATGAGCTGGCAGAGGAAAAGCGCTGCCGCTTAATGCAAATGAGCACAGTTGGTGTGCTACAAAATCCCTTTCTAATGTTATGTTCTGCTCCTAAAGTCTTTGGCCTGGACATTGTGCAGAACATGAACATTTGTCAATTTGGCAAGCTGAGTTTTAATTCTAGACAATCAGGCCATTCTAATACAGTCTTTAATTATTTCTGCTTCAGTTAACGGTGGACCAGAAAGAAAAAAAGGTTCAATTTGCATTAGCTATTTTTAACCATTTCATATTTATACACACACTCTTTCTGTCATTATTTACAATATTTGTTCATCTTTCTCCAGCTGTTACTCCTGCTTACTGGATGTCACATTGGAAATGACAAAGGAAAATAAACATGTTCCCTCACATCTATACAGATAATGTGACATATTCAGTGTAATGCAGCTCTTCTTATGACTTGTGAGATGAAATGACAGACAAAAATAATAATAATTTTTATCTTTGAACATCCCATTTGACATCTTGTCTCCTTCAAATGTATCCAAATCACTTTAAATTGACAACAATAACGCAATACAAATGCATAGACTTTGCAATAATGATGTGTCCAAGAAACGGCATCATAGGATACAACAAAGAACTAATCCAAGAACAGACTGGTTGTCGACCATGACCAGAGTGGTGACAGCTTGGAAAGACAGCAACCAGGGTAGAGGCCAGTAACCCGACCTGCATCTTCTGTGAGGAAGAACCCAACCCAGTTATGAAAAGTGCCAGAGAAACATACCCCCAGAGGAGGGGAATGAGCACCCCAGGCAGATGAATAACCAGGCAATGGCCAACGCATACAGATAAGTGACTACAAATGCCATATGTATATACAGTAAGAGCTGCAAAAACCTGTGGGGTTTGAAGATCCACCAGACCAAAATGTGATGCTTGGTGAATGTGCAGCCAAAGCAGCTCACAGACAACAGCAGGTTAGGGCTGGGACTCATCCCACAGCGCCCCAAACCTCCACACTCGAGAGCAGTGTTTCTCAACCTTTTTGATCAACGGCACATATTTCACATGAGAAACATCACAAACAACAAGAAACAACAAAAAAGTATATATTTTTTTGAAATATAATGCAAATCTTGTTTTAATTGACTTATTCAGTGGAAAACCTGAGCCTGTTTAGTTGAACACAAAGCTGACACTCTTGCAGGAATTTAAAAAAGACCACCACAGCTCTGAGTGGATCAGTGGTGTGTGCTGTTGTATGTATTTATAATCACGCTGCTCACTTACAGTCCCAATAAGGTGAAATTATGTCATTTTTCACAGCACACCTGATGATTTCTCACCACATACTAATGTGCCACAGCCCACTGGTTGGGAAACATTGCTCTAGAGGACCATGGTGACATGCAGGAGGAGCTGGGCCAGGAGACACCCCACGGTGTGTGTAACATGGTTAGGAAGCCCAAGCACCAGACCTTCCATGACACCAGTGGTGGGTCAAGTGGCCTCCAGCTAGCAAAGGGACTGAGTGATAGCAATTTGATGATGATACCCTGGAAGCTACCATGAAGAGAGGGGCAGACTGGAAATCCCAGACTATGGCATCCACGATTATCAGTCACTGAAAGTTTCAGTTCAGTGGGGAAGTGTTCTGCTACAGGCCAGTAGTGAAACAGGAACTTTGCCTCTTGAATATGCGGTTCAAACAAGCAAAGACGTGAAGCCAAGCCTGGCCTGTGGCCCTGTGGTGGACAATAAATGACATCTGAAAGTTGTCTTTTTTTTCTGCATTGTACCATATATTTTGAAAATGAATTTTTTTTTCTGCTTTTCTTTATGTGTATTTTATAGTTTGCTTCCTGGAATTCTTATTTTAATGTTGTATGGTGTTTGTTGACAGTGGCAGCAGTCAAGACACTAAGAATTATAAAGCATATATATATATATATATATATATATATCCATTTTATTTTATTTAGACTACATAATTTATAGATTATGAATTTCTTACTGTGCAAATTAATACTGAATATTTAATATGGACACCAAACCTCAATAGTGATGTAAAAAAATCTAAACAGAAAAAACCAACACAAGCTTATTTTGCAATATTATGCCTATAACAGTCTACCCATATCAATTGTAGTTGTCACTACCATATATGGTGAACATTTTTTATTTTGGCAGACTGGTTTTTGTACCTCCCTCAGTGGCTGTTCCTTCCAACTAAATGGGCATTGTTTTGGAGAATCACTTTTGACAGTTTTGCTTTAGTATGCTTTGGGGAGTTCGAAGAGATAAAATATGACAAAAGACAGTTGAGGAGAACAGTAAAAAGTGATGAAGGATGCTGCTGCTAAACAGTCTGCCTCATTTCTACAGGCATCTGCGCTGTTGGAGTGTCTTTGGGCAAACCATGAATTCCTATGAGCTTCAGTATCACTGCTTGGTGAGTTATTGGCATTACTGCAAATATCTTTTCGGAGCATTGTATTTCTCAACTTAGACATATGGGACATTCCAAATTTATGGTAATTCTTTGAACATGTTTATAGCAGAGCCTATGCATGTCATTTGCAGTTTTTACCACAGGTTGAAACAACAGACTCATAGATGTTTACAGTCAACTAGAGAAGAGACATGGATGAATGTTCAAACGAATATCAATAAAATATCAGCAATTTCATGGAAATAAACAAATACTACAAAGTCAATTATATATTTTATCCACCCTAACACACACACACAAACTACCATTAGCATTAGCAAACATTAGGAGCCAAAGTACCAACTCTAGATGCTGATCAGCACCACATTCAGGGGCACCGGCAGGAGAATGAACCAATATGTTCCTGTTTTTAATGATGGGACAAAAACCCAAAGACCATGAGGAAACCCACAGAGTGCATCCACAACTGGTAAACCCAACATAAAGATTCTGGTCCAACTGAAAATTGAACATGGAATCTTCTAGCCGTGACCTTGAAATGCTAACCATTAAGCCACCATGCCAACAACAACAGCCTAATATGAAGGTTGTCATCTACTTCTTAACAACAGCAATGTTTTATGCATGTAAATGCAATCAGTGTGGTCATTTTGTTGAACCGTGACATTATTTCTTATTTCAAGTTCAGTTGCAATGATGCATGCAATGATAAAGAGCATGAAGTTGATAAGACAAGTTATAATTATTAAATCACATTCGATACCCAATAGTAGCTCCCTGCATCTGGAAAAATGGATATTTATATATTCCCCTGATATAGCAGAAGGGTTTTATGATGCGTTTCACAACGTTGCACTTCATGTTTCATTTATCTGCCATTTATGTGCTGTCCTGCTCAGATAAGGTAAAAAAAAAAAGGTTTTATTTCAGCATGGTCACATTTAGGAGATGGACAAAAAAGTATTACATGCTATAAATGGACCAGAATCATAAACAATATTAAAGCATATATTTAATTTTCAGACAGAAACAGATTAACTTTAATATCATTTTAATCAGTACAGTCTGTCCCTGCAGACCACAATCTACTGCAGGTACAAGACTGACTAGATAAAATTATACATACCACTGTATTTTACAAAAATAAATGAATAAATAAATATAGTCTTCTGAATCTTGTATCTCATATATGAGTTTCCTCCGGAGAGTGGCTGGGCGCACCCTTAGGGATAGGGTAAGGAGCTCAGTCACCAGGGAGGAGCTCGGAGTAAAGCTGCTCCTCCTCCACATCGAGAGGGGTCAGCTGAGGTGGCTCGGGCATCTGTTTCGGATGCCTCCTGGATGCCTCCCTAGGGAGGTGTTCCGGGCATGTCCCATCGGGAGGCGGCCGCAGGGAAGACCCAGGACACGCTGGAGAGACTATGTCTCTCGGCTGGCCTGGGAACGCCTCGGGGTTCCCCCTGAAGAGCTGGAGGAGGTGTCTGGGGAGAGGGAAGTCTGGGCCTCCCTGCTTAGGCTGCTACCCCCACGACCTGGCCCCGGATGAAGCGGTTGATAATGAATGAATGAATGAATCTTGTATCTCATATCAAAGGAAGAACTTTAAGTAATGCCGTTACTGACTGTTTGGGCCCTGACGTGAGTGGTCCTTCTGTCCCCAACATACATACAATGATATTAGACAAACTAAAAAGAAAAAGAAAAGAAAACAGACTTTATAAAAACATGTTTTGCACATGACAGCTGGTTTCAGGTCATTTGTCTTCTGTGTTTAGTTTTAGTTTAAATCAAAGTCTGCTCAGGGTCATTTCATGCCTTTACAACCCAAAGTGACTGAACAAGGTCTGCTGCTGGAAGGAACAGTGCACTGGTCATGTGCCCAAAGCAAACTGAAGCATGTACGATGGATGAAATCTTCATTAGATGTGACGATTCTGGCAACAGACATTGTTGCCAGCTTCAGGCCTCTTCTGCCTGGTAAAATAAGGAAGAAAATCCTCAGCTACAAAAACTTGTCTCATATAGGAAATAGTGATTAAATGGTATTATTGGACTCCTGTAAGCGTGAATAGCTTAGGTTTGATTAAAAACTCATTGTGTTTGAAATGTCAATTTTGTGGGAATGTCCAATCATCAAATGTTTCTGGATGGCAGTGTTGTACCTGAACGAGTTCATTGAACGATATATTTTTGACGAACGTGAACGACTCATTCACTTTTGCCAAATGAATGGGAAGTTGTGAACGCGGTTATTCTATCATTTATTGAACTGTGCTCTTATGTAGTTCACATTTCGTTCTTATCACGTTGCAAACAACCAAGTTTTCAACAACAACAAAAAATACCGGGTACTGCGAAAAATAAATAAATAAATATTTTGCCTCTCGTCTTTATTCTCATCTTTATTTATCTGAGCTAGCCCTAATTCAACTTGTAATCCGGAAACAACGGATAATGTTTAATTTGCAGGATTGCAATTCTGTCTGAGTTCATTGTAATTCAGTGAAAACTGAATTGTGAAAACTGTTCAAATGTTTTGCACCATAAAAATGGGAACATTAAACATTTTGCTCTCTAAATATTTTTAAGTAGTTTAAAAACATTTTCTTGCATGGTTATAGTATATTATGGAGTCCTATAAGGCATAAAATGGGATCAAAACACAGCATTATCATAGATGTCATTTTTGTATTATTCTGAACAAATTTTGGCAAGATAAGTTTACAATAATAACACACAAAAAAAGAATGAAAAAGTTCATTTTGGGATCCATGAACTTCAAGTTCATAATTTGGTAGAATGAACGATGAACTGAACTAATTCATATTGAGTAACTTGAACTGAACTTTGAACTAGTTCCTAATCAAGGTGAACTTTCCCAACACTGGTGGATAGTTGTTTTTCATACCATATTTTCTGCATTACAGGGCACATTGGATTAAAAGGCGCACTGTCAGTGAATGGTTTATTTTTTTGTTTATTATTTCGCACATATAAAGCACACTGGATTATTAAGCGAAACAGTCAGATAAGTCAGTCATTATTTCTCGTCCAGACAGCAGTCAGTCCTCCTATAAGACAACAGTCTGACCAATTCTCCCGAAACAGCCTATAAGACAGCTCACAACAACAACATGTGACGCTTCAGATGAAGGCTACAGGAAGTCGCTGAAACTAGTCAAGCGGATAAACAAAAATTGTGAAAAAAAGAGTCTAACTTTACTGAGCCTCCTATCAATCATCCATCACTGTCATCCTACATTATGGACACCCATGCTTGTGAATCTGAAGTTTCATTTGCGCTGCTCCTCATGTCTAGGAATGTGAATGAATAGGAGTCAAATGTATCACGTTGAAGGGAAAAAAAATTTTATGAACAGAAACAACATCCAAAGGGAACAAGTGGAAAACACTCGATTACAGCATTCAGAGACCAGTGATAGAAAGATGAAGATAAAGTCCTGGAGTTGGGTGTAGTTGATACCCAAAGCTCAACTTTTACAACAGTGGGACTCCGTGTACACATACATGGTGTCATACAATGTAGGGTTATGTAGGATGATGAATGAATGAACAGTGAAACCTCAAATGTCCAAGGACAGTACATGGAGTCTATATGCTTTCAGTATGGTATAGTCAACCCAGGTGATGAGGTGCAGTGAAAACAATGATCCTAACATTACAGTTTTCCTGTGTATGTTTGAGAGGAATGCAGGACATTCCGGACTAGGATGTTTTGGCCTAGGACGTTCCGGACTATGATGCTTTGGTTTAGGGCATTCCAGACTTTGATGTTTTGGCCTAGAACGTTCCAGACTATGATGTTTTGGCCTAGGACGTTCCAGACTATGATGTTTTGGCCTAGGACGTTCCGGACTGGGATATTTCGGCCGAGGACATTCCAGACTACAATGTTTCGGTTTAAGACATTCCAGACTAGGATGTTTCAGCCTAGGACTTTTCGGACAAAAGTCTTATGGACACTTTCAAATAATGGGAGGTTATATACTTGCAATGTCATTTGTATAATTTTGATACTTTAATTTGAGTATATTGTCTATATTTAAAAAAAATTATAAAAAAAAAAATTATATGCAAATAAACATACATTTATGGTGTTTGTTTTTGAAAATATGATTTGTCCAAAAAGTTCTACTCTGCAAAAAGTCCTAGTCCAGAAAGTCCACGTCCATCCACCATTTGAGAGCCCAGTCTGTTAACATTAGGTAATATTATATGAGTGTCATACAGCAAGTGAATACTTCAATAAAGACTTCATTTAAAAAAAAATATTGAATGAATCATCTGCTAGAAACCTTCCTCTAATTCATTCATGCTGGATTCGTGACTGATATGATTAGCTAAGGTGTGTGTCATTAGAGATGACAATCATTTGATGCTTGATGGGAGACAAGAGCTCCTCTGATCTATACTCACATTAAGCTGGTTGACAAACCTGATCGCCTGCTTCTTATTCATGCTTTGGCACTAGCATTTTTCATTTAATCCATTTTGTCCTCTTCATTGCAACTAGTTTGAATTTTCCCTCTTTTATTTCTTGCTGTCTTACTTATAATTATCACCCCTGTGCTGCATCGTGAGATGAGGGAGGGGGGGGGGTAATATCAGCTGTGATTTTGTACACTAGTGAATATGTGCAAGTGTGTTAAATTACATTATCTGTTTGTTAAACCACCGTCCCCACATGCTAATCAAATTGATAGGCAACTGACATTAAGTACGGCGCACAGCATGGGTAACCCTTTAACTCCTGATGTGTTTGTGCTGAGTGTTTTGAATGTATTGAATGAATTTTAAATATTCAGAAAAATTCAACCATTTTCTCAACAAGAGCAATTTCAAAATGTGCTGATAGAATAGATTTCATTGTTAAAGACACTGCTTCCCTTGTTGTTGTTTTCTTATTTTAGTTTTCATTGGTTTTTGCAATGTTGTGGTGATTTTCTTTTTTTTTTCTTGACTGTGTTTTTACAGAGGTTTGACCATGTAACTGCTTTATGGGGTTCAATGAGATGCTAAAAGCAGCTGGACTGATTCATAAAAAAGAGAAAACTATTGAGCTAATATTTAAATACTCATTATTTTTCAGTGTGTTACACCAGCGTTCTGGTGATTTTCCTTTATTTATTATTATTATTATTATTTATTAATTTCCTTTTGTTTTTGTTTGTTTTTTTCATTCTGTTTTGGTATTGGAGGTGTTTTTGTATTTGGAGGATTGACCATGTAACTGTTTTTTGGAGTTTCAGGTACCAAAAAACAACTTTACTGATTTAGGAAAAAAAGAGCCTCAAAACAAAAACAACACTGTAATCCCTGATTTTGATTGTAATGAAACTTATTAGTCATAATTATGTGTTCTATTATGTTTTGTAAAAACTAATATCATTACTAAACCAAACTAGTTGAAAAGTGAAAATAGTTTTAATTGAGATTACATATACAGTTAAGTTTCTGTGACGGAGGTAACTCTGGCATGTCTGGTTCGTGTGGTATTTGCCGCGTTGCATTGTGGGTATTGGTGTTTAAAATGTGTTGTTTTATGAGCAGGGGTTAAATAGAGTTGTTGAAATTATTGTGTTATTGTTAAAATGTTACTTTATATCTGTTTAATAATGATTATTGTCTGTTTTGTATTCATTTTTGTGTTTTTTAAGAACCATGAGTGAAGACTGGAGGGACAACTATGGCTAGCTGTCTTGTCTATTTTTCTGTACATGCTGCCACTTCATATTAAGTCAAGTATTTAGTCAACGTCCAAATGTAAGATAGCTCAATGCAATATTGGTCACATGTGAAAAATTGTGGAGAATTACAATTGGAACTTAACAAATTTAAATGTATTTCGTAGTTCATAGTTGTCTTGGTTTGGTGAAAATTAACTAGAGATGAAGTTATTGGGGGATCTGGATCTTTTTTTTTTTTTTTTGAAGTGTTTTTAGGCTTAATCTGGGTCCCCAGCATTTTGCCTGTAGTTTCCTCCTCTCCATTAAAGTGGATCCAGACCCTACTTATTTTCCTTTGGCCCTGACTCATTTTGAATTCTAAATATTTCTTTCAATTTCTGATCAAACAAAAACACTGGAAGGTTGTGTAATTTAATTAACTGACTTTGGATCTTCCCGCTGTTGACAGAAGCAGAACCCCCTCCGACTGTCGGACCCTTGCTGTGCTGTGATTGGTCAATTAACTAGGACAGGGAATACTCACATGTACAGAAGCATGTACTTTTACACGCCTATATTCTCCGCCCTGGAATGTTGATTGACCAATCACAGTGGAGCAAGGGTCAGACAGTGGGAGGGAGTTCTGCGTGACCCCCCCCCTCTCTCTCACTAATGGCACGCCATGGCACACTGGTTGGAAACACTGCTTTACATACTGTGAAATAGTCCATAACATTTCTACAAAAAATCTATTCTGATTTCGATCTGCTGCAGGTCATATACAGTTACTATTGATTCCTGTTCATTGTTTCCACTATGTAATAATAATAATAATAATAATAATAATAATAATAATAATAATAATAATAATAATAATAATAATAATAATGGATTGGATTTATATAGTACCTTTTTGGCAACTCAAAGTGTAACCCGTTATTCATTAGTGATGGGAATTCTGACTCATTTTAGATAATCAGCTCTTTCGGCTCCCAAGTGGCTCTTCAGATTTTTTGGGTGCTTAAATTAATGTATTACCAAAAGTAATGCAAAGTTAGGTGCAATATAATTTACTAATGTAAAGAACATCCAGTATATCAAATGTTTATTATATAAATAAAGGTTAATCTACAGTGATTAAAATTAAATAAATGGATGGAGGGTTCTCAAGTGCCTGTGCAGCTTATTGGTGGAGCCAGCTCTATATGAAAATCTTGTTTGGCACACTGCATTTGGCCTTTGTTTGGTCAATGTAATTGAAATTAGTCCAAATTTCACTGCGTTTCCTGTTGTCACTCACTGTTCACTCACAGACAATGCCCCACACTGACCAATCAAGAGAGAGAAGAGAGAGAAACACCAACGGCTCCCATCATTCATTAATGAACTGGCTCTTAGAGCGACTGACAAATCACTCATATTCATTCACTCTCACATTCTCCCTCTGGTGGTGGTAAACTGCATTTGTAGCTACAGTGGCTGTGGGACAGACTGATAGAAGCGTGGCACCCATTTTGCTCCTACAGCCCCCTGACCACCACCAAACATTCATACACCAGTGTGAGTGACACTGGAGGCATGGAGGGTGATGTGTTTTGTCCAAGGAAACAATGAACTGACTAGAACAGAGCGGGATTTGAGCCACTAAATCCTTCGGTTATTAGACGAACCGCTCTACCAACTGGGCCATGGCCGCCCCGTGGCTATATGGTACCGGCTTGATTCAACTAAACTCATCTTAACTCAGCTTTTTTGCGTTTGAAAAAGAAAAAGAACCTGAACTCTGCAGAGCTTGATGATGAGCTGATCATTATTTGACTGAGATGTGATGAATGGAAATATCTAAAACACGTAAGATCCTGGCCCTTGAGGACTAAGATTACTCACCTTTGTTGTAGAGGCTGTGTGGGTGCAGGTTTCCATTACCATGCACAGCTCTGTTGCATTTGAGTACCACTGCAAATCAAAGATAATGACAATGGAAATAAATGTTATACTCTGGTAATTACTAAAGAACACATCTACAAACACTGTTGCAGACATTTGCCTTTTGATAGAAGTGTGTCACCAGTCAAATTATAGTCAAAACTACATTTTACAGGAAGCAATTAACATTCCTTTGACTTGTGTTTTAGCAGTCCCCGAAGAAGAATCTAGAAAACCATTGAGATGCTCTTCACAGAACCTTCTCACCACACTTTACACTTTGATAAGACGCTCTAACCTTGACACTCCCAATATCATGTTCCACCTACTGGACTGATTTATTATACATTTCAATCATCCATTAGTTAAACAACTCTGTATTATGTAACCAATTAAATTCTCTGTATCACAAGAGGACTGTGCTCTATTGTGGAGTGGCCTTTTGCACAGAAAACACACAATTTGAATACAAATGGTGGTATTCAGTGTCCAATCCACTTAGCACTCAACCAGGAGGTAGTTTTCACAGATGAACTATGTCAAGAAATAACCCCCCTCGTGACAGCTTGAAAATCAGCATGCCTTGATCAGAGCAGCAAATTTCCTCATTACTTACTGCGATGTCAGAGACATCAAAGAGCCTCCCCAGATTCTGTGATAATAGTCTGTTTATGATGAGGCCAGCAGCCAGCAGCACTTCACAGAGGAGGTGGGAATGAAACTTAACACAAAAGAAAGTAGAGAATATTGTGTTTTTGCAGGAAATGATATTCTGATGACTTTTAACAGGCTGAACATGGCAAGACAATTAAAATGGTGATAGATTTGGAGTGACTGCTGAGAACGTCACTAATGTTGTGGAAATATTACATTATGCAATTGTCTGTATTATGTCTACATTCTATATAAATAGATGTTAGACAGTGCTTTATGCAGCCAAACAAATGATGTACTGTACTGTTGTCTGCCTTACGCAGCGTAAAATGGTCCCAAACTTCTACTATTAATGAACTAACTATATTTTAAAAAAGTGCAGAATCAGTCAAGAGAAGTTGCACCTGATCTGTAGCGTGTTTGCAAGTTTGAAAATTATAGTGAATCTACAAATGTAGAAAACATTTACAAACAGGCAGAATATTCTTAAAATTGCACATGTTTTTAACACATATAATGTTCATATTGTTTAGGTATTCACATTGAGACAGAATATTTTGCCAATGTAAATATTTTCATAATGTAATTTTACCTTTCATTACATTAAATCAAGGAGAAAAGTTGGAGTTGACATATATAGGGTATCATGGTATTATTTTACTTGACTACATTAAGTTATATATGGCCCATGAACACCTTTGATTGTTAAAAAAAATTCAGTGTAATTTTTTGAATTTTGCAAATTCATCCTGTCTTTAGACTATTTTGTCTCCAAAACTCGAAAATTTATCATTTTCATGTGCAGAAAATTAATGTTATTATCAATGTTATTAAAGAATTTGAAGACCATAATAGTCGCATGTTTCTATACCTAGCCAACCTTTTTTTAAATTGAAATACACTACCTATTTATCGCAACACTTTTGTGCCAGTGTAGGCAGTTGTCAGTTCTATTATTTTCTCTTACTCAAAATAAGCTTAATATTACCAACATGAGCAACTGAAATTTGCCAGACATAGAAGACCAACTTTAAAACCTGACATTTTTTGGTTATTCAAAGGATCTTAAGGCCACAGGAAAAATGCCAAGTATAGAAAAGACAAATCCAACTATATTCCCTTGTTTTCCATGCTTAGAGTCCCAGATTTTTACACAAAAGCAAAAATGCAGTTGTCCAAAAATATATTAAGACCAAAATAAAATAAGTCCTTCAGTGTTCCTTTTTTTTGGTACTGAAGTGAGAATGTGGGAGGCCCTGGGGGAGGGGTGAAACCAGAAAAAGGAAGGGAGGGATAAAAGTAGGATGTATGCGTTTTTGTGTGAAGGTGAGAGGAGGAGGGAAACATTTCCTGCTCTTTACTGTCCACAGATTGAAGGTAATAAACACACACCCAGGCTGTGGCTGCTGATGGTGTGTGTGTGTGTGTGTGTGTGTGTGTGTGTGTGTGTGTGTGTGTGTGTGTGTGTGTGTGTGTATGTGGGGGGGGGCTGCATCTGGCATCCAGCATCAGGACGTAAAAATGTGCAAAAGGGAGGTGTAATCTCTCTATCACACACATACACACGTAAACATATGCAGCCGCATGCACACACATGATAGCAGTTGAGATCAGACTGTAGGATGTAAAGAACAAGCAGTGTAGTCAGGCTCCACCTAAGTCCCACACTAATGTTTTTGATGTTTTGTTTTGCCTTTTTTTTTGTCTATTTACTTTAAGCGACCTACACATATAACACCATCACTGACTATCTAAAGGTTTGACTTTTGTCTTTGAGTTTCAATCTTGTTCCAAAAACTGTTTTAACTTCATGCTGGTATAAAAGTGCTATTTTCTCAGGGACAGAAATAATTTGCTTTGGGTTGTAAATCAACTCTAATTGAAAATGAGTGTTCTTTAATTCATTACGACAACAAAAAAAATTAATTTGACCATAATTCTCCAAAGCAAGAATATACAGTATATTTTATTACTTATGACCTAAAGGTACATTTTATGTCTTGGAATATAAACATTAGCCTTTTAACCATAACATTTAATCCTTCATATCATCACCCATTGGTTTGTACAGGCTGTTGCTGTCGGTTTTAAGGAAACAAGTGCCTATATTTGGATAAAGAGGTGGAATTGGAAATGACTGAAGGATGAAACACCAATTAGTGTCATAGTGTCATATTAAACACCATCGGGTAATTTCTGCTTCTTAACAGATTTTAATATATTCAGCTGTGTTTGACAAGAGTAATGTCAAGGTTGTGAAATGTATTAACACTCTCATCATCATTACCTGTGCTATAATTATCAGGCTACATGATAAAGGCATCACGTAATGCTAATCAGTGCTAACATAAGCTAATGATGCTAAGTTTTACCAGTATCTGGCAGGAGATACAGCGTTCTGAGGAGCTGAACAAACCAGTTCAAAGTTGCTTTTTATCCCTGGGCAATCAAGCTGCTTAACAATAACCTCTATGCCACCATGTAAAAAAAGTGTAGAATGTTAACCTATGGGTGAGTGTGAAATAGCCCACAGTTCTTTTAATGTTTTACAGTATTTTCCTACTTTTTATTTATAATATTTATTGTGTTGTACCTTTAATTGCATACTTTTGTTGTAACAACTCTAACAACTCTATTCTTAAGGCCCATAAACTTCACAAGAGATTTTTCTGTTGATAGTATATAGCTCATGTTCACTGATTTTGAGCTTATTTGGCCCAACGGCCAAGGACGAGTTTGTTAAATTCCGATGACAGCAAAAATCCATGACTTATCATGTTTGAAATTTCAATCCAAGATGGCGGACTTCCTGTTGGTTTATGGGTGTGGCTATCTGAAGGTTTTTTGTTCATCATCATATGATAAACATGTGTAACGATTTTCATAGCTCTATCTGATCTGGCCTAATACAAACTATTGTCACTTTTCTAGGGGGCGCTGTAGACACATTTCTTTACCAACTTTTACAAAACCTATATACACTCGCAATTTTTCACACTTCTGAATTGTGTGCAAAATTTGGTGGAAACACATTCAATTCTTCGAATAATTGTTCATAGTATGTAATGTACTGAATGCTTCAAAACTCTTACCCCTTTTCAAATAAAATCTATGCATCTGCCATGTTGCTTCTCAATCTGGTACTTGTGTCACATCTGTGGAACTGGGTCATTTACCTGTAGGCCTATCGACCACAGTAGGTCAAGTAAATGTAGCTAGTAGATATAGTAAGTGTACATCCTAAAATGCTTTATGTGTAGTGGTGCCACATACTTTCATTTTTCGTATTCTTTTTAAATTATTAATAATAAACAAGGGTTTCGGACTATGTTTTGACCACCACATGCTCTTTTTTATTTTATCGCCAGTTACATAACACTTGTCAAAGATGACACATTCAAATCAATCACACCCGATCCTTTAGATATTCACCTCTTATTTTATCATTTAGGCTGTAAAGCAGTGCTGGATTGTTTACACTGCAGCCATTTTAAAATTATTCTCTATGCATGTTTGGTCTCTGTCAAGTGGATAGACCTTAAATGTCCTTGTCATCAAACGGCATATTATGTATAGTGACAGTTCTTCACAATCTGAAGCCAAGACCATTTAAAATGTATAGCAAGACAACACACTTCATTATAAAAGTAATTCTGATGTGTCTGTGCACCAGAGCAGAATAAATCCTTTCATGACCTAATAGTAGTGCTTCAGTTTGACTGTTGTGTCCTATTCTTTAATAACCTTTTCTACCCTTTTTCTTTACTATTTCCTAAATTGTGAAAAACAAATAACAATAAAAACGCAACGAAACCTAATGCATAACACTGCACTCAGTAACTTTTCCAGTACAGAAGCAAAGGGTTGTGACAACTGAAAGAGAAAAATGACCTGTACTTCACCTGAAATTGGTCACTGGAGTGTGGACAATATTTCTACCAGGAGAACACAAGGACAGACAAAAAGATTTCCTTTACTTCCTTTGTGGAAATGAATTGATTTTCAGTCATGGACAAGTGGTCATGAATTACTAATGTGAAACCTCGCTGATATAACATTCTATTTAAAGTGGCCTATTTAGCATTGAAATAAATATTTTGTAAACACTCCATTTGACTAAAGCTTAAGAAATTTTGAGCCATTACTACTTCAGTTTTTAAAGGTGTCATTCCACTGAAAACAATTTTTCCACACTTCTTTTGGAATCTCATGGGTCATCCTGAATTACCAACACATGCTGCCTTTGAAAGTGGTTTGTCACCTCCACTGGTTGCATACCGCATTCACAGAAAACAAGAAGAGGCACGAGGGACCCAGAAAAAGCCGGTCCATCTGATGTCAGATGGACTTTAGAGTCACCCATGAGGGGTTAAACCCATCCCCCATTGCAGTGAATCTGAAGTAGCATTAGCATTAGCATCTACAAGACAAAACGGCGCCACAGTAGCTGCATAAACTTGAAAAAAATGAGTGATCAAACTGGTTCATGTGCTCTCTGTGGAAATAAAGCCTTGTTTTTTCCCCTGCATGTTTTCAGAACAAGCAACTGGACGAAACCTAGCTGGATGTTACTCTAGTAAACACACATAGAGAGCAAGAGTGGAGGGGGGAGTGTTCCTTCATGCTTTCTGATCCAATCAGAGATACCTCGTCATTGAATCATGGACATGTATGAGGAAGTGCCGGTAAACTCTGTTGTTCCACCTCAAGTCATTTTTCTCCCATGAAAAAACTGTTTGAAACAAAGCAATCTGGATGGGTTTTTTTTAAATAGAACCAACACACAATGTATTCAATAACAATGGAGAACACAGTAATATTAATGAAAAACCATAGAATGACACCTTTAATATCAGCTATATATGGATCACTGCTATGTGTATCATTGATTAATGATTGTTGGCTGTGCGATTGGCCTCATTGTACCATAACGTAAATGCCATTTAAGTTGGGTATACAATATGAAAATCTAGCCTCTCCTGAATGAAAAACAACAAACTGCAACAATAGTTTTGCTCATGAAATGAATAAGATAACACAGGACAAATTCTTACGATACATTTGGGATGACTATATATGACTACACGTGAAAAGACAACAAGTATTCAACATTTGGTCTGCATTTTAACCATAATACACAAACATCGCCTAGTATCAGTGATTAGTATTCGTACTCAGGACATTAGGAGCAGTGAGCTGCCATTAAAAACTGCTCAACCACCAACTTCAGGTCTTCATCTGTAGCCTGGTTAAGGGGACTGAGAAGAGGACTGCCTTATGTTTGTTATTGTGGTGACACAGAAACTAGAACCCAAGCAGCCTGAGGTGAAGTAAGAGTCTTAACCACTACACTTCCATGCTGCCAATTTTGCAAAGAAATAAAATAATCTGTTCAACATTTACATTGCAACTAGGCGTCTTTTCCTGAATCCCAACCAGGTCTACATTTTCCATCCCACCCTTGGCATTGGATTATTTCCATTCACATACACAACACCTTTGAAAGTGTGAATGTCAGCCTGGTGTCGTTGACTTGCCTCTGACTTGTGTTATTACTTGAGGTTCAGTAGGTGTTATATTGTACATCATACCCAGGTTATGTCCATATTGAGCAGTGTGAACAGCATTAGAGTTTTGAGATGCTGAAATGTCACAGTCCATAGGAGCCTTAAAGGGTACTTGTTGTGAATATTCATAGGTATTTCTAAAGATTATGCATAATACTACTCTGGTTCCTAACTTCTATTATAGCCATGTGTAACTTAAGGCTAATTTATGCTCTGAAGCCAAGTCATCTGCAACGTGTCACAGATACGTCACAGACACTTTAGCCCTCTGTCGTAGAGACTTGCGCACACCTCCCAGAAAATATAACCCACCGCAGACAAGAATCAGAAAAGAGGCCTCTAATCAGTCAATTCTCCATCTGTTCTACATGCACCTCACTTCCCTACTTTTCTTGTTTTGTGTACGTGAGCATCATTGTTGAAGACGACTCATGTCAATATGGATTCGGAGTGAGGAATGTGTGAGGAAGTGGAAGAATCTGCAAGACAAGTTTGATGCCGAAAATCCTTGTGAGTTCATGGGAGTGTCCCTTGCGTTGTGGCTGTGAATAGGGCACACAATGTACTCCACGCAGCTGCATAAATTCCAAATATCTGTGACGAGTTAACTGTGACAATTTGCCAGGAGAGCATAACTGAGTCACTGCTCCATCAGTCAATCAGTCGTGATCAGAGACATATTTCCCTCTTCATAGACTGTTCCAGCACCAGTAGTGACACAGACTTGATTTGTTCCATTACCTGGGCAATGATGGGCTGGTTACTGATTGTACAGCAGACACTAGTTTAATAAAACACATTTTCAGCCAGTGCTGGGAACACATACAGTCGCACAACCAATAAGCACAAACATGTACTTGCCAGTCAGTCTCACTCACTGATTGCTGCTTGTTTACTTCATAGTCCATCACCCAGAGTCAATGATGGTATGGGGCAGCCATGGCTCAGTTGGGAGAGTGGGTCGTCCAATAACTGAAGGATTAGCAGTTTGAATCCTGCTCTGTCCTTGGGAAAGACACTTCAGTATTTGCCACCAGTGGCACTCACACTGGTGTATAAATGTTTGGTGGTAGTCAGAGGGGCCATAAGTGTGAATGGCAGCTACATTTCTGTCAGTCTGCCTCAGAATAACTGTGGATAAAAATGTAGTTTATCACCACCAGAGGGACAATGTCAGAATGAATGAATAATGGGTCACTAAAGTAAAGCGCTTAGAGTGGCCAAAAAAGTTCTATATAAATCCTATCCATTATTATTACATAAGTGCTGGTCAGCAATGGCTGCTCACCACTGGTTCTGTCCCACCTGTAAGAAAAAGATACAGTGTGATGCATTTATGGTGATTAAAAGGAAACAAACACACATTTATTTTAATGTTGACAAAAAACGAACATAAAAAAGCCCATCCACCCCCTGCCACATGAAGGATTTACAGCAACACAGTTCTGACAAAATGTAATTAATATGCTACAAATTAGTAATTGTATTATAAATACAAGACAGAAAAGTGTATATAATGCAGAAATAAGCGAGCCCAATCCCTCACACCACTCGTGTCATTGAAGAAATTTTCCCATATATGTCCCATATAAGTCCCATATATGGTCAGTTTGCCTCGATCTTATGTTTTTTTTTTCTTTTATAAATAATACACAAAGCACAGTTAATGTTGTAAGCTGAAATGACTGGTGGACAGGTGGCTGAACCCAAATGGACGACTCACAGACTGGAGATAAAATTCATTTTCTTTAATCCAAAATCAGCGTTGGTACACATGCAGTTAATCAGTGGAGTAAACAGGTCAGAAAAGGAGCAGGCAAAAAGGCAAAATCCAAAAACACAGAGGTTATATACAGGAAGGCAACACGGGGAGAAAATGCGGAACATGTGACATGGCAAACAGGGACAAACTGGCAATGACAGGAAGAGAATGAGACACAGTTGGACAGAATAGGGAGACTTAGTTGACAGAGAAGGACAACTAGCTAAAAGGGCATGAAGACACACAAAGGAGACAAGAGAAGGGAAACACAAGGAAGGAGGAAAGATAAGGAGGAGTTAGAATGCTGTGGGAAGTACAGACACTGAGTTCTTTCTCTCTCACACCTGTTTTTTTTTTTTTCATTTTTATAACCTATCTTACATACCAAGTCTGTTCATGACTAGTCACCTGGTGCCCCCCCCCCCCCAGGGGGGAGTGGTGGCTCTCCTGACAGTGTCTGCGCGGGAGCCATGGACGACAGGATCTGCAGTGTCTCGCCTGTGCCGACCTGTGACCCCGGACCCCGGACCCCCGCCCCTGCCTGTCTGTACCAGCCCCCCCTCCTTCATTTATGAATGGACGTTCATCTATAGCCTGTCCGTCCATGGGAGTGGATCTCTCCTTCAATGTGGTTCTCCTCAAGATTTCTTCTTTTTCTCACTGGGTTTTGAAGTTTTTTCTTGCCGAGGAGGAGGGTCTAAGGATAGGGGATACTTGGGACTTTTCATGTATCTCTGTAGTTGATTGTGTTTTTGTAAAGCCCTGTGAGACGACTTTGTTGTGATTTAGGGCTTTATAAATAAAATTTAATTGAATTGAATAAGAAAATAAAATGGGAATAGGATAGAATATTACAAATCACACAACAACATGTTAATCTTCTGTCTCTTCATGTCATCTTCTGCATGAAACAAATAAGGCTTTTCATTTTGAACTCGCAACCAACGGGTGAAACAGCTGATTTCAGCTACTATGTCAAATGGATTTAACAATAGTCACATGCCCACATGCTAGTGGTGGAGGCGTGTGCGGAGCCTATTCACAATTAATCCGCTGCTGAGAACACATGCCCTGACAGCACTGAGAGCTACGTACTCTGCTTCATTTCTGTTATTGCAGCATTTTTCTCTTACAACGCACTTCTGTTGCATATGCTTTATTTGTTTGTGTTTTTGGTTGTGTATCGTTCTTGTGTTAACAGCGTTTTGTTGAAGCAGTGTGTTTGCCCCTGTCGGACAACGTACATTGCTAGTCAATACAGCATTGTTTCCAAGTGAAACGTAAAACAAGTAATGCAGCATTCGAAATTAGTATTCTATATTCCAGCATACCATGAATATTCAAAAATCATGTCCCATTGACACAGAACTACAACTGAATGATTTTAAGAAAAAATTGAATTGCGATTTTTGTGGCGTATGGCAATTTCGATTTCATTCACGATTTTCTTCAAATCAAGTTTCAGTCGTCAACAACATTTGCAAACATCACAGAAAATTAGATAATACCATTGAAACAATAACTATTGCAAGAACGAAAACTCAAGTCAAGAATTGATTTGAAATGTAGTCATATTTAGGAAGAAAAATATGCTACAATATACATAGGCTACATTGAGCAATGGCAGTTATTACAACTAAAGAACTAAAAGAACCATGTCTGTCTTAACTTGGATTGAAACCCCCTGACTTCTGCTTCTGATCCTGTTGAAGCCTTCTTTGAAATTAACGACCAGCTTTTACACTGATTGGATTTGAGAACACTCGACCTGTCATCGCGCAGCACACTGCTTCTGATTGGTTAGCTTAGCAGGATGGTAGGGAAGCAGCATACATGTGTAAAATAGTTGATAAAACAAAACCTGGTTCAGTTAGGAGCACTGCAAAAAACACTCCCAAAATTGTGTTGCCTGAAATCATGATTTTCGGTCCAAAATGGTAGCTTGTTCAGCCATACACAGAACTGAAAACATGAGAACATGAACAAAACTTGACACAGCTAAGGTGTGTGAATGGAGCGGAGCAAGAAAAATATGGTCACAATGCAGTTTTTAATTTGAAGGCCAGAGCGACATTTTCATTTCCCTCCTGTTTACTCTGATTCACTCCCACCACAAGTCAAGAATAACGCACTGCTAACTAAGACAATACATATCACAACATGAAATCAAAATGCAGTATTTATGGGGGACCTAATTTGATGGAAAATAAATGTCATAAAATCCTTTCTCTTAAAAGCATGACAATAAAAGTGAGCGGAGAGTGGGTTTTGAGCGGAGCTATCGAGTGTAGCTTTGAGCAGTAGAGTGAAGTAGAGAACACCTACATAAGGGGGGAGTGGTAATTGCTGGGCGTTCAGCTCCATTCACATGCCCTGGTTCAGGTACTTTTTCAGGTTCCATCACCTCAGCCAGCCTGAACCACATTCTCGACTAAACATCAAGAGAATCTCTGCTAATTTCGAATCTTCTGGCCAAGATTTTTGCAATTGAAGTCATTTTGACCAAAAACTGAATCGTTATCAAGTGTCCTCTCTCCGCTCAAGCACTTTCCATTTTTTGTGGCCAATATAATGAAAACTCTTCTCATTCACATTATTCCTGTCCTCAAGGGAGCCGCTTGCTGTTGAATTGATTTTAACTTAATAAAGCTGACCATATAAAAGAGTGTGATATGACAGTAGTAAAAACAGAGGTAGCACGAAGGGAAACCTTGTTTTATATGATGCTTTTATTTGTTCTTCATCTGCAATTGGGTTGAATTGAGTTTGTCATGACAATTGGACAGAAGCTGTCTCTAGTATTTTAGAAGTAAACAATGAACAATTTAATTGCTTATTTCTAAATGCTGTTATTGATGAAACAATGCAAGTGTAGAATCACAGTACGTGTAGCCAATAATTTACCCCAGATTTGTCTTGCAGCAGCATACAGTAAACCAAAGCATATCAGATGTTTGTGTAAGTCATTTTCCACTGTTATAACAGAAAGCTCTGAGCTGCTTTTATGCAAAGACATGAATTAAATCGTCAATTAAAACAGTCAATGTCAATACAATTTTTATTCTCAATTGATGGACAAAATGCTGTACAATACTATGTTTACATGCATGCTAATATTCTGTTTTCTGTCTTTAGTCTGAAAAATGCAGTATTTCAAACAAGGAGTTTATATGCAGAATGCAAGTGAATATAATTGTTAACATTCCTGTTTACATACAATCATCTATAACCCAATAAATGATTAAAAAAATCCACTGGTTTCCTCAAAATGTTTAACAGTGGGTTTGTTTCCCCAGGACTTTTTTGTGGAGCATCCAGGGAGTTAATCCATTTTACTTTTAATAGGGGCCATATGTTTCAACATCTGCAATAAAATGTGTAAATTAGATTCTTTTTCTCAGTGGGTTGTATACATGTTCAAACAAGCCTCAGACAAAACACATGAAATGCACATTAGATCTGTGAATGTGTCTAAATGGGGGAGGGGGCAACTTCTACCAAAGTGGATTGGAAATTGCTAGAGGTCTGCGCTCTCAGAGTGCTTTTCTAGTTAACTTTGCTGCAATTTAGTCTAAAATATGATGATTCTGATCTGATACTGTCTGGGACATGTTTGAATTTCTTGCGGTGTGCGTCTTGCCGGACAATGTAAAAAGTGAGGACGTGTGACAGACATGTGGACAGTCTGGTTTTAGAGCGTCAAGGTGTTAGCCTTTGTTTTGTTCGGGTTAAAATGCTTGTGTCTTGTGAGTGTACATTTTTCCGTTGTAATGTTGCTGAACAGACGTGTGTCCGTGTTGTAGAGATTGGATTTTTGGCCCTTTTGGGGGATCTGGATCTTTACGGTTTATTCCTTTCGAAGATAAGATTAAAACACTAGCTCTTTGTCTTTTTTTTTTTTGTTTTTTTGCAAGTTTTTTAGGCTTAAACTGTGTCCCCAGCATTTTGCCTTGGTTCCCCCCTTGATTAAAGTGGATTCAGACACTACTTCTTTATCTTTGGCCCTGACTCATTTTAAATTCTACATATTTCTTTTGCTTTCTGCACAAACAAACGCACTGGAAAGTTGTGTGATTTACATAACTGACTTTTGATCCGACACAGAACCCCCTCCCATTGATGGACCCTTGCTGCGCTGTGATTGGTCAATCATAGCAACTGATCAAGTCATAATCATTTTATAATAGTGAGCAAATATTACTTACTAACAGATTTTTGGGTAAACTATAGCCTATGGGATGATTTTACATGTAACTGTTTCTAAAATGGTGCTTTTCTGGGGTACTTTAAAAAGAAAAAAAAGACAAAAATTGAGAGAGATATTTCTCCAGGGACCACTACACCACTGAGGATAACTGTGGTTTTCAATGGGAGACTGTGTTTTGACAGGTGCTCCATCAGTCCTTCACATACTGTAGCTCTTTCATGACAACAGCTGAGCTCTGTTTCACTGTTTCACTGTGTCACTCTCCTTTTCTTAAGACTTTCAATCAGTGACGGATCAGGACATTTGGAACAGCCTCATCATTTTATTCAACACTATCTGCTCTAGGGATGATGTCTGCCACACCCTCCACCTCTTCCTCTCTCCCCTCTGACCCACTGCCACTCCCTGTGATCTGTGTGATTTTGGGAGTAGAGACAGGTGTGTTAAAGTCAGAGCAGTGCCCCACCAGCTGCACACACTTCCATGATCATGACCCCCATCAATATTCTATCCTGCAACTTCTGCTCTGCTAGTTTCTGAATTTTGCTCCATTTTCATGTCGGTGCACTTTAACCCACATTTTATAGCGTCATCAGTGGGTCACTATGCATCAAGGTGCATGGCTGAATGTTAGGCCCTTCAAATGGAAAGTTGGAGGCTGACTTCCACTCTTACATGACACTCTGACACCCAAAACAGATGCGCAAGACAAAAAGACACTTCAAAAACACTATGGCTAGTTACAGTTTACAAATCAATAAAGAAAAGGAGTGATCAAGCAAAAGATAAGATGTTCCTTTATTAATCCCACTAGGGGAAATTCCAGGTTTACAGCAGCACAACAACAATAATTATATTTAAAAAATAATTATATTAAAAAAATATAAATTTCTATGCACACTATATACACTATTTACACTATATACACTATATACACTATTTACACTATTTACACTATTTACACTATTTACACTATATACATTATTTACACTATATACACTATTTACACTATATACACTATTTACACTATATACACTATTTACACTATATATAATATTTACACTATATACACTATTTACAGCCATGGGTCAGTTGGTAGAGCAGGTCATCCATTAACCAAAGGGTTACCGGTTCGATTCCCACTCTGTCCTAGTCAGTCTGTTGTGTCCATGGGCAAGACACTTCACCCTCCAGTGTCACTCAAACTGGTGTATGAATGAGTATAAATGTTCGGTGGTGGTCAGAGGGGCTGTAGGCGCGAAATGGCAGCCACGCTTCTGTCAGTCTGCCCCAGGGCAACTGTGACTACATATGTAGTTTACCACCACCAGAGGGAGCATGTGAGAGTGAATGAATAATGGAACACTAATGTGAAGCGCTTTGGGTGCCTTGAAAAGTGCTATAGAAATCTAATCCATTATTATTATTATTATTATTATTATTATTATTATTATTATTATTATTATTATTATTATTATTATTATTATTATTATTATATACACTGTTTACACTACACTGTTTACACTATATACACTATTTACACTATATGCACTGTTTACACTAATTACACTATACAGTATACACTATATACACTATTTACGCTATTGCACATGTGATTGCACTGTTTATTACTGTTAATTGTACATTATTGTAGGATGTTTGTTGCAGTTTCTGTTGTGGATGCTCATAGCTGCAGGAAAGAAGGACCTGCGATACCTTTCCTTCACACACTTGGGGGTGTTTTATTCTGTCACTAAAGGAGCTCCTTAGTGCAGTCAGTGTGTGTTTGAGGGGGTGGGAGTCTCTGAATATGATGGAGGACAGCTTGGCTGCCGGCCTCCTTCGACATCCCAGGACTAAACTGGTCTTTGTTGTCAGTTTGTTCAGCCTCTTCCTGTGATGCTGCTCCCCCAGCAGACCACGCCATAGAAGATTTCGGATGCCACAACAGAGTCATAGGAGGTCTTTAGGAGTGCCCCCCGCACCCCAAACAACCTCAGCCTCCTGAGCAGATAGAGTCTGCTCTGTGCTTTCTTATAAAGTGTGTTGGTGTTGTGAGTCCAGTCCAGTTTATTGTTCAGGTGAACACCCGGGTACTTAAAAGATGTCACCATCTCTTTGTCCTTTTTCTGGATGAGTTCTCTGTATGACCCGTCTGGGATGAGGCCGACAATGGCAGAGAACTTTGGGAGATGACAGGTGGGTGATAGGTGTGAGAAATCCGCAGTGTAGATGGTGAAGAGGAACGGCACCAGCAACGTTCCCTGGGGGGTGCCCCCACACTGCAGAGAACAGCGTCTGACACACAGCCCGGGGTCCTCACATACTGTGGACGGTTGGTGAAGTGGTCCATGATCCAGTATGTGAGATGATGGTCCACACCTGCTGTCAGAGCAGAAGTGATCAAATGTGTGATTATTAAATAGTTTCATCTTTTTTTCTCATCCTCTGTTAGTCTGTGGGCCTGTTTACATTCACACTAAACCTACAGTCATTATCCAAATTCTGGAGTTGTCAGATTATTTCAGTGATCATTGAAACAGGATAATCTGATATGCTTTATTGGATAATGGTAATTATCTGATTATGCAAACCTAGATTTCTCTTCAATACTCTAACGTCGTTATTAATGTTTGAGGGTTAATCTGATTTATTTTATGTCATGTGTAAAGATAATTAAAAACTTTAGAAAACGGAGGTTACTTAGTCATACAGTACATCAAGACATTGACTATATTTACAGGATGTTTTTTTAAATCCACATTATTTATTCAGAATTAAATAATTCAGAATTAAAGCTCTTTATTTTGTGTTTACATGGACATGTTTATTCCAAATAAAGGATTGGAGAGAATGGCCGCTTAGTGTCTGGATGCCTACCAGAAGAAAATGATCATGTACACTTCCTGTTTTGAATTCATTTCAACTATTAACATGGAAGACGAAATACTACATCTGGTTTTTACATTTATTTTTGTGTGATTATGTTATCAGCTCAACCAAATCAACCATAGGAATTAACATACTAATGCTGGCAGTATTGAATATGTCACTTCATTGGTCACTTTAACACTCCAGAGTGTTAACCCTCTCCTGACTGACTTTATTTAACCATTATCTAATTATCTGATCACCAAATTTAAAGAAGTGATTCCTTTTTTTTTATGTAGATCACTATCCTGTAGGGTAGTCACCGTGTCCTTAACTTTTCATTCTTACAATTGAAAGCTCAACCTGACAGCTCTGCAAATTCAATATGTGCAATACTTAACACTGTTGCCCCCCCTCTCTTAAAAAGATGACAGTGGGTCAGGAGGCGAGTTCATGGTTCAATTCCCTATTGAGCATTTTGAAGCAGGCGCCACTACAAGGCTGCAAAGAAAATAGTGCTCCTTCCACTTTGTAAAATCTATTCTGTAAAGACAGTTTCATGACATAAAAACTGTTTTTATTCACCTTTAATAGAGGAAAATGGGAACACTCCCAGGTTTCTTCAAAGGAACATTTCCAAACCAAAAATGTCACACCTCTGTTCCCTCAGTCCTCACCTAATGATTGCCTGGAATTTTTCCCCCTTCAAGTACAGTAAGAAAATACCTCTCCAATTCAGATCCCACCAGTGTTATATGTTATATGTTATATTATAGACCCATGCCTGCCTTTTGCTTTTCACCTTAGATGACTTTAAAGTGCAGGAGTCCAGCCACTCTTCAGGAAACTGTTTCCAGAGCCTGATCTGTGTGTGGCATGTTAGAGCATATAATGGCATGACACAATTATAAGGAATTTAATATAACTTAACATAAATGGAAAAAACAAGCACCCAACAAGACTATATGGGATAGATCCAGCACCAGAAGAACACAGGTTTATTCACTGGTCAGGTGGAAGTGTTCCATATGTCAGTATAATTATTTAATAGTTCTAAACTGAATAGTTGTTTTGAGTTTCTTCATTATCTTTTCTGAATATTTCCCCTAAAAAAATCATAATTCATTCATATAATTACATACAATACGAAAGGGCAAGACAGCAGGCCATCCAGGTCACAGCTTTATGGTAAAATACCAACAGCTGTTCAGGAGAAAGGTGAGCACCATGACAGATGATTCCACAGGTGTTAAACCTACGGCCCGGGGACCAAAGTTGGACCCGTGGGATAAATTTGTGAAATGCAAACATTACACTAAAATATTAACAATCAAGGAAGTTAAAATCATTTTAGCTCATTACAATTTGTAAAGACATAGTAATGTGTATTATAGAATAGTTTGTATATTGGCTTTTGAAAGATCAAATGTTTTTGTGCTTGACATATTCGAAATAAAATGACGAAATGAAAAAAATGAAATGTAAAGTTGGTCAGACCAGTAAAATACTATCATAATAACCTATAAATAACTTTACACATTTTCTGTTTATATATATATATGTATATAATTTTCTCTTATTTCAAATTGCACTTTCACATTACAACTTTAGACAGTAAAAAAAAACAAAAAAAACCAAAACATAACTATATACGAACCAGAGAAATAAAAAAAAAAAAAAAAAAGAAACAAAAACAAAACAGCAGTATAATTTCACGTTTTCAAAAGCATAAAATAAATTGAATGGTCAGATATAAAATGCATTTTGATTAAAGTAGTTGTATGAAAAACAAAACAGAAGATGTTTCCATCAAGGCCTTATCTTAACAATATCAGGTCTCATGGGTTCAATGTATCTCGTCCATTTTCCCCAGTGTTGTAGGAAGCTATCCATTTTTAAATGTATGGAGACAGTAATCTTCTCCAACTTGTAGATCTCATTGGTCATATCTATCCAGGTGTCAAGGTTTAGTACTGAAGGCAACAACCATTTTCTGTTTTTTAATGCCATTTACAAACTGGCCTTTTACAAAAAAAAATGTGAATAACTAAATGTCTTAAGAGAAGAATGTGGGATTTTAACAATATTCTGTGTGTTGTTAAATGTTTTGTATAATTGTTAATCCACTGTAGAATGTAAATTGTGATGCACATGAATAAATGATGAATTCAGAATTCCCAAGTTGTTCATATTTGTCCACGTTATGTTGAAGTGTGGTTCTTACATGTAAACATTTTTTTATGGATTATTACTTTTTTCACTCAAAAACACAGAGAAAACTTTGGATATGACATTATTTACAGGTTCTTATCCTGTTATTATCCGCCTGTCTGTCTGATTGTAAGCAGGTTTATGTAAATAGTATTAAACCAATTTCCATAGAATTTTCAGAAAAGGTGTGAGGTGGTCCAAACTCGACCCCATTAAACTTTGGTGAATGTAGGTCAAAGGTCACAGTCACCAAAAATGTGTTTTCACAATGATAAGAGTTTGACACCCCTGGACTATAACATCATATGTCAACCTCCTGCACCAGCTCAAGCCTCTCTCACACCATAGAGGTCATATTCAGTGTCCCAAGAACAACCTTTGGCAAGTGGGGTCAAGCTGCCAAACGCCCCCGCTGCCTCCTCCACAGGTAACTGGACTGTTACTACAACACATGCAGGTTGTTTGACCACAGGAAGTCAGATCAATGTGGTTTGTTCAAGCTGTGGCCCCCATGGGTGAAGGTCTGCCCATCAGGTTCATGTAAATGACTTCCTCCCTAGGCCTGATTACAAGGGGAAGTCCAAACAACAACAACTAATATATCTGAAATAATTTTTGTATTACTGTATATTGTTTCCAATCAAGGCAATTATTTAATGTTGTAACAGAACGGGTGATAGATGGACCCAAGATGCAAAACTCTGAGGCTCCAGGTGCATTTTACAGTCTTTATTAATTGATGAGGAACAGCACGGATGAGGCTCCTCCTGGTCCGTCCGTACGGGACACCGAGAGTGTTATCCAGGTACGTAGCAGGGTCATGCCGAGGGTCCGAGGTCCGATGAGGCACCGAGGGGGGGCAAGGCAAAACTCCGGGTCCCAAAACAAGCTTAGGGTCAGTACACAAAAAATCCACACAATGACAGACAAGGGGCAGGCAGAGATCAGAATCCGAAAACCAAAACGAAGTCAAAAGCCAAGAAACAAGAGGTAATTGTATACTTGCTCATAAGTCGCATAACGCAGACAGATTCGCACCAGACAAACACACAGATTGCTTATTTATACCCTTCTGACAGCTGTCACCAATGATGTGAAAATCAATGGAGGTGGGGAAAACACCGGTGACAGGAAGTAAAGCAGGAAACGTGAACTTGAACCCACATAACAAAATAAAAAGCCCTAAACACGAACAACGACAGAAAGACATACAAAAACTAGACATAAACATGACACCAGATGTAGGATCCATGACAAATGTAAAATCTAGAGCACTCCAAGTCTGCCAAGGTTTGGATCTGGATGTTTGTAACTTATATGTAAACTAGTGTTCGCTAACGATTTATTTTATCGGTCATTAGCAATCCCTTAGAACAGTGGTCCCCAACCAGTTCCGGTCCATGGATCAATCGGTACCGGGCACCAGCTGCCTAATAAAGAATTATTTCTCTTGTATTCATTATCTGAGTCTGAATAATCTTTTATTTTGAAAAATTACCGGATTCTTTCAGTTACATCTCTGTCACTTGAACGCCAAAAATGTAACCCACGTGTTAGCGAAATAAATAAAAAAAACAGATGTCTTTGGAAAGTTTCTTTCAAAGAGGAAAAGGCCAACTGAAGAGACAGAAGAAGAGCCTACAACTTCCAAGAAAAAGAAAGCTTTTAACAGACAATCCCAGGAGTTGTAGTTGAAATATGGATTTATTGTGACAGGTGATTCCCACAGACCAAGCCCGCTCTGTATAATTTGCGGCGACCGATATGGGTGTATGTGAATCTTGGCTCAATCCCAATGCCATGTGTTTTTACCCTCTGAATAAAACCACACATTCAAATACCACAAATGAAACCCCTACATTTTCAAACAGAAATATAAGCTTGACCTTTGAAGACAGTACCACCGTACATAGTTACTTTCCTTTGTAGCTTCAAAAACCCTAGTACATAACAACATTCATAAAAGGGTATTCGTATTTGCTACTAGCAATTCCCTAAAATGATTATTCTGTAAATTGCTGTACGACGTTGCTTCTTGGCGTGTATCCATTAGGTGTTTTTAATCACACAGGTTTATCTCAGTATGGGGGAAAATCTCTGTGTTGGTGTCCCTGCTGAGACCTCAAATACATTTTCTGTGTCAAGTAAATTGGTAAAAAGATAGCCCAGGGTGTGATTGCTCTTGCTGTCTCTGGCTGTCTGGCTCTGTCTTATTGTGTAGCTGCTTCCTCTATTCAGTCTTGTCATTTTCACTCTGTTTGTTTCTCTCACTCGGTTGCCTCTGTTGAGATGTTTCAAAAGATCTGTCACTGTCTCTTTTAATTCATCTGACATCCATTCTCTTAAACTTTCCCTCTGCTTGGTGTGTAGTGTATTTGTGAGTGTCTGTTTGTGTTTCGGTCCCTCCAGCAGATTATTCATCTCGTCTTTTCTATCAAGAACAGAAACAGAAGCAAGGCTATATCTATATCTGCTTTTAGAAAGTGCTCTATTTTCTTTTAGTACCGAGGTTGAACATTGGAATGCTCTACATACTTTTTAAAAACACTTGAGGTCAAAGGGCCTCTTTATGTTTTTAGTCTTCATGTTGTATAGGAAAAATAGAATTAAACATTTTTTTCCTTTTTTCCCATTTTTTTTGTCTTTTTCTTCCTTTTTTCTTTTTCCTTTTTTTCTTTTCTCTTTTTTTTTCCTTTTTTCCCTTTTTTCTTACTTTTTCTTTCTTTTGTTCTCTTTTTTTCCTTTTTTCCCTCTTTTTCTTTCTCCTTTTTTTCTTTTTCTTTTTTTCCTTTTCTTTCTTTTTCTTCTCTTTTGTTCCCTTTTTTCTTCTTTTTTTTCTCCTCCTCCTAAACTTATATTTTAATGGCTACGAGTAAACTTGATAAGAAATGATTTTATTCTGAGTCTTTTGATTCATTTTAATATCACAAATTTAGGTTACAATTACTTCAAATCAATTTTACAGAAAGTTCTTTGTTTACAGTTTACATTAAGGTTACAATTCAGTGAAAGTCTTGTCAGTCTCTCGCTGCTCCTTCAGGAAGCAGTTTTAACACCTTCATCACACCGGTCCTCAAATCCTTACATTGTCTTCCTGTAGGTCAAAGGATAGAATTCAAAATCTTACTCCTGGTCTATAAAGCACTCAATGGTCTTGGACCCAAATACATTTTAGACCTGCTGGTTCCTTATGAAGCACCCAGAGCCCTGAGGTCATAGGTCATCAGGGACAGGTTTACTGTGTGTTCCCAAAATCAGAACCAAACAAAGTGAAGCATCATTCAGTTGTTCTGCTCCTCACCTGTGGAACAAACTACCTGAATACCTGAGGTCTGAGAAAAACTGTCAGTTCATTTAGGGGACGGCCATGGCTCAGTTGGGAGAGCAGGTCGTCCATTAACCAAAGGGTTGGCAGTTTGATTCCCACTCTGTCCTAGTCAGTCCGTTGTGTCCATGGGCAAGACACTTTACCCTCCTTGCCTCCAGTGTCACTCACACTGGTGTATGAATGCGTATGAATGTTTGGTGGTGGTCAGAGGGGCCGTAGGTGCGAAATGGCAGCCACGCTTCTGTCAGTCTGCCCCAGGGCAACTGTGGCTACATATGTAGTTTCCCACCACCAGAGGGAGCATGTGAGAGTGAATGAATAATGGATCAATAATGTAAAGCACTTTGGGTGCCTTAAAAAGCACTATAGAAATCTATTTTTATTATTATTATTTAAATCAGGCCTGAAAACATTACAGGTCACTGGAGCTTTTACTTAGATTGTCATTTGTTTTTAAATGTTAACCCTAACCCTAAGCCTTATTTTAATTGTCTTTTGATGCATCCTAATCATTTTAATTTTCTAATATGTTTTATGTAAAGTACCTTGAATTGTCCTGTACATGAAATGTGCTATACAAATACATTTGCCTTTCCTTCATGTTCCTCTTCCTGGTGAAACCCTTCCCCTACGCATGAGGTGACACCATTTAACACTTTGATCAGCGCAGTCTCAGTGTTATGGTGTGTTCCAAATCCAGACTGAAAGTCACTATAAAGACTGTTTTGCACCAAAAAGGCATGCGTTTGTTGGAAAACTCTATCAATAATTTTTTTTTTCCAAAAATGGAATGTTTGATATGGGTCTGTAGTTACTTTTACTGAAGCATCCAGATGAGGCTGTGTAATGCAATGATCTGTCATTTAACTCAGGATTACATTCTAAAAATAGCCCGTAATAAGTGAAATCTGTGAAGTAGTCACCATTATTTTTATTTTATTTATTTATTTTACACTTATTCAAAGCAGTTTCAGGCTGTAAAAACCCCTCACCACACACTTTACATATTAACATGTTCTCACATTTGTCTTAAGCTGAAAGGTTGGACACATAAATAACTACAAAAGCACTCAGATCCCCCCTCCCCCGGAAAGACACTTGTGTGCCCCTCTCCACTGATCACCACCAAACTTTTATCACTTCATCCTAGTGTCAGTATCAACCTTTCCTGAATTCCTGAGTCCAGTCATTGAATGAAATGTTGTACCAACTGAGCCACAGCCAGTCCTTCTGTTATTTTGTTCCTTCTTTATGTAAAAAAACAAAGATTCATTCATTCTGAAATGATGCCCTGCAGCCACGTAACTTCTACCTCCCTTCAGCATGTCCACAATTCCAACGTTTTCTGCAATAGTTATCAACTTCCTCTGGGTTTTGCAGGTACTATTGTCGGTGCAGGACATTTCACCGACATTGTGGGTTTTTTAAGGGAGAAGTCTGTCAGACATACAGTACTTAAGTGTCACACTTCTAGCATCAAAATTTGATGTACATCTGACAAAGCTGAATGCATTCTGTACTGTACAAGAGACATGGCACGGAGGATTAAATAATTAAATATAAGACAATGATCCCTTTTATGAGGTGATAAGAGTATTTGTAGATTGTTGCTGCATTTGTTCATTGCTCTTCTACTCATACTGAAAAACAAGCACAGAGAGTCAGACAGAGAAGAGACGCATACACCCACACCTTATTACTCAAATGGATAGATCCTGACAGGCATATCTTTGTCCCCTCAACTCTACAGAAACCTGCTAATCTGCTCAAACTATCAACTCACAGTGACTGTTAATTAACTGCCTTTCTAGAATGTGCTGATTATCTCAGCATCCTGCCAGTGTTAAATGTGTGCTGTGACATGTTGCAGCATAGAAAACTCAATGTATATCTATTTTTATTAAATATGTGTGTAATGTGACTTTGTGTAGCATTAATTAGATCAGAATGAAAATATAGAACTGTGGAGCTTATTGTTATCAATCTTTTGTCTCTCATAGATAGATAGATAGATAGATAGATAGATAGATAGATAGATAGATAGATAGATAGATAGATAGATAGATAGATAGATAGATAGATAGATAGATAGATAGATAGATAGATAGATAGATAGATAGATAGATAGATAGATAAACTACAAAAAAATACATTACAACAGCAAACACAGTATATATTAAAATGCAATAGAGGATCAAACAAGGCGGAACAATAAACTGTAATGTGTAAACTGACTTACTCTTCTTGTGTACGGATTTTTGCTGTTTCCCTGATGAATCCCCCCCCCCACACACTTTATAGTAAACAGGGGTCATGTATTAATACTCTGTGTACAGTATTTTATGCGCACTTCATTCATTGTTTCTATTCAATTCATCTAATTGAATCCAAAGAAAAAGGGTTTGGCTACATAAGGGTTAAATTATCCATATCCTGCCATCAGATATAATTAGTGTTTTTGTGTCTTTGAGATCAACATATGGGTGTCACTTAAAATGGGTAAATCAACATACCAACCTAATTTTCAGCAGTATTTTCATCTGTTCATTCATGCTACTAATGTACATCCTTCTGTTCATGGATGAAGATGTCCACCTTGGATCAGCCCCAGAAAGACACCAGATGGTGCTGAGATTGGACATGTGAATTTGCTGCAAAAATGTAGGCAACGGAATGATAAGGGATAGACATTTCATTGGATACAGTCTTGAAAAAATATGGAATCATTTGCCAGTTCAGTGAGAAAATCACACTTGGTAAGAGTTCCTGGAATACTAACTGATACTAACTGAATAAATGTAGGTTTTAGAAAAGGGAGAAATATTTTGAAGTAAATGCTAGAGGACTGTGTTTGGTGAAATTAACTATAAACTGTCAAATGTCAAATGTTAATTTCTTTGCATTACATTTCATGGAATGTGTTTTTGACCTGAGCCATTATACACAGAGAACAAGCTTACAAATAAAACAAATGAGATCACAGTGACTCAGGTTCAGCAAAATCTGAGTCTAATCATAAACTCTGAATTGATTTAGCCAGTGTTTAGAAACTCAGAGTATCTGGCTGTATAAGAAGTGGCTTTGATGTTGAGTATCTTTACCCAGAGTTAGGCACATGCCAGAACCACAATAATAAGCCATCATGAATGGAGCCCCAATATCTGAATTCACCATGGCAACCACTGATGACAAGCATGCCACTTATTTCACTCCACTCAAACAGGATGCTCTAATAGAAGTGTACGGGGCATATGAAATGGTATTCAGTAGAAAAAACAACACTACAGCTGGACAGAGAAGCATCATGGGACAAAAATGAAGACCAAGTTGTTGGATTCCATTAGTCCATTGACTTAACATCCTATTTCACTTCATCAAATATAACAAATTATAGAGAAGCATGATTGGATTCAATAAAAGTGGTGAATAGAATAAGGTCTGAGTAGTTTTTCAGTCAAGTCCCACTGGAGAAAAACACACATGGAGGAAACTGAAAAAGAAATATCAAAACATTATTTAAAAAGGTAAAGGGATATTATTCTAGGTCTTCATTGTACGTCATTTATTCCTGTTTGACACTGGCTAATATACAAAGTAAATATTCATTGGCTTTTTAAACTTCCAACAAATGCTGTTCGAACACATATATATTCTCTCACCTCATATCTCTACTAGATTAATATTTCAGTTCCACTCAGTCAACAGGAAGAAGGCAGAGTCCGTAAAAAAAAACCCTGGTGTTGGAAGGAACCTGCTCAATGCTCAGATCTACCACATATGGTAATTTAAAATATACTGAACAATACTGTACTCGTTTACCACAGGAGGAGAATGATGATTGTGAAGAGACACTGTCTGCTGCTTTAGAGAGGGATGCAGACGCTGACATAGGTCAGAGAAATGCTTTATTTTTCATATAGCTAAGAGTAAATCTCTACCCATTTAGATGACATTTTTAATGGAATTTTCATTTTAACATGAAGCATGTGACATGTGATGAGAATAAATGATTGGACACATTTAGATAATTAGCTTGTGGACACAGCTGGCTAATAGCAAGAGAATGATCCATCAACTTCCATAGCAGCAGTGTGTTTGGTGGTGGTCAGAGGGGCTATTTGGTGCCAAATGGCAGCCACGCTTCTGTCAGCCTGTCCCAGGGCAGCTGTGGTTACAGATGTAATTTACCACCACCACAGGGGGGTAAAGCGATTTGGGTACCTTGAACACCACTGTAGAAATCTAATCCATTATGATTAGTATTTTAAGACATGACAGGCTATATTTTCATCTACAACTGTGGCACAACATGATATATGCTTTCCCAGTTGTCAGTTAAAGCAATGGTCCTCAACCCCTGGGCCGCTGACCGGTACTGGTCCATGGATCAATTGGTACCAGGCGACCGGCCGCCTAATAAATAATTATTTCTCTTGTATTCATTATCTGAGTCTGAACAATCTTTTAATTTGAAAAATGACCACATTCTCTCGGTTACATCTCTGTCACTTGAACTCCAAAAAGTTAACCCACGTGTTACCAAAATAAGTAAAAAAAAATCAGATGTCTTTGGAAAGTTTATTTTCAAATAGGAAAATGTCCACTGAAGAGTCAGAAGAAGAGCCTACAACTTCCAAGAAAAAAAATAACTTTTTTTACAAACAATAACCAGGAATTGTACTTGAAATATGGATTTATTGTGACAGGTGATTCCCACAGACCAAGCCCGCTCTCTAAAATTAGCGTTGACCAATATAAACAATCTACGTAACCCTCTGGGTCCATGGTTAAATTGTCAAACATTGACCAATCCACAGTAATAAAAAGGTTGGGGACCACTGAATTAAAGCACTGCATTGAAGGCATTTCCTAAAAAATGCAAATAATGGACAAAGACATGTTGTATTTAGATGGGTAGGTTAAGTAGACAGACCTTTGGAATTTAAATAGTAGAGTGGAGGGGGTGTATTGTCACAGGTGATAGGTGTTAATTGTCAAAAGAATATTACAGATCCTAATTGTTATATATTTACTGTTACGGAATAAAGAAGTACAACAAAATGTGAATTATTTGTGGTGATGATTGTGGCGGTGGTTTATATAAAAAGTAATTCCTACAAATTAAATGTGATGGACTTCTATCCTGGACATCTGTAGGTTAAGAGTATGGTCACCCTCAGGGTCAATAGGATGGCCATCTGTAGAATGTTACTGTCCTCTAATAGTAACAATATTATGGAGAACAACAGATGCTGTAGTGATGTCACCTGCCCTCTCTGGGCTTACCCTGAGCTTACATAGTCACTGGAACCAGGATTTGAACATGCCTGTTAATGTGAACTCCGGTTCTCATCCTGTGTTGGACCACATTAAAAGACTTTTGGGACCCCAGGTTAGGGGTCAGGGGTCAGCAGAGAATGCTATCATGCATATCCTATGTCTCTCAGTGTGAGTAAAATGGATACATGTTGGTGTGTTTATATTAGGAAGACAAAAATTAGAATTGCACAAACTGTTCCACAAGGAAATCTATGGCTTTGTCTACACTCTGGATATATGTGTAGTCATGTACAGAGACAGGACATTTCAACATAGGACAACTCAGAGTTTTCCTCATTTCACGGTTAACACATGGGCGAGGAGGTTATCTTCACCAAGTCAGTTACCAAGGTGACAGGCATAGGGTTTGACTTAATTCTCTTTCTGGAATAGAAAACACTGAGCTTCTCTCATTGTAGCTTTGGCATATATAGGCTTTTCACACAATCTGCTTTCTGGAAGAGGGCTGTTGGAAAACTAGTTTTTAATATATTTTGACAGAACTTTGATGCAAGTCAAAGGATGGCTTCCCTCTGTGCTGTGTGGGACCTACGTCTTTGTTGATTTGTTTGTCTCGTCTTATCATCTGAACCCACTTTATCCTCACTGGGGGCCTAATCCAGTTACAATGGGTGAAGGCGGGGTACACCCTGTATGAGTCTCTTGTTCATCTCAGGGCTGAACATATATAGACAAACAATCACTCTCACATTCACACCTATGGGTAATTTAGATTAACCAATTAACCTATCAGTGCATGTGTTTGGATGGTGGGAGGAAACTGGAGTACCTGGAGAAAACCCACACAGACACCAGGAGAACATGCAAACTCCACACAGAAAGGTCTGGTTTGGGAATTGAACCAGGGTCCTTCTTGCTGTGAGGCACGAGTGCTACTGTAAGCACTGCACCACTGTGCTACTGTTGATTTGTTTGTCCTTTGAAAAAGACCAGTTTTGAACGCAGTACAGAAATAGCTGAAGGTTTCCAAAAGTGACAATTACCAGACAAGTTCCCACTGCTTTAAGAAAATAATAAAAAAATAAAAAAAATAAGTGAGCATCAGCCTTGTCAAAATACCCTTGACGTCAAAATTGTAACAGTAAACACACAGTAACAAAGAGCCCTTCAGGCAGTAAAGAAAAATAGTAATGAAAAATTGTAAAATACAAATACCAAGGCACTCTCTTCTAATTTTAAAATGCCTTTATTAATTATGGCATATGTAAGTGGACTTGACTGACCTCCAACATGTTACAGCTTGCTGGCCATCATCAGGGGGACAAACTGGATTTAACAAGTTCAGAAAATTCTAAAAGACTGTCTGGGGTTTTTTGCATTTTTTCTGCTAAATTGTAAGACCGACCTGTTCTGTTTGCTCTATTCACTGTTGATACATGATTCCATCTAAACTGGGGTAGATTGTAAACTTATCTGGACAATCCAACTGATGACACAGGCAATAGACAGGCACACTTTACCTGTGGTTATAACACTTACAGGTACATTATTTTTTGTTTCAATCCCTCATGATATTCATAGTTTCATTTAAATTTTTAATACATATTCTACGGCCTTCTAGAATGTTGCGACAGCTCCCGTTTACTTTGAATGGATGTTTCCAGCGTTTTTCTTTTTTTATAACCGCCCGCTGCGCCATTAACCCCAATGGCAACAAGTTTTGTCTCTTCAGATTCACGGTACCATATCTGTCATGACCTCTGCTCCAGTGACCTTTTCCTCAGTGCTCTCCAGAACACCTGGTCCCACACTGCGCAGCTGCAAGCCGTTCCTCATCTGTGGCTATAAAAGCAGTAAGGCTTGCAGTTGCCAGTGCGGGACCATTCAGTATTGTCACTTCCATAACCCGGACAGCATTTCCATCTCCTCAGTCACCGTAACCTGGACATTCATCATCACCACGGACTCTGGCTGTTCTGTTCAGGTTTTGACTCTAGTTTGTCTTGTTCTTGTATTTATGTTTCTTAGTTTGTTATTAAATCCGTTCTTCCTTCAGCACTGTGCATTTGAGTCCTGCTTCACCTCACCCCCCTCCATGACAATATCACTCCGCAGGTAGTTGGGCCCGGGCCACTTTGAAAGTAAATACTCGCTACATTGTAACAGCTATTTTATCCAATCTGTTAGAGTAGTAGCAGTAATAAGCTGTAATGACCTGTAGAATAAGCGGGATAATGTATTGCCCACGCGTGACTATCAAAAAATATTTCAAATGACCTACCTTCATTAGAAGAAGCTCCTGCAGTGATCTGCAATATGTATCCTTCATCCAGCACACTCTTAGTGTTCATCATTTCCCTCGTCTTATGTGTCCCAGTAATCAAAGCACACAGCTATGCACAACATTTTGTAGATGGAGGTTAACATAGCTCAAGTTTCCTGGCTTCTCCAAACACTCGCACACACCCATCAGTCAGTAATCAGTAAAACATTCCACAGTATTTTGTCAATTTATGCACAAATTATTTCTTAAAATACAGAAGATTAACAATTTACTTCCTGACATGCATATTGATATAAATACCAGATGTCTTTTGTTGTTTGCTTAGAGAACTGAAAATCTGAATAAAATGCATTTCCACTCTGTAACAGAAACAGTGCTCTGCAAAAGTCCTAGTCCAACATTGTGTTTCACAGAAGTGCCGATGGGGAGTAAGCAGTCTCTTGGTCAGGGGTAGAATCCAGGTCTGGTAACAGGTGGCAGATATTTGGAGCAAACAAGCGGACAAGGGGCAGACAACAGACAAAATCCAGAGAACAGAAACTAGACCAGAACCAGAAAAATCAAGATAAGAGATCGACCCATTTAGTGCAGGTCAAGATTCATTGGACTTAATATATATATATATAACATGGGTTAATATTCAAAAAGAAATACAAAAACGTAAATCACACACTATCTTGGAACTTGTTAACACTAGGAATAAAAGAGTTCTTCTGTCTGTTGGTTCTGCTACACCACTATGCCCCCCCCCCCAAAAAAAAATAAAAATTGTGATGGAGTCACATGTTGTTGGGCAAGGAGTTATAGTGCTCAGCTTCACACATTATCGAGCAGGGTGAGTGGGTCTGATTAGGCAGTGCCTCCCTCTCAACCAGGGGTGGTGGGTGGTGACAGATGGTCCCAGGACTTTTTATTTTTCATTTAAATGGCATACCTGTATTCTGGTTATGAATCCTTGACTGTTAAAATACAAGTCAACTGTTCACTGTTTCATTAAGCAGACAAAGTAAGGCAGATTTAAAATCCTTCATTTTGACACTGACAATCATTACAGCAATTCCACTTATGTCTCAATATTTGCAGGAATGTAATGTGGCACAGTTAGTGAAAATGACTATGTCACCATTATGTCATATGTAAATCACCGTAATGCCTCTCGCTGGTTCGATCTGTCAAGCCCTGGAGCTCTGAAGGTGTTTATTAACCCTGGCTACCTAACTCTGAGAGATAGAAAAGAGAGGCGCTTAAACAACAGAGGAAAAATGAACATGGAGATCCACAGGGCAGGAGAAAGAGAGGAAGCAAATAATTACATAGAGGGTAAGACAATGGAATGAGTCTCTTGATTATCATTCTCTGTAATGGGGAATTTAGTGTTATCCATGATGGGATTGGGATTTGTAAAATAATAACCTGACTCAGTGTGATTACCTGGATCCAATAGAATAATTAACAGCAAAAAAGCCACTGACAACCTAAATCATTTACTGATCTAAAACTGCAGTGGTATTGATATATCGATACTCACACATATCTCATTTGAGGATTGATTACACCACTAAAATATCAATATTAATAAATAAATGTCAAATAAAAGCACTTGCATCACTTCTGATTCTTATGTGGTAACTTCTTTCAAGGTTTCATGCATTACCCTAATATCTGTGTATGATTTTTAACATTTCGTTTAACGCGTTAACATTTTTGTGTATTTTTAACAGCAGTTTTAAACACATTTTCACATCTGCGTGTGTTTTCAACACCCCCCTCCCCTATTTTTACATCTTTGTGTGTTTTGAAACAATTCTTTAAACTTCATATATATATATATATATATATATATATATGAAGTTTAAAGAATTATATATATATATATATATATATATAACTCAATGTGAAAAGACAAACTTTAAATAATCAGGCCCTGACTTCCTTCATGTCTTTCGCTCGCCCCAGTCGCTGTGTCCTCTCTCACTTTCACTTTCACTTGAGGTGTGATTTTGGTATACTTTGTAGACAGCTATCCACGTTTACATGTGTTTTCTTTTTTATTCAGGTTTATTTTTTCTCATCCCACCTCACTATTTGAAAACCCCTGGTCTATAATACTCATTATGCATAAAAATTAACAGAAATGTGAAATGAAATATTGTTAAAATAAGTTTATATTTATCAACATTCAATTCTGTTTTCATACAGGATTACGTGTGTAAATAAATGTAAAATAAAAGGAAGGAAAAAAACAACCAACTACCCTCATATACAGTAAGTCTATGGCTGAAATGCACCTATATTTATTATCCGTACAGACTCCCAGCAAGCACCTCTTCTAGATGGGGACTGATAAGTGCAAAATCAGGCTATCAACTGAAAGCGAACCGTAGCTTTCACAGGCGGCAGTTTCCATTTATAAGACGTGCACAGAAACCTTCAGAAGCACAAATGGCATGGAAATAAACAGGAAACAGTCTGGCCAGACGACACTGAATGCTAGAAAAGCTCAGTTCAATTCCCTCTATTTCCCTGAGGTGTGACGCACCTACACTTGCCAGACATCTTAATGGTAATACAAGAGGCCAAGGCCGACACAATCGCCTATGGTTGAAAAGCTACAATGAAAAGCAACCTGAAACTCTTTTTTTTTTCAGAATCAGCCCAGTGGTAAAAGTGATCTTGCGAGAAGTATTAATGTATTGTACATATCAAGGGAACAAAATAACAACAGTTAACAGAAAGTACAAAACCTTGTGTAAGATCTGTCTTTATAGCTATATTTACTTCTGAAAATTATGTCCAGACCATAAAAGAGCAATTTCAGAAAATTGATTGTTGAGTACAGAAGAACAATTTGACTTTAACGATGGTATGTTGCACAAAATATAATGGGAAAAAAATGTTTATTAAATTGGCATTAAATAGACAATTGGGAAAGTTTTTGGGCTGTATCTAATAAAAACAACCAGCAATAAATTTGAAGTTTCCACACCAGTGAATATAGTGACTGTGAGACAAAATGAGCTGGCATCCAGAGGATGGAAACCTATCTAATAACTAATACAGAATATACTATATAGTGAGTCTTCATTTAAATAATGTCTGGGAAGTACAATAAGCCAGGAATGAAAGTCCAAACTATAACTTTTGGTGATAGTACAGTTTGGTCACATGATAATATACACACTGTAAAAACATTGTGGTTGGTTTAATTTAAAAACTTGAGTTCAAAAGCTGCCTTAAATATTTGAGTTAAGTCAACTTTGAAAAAAGCCTTATCTGAGCTCAAGACAGTAAGTTATATGAATTCATTAATTATGATTTGTTATAATTATGACTTGAATTGATTTACTCAGTAACATTATGCATTACATAAAACTTACCTTCTCTTGTTAAACGTACAATTTATTGTTCTTTCAACTCACAAAGTTCAGTTAAACTAGTTGTGTAACTTGTGATTTCTTATTGTTTAAACTTGACGATTTAACTTCAAACTTCTAGGTATGTTACATTGATGAAACTTGTTTTGTCTTGTCAACAGAATATACAATTATTTATCCTTTCAAGTCACATTTTTCAGTTTAATTTTAGACAGACAGACACATTGCTTTTCAAAGTTATATTAACACTAAATTTTAAGCTTTTTAATCTTAAAATGCATATTAACCAAACTGTTTTCAACAAGGCAGTCAGACAGCAGACCTCCACCACGGCTTGATATGGAATCATATGACATCAAAATGTGACGTGATGGTGCCATAGGTGTTGACCCATCTGATGTCTGAAGGTGAGACAATGGGAATGAAAAAAAAACATCAGATTCTACCTTGTCTGAATCCTGAGATATTACCACTGATGTGTTTTAGATGTTGACCTTTAGTGTGACCTTGACCTTTGACCTTCATTGCTCAAAATCGAATGGGTTCTTCCTTGACCGATTATTTATAATTTCTGAAAGTTTCATCAAAACTTTTTGCGTAATTCTGCTGACAGACAGACAGACAAAAAGACAAACTGACCCGAATTTAATACGTCCTTGGCAGAGGTAATTATTGATTTTTTTATTTTATTTTTTATTATTTTTTACAGTTGAGTCATATATTGAACAATAACAGAAAATAGAATTCACAATAATAAAACAGTTGTAACAGTTTGACAGATTGGAAAATGACATTGCAAGAGCTACAAGAACTGTGTAATAAAAAGTTAATTATTTTATTTAAGAACATGAAGGCTCAGATAAAGAAATGTCCTGGAATGAGTGTGAGAATGAGAAAATGAGTGTTGTAAAGATAAAAAATAGAGGTGTGCCCATAAAAAGAACACTTTAAAATGGATTTTTGGGTGCTGCTGAAAATTAACTGAAGCTCTTTGACAGACGTAATGGATGGACACTGACCTGAGAAAGGGTGTGTGAGTCTAAGTGTGTACATAGTTCAAGTGTTCTATACACAATAAAATGCTCATAAAAAATACAACCAAAATTTCACAATTTATAATAAATATTAAAACAACATGGGCCATTCCATGTCATTTCAACAGAGGCATTTCAACACACTTTATCACAGAAAATTCTGAATATTCTACCAAACGTTCCCCTACTACTCATTAGACACCTCACTTTTTAAATGTGTGTTCAATCAGTACTTATCTGAATTACCACTTTAGGACTGGGTGTATGTATTTAGGTGTCAAAATCGCAGACCTTAACTTCTCATTGATTTTCACAGATAAATATCTCATCGACAACATTACCTAGACCCTTGAAATTTCACAGTCTAGCACACATTTCTCTGCTCTTCCAGAATATATAATCATATCTGTGATACGTGCAAACACCTGTGTAAGCTAGCCCTTCTAACATGGGTAAAAATGTCATGGACATTAGCGGCTGAACCATGTCTGGGCCATCTAATATTGCCTTTCTTTGATGGATAGACTGATAAAGACTTCATTTTCGAAGGATATAACATTGATTATTATTATTATTATTAGTAGTAGTAGTAGTAGTATAGTAGAAGTAGTAGTAGTAGTAGTAGTATTTATTATTAATGTTATAATTGCTGAGTCTTTGCACTTCATAATTCCATTCATTTTTTCCGTACATTCCCATATGAGGTCTTAGCAGATTGAAAATTTGATCTGAAACAATTTTTCAGATTCAAGGGTGTACTATGCAAACACACACACACACAGACACACACACACACACACACACACACACACACACACACACACACACACACACAAACACATCAAGGTAAAAGAGGTTTATTTGTCACATACATACTTATACATAGTACAATTATGCAGTGAAATAAATGTGTTTTCTCTACCTGTATTCTTTGAGAATAAAACAGACTAAAGTAGCATATATATATATATATATATATATATATATATATATATATATATATATATATATATATATATATATATATATATATATATATATATATATATATATATATATATATATATATATGTGTGTGTGTGTGTGTGTGTGTGTGTGTGTGTGTGTGTGTGTGTGTGTATTAAATTGAAAAAAAGGTCAATCTTAAGAATTAAATAAAGTATAATGGAACAGCAGCATATGTACACGGTCAATCAGCTTCTTTTTTCCACATGTGTATATATGTAGGTACACAGAAAATTGTAGCTGTCTGGTGCAATATTTCACATCAATAGATAATTTTGGTCAGTAGTGGATTTTCAGGTCTTTAAAACGCACCTGCTCCTCCAAGCATTTTAATCTGCTGCAGACTAGGGGTTGTTTTATGACCATTATGTTATGTTTAATCTCTTGTTTTTATGACTGTATTTTTATCTTTTATCTGTATTCTATTGTATTTGTATTTTTTACTCTTTGTGAAGCATTTTGTGACCTCCTTATTCTGTCAAAGGTGCAATATAAATACACTTTACTTATTCACTTACTTTATGAGTTAAGGAAATAATATTGTGTTTTGTTAATGAATGTGTCTGGCATATGCTTTCTGGGCTTTGGGTTCTACTGTGCATGGGTTATTTTTGATGAGAGTCTGATTGCAACTCAAAAGTAATACAGAGTTGTGACACATTAAAATTCTGACAGTCATATTGTAACTTGCACAACACTGGTCCCTGTTAAATAAAACAAGTATTCAGAGAATGCCTAATTTTGCCAAGTCAAGTTTCTATGACAACCTGTTTTTGAATTAGAGCCAATAATGTGATTTTCACCTTTCTGCTAAATGCAACCTTGACCCTTTGAACTTTTGCAAGATTGATAATTACGTTATATGTATATATGCGTCAGTTTGTGTAATAATATGATTAAGTTATAGGATGATATGTCTATGCTTGTCACACACAAACAGTACAAGTTATTTTTGCAACATGTCACCTCCAGACATCTCAAAAACGATTTGTTGTAGGTGATAACACCAACTATGAGAACTATAGAAATCTTCATTCCACATAATTTGAGACCAATCTGAAAGTTCTGTGGCCCTCTATTCTTGACTTATAACTGATAATGGGATTTTGACCTTTTAGTTAATTGTGACCTTAACCTTTGACCTTTACTGAAACGGATCATTGCATCTGATGCGCATTAGCTATATGTGTATGCCCATTTAATTTCATGATGATATCTCAAGTATTTATTGATATATCTCTGCGGACACAGACACACTAATTACAATAATCTCTCTCAACCAATGTTGGGCGAGATTAATAAAATAAAATAAACAAATTTTACTATGGGCAAAGCTGGGATGCACCCGAAATGAGTAACGTCTTAATTGGAGAGTTTAAATATTGTGTTTAAGCGTTCAATAAGAATATCTTTTTGTATACATTTCTTTCCCTGATTTTTTTTTATTCTTTCAAAATAAGATTCCAGCAGTTAATTCAACATGGATAAAGAACCAAGGAAGAATTAAGGAAGTACAGAAATGACATGTTATCATGAAAGTAGTCATTATATTCATAGTAGAAAAGCTATTATTCCATCAATTTGTGACAATGCCTGTGAGCAGTAGATTGAGTGCTGGGAGGTTATTTCTGATTCTAGCATACATACAGTAGACAGACCATTTTTCATGTTCAAATAGTAACATGGACATTACATCTGCCCACTTGATGTACAATATTCTTAAAGGTCATTATGATTTATTTTTACTCAGGAACATAAAACGTGCTGCCTGCTGAATGTTTAACTTTAGAACATGTGATGCGTTATAGAGCCTATTTCTTGCTAATGAACCTTTTCTTTTGAGTTTTTTTTTTTTTCTGTCACAGAATCAAACAGTTCATGCAGGTTATTTTAGCTTGTTCCCAAAAGTCCTTTACCGAGTTGAGATCTACAGGCAGCGCAGGCTATTGGAGTAAATTATAGTCTGTGCCATGTTCTTGTAAGAGTTTTGAGAAGATGAGTTTTTGGTGACAAAGTACCTCACCATCCCAGAGGTATCCATTTGTAAAAGCCAGGACAGGCCTAGGGATGCAGCTGGGGCCGGTTTCATTGGATTTGTTGCATGCAATCTCATTTTTCCAATATAATTTCCCATCTCTGTTTTTGACATTTCCACATATTAACTGCACCTCATAATGCATGTTCAGGGAGAAACTGACAGCCACTCACTAATTATTTCACTCTCATTCTTCCTCTCTCTGCTTCCTTTTGTTGGGCATGAAATAAAATGACTTAAATTGATTGAATGCGGTGAAATTATAAATGACAGCAAATCTCTTGGCATTCCTTATAGCTGGTTATGGCAACAAACTATTAAAGTGAACAAGCCAGCAAATGATAAGTCTGTCAGAAAATCTGGAAGTAATTGTCCAAATGTGGAATTCCACACGATTGGACATGTTGCAGCAAAATGGAAAAGCACCTAATGTCCATTCATCCATCCATGCATCTGACAGTTTTCTTCTGCTTGTCTGGATCTGGATAGTAGGAGTTCCATCAAATATACCTCTACCAGGCTATCCAGGGTTATTCTTCTTTGCTCTATTTATTTATTATTGTGTCTTCTAATTACTACTTTTTAATTGTATGTGTAACCCCTATGAAAATAAGCGCTACTAAATATTGCCAGAAGAGGGCGCACTACGCTGTTGTGAGAGCACGAGTCATTGAGCTCCTTCGTTCAGGTAATGAAAACAATAAATTACCCTTTTAAACTGATGATACTCCTTCAGATCGGTGATATAAGTTACCTTGATACCTGAATCCAATGCTCAAGCAAGACAACAAGTTGTGTCGATCGAGTTTATTGAATTGTGCTAGCTTAAAATGCGTTAGCTGTATAATGTGTTAGCAATTAGCTACTGACAATGATTCCTATAAAAACCAGTCGGAGTGCACTGAGAATTGTATTATTTCATGATAAAGGTACATATTAGTTGTCCGAACATTCTGAAGGGAGTATGACATTTAACTACTCGGTGAGGTCAGTTACCGAGTGGGGACGGTTTTCACTGTAGCTGAGTTGTGTATGCCGCCATTTTGATTTCATGTTATTCTGCTGAAGTAAAGAAATGGAAATGTCATTCCTAATAGTGTAAATATGTTATAATAGTGTTGTAATGGTTTAAATTTGAAGTAAAAGGTAAAAAAAGGGGATGATACTGCAATGGACAATATATACAAAGGGACAATATAAAATGTTTTGTCAAAAATTGAGTAAAACCTTTACTGTTTAATTCATATAAGATATTTTCTTTGCACTGGGAGTAAATAATTACTGTATATTGAAACATTATGGGTTAATGCAATAATTAATTCACATTTTAATGAAAAAGGGATGTATCTTTGGATATTAGTACATCAATGTGAAATGAACATGAGAAACAGAATATGAGAAAAAACTAAATGAGGATAAGAATACTTATTAGTCTACTTTTTCTTCTAGGACTGAAGATGGTCAACAGTGCGGTATGGCCAGCAACGTGACTGTCTCAGCAGCCAGTGGAATCACCTCCATACTGGATACCAGGTAAGAGAACTCTTAATAGATTAACCCTTTTGACTCAACCTGAGTTTGGAAGTGCTATATTGGATATTTTTCCATGGGAATGTTCTGGACACTTTTTGATATTCTTGGGGAAAATAAGGACTACAGTGAACAGAACTAAAGAAAAAAAGGGAATGAACTAAAGAAAAAAGGAGTGAACCTCTTGTGATTTATTATGTTATTTTTATTTTTTATTTTGAAGAGCTCTTCTTTATTTATTTTATTTATTGGTCTGTGATTCTGTCATATCACTTCAAAGGTAAAAGCTGTGCCAAGAGTGCACAGCAGTTGTATATATTCAATAAATCATTTTATCATGGTTTATTGCATCCTGTTTTTATTAACCTTGATTTTATTTATTTATTTTAGCTTCTTTAATTATCCATGCTGCTATGTTCATGAATGGTGAAGTACTGAGGACTTTTTTTTGGTCTTTTCTGTTTTTGTTTTGACACTTGATCGAGTACCTGGTTAACAGTTTTCAATGTTTGTTCTGTATTGCTTTGTTGCCAAATGAAATCATTCTTTCTGCAAAACAAATCTACCCACAGGTATAAATGAAGTAACCTTGAACCTTAAAGGGTGATGCCAAGAAACTCCCAAACCAGTTTAGATATATAGACAGTGGTGGAGGAAGTACTGAAGCGTACGTAGTACTTAAGTAAAAGTATAAATACCACACAAAATGCACACTCAATTAAAAGTACGAATACCATATACACAATATTCCTAAAGTAAAAGTACCTATAAATTTACTTGAACATGTTTTTTTAAGTAAAACTACTCATGTAATGGGTTGTTTCAATGTCTGGATAGTGGCACTTTAATAAAGAACATATATATACTATACTGGCTAGTGATCGACCAATATAGGGTTTTTGGAGCCAATACTGATTTATACATCAGCCTTGGTTGATAACCGATACATATATTAAATAAGTAGAAATTAAATATTTTTAAATCAATTTTTGGGGCTGATACTGAATTTTTTTCTCAGTCAACTGATAACAAATCTACTAGTGCACTTTAGTACACTTAATTAATCATTAATCAAGCACAAATAAAATTATGTCAGAACAAAAAGTAGGTAAGAGGTTTAAAAGAAGTGTGCAAAATATGTCCATCTATTAAAGTAGCTTAATGAACAAAAACTGCCATTAATCATCATCCCATTTATTTAATAAATTATCTCTGGTAATGATTGACAGCTGTTTTCAGACATGTGTGTGTTCCTTACATTCACACACCAGTAGACGGCTGCTGCCTGTTGCTACTGGGAACAACTTAGAGTGGAATGTCTTGCTCAAGGACACTACGACATGTGGGCAGTCATGGCCAGGATTCGAACCGCCTTTGGTCATTGGACGACCTGCTCTTGTCATGGACTCTCTCTCTGTTCCCTGCTCTCTATCCTGTCTAATTTTCCACACCTGTGCTCCCTCATTAACCTGCCAGCTGCAATGCATTCTCTCCCATCAACCTCTGTATATAAACCCCAGTCTTCCAGTCCACCCTTGTCAGAACGTCAGCAAACCAATGCCTGTTACCTGTCTGAACCTTCACGTCTCTGACTCCAACCCGAAGATCCTGAACCTGTTTGACTACGCCTCTGATCTCCAGTCCCGGTAAACTCAACCTGCCTTTCTGTTCTCTGACCAAGATTTTTGCCTATTCCTTAATGGTACTTCTGCCTGGCTTTCACCCCTCCTGCTGTTGTGTGTGTGTGTGTGTCCCCCAGGACTTCCAGAATCGTGGCGAGTGAGCTTCATCCATCAACCCCAGACACCAGCTTGACCAGACGCCACTCGGCCACCGGGGAACACACACACACCCACCCCCGTGACACCAACACCCCTGACCTTGGCTTCTCACCAAAGCTAAGCAGGGTCAGGCCCGGTCAGTATCTGGAGGGGAGACCACTCCACACTTTGATCACCAAACCTTGTTTGACTGCCACAACCAAAACCTTCAATAAACTGTGTTAAATCGTGAAGCTTTTGTGGTCCAAATTCTGTCTGGCATCTGACAGTACGTTCTGACCAGTATGGACCCAGCGCACGACACATCCATCATGGACACCACCAACCCAGAACCACCAACCGCAATGCAGCGCCTGCAAAATGCAGAGGGAGAAATGCATAAGATGGCTGGGGACATCTCGTCCATGATCCAACTCTTTCACCAACAACAAGAGCTGTTTCAGCAGCAGCAACAAGAGGTTCAAGAGCAACGACGACGTCTTGACCAGACCTTGCAGCTGCTCACTTCTCTGATTCCCCCGTCTGGCCCAGCTCCAGCTCCAACCCCACCTCCAGTTTCCGGGCCAGATACCAATACCCCAGAGCCAAGGATCGGCAACCCTGAGCGCTTTGATGGCGACCCGACCCAGGCCCAGGCATTTGTGACCAGTTGTCGCCTCCAGTTTTCCCTACAGCCCCGAACCTTTTCTACGGAGGGAGCAAAGGTTGCCTACGCTATCACTCACCTGACGGGCCGAGCTCGGCTGTGGGGAACGGCAGAATTCGAACGCCAAACTCTGGCATGTTCATCCTTTGACCTGTTTGCCAAGGAGATTTTAAAGGTTTTTGACTTGGAGTCCACCCCAGCAGAGAAGTCACAGGGTCTCTTGAACATTCGCCAAGGCAGAAGAACAGTCGCGGATTATTCAATCCACTTCAGGACCCGAGCAATGAGGACCTCCTGGAATATGGAGGCATTGGTGAGTGTCTTCTACCACAGCCTGGCAGACTACATCAAAGACGAGCTGGTGTCCCATGACACACCCACCACCCTCGACGAAGCGATCGCCCTAGCTATCCGCATCGATCGGAGAATTCAGACTCGCCGTAGGGAAAGAGGACGCCTGAACCTGCCAACCACAAGCCCCAAGCACAATCCAGCTCCCATCTTGCCCACCTCTGTCACTCCATCAAGCCAGTTGGACCTGTCTGAACCTATGGAGATCGGCCGTGCCTCCACCTATCCCGCAGAGCGTCAACGACGCATCTCGTTAAACTTGTGCCTGTACTGTGGCGGGGAAGGTCATCGAGTCGCCACCTGTCCGGTAAAAGCCGAGGCTCACCAGATGTAGGAGGGATCTGGGTGAGCTCAATGAACATTCGGCCCTCCACTAACCACAAACCCCTGATCAAGATCTGTCTTCACCTGTCTGACACAACCCACACTCTGGCAGCCCTGGTAGATTCTGGTGCCGACGCGAACATCATGGACACGGAATTAGCTCATCAGCTAGGTTTAGAGAGCCACTGTTTATCCTCTCCTGTTCCAGCCCGGGCCCTAGATGGTCACATTCTTGGTACAGTCACACATACCACAGCCCCCGTCTCCATGAAAGTGTCTGGTAACCACCAAGAGGAAATTCGTTTCCACCTTCTCCGCTCTCCAGGTCAGCGATTGATACTGGGTTATCCCTGGCTCCGCCTCCATAACCCTCATCTCGACTGGGCCTCCGGAACCATCAAAGAGTGGGGAGATAACTGCCACCTGTCATGTCTGCATGCTGCCTCATTGCCTCCTAGCTCTATGCCACCCAGCGCTGCCCCTGACCTTATTAATGTCCCAGAATGCTACCATAGCCTCCGTCGAGTGTTCAACAAGACTAGAGCCACCTCTCTGCCGCCACACCGTCCCTACGATTGTGCCATTGACCTCCTTGCGGGAACTACGCCACCCAAGGGTCATCTTTACTCACTGTCGCCGCCTGAGAGAAAAGCCATGGAGGATTATATCAGAGACTCTCTGGCAGCTGGAATCATCCGCCCATCTTCCTCTCCTGCTGGTGCCGGCTTCTTCTTCGTGGGAAAGAAAGACGGCTCCCTCCGTCCCTGTATTGATTATCGTGGTCTGAACAATATCACCGTGAAGAACCGGTACCCTCTGCCTCTAATCAACTCTGCTTTTGAGTTACTCCAAGGAGCCACGATCTTTACCAAGTTGGACTTGAGAAACGCCTACCATCTAGTACGCATCCGGGAGGGCGATGAGTGGAAGACGGCCTTCAACACTCACACCGGGCACTATGAGTACCTGGTAATGCCATTTGGTCTTACTAACGCCCCGGCAGTTTTCCAGGCTCTGGTGAACGACGTACTCCGAGATATGCTGAACCAATTCGTCTTCGTCTACCTGGATGACATACTAATATTCTCCAGAACCCTGTCAGAACACACTCGTCATGTTCAGCTGGTCCTCAGTCGTCTCCTAGAAAACTCCCTTTATGTGAAAGCTGAGAAGTGTGAGTTCCATGCGTCATCCGTGTCTTTCTTGGGCTATATTGTGGCCGAAGGGAATATCCAAATGGACCCAGCAAAAGTTTCTGCAGTCACCTCCTGGCCAGTTCCAGTGAACAGAAAGAAATTGCAGCAGTTCCTTGGCTTCGCCAATTTCTATCGGAGATTCATTCGAAACTACAGCACTGTTGCTGCTCCACTCACAGCCCTGACCAGTACCAAACACCCCTTCGCATGGACCCCGGAAGCTGAGAAAGCTTTTAATTTCCTCAAAGCCCGGTTCTCTTCAGCCCCCATCCTCCAAATGCCAGATGTAAATCGGCAGTTTGTAGTTGAGGTGGATGCTTCAGATGTTGGGGTTGGAGCCGTTCTCTCGCAACGCATGGCAGAGAATAACAAGTTGCATCCCTGCGCATTTTTCTCCCGCCGACTTTCACCCGCAGAGTGCAACTATGACGTTGGAAACCGGGAGCTGTTGGCTGTCAAGCTAGCCCTGGAGGAGTGGCGTCACTGGCTGGAGGGGTCCACCGTACCTTTCCTGGTCTGGACTGATCATAAAAACCTGGAATATATCCGAACTGCCAAGCGTCTGAACCCCAGACAATCACGTTGGGCCTTGTTTTTTACCAGATTCAACTTCACTCTATCATACCGCCCAGGTTCCCGAAACATCAAGCCAGATGCTCTGTCCCGCCAGTTCCAGAAGAGCGATGATCCCACCCTGGAACCTGTGCCCATCCTCCCAAATCCCCTTATTGTGGCTGCCCTGACCTGGGATATTGAGAGTCAGGTGCAAGAGGCCCTCCGTGACCAACCCGGTCCCAGTTCATGCCCGGACGGCTGTCTCTTTGTCCCAGACAACTTGAGATCTCAGGTCATACAGTGGGCACACAACTCCCACCTTGCCTGCCACCCTGGCGTCCGTCGCACTTGCCATCTCATTGCCCAGCGCTTCTGGTGGTCGTCACTGGGAAAAGATGTCAAGGAGTTTATCAGAGCCTGTCCCACCTGCAACCAGAACAAATCCTCCAACCAGCCCCCTGCTGGATTGCTCCAGCCTCTGCCCGTGCCCACTCGACCCTGGTCCCATATTGCCTTAGACTTTGTCACAGGCCTGCCGCCCTCTGAGGGTATGACGGTCGTTCTTACGGTAGTTGACCGTTTTAGTAAAATGGCACATTTTATCCCTCTCCCGAAACTACCATCTGCAAGGGAGACTGCCCAGGTTGTCCTGGATAATGTGTTCCGTTTACACGGGCTACCTAAGGACATTGTCTCTGACAGAGGGCCACAGTTCACTTCCACTTTTTGGAGAGAATTCTCCAACCTCTTGGGGGCCACTGTCAGTCTCTCCTCTGGTTTCCATCCCCAGTCCAATGGCCAGTCTGAGCGCGCTAACCAGGAGCTAGAAAAGGCCCTTCGGTGCATGGCTTCTGGTAAACCTCAGTCTTGGGCACAGCAATTGACGTGGGTGGAATATGCCCATAACTCCCTCACCTGCTCAGCTACTGGAATGTCGCCGTTCCAGTGTGTGTATGGCTACCAGCCTCCACTGTTTCCCAGCCAGGAAGCAGAGATTTCCTGTCCATCTGCACTTGCCTGTGCTCGACGGTGCCGCCGAACCTGGGCACAAGCCCGTGCGACCCTTCTCAGGTCAGTCACCGGCTATGCCACCGGGGCGAACCGTCGGAGGATACCGGCACCCACTTACCAGATTGGCCAAAAGGTGTGGTTGTCCACCAAAGACCTGCCACTGCGAGTAGACTCTCGCAAGCTAGCTCCACGTTTCCTTGGTCCTTTCCCAGTCCAGAGGGTCATCAGTCCCACTGCAGTACGGCTCCAGTTGCCGAGGTCCATGAAGGTGCATCCCACCTTCCATGTTTCAAAGATCAAACCAGTACATGAAAGCCCATTGGTTCCTCCAACTCCACCTCCTCCTCTCCCTCGCCTCATTGATGGTGGGCCGGTTTACACCGTTCGACGCCTGCTTCGGTCCAGACGGAGAGGTAGAGGCATCCAGTACCTCGTTGACTGGGAGGGATATGGACCGGAGGAGAGGACCTGGATTCCAACCCGTCAGATAGTGGACCGGACACTCATTGCTGACTTCCATCGGCAGCATCCAGACCAGCCGTCTGCCCGTCGGGGCCGGCCAAGGCGACCTCGTCTCTCCGTCTGCCCTTCTTCTGACAAAGGCGCAGCCGCATCCGCTGGGGGTTGCTCTCCAGTCCTCTCTGAAGACGTTGCTATGGACTCGGATCATTCGGAGGAGTTTTAGCCATCCTCCTGCTCCCCCTCCACCCGCCCGGTTTGGTTTTTTTTTTTTGTTTTTGTTTTTGGGGACTTCTGGGGCCGTCCCTTAGAGGGGGGGTTCTGTCATGGACTCTCTCTCTGTTCCCTGCTCTCTATCCTGTCTAATTTTCCACACCTGTGCTCCCTCATTAACCTGCCAGCTGCAATGCATTCTCTCCCATCAACCTCTGTATATAAACCCCAGTCTTCCAGTCCACCCTTGTCAGAACGTCAGCAAACCAATGCCTGTTACCTGTCTGAACCTTCACGTCTCTGACTCCAACCCGAAGATCCTGAACCTGTTTGACTACGCCTCTGATCTCCAGTCCCGGTAAACTCAACCTGCCTTTCTGTTCTCTGACCAAGATTTTTGCCTATTCCTTAATGGTACTTCTGCCTGGCTTTCACCCCTCCTGCTGTTGTGTGTGTGTGTGTGTCCCCCAGGACTTCCAGAATCGTGGCGAGTGAGCTTCATCCATCAACCCCAGACACCAGCTTGACCAGACGCCACTCGGCCACCGGGGAACACACACACACCCACCCCCGTGACACCAACACCCCTGACCTTGGCTTCTCACCAAAGCTAAGCAGGGTCAGGCCCGGTCAGTATCTGGAGGGGAGACCACTCCACACTTTGATCACCAAACCTTGTTTGACTGCCACAACCAAAACCTTCAATAAACTGTGTTAAATCGTGAAGCTTTTGTGGTCCAAATTCTGTCTGGCATCTGACAGCTCTACCAACTGAGCCACAGTCGCCCTGAGCAAAGGTTGGTGAACTTATTGCACATTCTTTATGCAATACTGTGTTGTTATATTTCTACTCTCTGTCCCTTTCCTTTCTCAGTCTATTTCTCTTGTCTGCACTCCTGTCTGTTTCACCCTTTACCTAGTCTCTGTCTTTTCTGCATCTGTCACCTTTAAACCAATTTCCTGACCTGAGTGATCAGCAGCACCTGATGGCCCAGCTGTGGTTCATCAGAGTCCTGCTATTTAAGCAGCTTCAGTCTAGTCGTTGCTAGATAGTCAAGTGTTTGCTCCGTTGTCCCATGTGTTACTGAGTCTCTGTTCCAGTGTTTGACCTCCCTGCTTGCCTCCATTCCTGACCTCCGTTCCACCTGACCACTTTTCCAGTGTTTTTCCTCCCAAGATCTCGACCGCCTTCGCCTGACCTGCATGCAGAGTGCTTCTCCCATGTACCAACCTGGATTCCGCCCCTCGACACCGATCCAGCCTGAGCTCCAGCCTCTACGTGGCAACAACCCCCGACCGACCAAGTCCCTGTCACATCCCCAGGTTCTGGACATCTTGGACTACAGACTTCCTGGTCCCTTCAGGACCCCGTGGACCCTCTTGGATCCCTATCCTGCTCTGTGTTAAAATAAACTGTGTCTGTCTGCATTTGGGTTCAACCCGGTACATTACATAATAATAATAGTAATAATATTGGATTTATATAGCGCTTTTTTGGTCACTCAAAGCGCTTCACGTTAGTGACCCATTATTCATTTACTCTCACATGCACCCTCTGGTGGTGGTAAACTACATTTATAGCCACAGTTGCCATGGGGCAGACTGACAGAAGTGTGGCAGCCATTTTGCATCTACGGCCCCTCTGACCAGCACCGAACCTTCATTCACCAGTGTGAGTGACACTGGAGGCAAGTGTCTTGCCCAAGGACACAACAGTCTGACTAGGACAGAGTGGGATTCGAACCACCGACCCTTGGGTTATTGGACACTCCATCATGTGTGTACAATTATGTGGATGAAAAGTTACCTACTACGCATTATCTAGTTATTTCCCATGAAAACCAATCAAAACATGATATATTTTCATATCATTTATTTACTTGAGAAACTATTTAATACATTGTGTTAAGAGCAAGAAGAGCACAGCCTTTTTTAGTTTACTAATATTATTACTGTCGCATTTCTGGGTCTGTTATAGTAACCAGATTACGTTCAGCACAGTATGGACTTCTCTGATTGGTGCATGTGATGCACTTTTCTACCAATAGAAATGTGATATTTTTACTGTCTTGTAAATAGAAAGTGCTTGGAAGAAAGAATTCTCTTAGAAAGTCGGGGCTGCATCAGTACAAGCTGCCCACAGTTATGTCCTTACCTTGGCCACAGTTACATTTTTGGTTTCCATACCTGTTTTGTACATAAATACAGTATATGTTTTTCTCCCAAAGTTGTATTTTTATTTTGCTTGTCAGTGAAAAAAAACAATTTCACAGTAGCAACAGATTATTTCCCTGTACTGAATAAAATAAAATTTTCTGTACTGAATAACAGAAAGCTTTTTTATTCTGTGACTACTTGTAAAGAGTTGTATAAAACAAACATATCCACACATAAGGCCCAAAGGGTGCTTTTTAAAAAATAAATAAATACCTGGTCTGCATAGTCATGTAAAAGAAAACTCTGGTATAAAAAGGCCAAATGCATTTCCTTGTAATAGTTGAATAAAGGTTAAAGGTTTGCATGTATCCAGATACTTGCAAACTCATTGAACACAAAATAAACACATATACATATACACTGATTTACTCATGGTACACACTAAGGGATGCATCCATCTGTTTCCTGTAATGAATATGCAGTATGGGACATTTACACGCAATTGTGCATGTGGTGGGAGAAAAACAGGTAAATATAATAATTGAGCACACACAAAGTGATTTATGAAATCCAAAAGTAATTTTGCTAAAAGGAAACTGCACATATATTTAATACTTCTCAAGAGGAAGGAGCAAAAGGTTTGTATGCAAAAATGTGCACACATGGCAGTGGTTATTGTTGCAAGGAGACATTGAAACAATGAAACAAGATGCACAGAAACCAGTTTTGTAATGAAAGAAAAAAAATAATTTGCATGTATTGATGTATGACACACACTTTTCCACTTCATCTGATGATTATGATTAAAAATATATCATGTCAAATACACTGATAATCATTCAATGCAACAACAACAACCCCCCCCCCCCACACACACACACACACACACACACACACACACCTCCATAATGAATCCCGTTCCACTGTCCTTGTGCCTAGATCATTCCAGTCCACTGATGCCATTAGTGCTGGAATATCCAAGGTTGTCAAACATTTTACATCTGTTCATCATGCTTCAAACACCCAAGGTCCAAAAAGAAGGTTTTCCAGTGCATTGTAGTAGTGCACACAAAATCCTCATTTATATAGGGTGGTCTCCAAGACATTTGTAATTTGGACAAGCAATTTTAGTAAATCACCTGCAAACTGTGGTTCAATCCTGCATGCAGAATTCTTGATTGTACACGTAAATTAGTACACATAAATTGTAACCTTAGTAGATTTGGCCTGTGTTTAATCATGGGTCCAGTTAGGTTGCATGTCTAATATATATGGGCATGGTTGGGTGCCGGTGGTGGACCTATGCAGGACTACGATATGTGAGTCTAAAACCACTCCTCTGTCTGTTGTCTGTCATTGAGGAGCGGGGCTTCATCATGCTGCGTGCTCACATGCTTGTGAAAACATACGAACATTCGCAGTAAATATATCGGCAAATTACTGTCGCATGATGACAGCCTAAAACTACACTATGGTCTGTTCAGTCTTTGGTGTCCAACATAAAAATGAGACAACGCACAATGAGTGAGTTTATCAACATTTCCCTGAGCAGATGACACAGAAGTAACGCGTTATGACGTCCAGATACTGTAATGGAAACACTCTCCAGGAATGTCAAGTCGAACCAAGCTGAGCTGAGTCGAATCAAGCCAAGCCGTTGACAGTGGAAACGCGGCATATGCGACTGGCCAGTGGGGTAACCAACAAATTTATAGGGAGGGCCTAAGCCACCACCTGGGGGCAGCCATTGCAGAAATGGTACTAAATAAAAAGAACACCCCTAATGCAAATAAAACCTTAATTAAGAAAATAGCAAATTTCATATAAATATAGTAATGAAATGTAAGTTTCAACTATGCATTTCATACATAAAGCCAATATGGTTTGCCCAAAAATACGTAAAAGCATCATCCAGAGGGAAATTAAATCAAAAGGTAGAAAGGCAGGTACTAACCCCCCCCACCCCGACACACACACACACGCGCGCGCGCGCACACACACACACACACACACACACACACACACACTGCCACTGAATGACTGAGTTCCTCACCTTATCTCTGAAGGGAGACCCAGACACCCACTGGAAAAAGTCCATTTCCACTGTTTATGTCTGCAATCTTGATTTTTTTTCCCCCCTCCCAGATACTACCGAAGTCCTTGGTGTTAGATGAACCAGTATATCAAAAGTGTGGCTCAACATTCTTCACCACAGTAGATCGATAGTCGTGTCATTGTTGTCCTGCTCGTCACTGAAATCTGGATATACTTATGCTTAATTTGAGCAGCAAAAACTAGCTACATTGTCAACTTAACTTTATAAGGTTGTTGAAGTGTGTTCTTTATACCATGTAGAGGTCACTATGACTCTGGTACATTTTTCCATCCTGATTTTGATCTGCTGCTGGTTATAGCTTCAACACTAAAATCAATATTAGACATGTGTTGGAATCATTTTCAAATCATCCAAAGGCCCTAAACCTATAGAAAAATGATTGCCTTGGAACCATCTGTATTTGTGTAGACAAGGTATTAGGTGAGCTTTACTGAACCCAAGGGGAAATTACCTCAACTCATGCAAAGGAAGAGAGTACATAGAAAAAGAAAACAAACAAACAAAAAAGAAATAAAGGTTGTATAGAGTTCACAGGCCAACCCCTAAAAAAATAAAATCAAACGTTCAAACTCTGATCAAATTAATACATTTCTCTATTATTTTTATTTGAATGTAATTCTATGTTTTTTTTATCTGGCAGTGGCACACTGATGATCACACACTTATGTGAGATCATAGGTCTTTTATTAGTATATTAATCGTGAGAGCCCTATCAGCAGAAATTATAGACATGCATTTAAATAATCCAAAATAACATGTTTTGCTGAGTGCTTGCTTTGATGTTGTGAGAATGTCAGATAAAGGAAAAGCTAAGCTAACTCTGCTTCCATGTGTCCTGTCATCACCAACCAAATCCTTTATGTTATGGTTCCACCTGAGCCAATATTTGGCCTACTTTCTGTTTGCCGTTTGCCTTTTTCCCCATTTTCTATCTAATCCTTTTCAAAAAAAAAAAAAAGAAGAAGAAGAGGGGAAAAAATAAGAATAAAACAGGATGAACATGCTTTTCAGAATTTTATGTCACTTTCTGCATCTGTCTGTGAACACTGGCAGGTAAGTGGAAAGTAGGGATGTTGAAGCTGAAATTAAATAATAAATATGTAAATGTGTTGCTATCACTGGCTGGGTTTCCACAGCAATATGCTGACTGCCATCCAACTGTGCCTCCGTTCCAGAATTTATACGGCACAGTGTGTGATGCAAGTATGTGTATATCTATGCATGTGCACAGTTTGAGCACTTTGTATATTTTTCAGCCAGTGTAAATGTACCTGTGTTAAAGAGTGAGTGTGATTACTGATGACAGAGTGGATGAACGACTGTGTGTGAGCACCAAGAGAGATGTACACTGTGTGCTCTGGCCTCCATTGTCAGGTTGTGTAGCCTAAGATCCGTATGTTAAGTGGAGCAGAAAAGGCATCTCTGTGTGTGACAGCAAAAGTGTCTCTCTTCCTTTTATTACTCAGGTGAAAAGACACATAGAGACACAAATGATTCGACAAAGAAATTGCAGCATCCAGCCCGACTGAAGGTGCTCAACACTGTGAAAGATGAGCGACCATAAGCAAAATATAGTTATTGATGGTTGACATCTTCACAGGCACTTCTGTTTATTAGATTTATCACTTATTTCAGTAGTAAAATACGGTTGAATTCCTCCTGTTGTTCAATATGTTCAAACCTCAATAAGGTTAAGCTGTGATTTTAACATTAGCCCTGTTTACATGGGAGTTTTTATTCCTGTTTAATTCTGAATAACAGTTCACTCCACTTTCAGATGACCAGGTAAACACCTAATTACTGTTGAAAATTATAATCCTGAATTTAACTTCATTCCACAAAAAGTCACTAGTTTATTCCGATCTTCCAAATTCAATAATAAACAGTTAATTCTGGTTTAACATTATTTCTGTCATTCTGCACATGCTCCTGGTCTCATCACAATAACACATATATTTCACATTGATGACACATATACTCTGCAATAACAGCAGGTCATTAATATTTTTAATCTTGTGGTTGATTCAGTCGAGGTGGTGCTTAATAATTATCACAAAAATAAATGCAAAAATTACATGTACTATCTGGTCTTCTGTGTTACTTGTTGAAATGAACACAAAACAGGAAGTGGACGTGATTGTTTTCTTCCGGTAGACATCCAGGCATTAAGCGGCCATTCTGTCCAATCAGAACCCTCTGTACCTCCAGCTCTTAAAGCCCAATTAAAAAGAGCAGAATACACCCATTTCCCATGTAAACCTTTATTTGGAATTAACATGTCCATATAAACGCCCCCAAAAAATAGCTTTAATTATTTTATTCCAAATAAATTATTCAGAATTAAATTGTCATTTTTCATTAGATTTTTGGGTCACCACACATTCAGGTTTTTGGTGATTATCACTTAAAGCTGCAGGAGTTGAAAAAATTTGTGCACTTTTCTTTTCTTGGTCTAAACCAGAAGACCAAATACATAGCTGTAGATGACCTGATATTATTTATTTTATTTTTTTTATAAGTAATTTTCCAGGCATCCATATTGAGTCAGCATTTACAGCATTAAAGGGGTCATTCCATGGTTATTTAATACCGCTGTGTTCACCATTGTTATTGAATGCATTGTGCGTTGGTTGTATTAAAAAAAACAAAATGACAAAAACATCTGGATTGCTTTGTTTCCAGCTGTTTTTGGAGGGTAGAAAAATGACTTGAGGTTGAAGAACAGTTTGCCGGTACTTCCTCATACATGTCCATGACACGGTGATGAGGCATCTCTGATTGGCTCGGAGAATGAATGCGTGAAGGAACACTCCCCCATCCCTTGTCACTCTGTGTGTGTTTACCTTTACCAGAGTAGCATCCAGCTAGCTTTCATGCCATCGTTTGTTTTGAAAACGTGCAAGGAAATCATTTCCACAGAGAGCCCATGAACCATGTTCATTCGCCTTTTGTTTTCACGTTTGTGCAGCAACTGTAGCGCTGTCTTTTCTTGTAGATGCTAATGCTAATGCTACTTCAGATTCGCTGCAATGGGGGATGGGTTTAACCCCATCGGGTGATGCCATTACATAATGTGGACAGGCTTTTTCTGAGTGGCTCGTTTTTCTGTTGTTTCCTGTCAATGGGAAATACAGCCAGTGGAGGTGACACACCACTTTCAAATGCAGCGTGTGTTTGTAACTTGGGGTGACCCAGCAGATTCCAAAAGGAGCGTGGAAAAGTGGTTTTCAGCGGAATGACAGCTTTAAGGTCTTGTATACAGAAATCCTTACAGTTATCAGTGATTACAGCTGTCAACCACATACCACTGGTCTGAAAATGCCTTTAATGAAGTCTGCAGCATGGGGTAAATTACCAAGAGACATGGGTAATATTCGTTTTCATTCTTAGGATCACTTCAAATGTTCTGATAAAAATTTTTAAAGTGCATCTTATAAAATAGCTCTTGATTAAATGTACTCAAATAAGGGATCAGGCCTATTGGTTTGGAAGAAAACACTCCACTTCTGTGGTTTTGTTTTAAATACAAAATTCAGTCTCACATCTGACCCTGAATGTCCAACTGATCATTTGTGCTGACAGTCCTTTGGCTGTACTTCAACGATGCCTGGTGTTTGAAAAGAACACAAAATGATGGTGGCATTAACTGTCATGATCATGGCCAATACTGATGTAAGCATAGAAGAGCATGGCCGTTGGTCTACTTCAGTCTCAAGAGCTGGATCCAGAAGGCCAAACGTCAGTCAGTCAACCATTATGTCTCTCCAGCCACTGGGACTGTCATTGATTGACTGACTTCACAACAGTCAATATAAGGCACAGGTGTCAACCATGCAGCCTGTGGATCACACCTAAACTAAACTAAACTAAAATTTAACAGTCTATGGCAGGGGTGTCCAAATCCAGTCCTTGAGGACCAGTGTCCTACATGTTTTAGTTATTTCCCGCGTTCACATGATTCAGTTTAACCCTTTAGCTCCTGAATCCTTAGCAGTTCCACAGTAAAAAGAATTAAAATAAGCAACAACATGAACAAAAATGGCCAAAGTCATCAATAAAATGAACAAAAATGAATAATAAACTGGCAAAATAATCAGTAACGTGAACACAGTAAGACACAAAGTTTTTCTTTATTTTGTTGCTCATTGTTTATTTTTCTACATTCTACTTTTTAGTTGATTTTTTTTTTCTTCAATTTTGCTCCATTTGTGTCATGTTACTAATTATTTTGTCAGTTTATTATTTAGTTTTGTTCATTTCATTGATGGATTTTAAATTTTGTTGCTTATTTAATTTTTTATTTATTTTTTTTTTACTGTGGAACTGCTAAAGATTCAGGAGTTAAAGGGTTAAACTGAATCATGTGAAAGAGGGAAATATCTAAAACATGTAGGACACCAGCCCTCGAGGACTGGATTTGGACACCCCTGGTCTATGGTGTCAAAATCATTTTAATTCAGCGTACATATTAAAGGGTGAAACTCATTTGCAAGTGGTACCTCCAGGTTTATTTAAAACATCTTCTGATAGTGATGAGCCCCAGGTGTTACCATACAGTTGCCTTTCTTACCTTAGCATAGAGTAATTGTGGGTGGGTCGGGTAACGATATGGAAAGTTAACAAGGAGTGGGAGGAATTTGGGAAACTAAAACATGTGATAGAGAGTGTTGGGGACAGGACACAAAATAGAGTGGAAGCAGACAGAGGTATAATTCTAATATAGTGAGAACGTTTACAAGCACTTAGAAAGTTAAAGTTTCCCAGAATTCTGTGTTTACATGCCAGGAATAGATTTGAAGCAGACGTATTAGAAAGAGGAAAACAACACCCAGAGAAGGTTTGGGTAATGTTACAGCAGCTCAGTATATTTAATACGTTATGTTAAACTCAGATTTATTACACATAACATATGTGTTGTCACGCCATGTCTCTAGTCACCTCTGAAAGGGGGCGTGTCCAAGCCAGTCTTCGTTAAAATACAGTTGGGTGGTGTTTACATGCATCGAGAAATTCAATTACAATCACATTATCTGTCTTGGTTACTTCGACTTCTCAAACTCTAGTTCAATTTTATTCCATTCCAATTAAGTTGGTTACATAGCTTTGACATTTTTTTTTTTAATTTCAATCAGAGTAAGGTAATAATTTGAATTTCTCCAAGTGATCTCAGCACCATTCAGATACTGATCTTAACACAGAACTAAGTATTGAGTTCATTAAAATTCCATTACAGTATTTAGGAACATTTTCATAATATAATTTAAGGTTTTTTTTCACTGTTGTTATATTACTGCTCCAGCCCACTTGAGATTATATTAGCCTAACAGTTGCCCCTGAACTAAAATGAGATTGATAGCACTGATATAAGGCATCTGTTCAGTCCAGATCAGATGGTATTGTCTGTCTATGAACAGAGGTACTATGGGATAATCGGATACTAATGGAGCTAACTCAGCAGCTCCAGAGACATTGGTTGGACAATGAAATGTGTGGATTACCTTAATGTGAAATTATGAAGAATTATTAAATATATTAATGAGAAACCTTTAGTGACACTGGATTTGAGTGACTGAAACTTCCTATTATTGACTTCACTTTTGACTACATCACTTCCATTTTTTATGCAAGCATGAAAATGGGTCAGGGGTTGAAAAGGTGAGAAGGGTGCGCACACGCCTGGCACTGGCTTACTGATGCTGGGAGGAAAGTCCTGGCAAACACTATGTGGACACATGGACTTCCATCTTTATCTTATGCATCGCAGTTTAGATGTGAGCAATCAAAACTTGGCTGGCCTTGTTTGCATAATTCACGTCCTTGTGGCAGAGGACACACCTGGCCAATCCCTGTGTGTCAATTTTCTTAAAGAAATCCCCAATGTGAAAGGACACCTCTTGTCCCTTCACAGATACCTTGCCCTCCAGTTTAAACCAGGCCCACTTCCAGCTACATTTAATGCCTGCATCCAGCTTTTTTTTTTAACAACTGCAGTGTTCTCATTCTGCAAGGATAATGTTTGTATTAGTGCAAATGGTACATCAGTATTAACACTGTAAACCACTGTCTTTACTGTGTTCACTACTAAAGCTGTAATGGCCACAAGTAACTGACTTAGAATGGTGACAAAAGCTACAGCAGTGACTAAAAATAATAGCAACATAGGGATTTACACAAAAGCTTTAGTAGCTTTTGGTCTAAACACACAGCAAGCCTTTGGTGATGCACTCTTCCCTATTGTCTTCTGTCACGCTAATGTCACGCTGACAAAAACTGATGCCCCGTCCTGTCAGTGGATGGAGCCAGAGCAGTAAAACGAAACGGCCGCTTTCACTATTTTCGATGGCTCAAAACCATTCTGTTTTAATGAATCAATAAATAACATCAGCTGAAAAAAGGAATGGAGAAAAAAAAAAAGACCAGGGTTCACATGTTTTTATTTTGTCACAAAAGGATAACAACTTCTAGAGTTTACCACTCCACCTTCAGCCTGTTTGTGTTTCTTCTTTTATGTTACACAAACTTGATGCTAACTTAATATCTAGCAAATGGGAGCTTTTTTTTTTTTTTTTTTTTTTTTTTACAAGTGAAGAGTGTGCACATGATTGGAATAATGGAATGCAGTTTAGCCTATGATTGGTTCTCTGCAGGAAAGTAGCCAGGTCCAAGTGTCATTTAAAGGGTTGATTACTGAAGTGTTCAATTTGTGTATTAAGTCAATCATATGATAATGAACAAAAACCCACCCACACTTCACTTAGGTCACTCTTTTTGATTTCAAAATGGCAAATTTCACTGAAAAGTGAGAGATTTTCATTCCTGTCTATGATTTAATAAAAAAAAAAAAAAAATCAGAATATTGGGTGTAGTTGCACAAGGATGAGAATTGAGGAGAAATCCCAATGTGTCAATATGAATTCTTATAATCAGATTACTGTTGTTTTCTCATAAAGATTCACATTCAAAGATGTGTTGTCAATTCAATAGATACACATGATATATATTATATATATATATATATATATATATATATATATATATATATATATATATATATATATATATATATATATATATACTATATACTATACTATACTGTATATATACACTATATGAGTGTAAGTGTGTGTGTATTGTACAATGGCAGCAGTAGAGTAACACAGTTATGGTTATGAGGTTAATAGTAGGATCTGATAAAGCATATCAATTATCATATCATATTAATCGGTAGTTCCAAATATCTGATACCTCCCAAAATCAGATGCTGATTGGAGTATTTATACGCATGTAAACAGGGCCAGTGATGCTGTACTTGGAGACAGTGGTCAGTAATGGGGTTAGCCAAGATCAACAAACAAGCAATTCCCAACATGGGTAAACTGTTCATATTTAACCTAACAAATAGATTATATTTCATGAAACATGGTCTGTAATCAGTTGTTAAACTCTTGTCTGTTACAGACACTCGTAACTTTGACAGAAGATCTATCAGAGTTTTATACCTGGGAAGAGCTGCAGGCGCGGGGACATCTTCCACCTCCTATCTCCTCAGCTCTTCCTACCCCCCTCCTGAACTTGGCAGGCGATCGATTTCCTTCCTGAGGCAAAGTGTTCAGATGAATGATGCTTAGAATGGCAGAGAGTGTGGTGCTCCCATCAGTTCTAGCACCAAAGCACAACTGACAGAATCCTAAGAAGTGCAGCCTCAGAACTGATGAGGCAGCAGGAAGGTGGACAGGCAGCGAGTGCACCATCAGGAGTATTAAGGTAGAGTGAGGCCAGACACGGAAAAACAAAAGGAGCGCACAATTAAATCAGTGGACACCTTACTGCACTCTGGAGGTTTGGTGTCAGAACTTTAAAGATGATTTATTGTAAGATATATTTTTGTTTGTTGTAGAAATGACAAAATGGCAATGAAACTAATCAAAGAAGAGACTACACTTCATCTCTGTCATTCATTTTGTTTCATTTTATTCTTTCCCTGTTCTGTCTTGACCATTGCTAGCACTTGCACAAATATAGTGCACCATGTTTTCCTTATTTGCATGATTTTCTGCTACATTTGAGTCTTATCTGTTATGAAAAATAAAATAAAATTACTTTCCCAGATTGAGAAAGACTGAAAATATTTTTGAATGTTATCGATGTATTTTCTATTCATGGTCTTTTTTTTTTTTTTTTATGTATGCTGAATAATGTCGGTGCTGCCGCATGTTAAATCCAAAAACATTCAAACAAAGAAAACTGTTCACACAGGAAGAAAAGTATGACACAGCATACATCTCACACTAGCATACAGTACTTAGCTGCATGGTTTGACAAAAGTCTATTGTCAGCAAATGGGCAGCACAAGCAGTTATCAAACACTAATGCTAGCACCACAACAATGGTAACCACAGCCACAGAGGGCCTGGTGGTTTGTTATAGGAGAACTGCTCCATCCTGCTACAAAGTAAATGCAACATTAGCAAAACATAACTCATAAGACTGACAGGAAAAAGTTTGGCCCTAAAGTTTTGACAACCATTGTAGCTCAAAACATGTTACAGCTGCAAAAACAAAAGGAAAAAATACAATAGTATGGGCATCATGTTGGGCTTCCAGTTGAGGTAACATCTATCTGAAAGAGGATTTGGTAACAATTGGTTTATTGGGTCGGTTGTTAGTAATATGAGCGATCATTAACCCTCTATGAGACTTTTTAAGGAAATTTGATTTGATTTGATTTGAATGCTTTATTTCAAACATGTGCAGAATGCAACAATAATCAATACAACAACAATAATAATAATAATAATAATAATAATAATAATAATAATAATAATAATAATAATAATAATAATAATAATAATAATAATAATAATAATAATAATAATAGTAATACATAAAGCACCCCTGAACTTTGATGAATTCTTAATGTAAAAAAACAACTGATAAAAAAAAACAATAGCTTCATTATCCATGAACATATTTTATTAAAAACACTTGACACATTTTATTTCAGAATGAGTCCAAAATCATAAACGATTCATAAAAATATTCATGTTAGTTATGAATTCTGAAAAGTTGATGAAAACATAAGGTTGAATAGATGAATACAAATTAAATTGTCTCATTATTTTCAGAGAGAAGTAGGATTTATTTATTTATTTATTTATTCATACATTTATTTATCACTTTTTAACAGTTTTAAAGAAGGATTTGTAGATTTCTTCATATGAAATGACCAAAATAGTAAACAAAAAACAAAAAACAAAAAACTGTTTAGGCTATTTAGGAATATTTTTATAGGTAATTTATCTGTTTATAGTTTAAAAATGGCCTTAATGTTTTTATTGGTGATTTATTTCTTTTTATAAAATGGACTTACTATGACACTACTCATGCATGTGACCCAACATGTGCTCTTGTCTCCTGTACTCAGGATTTTAAATAATCTTCTATTTTATTGATTAGACACAATTTTAGGTGACGCATTTTTGCTACAATATGATTGGTTAGAGGCTTGTGTTATTTTTTTTTAAAGCTGTCATTTATAAATGACATAGTCCCATAGAGGGTGAACATATTACACTGTAAATGTTGGTCAATTTAGTGTTATATTTTACATTACAGACTCACTACAGGGAATTAAATATAATTTCTTTTTAGCAGGTTTAAATGATTTAGCACATCAGTGAAACTTCCAAAAGATGGTTTATTGCCAAGAATGTACTTTCAGAAAAAAAAAAAAAAAAATCTGCAGTATGTCGCCAAAGTCTACCTCTTTTTTTTTTGGCACCAATAACAAATGGTGCACCTGTCTCACAGTAATTCACATCTAACTAAAAAGTAACTCCAAAAGACCTTTTCCAGAGCAAACATTTGGGCTTATAAAAGTGAGTGAAGCAGTTGATATGAACTGAGCGTTTAACTATCCTAGTGTTCTATTTAGATTCCCCAGGAAGCTGGTTCAACAAACCAGACCAGACCAGATTTAAATTTTTTTTAATTAATTAATTTTTTATTTCTAGTTTAATTTTATTATTTACCTCTATGATTATTTGCACTATTATTTGCACTGCTTTACTTCCTTTTTGCACCTTTTTGGACTTTTTCTGTGAGCTCCTGAATTTCTCCTGTGTGAGATCAATAAATTCTTATCTTATCTTATCTTATCTTATCTTATCTTATCTTATCTTATCTTATCTTATCTTATCTTATCTTATCTTATCTTATCTTATCTTATCTTATCTTATCTTATCTTATTTTATTTTATCTTATCTTATCTTATCTTATCTTATCTTATCTTATCTTATCTTATCTTATCTTATCTTATCTTATCTTATCTTATCTTATCTTATCTTATCTTATCTTATCTTATCTTATGTCTTACTTATCCACCTATAACACAGTATGCAGAATGAGAGGTTTACATTTTTTAGTACTTATAAAGACTGGTATGGTAGTGAGAATTGATCCATCTACCATATAGTTATTAGGCAATGATGCTACTGTTAGAACAGAGGTTTACATTTTTCATGACATTTTGTGTTTTCTTGAAGTACTCCAAATGTCTCTTTTTATTTCTTTGGTACATTTTAACATAATCCAGTTACATTTTTATCTTAACATTATTTTATTCTGCTATTTTATGTATTTACTTTTATTTTATTACTATTATTTAGTTATGTATTTGTGACCCGTCACCACGAAATCAGGCATAAGTTGCGCTGAGCCGTTCAGAGCTACAGCCAAATTTAGGCTGGAAGGCGATTTGTTGTTTGTGTTTACACCTTATCAAAAAACGATACCGTAACACCTCTATTTTCAGTTCCTGTGGTCATTACATTGAAATCCAATCAATAAAGGTGTTTATTGAGTCAATTATTTAAGCGGCGACAAAAGTTCAGGGATTGCTGAGCAAAGACAAAGTCGACTTCCACCTCTTTTCACCGAACAAACTGATCTCCGTTCCGTGGGTAAACATCCAAGTGTTTGGTACGAGGTAAAAGCTTATATTGAATGCTCTGTCCAATGGTGTAAGCCAAATGATTATAATACGTCACACTTCTGTCCTATTATTATAATATATAGAACTTCTGTGACATGTCCATCAGAGTGTCCTTTAACATCTGTGAATATTTTTTGTCAATCTGATACAAATTATTATGCGTTGCTAAGGACTTCCTACCCCAAAACAATCCAAAACTTTAATGGACAATATCTAAAAATATGCAAATTGCAAAATATGTCCAAATGTGGATATTAAAATGACCATAACTTTGGTTCTACTTATGATAGAAACATAATTTTTTCACCATCTTAAACCTTAGTTTCCACTCTACCAATCGACACAGATAACTCAGTTTGGATTCCCAGACACATATGCCTGGTTTCGTGGTGGTGGGTCACATTTATTTAATTCTTTTTAACTGTGTAAATCTTTTAACTTGTCCAACAATAATGGGGGGGGGGGGGGGGGTTCATGTAAAGCACTTTGTGCTACATGCACCTTGTATGAAAAGTGCTATAAAAATAAAGTTTGATTGATTGATTGATTGATTGATTGATTGATTGATTGATTGATTGATTGATTGATTGATTGATTGATTGATTGATTGATATTGTATTATGGAGAAGGTACAGTAGAAGGGTGTGATCTGAACAGATGGTGGATACCAGAGGTGAGTGGTATGAGTACTTCGTTACTGTACTTTTCTAGGTATTTGTACTTTACTTGAGTATTAATTTTTCTGGAATCTTTTTACTTTTACCCCCTACATTTATTCATAAATATTTGTACTTTATACTCTGAGTTGAATCAGTACTTCTACTTTTACCAGAGTATTGTACAGAACATGAGTACTTTGAACACATCTGGTAGATACACAAAATATTAAATCCAACATGTTGATGCCAGAGCTCATTGTCCTCATCATAGTATTTAATTCGATGCAGTAAAAAGTCTTTGGTTATGGTCAGAGATTGCAGTTTGGTCAACTCCCTTTGCTTATATATAACTGTAAAATATTTTATTACTATTGTAACCACCAGCTGATGAAACAGAATATTGTCTGCAAGCCTTGACAAAAACTTTTTTTGTTCTCCTGCCACTGTGGCTATAGTGGGTTTTCAAAGTTACTAACCATCCAGTATTTTCACCAACCACAATAAAATTTGGGGGAAGCTATATTTTATCTGATTGAAGTTGATTACGGCATAGTTAGATTTATTTGAGCTCGACTTGGCCACTGTATAAACACATAAATACACTTTACAGCTCAGATTATTTTTTTCTCCATGAAAATACACTGTTAATTAAAAGACAGGAAAAATGTGTTAAGGTACGTTTTTGTCCAATTAAATGAAGCATAATGTTCAGTTTAACAACTTTAACCTTACATGCACATTCAACAATATAATCTGGACATATTATAGCACTGTTGCTCACGATCATTATCCTAAAGTGTCATTGTTTGGTTTCAGTCACTGAAGGTGTTTGTATTTTAATGGCTATTTCAGTTAAAAGCATACATATGGCAAACATATTATAGATTATAAAAGTGCTGTTAACCAATGAATGAAGGTTCTTAATTTAAAACAGTTACAGACAGTGTTCATCAGCCTTTAGGTTACCTGGAATTCAAATGGAGTTTCCTGACATTTCTACTAATTGATTAAAAAAAAACAAAAAAAACAATTAAAATATAAATGGTGAGTTGAGAGACACAATCACAATACATAAAATAAGATGAAAGTGAAGCACTGTGGTATTGTTTTATCTGTCAAATGTTCATTGTGGTCAATTTCAGATGCTGGAGTTCTTTCATAATTTGAGTTATTGTTTGTTCAGTATTAATTGTCAGCCTTGTAAATATAAGCTGGACTGACTGTACACAGTAAATTTTGCAGTGTTAAATCAACACTTAGAGAGTTTATTTAACTTCTTCTAGAGTGTATTTGGTCCCATTGTCTCCAAATTAACACTGCAAAATCTACAGTGTACTTATTCTGACCAAGGAAAATTAAATTCTCATTTTGAATCTCTGGGTTCAACAGAAATGTGTACTGTTCAAAAGTTTGGGAACCACTGGTTGAAGAAACATATGTGTAGAAAACCATACCCCAGTAATTTAAACATTGCAAACTGGTATGAGTTAACACCTGGTTTTATAATAAATCAGATCATTTCTACAAAGGACTCATGAGGAAATATAAAAAAATAAAGCCTGCTGTTGACCAAAAGTAAACTTAAGTCTAACTCAAACTACTTTAAATTCTCCACAACATTTCTTTTGGGAATGAAGCAAAAATGCTGTTCTTAAAACAAGAACTGCATGTCATGTCTTATATGTAGTTTGGGATAGAGCAGTATATCATCATGATAAACACTGCAACAAGTTCAGAAACTGGATTATATCAAGGAGAAGCACAAACACACCTTGCTGACCTACATTACAGATAAAAGTGCTCTTTCTTATCTGGGAATCCTTTCAAAAATGCAGTATTCAGAGAAACCTGTTTTTTTCCCCCCTCCATGTAACTAAAATGTTTTTGTAAACAGTCTCCAATAATTCATTTCATGTGTCTCAGGTAAAGGTCAACTAATAAATACCTAGAACTTCCAATGAAAATGTTAAGCACAAGTAACTATGAAATGCAGACTTGATATCACTACAAGGTTTGGCTCTTGGATTACTTATTTTAGCAAGGTTTTGGCATTTGGTTTGGTGGGAAATGAAATGCTGCAAACACAAGAAACATGCAAAAAAAAAAAATAAATACTAAAACCACAAACACATAAAACAAATGCAACACAAGTGTCCCGCAAGAGAAAAATGCTGCAATAACAGAAACGAAGGAGAAGCAAAAAAATACAAACCCCCAAAACAAATGTGAAAGAAAAATGCAAATACCAAAACACGCAAACTAAAAAAAACAACTCCAAGAGAGAAACGCTACAAATTCACTTCACAACAAAATGGACGTTCACCAAAATAAAAGATGGTAGATGGTAGATTAATTAAAGAGATTTTATATATAGAGAGAGTCTATATATTTCTTTTAAATTGTCAATTTTTGTACCAATGTTCTCTGTGACAAAAATGTTGAACAACTAATAAAACAACAACAACAACAACAAAAGTTATGTCTGAATGGGAAGAATCTGAGGTTATATTGTCCAATGCCAATTTCGGATAACTTATTCAGATGAAGGATACAGTCTATAAAATAGGTAAAGAGGTTAAAAAAAAAAAAAAAACCTTCAAAAACCCCATATCTATTACTGTTGTACTCATTCATTGCTACTACAGTACTGTATATATCTGGGAAATAAGGTTTTTCATTCTATCATCTATTATAATACAATACTGATGTCCATATACAACAACTAAAGAACAACAAAGAAACAAAAAAAAGGAATTTTTATATCAATATTGATGAAGAATTTTGTAGAGTTTTTTATTTATGAAATTTCTGAAGACATTACCATGTTTATTGCACCAAAAAAGCCTCTCAAATTGCTTAAAGAGTTAACAACTCGCATCCAAATCAGCGACTCCTCTGAAAAAAAAAACACAAGTGCTCATGGAAGCTTTGCTCATTCATACACTATAATTCAGCTGCAGCCACAAATGGATGTTCTTGTGCTGGTGGGGGGTTCCCCTTTTTGTTGTGTGGAACGCCTCCACCCTACCCTGATTTGATAAGTCACCATGGCAACATGGATGGATGGGTTGTGTTTTTCACCCCATTAGGGATGGACATTTCACATGTTTTTTTTAAAAAAACACATGCAACTGTATATTTTATTTAATTTCCTCCTTATGTATTCATTTACCAGTCAAAGAAGATTTACAAAATTCATCTGCTAAAAATAAATAAAGACAAACAACAAAGAAATGCAATCGTTGAAGTGGAAAATTAAGAAATTGAACCTGGAGCATAAGTTAGAGGTGAGTGCATGGTCACAGATGAATGATGTTAATTATGTGAACTATTGGAACATTAACTCAACTCGCTGTGGCATTTGTAGGAAATAAAGAACAATGTATGTTATTATTTGACAACTACGGTGTTAGTGTCATGAAGGCTGACTTCACCCCTTCGCTCTACCCCTACCCCTATCCCTTCAAATGGACCTATAAGGCGTAGGAGTCAAAAAGCGACCCCTATGAATTGGGACACCACTTCAACACTCACCTACGTCATTGGTTCGCTCCAGCAGTTTTTATGTAACCAAACATGAATACACTGATGTCAGCTTGAACTGTTGTTTTGTAATAATGATGATCAAACACTTGTACATTTATTTTTTGATTGTAATATTGTTAAACAATTTCTTACAGACCTTAGTTTTTTATCTTTTTACACAGCAATCCTTTTATTGTCATTGTCTCATTGAGCACAACGAAATTTAAAACAGAGCAACTGTTGTTGAAAGAGTACAACATTCAGAAAAAGAAAAAGAAATTAGTGCAAGAAACAAATTAAAAAACAATGCAGAAAAATAAAAACTGTACAGTTCAAAATATAAAGAAAATAAAACTCTGGATTATATATACACACACACACACACACACACACACACACACACACTACGGAAATGTTGGTTGTGGAGGGTCTGCCTTGGTGGAGGTTTGCTAGTTAATAATACTACTACTATTATTATTATTATTATTATTATTATTATTATTATTATAAAGCGATGTATAATGAAAATGAATGAAGCACCTTGAGTTTGTAAAATGGCCAACCACATCTAAAAAAAATGTGACTTGTTTTGACAGTTACTCATCAGAATAGGTTTGTTTTGTCCATGTATCAGCTCGTTCTATGGTTCCACTTTTGGAACTAATGTTCAAAAACCTCAAATCCCTCTTGTTTTCATCCCATTTTTCTTTTTCCATTTCACTTCACCCTCATCTTTTGCTACATCATACACTCCATCTCCACTCTTTGCTCCGTGTTTCCTTACCTACCATACAGTGTACTCCCCACCCGTCTTCCTTCATTTACAGCTCTCCCTGTCCATGGTTTTATTGATTGCGGTAGTCGTATGATGGCATGTCGTTAACAGCGAGAGCTCGCCGTTTAGAGGTCCATGTGTGTGTTGATGGGGTTTGTGTGGATAGTGCGAGTGTGTGGAGTCAATGGAGTGGGGGTGGGGGTGGGGGGTGGGGGGGGGTGAGTGTCCCTGTATGCAGTTCATTGCAGTGTGTGGAGGTAGCTGTGGCTGACTGATTAGACCCTTTAGTGAGTGTACCCACCTCTCACCAGCCATCGTTCACACTGACAGCTGGGCCGTGGAAGTGAATGCCTCCCTGCTTCTGAGTACATGCACCCATTTCATCTTTCACATACGGTTGACTACATAGAGGGGGAAACAGAAGAAGAAAAGAATAGAAGAAAGCAACGCATATTCAATAAATTAGTCATGGCTGTGTTTGGATATATGAAAATGTGAGGCATGATAGAGAGTTTGAGTTTGCTCGATCACATATATAAGATTTAACATTATCCTTTTTGTAACCTTTAAATGTTGTCTTTGTTGCTGAGTGTATTATGTATGTGTGAATGTATATATATTTATGGAACAATATTTAGGCAGAGAATATACCAAGGCAAGCATGTAAGTAAGGGATAATGTATTTCCAACGCGTGACTATCAGTAAAATACTTCCCAACGGGACCGAACAGCACACACCAGCAGGTATTATTCCGCCCCGGAGGGAAATATTTTTCCATAGTCACATGTGGGCAATACATTATCCTGCTTATTCTAGGGGTTATTACTGCTTATTTTGGGAAAAGACAGACAATTGTTTACCAAAATGATTAAGAATGTATTCATACAGTATAGATGATGGCTTCCTTTGAGAAAAAGTAGTCCAGTTGGAACATTATTGTTGTTCCTAAGCAACACTCCATAACACTGTATATACTACTTTGTTGCGCTGCTGCTTCTGATCTGCTAAAAACTCTGTAGACGTCGGCCCTTCTGCTCTAACACATTGGATAAAATAGCCATTACAACGTAGCCAATATTTACTTTCAAAGTGGCCGAACTACCTGTATGGAGTGATATGGTACTGTGAATCTGAAGTGACAAAACTCGTTGCCATTGGCGTTAATGGTGCAACGGGCGGTTATGAAAAAAAAATCCGCCCGCAGAAGGCTGGGAACGTCCATTCAAAGTGAATGGGCGCAGTTGCAATATTCTAGAGGGCCGTAGAATAATCTACATAGAATGTATTAACTAGTGGTGGACATACAGTATCTATTCTATGGTATTGACACATTGATACTCACACACGAGGATTGATGAGGCTAATAAAGTATCAATATTAATCAGTAAATGTGAAGTAAAAGGACCTGTGCCATGTCTGAATATTCTCGGGTAATTTACTTCAGAGTTTTGTAGTGGGAAAAAAATATATATTCAGAGTTATGACCATTTCATTGTATATAATGAATATAAAAAAAAATGTGTTTAGCTTTTTTTATTCATGTGTATAATTTCTTTATTTTTTATTAATTAATGTGTTGTTTATTATACATGTGTTTTATTTTGACATTTTGCTTAATTCATATTTGTATTTTTTATGTGTTTTCATTTTAGATTTTAATTTCTATTTGTGAAAATTATGTATTATACTGTATATGCGTTGTTCTAAATGTATTTCATTGCTTAAATAAATTGAGCCAGATACAACAAACTCCACCCTTCCCACACATTTTAGCGCTCAAAATGTGAGACTATGGATTTGACATTTCAAGGTCACACAAACTAAAGTTCATAACGCCCTTTTGGAGCCTACAAGTAGTTCCCTATCTGTCAGCAATAATAAAAATGGCCACCAAATGTGCACATTAAAACTGTTAAATGGACTATTTGTCATATGAGATGTAATTTAAATACAACACTTTAATTAAAAATAAAGTTATGATCATTTTAGATTATTAGGTATCAATGATATATTGATATATATCAAAGATTTATACGCTAAAAAGTAATCAGTATTGTATCGAAGCGTAAAAGTACAGAAGCTATTGGTCTGCAAACAGACACAGTGAAGTTAGATACAATGCAGTTTGTGTTTACTGTATAAAAATGGAGCCAAAATCCCTCCATGTCGCTTGTGTAAGTGCTCTGGAGGATCATCATCATCATCAGCCTATTGTTTACCAGGTGTACTCATACAGTAAGTTTACATAACCTGGCAAGATTTGTAAAATGTGTGCTGTTTTTCATGGAAATATGAGTGATGAGGAAACTAATTAAGCTTTTTAGAAATGAGATTCAAACCATCTGAAAAGCCAATTATAAAATAACAATAGATGGAAAAATTGACAATATTTCATACATTTAGTCATAATTACCTTTGGGACATTGTTTGGACATGCATTGTATAGTTTTGGTCCCACCAACTAAACCATGACAGAGAGTTGGGTTTATGTTTAAAACAGCAGGTAGACTCTAGGGGGAGATGGACACATTTTTGGCTTCATTTTTTTTGAGTCCTCACAGTATATAGATATACATGGAGATCCAATGGCAGTATTTTTATTTCAGCATAGTAAGTTAACTTTGTAAACAACAATTATTGGGAAAAATTATTTCTCTTTGTAAAGTGGCAGTGCTTTTTGAAAAAAAAATTATCATTATGTATTTATTTATTTATTTTTAGCCCCCCTAGTGGGTCAATTGGGTCTGGAGGTTTGGAATGAATAGATTATCATGCCTTTTGTGTGATTTATCATGAGTTACCAATTTCGAGATAATCTCCTTGTTATTTTTCTTACTTGTTTAGTTTTTTTTTTTTGTTTTTAAAAAAAAATCATTTTCCACATGTACACACCAGAGTAAATAAATTACCACCACAGGGTCCCTGGATACCTGCTGAGTCGGCTTTTCTGCCAACACCCTTGTCGCTCAAGCAACATTTCTTCACAGTCTTTAATATAAATTATTTACTCAGAATGGATTTCATTCTGTCAAAAGATCACCTACATTCTTTTATGATAGCAGCTGGTTTGGATGACAGTACCACAGCATTTTGTTATGTCAAGGTTTATATTCTGGAAGGATACCATGTGATAGCTAAGTAGAGAAACAGTCAAACATATTTAAGTCAATAACACTTAAACCAAATCACAGTCTTTTCCTGCTCATAACCAAAGCACTTCAGTTGTTTGAGACTAAACCCTTAGGGGTTGAAATGAAAACTCCAGTCTCCAGTGGATAAGTCCTGATATTTTCAGACCCACTATACAGTACACCCCAAACACCTGTTGGAAAGATCTGCAGCTTCCTTCCCTAAATTACATCTCAGTGATAGATATTAAAGGCACATACTACATTTGTAAGAATATTCAATGCATATGGTGTTACATACAGTACTCGAGTTGAGGAGGGGGCGGCGTTTAATAAAATAAAAACGATCAAAATCACCCCCCCCCTTTCCATCCCTTTACTTTTTAGAGTAAATGTTAGAAATACCACTTATAATTATATATAATTATTTCATCATTGGAAAGCAGAGGTGGAAATAACTTAGCAAAAGTAGTAGTAGATTTTTCTAGGTATCTGTACTTTACTTGAGTATTTATTTTTCTGGCAAGTTTTTACTTTTACTCCCTACATTTTGCCAGAATTATCTGTACTTTATACTCCTTACATTCTCAGAATAGACTCGTTGCTTTTTCAAACTAAACAGATGTGACAGTATGAAAAATAAGTCACTTCAGAGGGGGAATCAGTGGAGGGAAACTGTGACTTTATATATTATATTTACTATTACTATTACTATTACTATTACTATTACTATTATCTCATAATTTTTTACTTTATATCTCAAAAGTTTGATTTTTTATGTCACAATGTTGACTTTTAATTTCACAATTTTAACATTTTATCTTAAAATTATGTATGGGCCTGATCAAACACATTTTCAACACAGTAATTCACTTTTAAATGGTATAATTTTGATACTTCTGAAACTTTTCAGATTTTTCCTGGTTAAATAAGTATTATTGCATTCATGGCAAAAAAAAAAAGTTTTACTTTTGTACTTTATTACAATTCAGAAATTTTACTTTTATACTTTTACTTAAGTAGACCAGAGTATTTTTTCCACATAAGTAGCTGTACTTCTACTCAAGTACAGAATGTGAGTACTTGTAAAACCTCTGTTGGAAAGTAGTAAGCATGTTGAGTAAAAGAAATAATAAAATCTGAGGGTACAGGGGCGCAAGCATTCAATGAACATGATGGTTATTTTCAATTGGTTGATGTCTGATGCCAGAGGGAGGGACAAACTGCAGCGACACTACACTGTCAGTAACTCAGCATATGGCCAAACGAGCAGCTGCTCAACACGATGTCAGGGACTATTTTAAAAGGACGAACATTACATGTGAGTTATAAATCAAGACTCATGAATCTCAATCATTACTTTTCATTAATCGATACAAAAGTCACCAGGCTCGCCACAAGTTGCATGCACAATAACACGGCTAGTTTTCCAAACTTGCCGTATAGCCTTCAAGATAGCAGAGATTAGCTCACGTTATTCTACGGCCCTCGAGAACGTCCCGTTCACTTTGAATGACGTCACCCTGCGGATTTTTTTCGATAACCGCCAGCTGCGCCGTTAACGCCCTCTGCCCATAGCAACAGGTTTTGTCACTTCAGATTCACTGTACCATATCACTCCGCAGATAGTTCGGCCACTTTTAAAGTAAACATTAGCTTCGTTGTAACTGCTAGCTTATCCAATGTTAACCTACTCTGATGTTATCGTGACCGTAGTCAGGAAATCAGGGGAAATTACCGTCCTCTCCTCGTACAAAATCTCCAGGGCCATTGTCAGTATTTTACCCCTCGGTTAACTCCTCTATCCTGGTTTTTAGAAAACAAGGAGCGGTTTCAGTGAGCTTCGTTTTCAGTATTTAGGGACAACACCTGCTCCGCCTTCGGCGTCGGGGTGTTGTTCGCCCCATCGGGAGTATTTTTTCTGATTGTAACGCCATGCATTATCCCTTGCTTAACGTTCATCTCTCTTGTTACATGGTTCCAACGAATCCTTGAAAAGTCTTAAAGGGCAATTGGCATTAAAATGTTTTATATCGAATATTCAAAAGTGTTAAAAATGTGGACACATAGATGAGATTTATGTTAGTTTGAAATAAGTATCTGGTAACATTTAAGATGTCTATATAACAAAAATTGTTTAGGGTGAGTAGAAAATGAGGGCACATCATTCTCTGGGTGTAGTATTATTTTAGCTATACTTAATTATTATTTTTTTGCTAGTGTTTCTTTATATGGTGTGTGTGTGTGTGTGTGTTATATATTAAACATTTCAAAGTTATGCTTCTTGGTACAAATGGTTCATGAATGTAGCAGCAACTGGACCAAAAAGTAATGTTCTATTTAAAATAAACAGTTGAGTAAAACTGCCCCCAGGTAATTAATGTGTTTTTTTTTTCTCTTTTCAATTTTGGTTCATTGTCGGCTTGGTCTTAAATTTAATTTCAAACGGCATTAAAAAGTCTTGAATTTAACTTTCCCTGAGCTGTAGGAACCCTGTGTTAGCTAGCTACTAAAACACAGCACTTGTCATTGAGTGACGTTAGCTTTGGGTTAATGAACGTGGCAAACGTGGTACATATATTTACTGTTACTGTTAGACAAGAGTTTGTCTCAAATATTTTACTAGTATTAATGATGAAATATTCTTCACACGGCTATATTATTTTCACCAATAGGAAACCATCAGGCAACAAAAATAAGTGGAGGAGATAGCTAAAATTGTGACGTTCAAGGCAGGTGACATTAAAGTGTCTCCGATTTTTTCCCCCTTCTGGGGGCTGTTGCTATGGTCTATAATTTAATATTACAGACAGTGAATATGCTAAATGTGATTGTAATCTATACTGTACAGTCTGTCTATTATCCAAGAGCAAGTTCATGTGCTTTTACTAATTTGTGAAATTATTAGCATGACATGTCTGCTCATTCTACCAATCATGTTGTTTTCTTCACATAGAGGAAGACCACAGGGAGGAAGAGGAGGATCAAGAGGAGAAGGAACAGGTTTGATTATTAAACCTTTTAGGTTTAAACCAGGGATGATGTTAACGGGGAATTCCCAGTAATTGACTGTTTTTTCTACAGAATAATTGAAAAATATGAATGCTGTCAGTCATCTTTTAATGTAATGAAGTAATTTTTAATGTTGAAACGAGGGGTGTGTTGAGACACTCGGCTCATGAGATCGAGACGAGATTTTATGAAGACTAAATTACAAATTATATGAATAGACAACACTTTTATTTAACTGAGTTGCACATGGATTTTATAACTCTGTAACTGTTAACTTTTAATGAACTTCGTCCTTTTAATTAACATCTTAATGAACTTCTTCCTGTACAAATTAAAAGTAAAATAAAATGTTATAAAAGTTACAATCAATTAAATAAAATTATATATTTCTCCTTTTTAAGTGCAGACAATAAGTGCAAAACAAATGTTTTTTCTCTGTCAATACAGACTGAAAACAGAGCCTGACCAAGTAGGCCACTGACATGTCACTTGTTCCTCTACAAATAAAATGTTAGAAAAGTTAAAAGAAAATAAATAAAATTAGATATTTCTCCCTTTGCCACATGAGATCTCGTCACACCCCTAGTAGAAACTGATTATAACAAAAATGACTGTCAAAAAGTACTCCAGTTTACACACTTTTTTTTCAATTCTGATGTAGACCTACTAGTATATAGCTCATTATGTCAGTGAAAATAAGGCAAAGTAATCTATGCTTGATTTGGTTGTTTCTGTAGTGGAAAGACGGAGAAACGTGGGTCAGGACAGGAGAGCAGGACGGCCAAGAGGAAAAGAAGGAACAGGTAGGATTATTTTACATGTTGAGTTTAGACTCTTTTTCAATTCATACATAGGCCTGTCACGTATGGTAGCTCATGATGTCAGTGGAAATGAGACAAATTAATCTATGCTTGATTTAGTTGTTTTTGTTGTGGAAAGACAAAAAGGAGGTAGCAGAAGGCCCTGTCCCCTCCACTCCCCCTTTTTTTGTTTTTTGTAAAGCTGAAAACAAATATGACCATTCCCCCAGAATTTTTTTTTTTTTTTTTTTTTTTTTTACAACTCGACTACTGATTACATGTGACTGGATATGCCATTTTGGTGTGTATGAAACAGCACAGACATCATTCAGACATAAACATATAATGAGTTTCAACAGAAATGACAGCTAACTAAAAATGGCTACAGGTCTGGTTTACATTTTTCCACCTCCTAACCTTTTGTTCTAAATGTTTTGTACCTGTCGTTAATTTGATTTGACTTGGCATTACTCTTCCAGAGCTGCCTTAATAGAGGAAGCTGATTATCAGTGTGATATTTTGACATTCATGTTCTGTTTTAGTTTATAACTGTCTTTCCAAACTGAATAAATAGAAGGTACAACAAAACTATACAACTAATATCCATTCTTCTTTAACATGTTCCTCTTTAGTCTAATGATGTTTCCTATTAGGCCAATTTATCATACAACAATTGTCAATGTGAATTATTAATGTTAATAAAACATATAGTAGATAGGTTGTGCACTGTTAGTAAAGACATTTGATTATGTGGAAACACAATAAAGCAAAAAAAACAAACAAACATGTGAAATTAGTGATAGTGCTGGTCTATAGTTTTATGATTCAATACAATACCAATAACATTTGGGCAGATATACCTACCAAACTGTTTTGTTCAAATTGAGTTGCCGTCGTATTGCGTCCATGATGGCTGACCATAATGTGAACGCACAGTGCAAATAGGCTAGATGTGCAGATTGGGTAACCAACACACACACACACACACACACACACACACACACACACACACACACACACACACACACACACACACAGAATCAATACACCCATCATCAGTACCAAGCACTAAAGCACCCCCCCTCATAAAAAGCCCAAAACATAACATTGAAGAGAAAAGCTTTTAATAAAACAGAAAAGAAATAGACACTACTTCTAGATTTTTTTTAGTGATTTTTCATACCTTGAGAAAAAAACTCAAAAGAATTTTGGAAAATGAGACAAGATGTTATTACTGACTCTCTGGTAGAAAGTTAAGATTTGGGTTTATTTTTGCTTTCTATGATATTCACATGCTTTCAAATTGACCATCTGAAAATGTTAAATGAACATATTAACAGGTGTTAATTTTGATGGGACTGCATCTTTTGACAACAACAGGGACAATGAGCAATGATTAAGTTGCAAAAACTGTTTCTTGATTTTTAAAACCTAGAATGAATGTGGCACAGTTTGACTTAAATACACATTCAATGACAAGAATAAAATATTGTGAAGAACAGAAGTAGTGATCATTCAGAAGATGTCAGTCAGTCTAGAGTTGTAATATTATAAAATATATATATATTATTACAGTCACAAACCATTTTCTTACCAGTTCCTCACAATGAGAAGTATTTTTGGGCATAATAAGGCTTATGATTGTCAAGACAGAATGCTGATCTAAACCACCGGGAGTTTGTACTGTGACATTTACAGTAAGGCGATTTCACTTCAACACCAAATTTAATTTTATATGTAGAAGGTATTACACATGTGTATGGTGTACCAGGTGACTTTTCTATATGCTCAGTATAGTTCTGTGACAGTGTTTGTGTTTTGCTGAGATAACGTACAAATTACAAAGAGACAAAAGGGGGGGGGGGGGGGTTAGCCATCTTTCCTTGTAAAAATGTCTTCTTTGTATTTACTTTGACTCTTGTTAAATCACTAATACTCAAAATACCCACCTACAGAACTGTCACATTACACATTTTAAATCTCTTACAAATGTTGAGTGTTTATGGCTGAAAGCGGTGTTTCTCAACAGAGGCAGTACCAATCCCCCCAGGGGGGCTTTTGAAATAAGAAAGCTGACGAGTGGGCACGGAGACTGAAATGGCACCTTTAATCAATCTGCATGTTGTGTCAATGGCACATCCCCATGTCCAACCACCACCATCACCACTGGTCCTCTACAATAAGCCTGCACATGCAAACAAAGGGGTGCTACAGTGGCTCTAACTATAACCAACCACTGACATTTTTCTCTTTGATGTCCAATGTTCCCTTTTGACAGGACCTTTTAAAAGTAGGAACAATTAGGCTATAGTTCCAACTTGAATATTTGCTAAAATGTCTCATTAATAATTTGAGAAATTAGAAATGTAGAAAATTACAATTTTCGGTGTAAATTGAAATGTCTTGCAGCCACTAATCTATGACGTCACATATTCAGGGAACTTTAAAAGTACACACAGGTGACAGCTCTACTGGAGCATGGGAAGGTCACTTGGGAGTTAGCCCATCTGAACATGTAATATTATTCAGGTTAAAGCTATAGAGATAAAAGATTTAAGGTTGTTATTGTTCAGTTAAGTAGGCTATTATTTAAAGCTGTCTTAACCATGTTATGTTCCATCCATTTCAATAAGCTTCGAAAATCTGAGGCTGAATATTCATAACATATTCTGTTAAGGATATACTGTTGTAGTAGATCTGGTTACTAAACTGGTTCCTAAAACAGAGTAGGCAACCTGCATAGGTGTTTAATTGTTGAACCGATTTCACACTTTGTTTGCTTACTTACATTAAACACATCATTTCACTCAACGAGTACATGCAAATCACATGAAACTGCACTACACCAGATTGCTCATACTGGTAGTTCATTGTCGTAAATGGTTAAAATTAGCTTTCAATTTTGTGAATGAGATGTAGCCTATAGGCCTACTCTGTGTAGCCTAATACCACTATGATTTCTGTAAACAATCGTCTATGAAACCAGATAGACCTATCTGTCTGTGCCTTGGATACATGCCCTCTTATTACATTTTCAGAACCAAGGAGAGTAATGAGAAAAATGTGTCACAGTTCTGTCTTCTATTTACACCCATTCTTCTACATAAATAATGAAAAAATATACAAATGTATAAAATATTTATCAGTACATATATTAGGTTATTTTGCAAATTGCAAAATCATGCAATAATCTATTCCACCATCATAATTTAAATAGCATAATAATAGAAATGCCCCCCCCCCCTTCATAAGGTATTGAATGAAAACTTAGGTTCCAGTTTACACTGTTAAATTATATTGTCCTCTAACACATTACAGTGGTCCCTCATTTATCGTGGGTGTTACATTCTAAAAAAAAAAACAATCCTTGAAGAGATCTTGGACCACTTTGAAATTCATTCTTCATTTACTGCAATGTAAAATTTCAAAGTGATCCAGAATCCTGGATCTCTTATGGATCACCACCAAAATGTAATCATTTGTTCTGGGGACAGCTCCCAACACATCCTGACAATTTCATCAAAAGCCGTCCATACCTTTTTGAGTTATCTTGCTAACTAACAGACAGACGAGGTCTGCCTTGGTGGAGGATTGCACTCTGAGTGCTTTTCTAATTTATCCATAATCTAACACCATGTCATCTTTGGCATTATTTCACAGCTGTTTATCTCAACACTAATGATACATTTGGGAAATGTATGTAATATTTAAAGTTATAAACATTACATATAGATGATTTAACCTTGGACACTGTTTGTCCTAAACAAAAATAATTGGGACCTTTATTGAAGAAGAATTAAAGGAAAATATGTTGGTAAAAACGTATTTAAATAAATGCTTAAAATACCAATATGACTTGTTCAAACATTCTAATGTGGCGCCTCAGTGCATTAATACACTAATTATGAAGCAACGTTAGAATTAAAGGAAGGAATTAAAGCAAAATAATTAAAGGCTGCTTTAATAAACACAAGGAGATTAATTAGGACTAAAATTATATTTTAAAGAACATCTACTTAAATATTTGCTATGATGCATAACACATACACAGTCTGGAGCTGGAATAATGCACAGTCAAAATATAGTATTTTGATATGGCTGAAATGAAAGAGGTAGAGAATCAGTTTTGTTTGAGATGACTCTCACTATTTTTTTCTTCTTTTGATGTAGAGAATCCATTTAGCAATGGATTTTCTCCTCTTTTGTCTGCGAAGGCAAACACATTCTGTCACTTTGCATTCTGTCTCATTTCATGTCCCTGTGAAGGAGGCTTTTGGAGGGCGCCTGTTTTGTACAATGTTTGGTCATTTTTTTTGACAGACAATGAATATGAGCTTGACATTGCTCATGTATATGCATGAGCACACCTTCGTTTTGCACTGAAGCGCGGTCATGCTTTTATTTGTCTTTAATTTTGAAGTACTTATTTGTTTATTTTTATAATTTTGTCAAACCTTCTACTATCTCTGTACTTTATGTGTTGTACATGATTTCTAAAATCCTCCTGAATGTTTTCTAGTTAGCAATTAGCAAAGAATATTAAGGCACATTCTTATACAGTGAAAAATTCACTGCTCAAGTTTGACCTATTTCCTCATTGACTTTAATAAAATATGAGTTGTCATATTCAATAATAAATGGTTTAAATGAAATTGGTTTTACTGCCTTAATTGCACTTTTATCTGTTTCTACATGTTAAAATTTTACAAATTAAAGGTAAAACAGTAAGTGTCTTTATATGCCTTATATAATAGTTGCTTTCAGACTGTTAAACCTATCAGTGCTAATAGCTTTCACATGTTCAGGGTTAGGTGCTAACAGGGGCCAGAATCTTAGAGTGAATGGCCTGTGATTTCTGGCCTCAGTAAAATGATGGGCCAACAGGGGTCAGAGACGGAGGTTAGGGTGGAGTCAACATGTGGAAGATGGCAGAGTTTTACTTACCTGTAAAGAAGCAAGAAGATAGATGTCCAGTTTTGGTCAGCTGAGAACGTCCTCACTGTCTGGGCAGAAGACTGTTCAGCAGAAAATAGACAGGGTTTGCAGAAACGAGGATGTTATGAGACATATTGCGGCAGAGCTAAGCATTCAGTGAAAAACCAGTAAGTTTGTTATAGGCACAGTAAAAGCAATACAGCTCCACAACAGCAGAAGTGGTATCCACTGAAAAAATCTTCCCATATTTTGACCTGATGGACAGTGTGTTGGGACATCGGCCCTGCAGAGCAAGTAGTGACAACACCACAGATGTTCAGGAGCCTGACACAAATGTGCCACAGACCGTAGAACTTGGTAAGAGATGGAATTGTCATGTCCTGATTTGGACCTGACCTGCTCCCCTCTTTAGTTCTATAGTATTTAACCATAACATGGGATGCATTACTTTGTGTGAAGTCTACTATTGTATATATGGATGGTGAAGTTTGATTTATGTATGCATTCCATGCAAAAAAAGAGCAAATAAAAAATGAAATGAAATGAAATGAAATAATAGGCTAGCTAGCATGCTACACCCGACTTTCTGCTAATGTATTTGGTCTTCTCTCTGTAGTGTTAGTCTGTTCCATTGCGCCACCTACAGTAATAGTTAGCATATATTGGGCTCTTTTGCTTACTATGATGGGCAAATTAAGACTGTTACTTTGACTGTGCAAAGGATTGTGCATAATGTGACAATCTCAGTAAACAAAGGTTGTGCTATGCCATAGTGTGCATCTGTCTGAAGTAAAGATTGAGCTAGATAGCATACGACAGGCTCTTTTGTTTACTATGATATATTTTATCTTCTACAAATTGTGCTCCTGAAATGCCCATCTAGCCTGGTTGAAAAGTGGCTGACAGTTTTGCAAACAGGGATGTTACCCAGAGGGGCTAGTAGTCCGACATATGAACACAACCAGACTCAGGGCATGGACTAATGGACGTGCTACAGGAGTCGACGTCTGTAGCACAAGTCGACTTAAATTTGAAGGAGTCAACAAGTCATGTGTTATTCTTTCTCTCCCTCCCTCTCCCTCTTACTTGCTGTGTCATCACAAGACCAGTCAGACCTAAACAAGAGGAGACATGGCTGGAGCAGGTAAAATGCTAGCTAACCTGAGTGATATGAGCAACAGCGCAGACAACACACATAAATTTTTTCTAAACTTGATGCGGACAAGCGTGGTGTGCATCTTGGCAGTCGCTGACTTAAATGTTTTGCACTTAAGTAGGGTGACCATATGTCTGGATTTTGTCTGGACCCACGGCTCTAAAACCGGACTGTCCGGACGTCTGTTATGCATCCTCACTTTTTACATTAGGCTGAAATTTAAAAAGTGAGGACACATGACAGATGTCAGGACAATCCGGTCTTAGAGCTCTTGGTCCAGACAAAATCCAGACATATGATCAATCTACTTATGTTGTGAAGATAAATTTGAAAGAAAGCTCGAAGTGTTAGCCTTTGTTTTGTTCAGGTTAAAATGTTGATGCTTGTGTCTAGTAAGTGGACATTGTTACATTGCAGTGAACTTTAATATAAGTTGGTCATTGCTGGACAGACGTGTCCATGTTGTTCCTCCGCTGACAATGTGGTGACGTCATCACGACACGTTGACTCGACTTCGACTTTATTAACAGATAAGTCGACTTAAAAAAGGCCACAACATAAATTGAAACATTCACATCTTCAATCCACTTGCTGACCTGTCAGACCCATGTCCAGGATTATCATGAAAGATATAATTATCAAGATTCAAACCACTTTATTGTCATGTGTACAGTAAATAAACAATTTTCTATATAAAAGGACATTTTTACTTTGCTATCTACACTGGGATTTAAGAGAGAATGTAAGATGCATACAAACTGAAATAGAATAGAAACTTGCAAAACAAAATGGCATTTAAGAATGGCATGCAAAAGAAAATTAGCATTTAGATACACACCAATGACAATTTCTCTAAGACTGCAAAGGAAGATCAGCTTCCCCTAAAATGTAAAATATTAAATGGTCAAATATATCCAGTTTTGTTAGACTGCATTCATTTCTTAGATGAATTCATTCAGAATCAGCTACAAATCACCCTATCTGATGTTGTTCACTTCTCATACATTCACATAGCACCATTTTCTTCAATGCATTTTCCCATTGGCGGTCGGCGTCATTGGGATGCAGTGGAGCCCAATCATGCAGACTATGATTAGATAAATGCCACAGTTTTGTCCCGCCCCCAGATGCTTGTCTCTCTGGGGGTGAATGAGCTGTGAGCAGGGTCTCAGCCTGCTTGGATGCTTAGCTTCTTTATAATTGGATTCTATTTTGATTGACAGGTATTTTGAAGTACAAAACTATCACTTGACAGCTCATCTCAGTGCCATCAAAGACTTTGCAAGAGAAGTCAGAACAAACTGCAACACATTTGTTGGTATTTGCTCGGCGAAATTACTTGTTCATTTCTTACACTGGAAATAAAAAATACTCCTAGTATTTCCTTGTCTCCGTTTAACATAATTTCAACCTTTCCTTTTTCAAGTCCATGGAAAAGACATGTACTTGGTACAATGGGGTCACATCATTTTATAAAAAAGGAATGGAGGTCAAATTTACATAGAAATAAATTGACAAATTTTATGGTGTCAGCCCACAATGAGCTTAAGAAAAGAAAAGGGGAAATAAAGAAAGACATAACAGGTAAAAATCTGGAGAAACAGAATCAATTATGAAGGTACAACAATCAACTGTAATGTGCAAATAATTTTTTTAGTAACATAAAAACAGCAAAGCTGCCTGAGATAAATAAGATATGAAATATGCAAGACTGAGTTGAACAGTATGATAAAGGCGCATAAGCAGTATCATAGTTGAAAATATAAACACTGTAAACATGAGGTTCTTCATGAGTGTTTAAAGAGAACTGGAATGTAAAATTCTAGGTTAAATTATTACCTATAAAAACTAAGAGTATGTGAGTGGCATGTGCTCACTTCACCTCAATGTCAGTATCTGGCTCAATTGGTAAATCCATCACTCAAAACTACCACAGTCCCCACAGAGAACCATGAACAAATGGAGAATAACTTATTAAAATGCTCCATTTACCATGACTAAGATATATACAACAGGGCAATTACTGAACAAAAATAGAGGAAAAACAGTCAAGGCATAACTTCAATTCAGTTCAGTTTTATTTCGAGCACACAATAATCATCAAAACATCATTGAAAATGGTCAACAGTTTTTCTTTCCTTGTACTCGAAAAGGACAAACTTATAGATAGATACCTTATTTATAATTTTTCAAGGAAACTGCTTTTGTTACAGCAGCAGAAAAAACACTCGGATAGACCTTCATCACAGATCACACACACAAAAAAGAGATCACTATTGCTCATAAAAAGATCGTGATTGCACATGCACATTATTGCACATTGAAGAGTCTCATTGCTGCTGGCAGAAATGACTTCTGGTAGCGTTCAGTCTTCCATTTTGGGGGGATCAGTCTGTGGCTGAATGTGCTCTGTGGAAACACCCCGAGAGAGTAAAGCAGGTGTGACGGTTTGCGAATAATTGAGGTCAGTTTATTAGCAGGGCTTCTTCACTTAAGGTCAAACCTGTAGTTGTATTATTGACTCATGAGACTACTACTAAGGTCTGTTTTTGTTTATGAACTCCGTTTTGTTAAGTCTTATTTGACTAGAGGCTGTTTTTGAGAGGCAACACGCATTTTATTAATATCCTGCTTCATACAAATTCAATATTCATTATGTTCAGTCTGCACTTAAAAATGAAAATGTTTTTTTCTTTTATTTTGTGCCTAAGATGCTCTGCTGGAGTGCTATGAGCTTGAATATTTTGAGGAAAATATGTAGTAGCAGATGCTCAAAGAAGGTGGCCCTTAACCCTTGATCCCTATTAATATTTAGCACACAGGCCAAATGTACTTGGACAACCTTTCCTCCTAGGACAGTTTTCAAGTCATGTTGATAAAATTTGTTTTTTGTAGTGAATCAAAATAGTGGAGTTACTTTTATATCTAGTACAGTGCTGTCAAATGACAAAATTAATCACAGGGCTGCTGAATCAGAATCAATGATTCTGATTCATTATAATTGAATATTCATTTTCATCTATGTTAATCGTGTTTCATTTTGCTTGAGCAAACAGACTCAAGAAAGAAGGGAATATACAGCTCTGGAAGAAAAAAAAGAGACCACTGCAAAATTATCACTTCCTCAAATTTTAACACTTATAGGTATGTGTTGGAATATATATTTTTTCTTTTTTTGTTTTATTCTCTAAACTACCTACAACATTTCTCCTAAATTTCAAATTAAAACATATTATTTGGAGCATGTATTTTCAGAACACAATACATGGTCAGAATAACAAAAAAAATGCAGGTGTTTTTAGTCTCGAATAATGCAAAGAAAACCAGCACATATTGATTTCTATACAAAACAATACTAATGCTGTAACTTGAGGAAAGGTAATAAATCAATATCTGGTGGAATAACCCTGATTTTCAGTGATGGCTTTCAGGTGTCTTATCTCTCCACCATTGTTGTTGGATGACTTGATGCAGCTCCTGGCAGAAAAATTAAAGAAGCTCAGTAGTGTTGTGACCATCCATGTTCCTCCAGAAGTTTTCAAAGTGGGTTCAGGTCAAGAGATTGGGGTGGTCTGTCACCCACACCTTTACGAATCCAGTTGATGCCAGGAGCATTGACCTGATAGAAAAACTCATCCTCAGAGTTTGGGGAACATTGTTAGAACAGAAATCCAGTAGTTTTTAATGGGTATTTTTGAATTATAATTACTTTTACAGTACTAATAGCACTGTTTTTGACTATTGTAAGGAGACAGTGATAACCACAATAGTGATTTTTATACTTCATAAAGTATGGATCAGATATTTATTGAGCAGAAGAAGGCTTGCTTGTGTTGGAATTCAACAGAAACACAAAGGGAACGGCTTTCATACATGCAGACCTGCTGAATTCAGAGAAAATTGCAATGGTCTCTTATTTTTTTTCCAAAGCTGCATATGCACTGATTGTATTTACTGAACACCTTCAACAGTTTAAACTTGAAACACCTATTCCACCTTGTTTTTTTGTATTCATACTTCCATCCAGAGGGTCACTGTATGCTGTTTGTTTAGTGTTTTCCATCTTTATAGACTGCTGCCTGTCACTGCCAGATCATCTGACCATTTGCGAATGTGGTTGGCCAGTCTCAAGCAAAATTTATATGAGGGATGGTTCCTCACCAAGCCTGAGCGTCTGTCTCTCACCCGTGGCATTACACATCAGAGCAGAGCAGCAGGATACAGGGATTTGTGTGTTCATAGTAGAGGTAAGATCTTTAGGCTGAGCCCCACCCAGCCCGAAATTCGGATCGGGTCGGGCCTAAAATGTCAATCATTACGGTCGGGTCGGGCTCGGGCTTCTCTCTCGCTGACTTTTTTTTTTTTTCTCCGTGTAATTAAGCGAGTGCGCATCAAGATCTCTCTTTCATTCTCATTGTCTGGCCTCTTATTCTGTGTTTCAGCGTTATTTCGTTGCGTAAATGCATTTATCATGATAATAAAAATATGTAGATTATTTTAATCTTATAAAAATCTTGCGTTTTTTTTTTCTGCCGAAAATACTATGGGATACATTGAAATTTTGGGTTTGCTTCGGGCTCGGGCCTGCAACTCAAGTTAATTGGTCGGGCTCAGGCTGGGTCAGGCTTTAATGCCTTGCGGGCCTGGGTCGGTTCGGGCTGGATATTTTAGGCCCGATCTTACCTCTAGTTCATAGCCACTGGTTCGCCACTTTGAAAATAAATTCACAGCAAACTAATCAAGCCACGTACCATGCACATTGAGCTCAGTCAACTATTTGGGTGGTTGGTGCACAGAGCTTTTGACATAATCGGGGAGTAAACTACATATAATAAAAACAAAAAATTAATTAAAAAAAATACAATGTGCTGCAAGATAAGAACGATGTACATCAACTTAAAAAGATTTCCTAATATAATTGAGCTTCTTTAAACACTTTGAACTTGGATAGTACTGTTTTACAGGGTCTCCGCGGATCCTTAAAAAGTCTTAAAAAGTCTTATTTACAAAATCCGTTTTTTAAGGTCTTAAAAGGCATTATATTTCGCTATTTTTTATTAGTATGGCATTAAATTTCACTTGGGAGGTTTTAAATTTCATTTCATCTTGGTAGCCTACGGTAAATGAAAACCACATGCCTGGATTTTTCCGTGCTTATGTTATTTCTGCGTTGTTTGTTTTATCAAGAAGCTGAAAAGCACCGCTGTTCTAAATATTCTACTCGTTCTGGTTGAAAAGGTAGAGCCGTTGTATATGATCCACACCACAGGGGGCAGTGTTTTATGTTAGCCATGTAGTAGAACCATTGACGATAAAAACAGATGAGGAAGTCAAGGAAGTTGGAGCGCAAACTTGAACCAGAGATGTGCGGTTGAACTTTAAATTGAACGGAGATGGGGAAGTGTAAATTCCGTGATGAGTGGCTTGAAGATCAGCGCTATAATCGTTGGATAGCAAGATCAACTTCTGAAAATGAAGCGCGATGTAAGTTATGTCGCAAAGACATTAAATTAGGAACAATGGGCTGTAAAGCCCTGGACGCCCACATGAAAGGGGATAAGCACTCGCATTATGCTGCTAGTCAGGCACAGACAGTCCCAATACAAATGTTCGCCTCAACAATGGTCACAAAAGTGAGCACAATGTCAGCTCCAGTGTCTCCACGTCCCAGCACAAATGCTTTCGCGGAATTCGCCCCGACTGCTACGCTGAAGGCTGAAATTCAGAAAAAATCTGATGCACTAAAGCACATTTATCAGTAATGTGTTTATATTCAACTGTTTTTGTTTACATCATTACAGTATTGCTGTTCATCTTTTATTTTGTTCGCTGATGTTCACTGTTTGGTTACATCAGTACACTACTATTAACATATCACAAAGGCAGGCTGTTAACTGAAGATGCAATTTATTAAAACAAAAAAATTGAACTTCACCTGAACTTCTGAGTGTTTTTTAACGTATTTGTTCTGCTGTGATGGTATTATTTTTTATAATCAAAGGTCTTAAAAAGGTCTTAAAAAGCATTATTTTTACTTGTCAGAAATGTGCAGAGACCCTGTTTTACTGTATATGAGTGCTGTGTAATGGTCACTGTAGGTGTGTGTGTGGCATGTTTTCTGCAAAATTGTCACTTATATAAACCTACAAGTGTCACTGGAAAGGAAAAATTCCATAAAATATGTGTCAAGCAATGAATGATTTCAATCCACTAAAACAGGGTTATTTCAAAATGGCGATGGAAATTTTGCATTTCTAGAAAAACACATTGCAGTTCTTTTAACATCGCAATCTGGAGCTGATCAAAACATCGTTTCATATAGAAAATACCCTTTTTTTCAATATAGGGAATTAGAAATAAAAGGCCTGACCAATATAAATGTCCTTCAAGTAAAAGGCTAGTACCTCCTGCAGCTCTGCTAATATGTGTAACAGAACTGTGGTTTTTCAAAATAAAAGTCCCTTGCCTGTTTCATGTTTCCAGTGGGGGGGCAAATGTGGTTAGACTAAATACCCCAGATATTTACACCTATGGTCATAATAACTGAGCGCTGTTTTGTATTAACAGAATATGGCCACCCTCTGGCACAACACATCAAAGAACATGTGTTAATAGTGTTCTTGTGCAGAATGTAACACACAGTCAACACCAAGTGAAACAAGGCAAATATACTGAGCCCACAATTAATTTCAATCCTTTATACTTTAGTCTGAACTACAACAGAGTAAAAACTGAAACACAAAATACACATAATATGTTTTTGTATCACAAATAGAACACAGAACCAGAAACAGTAATTCAGAAACCATAAACCAACACAATCAATGTCACGGCAAAAGTGGTGGAGATTTAATCATGTAGCCCAATACCAACTTATGACAAGGGGAACGCTAATAAGACAATAGGTGCCAGGGGTCAGCTGCAATGTCGGCAACCCACCTGATCCATCTTGAAAGACGGGAGCCTAATGCACACGCGAGTCAGAGGGTCTCCTTGAAACCCCATGGTGGCTGGGCTGAGGTGAGATCGCGGGGTCTGGGTGCATGCGGGCAGCGAAATCAGTGGACCCTAATGGACTCGACGTCCAAAACCAGAGTGGGGGGGTGACGATCATTAATTTAAGACATCTATTAACTACAAAAATCAGGTATTTAATTTGGAGCTTCAAACAAAAATGTCAACAGAACAATCCAAATCAATTAAACCACATTAAAGAGCATGTTTAAGTAGACACAGGACCTGTCCTATACCAGAGGTCTTTATCGCTTCAACATATTCCCTTTATCTATGTATCTCTGCTCTGGTATCGGTGCTAAACACCAGTCTGTCTTCAGGCCAAGGAATCTATTTCAGGCTTATAAATAAAAGCGGAAACCAATTTGAATTGCAAAAATCTGTCATGAACCACAACATGAACAAAACTCAAACGAATAAACAGACAACGCTATGACAAAAATGTTATGTAAGCCTCTCTGGATGTTCCACTGAAAAAAGAAATGGAGAATGAGGGAAGAGGTGATGGAAGTAGAATAACTGTTGTTGTAGTAAAGGGAGGAATTCAGTTACATCATAAACAATGATCGCATGGATATTACAATGACAACTGTATGAACTCAACATGAACTGGGAGCTACAATAAACTTGTGTGTGCGTGTGCGTGTCTATGTATCATATTTAATTTCATTTATGTGTTTATTCGAACAGGTACAACAAAATAAGTAAAACATACAAAGTATTTAAGCAGAAATTAAAGCGACGCCTCTTTAGCATCCTAGATAACTGTACCTTGTTTGTAAGGGTGTAGGGTGAAGTTAAAACTTACGTAGTCCTACCCCTCTGTATTACTCAGTCAGAGCATGTATATACAACCAAAAAGAAAACAAAGCACATTAGAAAAAAGGGAAACATGCTCCTTGCTAAAGATTCATATTTCCATTTTTTGTCTTGTTTCCACTTAGAATGTGGTTTATAAAAAACTGTTTAAACTTTTGTAGTGATTTGCAGGTTTTCTGTTCTTCACTGCTGTTGTTTCACAGGTTGACTCCTTTAACTGATATACAGAGCATTTTTAAGTTTGTACATACACGCTGTTTTTGAACATATAAATTCCCCTCAGATTGTGTTTATTTTCCCTCACTTGAAACAACCCCTGGACACTTTGTGGTAACCGGTTTGGATTTGCTTTGTGCATTACTCGAATTGTTTTGAGGTCGATCAAATCCTTACATGTTAATGCCTTTAATTTGATGAAGAGTTTGATGGTTCTCTATAGGTGCTTTTAGTTACAATCGTTTTTGCTCTTTTTTGAAGTCTGAATATTATTTCTGTGTTTGTTTTGTATGTGTTCGCCCACACTTACACACAGTAGGTCATGTATGGGAGAATGAAGGAACAGTACAATGTGTACAGTGATGAGTAGGTTTCCCAGATATTTGACTTTGTTTAAGATTGCAATTGATTTTGCTATTTTGGCTGTAATGTACTGTATGTGTGACTTCCAGGATAATTTGCCATCAATTATGACTCCAAGAAATTTTATTTAATGTACTCTTTCTATTTCTATGCTATTTATCATTAATTTATTTTGTGACTTATTTGTCTGATTTCCAAATATTATGAATAACCAACTCACCTGCAAATGAAATAATTTGAAGTGTACTTGATACATATATCATTGATATAAAGAATGAACAACAATGGTCCCAGCACTGAGCCCTGGGGCACCCCACACTTCACTTTCTGTAGTTTTGATTTACTGTTATTGATCTGCACATACTGATTTGTATTGCTTATGTAAGTGAATATCCAGGAGAGTGCTAGGCCGTATTTTTGTAGTTTTATCAATAATAGGTCATGGTCATATCTTTTTTTGTCAGGTCTTTTGACCCTTGCTTTAAATTTCAATATGTATTGAAACTGGGCTGTCCCCAGGAATTCTAAGCAAAGAGGAACGCTGCCCCCACCCCACACACGCACACTACCCAGCCCTGGCACTGTGCGTTGTGCCCACCCCCCCCGCACAATATTCAAAGATGGTGGATGCCCCGAACCACCTCAGCTGACCCCTCTCAGTGTGAAGGAGCAACGGCTGTACTCTGACCTCCTCATCCTATTCTTAATAGTGCACCAGCCACCCTACAGAGGAAATTCATTTTGACCAATTGTATCCAGGATCTTGTCCTTTCAGTCATGACCCAAAGCTCATGACAATCAGTGAGAGTAGGAACGTGGACTGCCCAATAAATTGAGAGCTTTGCCTTTCAGCGGAGCTCCTTCTTTGTCACAACAGCCCGATACAATGTCCACATCACTGCTGACGCTCCACTGATCCGCCTGTCAGTTTCACACTCCATTCTTCCCCCATTTGTGAACACGACCCTGATATATTTCCTCCACTTGGGGCAAGAACTCACCACTGACCCAAAGAGGGCAGGTCACCTATTTCTGGTCAACAACCACGGCTATTTGACTATTATTATAAAAATATATGTAAAAAATATTTTAATAACAAAAAAAAAAATGACTTGAAGTTCTTAGCACATTTATTATCAGAAACAACCATAAAAGCATATAACAAAACTTTTCAAGATTGCAAAAATCTGGTCTCCAACAGTCAGTATCTATATACATGGCTTAATTTTTTCCCCCAGGTGTTCTTTATTGTGTGTGTGTGTGTGTGTGTGTGTGTGTGTGTATCTGTGTATCTAAGTCTCTGACAAGGTTCCTTTCTACATCTAATAGAATCTCACATTGCTACCATGTTAGTAAATGGTATATTCTAAGCCCTGTGAGATGATGTTGTTTTGATTTGGAGCTCTATAAATAAAATTTAATTAAATTATGTACCGCCAGAAAGGCCGGGATCTCGGCTCCGTGACACCATTTGAATTTTGTGGATAGTACAAAAGGTTGAGGAGTTAGTTACTTAAATGTTATACAGTGCTAAACATTGTGCCAAAAATTGCCACTAAAGAATCTCTCAAAGTCCCCCCAAAGTGTCATCTCACATCCACTGGCAACTTCACTTTGTATCTTTAACCCCTTTCACTCACACATAAAGTAAGTTTTCTAATTTCACAACACGGACTGGAAAACACAACTTCAAAACTCGCCCCGAAAACAAACATCTGAAAGTCAAGTGTGCATGTAAATAGTGTTAATTGTCCGAGGGAATGAAGTCCTGATTAGTTGCCAGCCCCCTTTGATTCTGTCCTTCAGCATATCAGCCTCTAATGTTTGAGCAAAGTGAAATATTTTAAAAGCAGCACCCAGTGTAAACAAAACCTAATTAAACAACATTGAAAATGTCTTTAGTCACAGCTCTTCAAATGTAATGAGTTTTATGAACCTATATTTAATACCAGGAAAGGCAGCTAAGCTGTAAATATTGCCTTGGGAAATTTTTGTCCTTTTTAACAGGTTTCTTACACTTTTTTGCTCATTAAAGGGCACCTTCCATCAGTTTTTCATTATTTTTATGATAATTGCCACTATAATTGAATACATTGTGCATTGGTTCTGTGTTAAAAAACACCCTGGTGCTCCTGTTTGAGGTGGTTGTAGTGTTCAGAAACAGTGGGTGGTGGCACAATGACAGGTTCTTCTGCTCTTCCTCACTGGGGTGGAGCTTCCGGGGGGGCTGGGAGGATGACATGCCCTCGCCTTCGGTACGGACCTGGGCTAAGAGGGGAGGCAGAGGCGCATACTCCAGACTGGATAATGGGCCCCTCCATTACTGTATAAACAACTATGTGAAACATGTGGGTTTATATATGAAGCTCCAGTCAGGGTTGGTAAAAACAAGATGTACTTTAGTAATATAGTTAGGTGGAAAATATGAATAAAAAGGTGTGTCCTCAAATTTACAAGTGGATCACCAATATTGTCTTCAGGTGTGTAAATTCATCGTTAACCGTCCACCCATGTCATCATCATTCATTTGTGAACAGAGTGCAAACTAGGTGGAGCATTTTTTAAGGACAACGCTAAACATAAGTTCATATAAACATAAAAATGGTGTGACAAAATGCAAAGAAAATGAAAAAAGACGGCAAGGAAAAGCCAAATTCCAAAAACTTGCAGGGCTTAGAGGTTTGAACATGGGTTTGTTCTGACTTATATATATATATATATATATATATATATATATATATATATATATATTTGTCCCTTTCATATATAGAATAGAACAGCCTTTGCAAAAGCTAGGCAGGGACCAATACATCGGCAAATAAGAATAGAGCATTTATAAAATGACAGAAAATTATAGAATATGAAATTCAACAAAAGTAAAATAAGTAAGAGGTGAGGGGGGGAGTCTTCATGCATTCATTCTCTGAGCCAATCAGAGACACCTTATTATGCGGAAGTACTGGTAAACTCTGTTGTTCAACCTCAAGTCATTTTTCTACCCTCCAAAAACAGCTTGAAACAAAGCAATGTTTTTTTAAATAGAACCAACACACAATGTATTCAATAGCAATGGTGAACACATCAATATTGATGAAATAACCATGGAATGACAACTTTAAAAATGCTGCCTGTTGCCAAGGATGTTGCAACAAAAAATAAGAAAAAAAAACGCATCAGAAAAACTGCTGCATTATGCAATTACTAATCTAGACAATTAGTAAATATATTACATATAAATAAAAGTTTCACTTTCCTGGGTCTCACGAGGATATGAACATTAAAAGACTAATTCCATAGGGAAGTGAGAGGAACAGAGTCTGGAGGGTGAGGCGGGGGGGATAAGAGGAAAGGCGAGAAACGTAAGGTGAAACAAACAGAGTGAGGTGGCAGACAAACGATAAGAGTCTGAGACAGAACAAGATAGAAAGAGTGAGTTTCTTCTCAGAGCTCATCAGTGAAGGTCAACAGCCTGCCGTCGCCTCTAAAAGCAACTCTTACTGCCGGCACCCTCTGTGCTTGTTTCCCAACATGAGCTTGGCTGAGGCTCTTTCTCTGTTTTGATGTAACACAAAGACAAAACATAAAAATGCAGGTGGCTCCAACCAAAGAACGCCAACTTCTAAAGGGAGTGGGTTGAAAGTCTCCAGAGTTTGCCGAGGTCCCTGGATCAGTATTTGTTAAATGTCAGCACTGCGGCCAATTCAACTGTTGTGTGCACTTAAAAGAAAGCATCTGTGGATGTGTGTGTGATGAAAAGAGGCAGAAAAAGCTTCAAAATACGGCTTTTCCTCTTTTCTGAAAATGTGAAACCATGCATAAATAATTGTCTAAAGACAGAGAGGAACAGCTCTCAAGCAAACTAAATAAAGAAATAAATCTTCAGATTGTGGAGTAGATATGAGAAGATGTTCAGATTGATAGAGCTGCTGTGCTCTGCTTCCAAAATAATGAATCCTCCTGCATGCCCCCTGGGTTTGTGTAATTGGAAACTTTAGGGGGTTTCTCTGCATTTGCAATATAAATGCGTTGGTTTGATTTTACTCTCACCGAGGGATTATAGGGTTACTAAAACGTGGGTCATGTTTCCATGGTTTCATTATTATTACATCTGATGAATTTCTATTCATCAAAATCAGCGGTGTTTTTCACAGCTCTGTTAAATTCACAACAAAATCTGTAGAGGTAAACAAACACAACACACCGCAGGCAAATTGTCTTAAATGTTTTGAGATAATATCGAAACTGAATGCCTAGGAAATAAAAGATTGACTACTTTCATTTGTTGGGCTGAAGGTCACCTGCATATACTTCATGTCAATACACAACAAACTAAACTAAAGCATTACATTGTCATAACAACAACTTTAATATGAAAGCATATTTATATATATTTATATTTGTGAACAGAAATCTGATGGAATTTGGTAATGGCAAAGAATAAAAAGTAAAATAGAAAATACCATATCATTATGTTCTAAATATTAATATATATAAAATAAATATTATCTTCTGTCCATTTTTCTTCAGTCTTTTAACATTCTGTTCTACAAATAAACTAGAAAAGCACTTGGAGAGTGCAGACCTCTGCCCCAAATAATTTATATCTACAACAGAGTTATAATAGTTTTGGATTTTTCATTATAGTTTTAGTTAGTTTTGACTGTAGATATATTAAAGTGAAAGTGGAAAAAAATTGCAGGCAGACTGTGTTTCACTTAGAAAACACCGGAAATCAGATTAAAGACCCCCACCGGCCCAACTGCACCAATACTCAACATGGTGTGGACCACTGGACACAACTGTGTAGGCTGTCTAGGCACCGATACCAGCAGTTTTTTTTTTCTATTACTGGTCAAACACCAACCCACTATCCTCCGCAGCCCACCAAGAAAAGTCCTGGTACTCCCAATGGCCAGTCCAACCCAGGTCATATTTCATGATTATCAGATTTGAGTCATTTGGACTTTTAGAGACTTCGCAGTGAATGTGGAAACACCCATCTTCTACAACATTAATTCAACAATAAAACTTATGGAGTTTGATGAATGGCAGTGAAGGAAGATGCTTGTTTTTATGTCAAGCTGTCAAGCAAACAAGTTTGCTCCGCCACTTTTTTCAAGTTTGTGCAGCTACAGTGGCACCCTCTTCTCTTGTAGATGATAATGCTAATGCTACTTCACATTCACTGCAATGGAGGAGGGGCTGGGGGGAGTGTTACCTGCATTCTGTGGGTTGGCTTAACCCCACGTGGGTGACGCCAATGTCCAAATGACGTAATGTGGACAGGCATTTTCTATGTTGCTCATTTCTCTGTGTTTTCTATGAATGGGAAATACAGCCAGTGGAGCTGACCAGTGCAGCCTCACTTGCTGACCAAATTCCAGTATCTGACGCACAAAGTGTCCCTCAGTATCTAATTGAGACGCAGTCACAATATGTGACGCTCAGTGACCTAACCCTGAGGGATACCTTGCGCGTCGGATATCGACGTTTGGTCATGGTGTCAGAGCGCGTCGGATTTTGACACACTGGGAGTGAGACAGTGTTGAGGTGACACAACGCTTTCCAACACAGCAGATGTTGGTAACTCGGGGTGACCCACCAGATTCCAAAAGGAGCATGGAAAAGTGGTTTTCAGCGGAATGTCACTTTTAATACAATTATTTTTGGTGTGAGTGTTGGTTTCAATTTATTGGTGGGTGTAGGTCTGAGTGTGTCCCATTCCCTGTGCTCATATGAACATATGTTGGTTGATCAGAGGACAGAAACAGCTCACATTATACTGTGTGTGGGTTGCCTGAGCTCTGAAGGTTGCATGTGTGGTGTGGTTGCAGCAGCTCTGCTTTGCACCCGAGTGTGTCTGAACATGCCTGTGTGTGGTGTGCTTGAAGGCTGAAAAGTGCCTCTGGTTCACATGGGAACAAATGACAGGATCTGGTTTACTGAGCCTATCTCTAAAAAGATGAAAGAAACCAAACTAGTGAAAAACACACAGAGGAATTAGAATCAAGGCTGTGCCAGACCTCCCACCATGACTCCTCTGCAGTGTCAGATGGCCAGTTGATGGTCACCAGTTTTTACTCAGCTCCTCTTCAGCAGTAAGGAGCTGTCACAGTCATCCGAGTTCACCACTACTTAAAAATGTGTCAAAAAATCCAAACCGAATTAGAGTGCAATATTAGAAACAACATACTGTACATTCATTCATTATCTGTTCCCGCTCTATCCTCACTAGGGTCACTGGAGCCAATCCCAGCTACTTCAATTCAATTCAGTCTTATTTGTAAAGCCCTTTATGACAAGGATGCCTCTCAGGGCTTTACAGAATTAGTTGGATAAGAAAACAAATAACAGTCAAATACTTAATGGTGAGGGTGGGGTACACCCTGGACATGTCACCTGTTTATCGGATATATAGGGATAAAGAACAACTCACTCTCACAGTCACACCTATGGGCAATTAAATTTACAGATTAAGCTATCAGTCCATGTGCTTGGGTGGTGGGAGGAACCCAGAATACCCACAGAGAACCCATACAGACATGCAGAAGAATGTGTAAACTGCACATAGAAAGGACCCAGCCACCCATTGAATTGTGTTGGAATCAAGACCAGGACTTTCTTGCTGTGAGAAAAACATGGGAACAACAAAAACAACCAAATCAGTGACTCCACAGTCGACACCTGCTGCAGTTTGACTCCCCAACTAAAAATCAAGGACTGAAAATGTTGGATTAATACGACCAGTTACCTGGAAATCTCTACTGTTTAGGTCTGGTCTTGACAATGTAAGCAAAAGAAAATCCTCCAAAAACACTGTAACCAGGATGTCAATTGCAAACACTGCATTATAACTCATATCAAGTGACAAAAGCACTCGAAGACCACAGTCCTCGGCCAAGGCAGATAAAAAAAAAACAAGATAAGAAAGTACAGGACTTTATTGATGCCATCCTGGGGAAATTACAGTTTTAGCAGCAGCAAAGATATCAAATTCAAAGTATAGAAAACATAGGTGTGTTCCAAACTTTAGCCAAAGATGATGACAAAGAATACACAATACTTATTGTTAGCTTCATGGCATAATTTCTTTCTTTCTTTCTTTCTTTCTTTCTTTCTTTCTTTCTTTCTTTCTTTCTTTCTTTCTTTCTTTCTTTCTTTCTTTCTTTCTTTCTTTCTTTCTTTCTTTCTTTCTTTCTTTCTTTCTTTCCTTCCTTCCTTCCTTCCTTCCTTCCTTCCTTCCTTCCTTCCTTCCTTCCTTCCTTCCTTCCTTCCTTCCTTCCTTCCTTCCTTCCTTCCTTCCTTCCTTCCTTCCTTCCTTCCTTCCTTCCTTCCTTCCTTCTCCTTCCTTCCTTCCTTCCTTCCCTCCCTCCCTTGTATATTGCCATGTCTGCATATAATGAAACAGCAGTTTTAGGGTAACAAAGTTTCACAGATATCCCAATTTGGCCACACATATGATATCTGTGTATCTCTGATGTGGACATCACTCAAAAGAATGAACTTTTTCACGTTATTTACAGTTTCCCAATATGAGCACACATTTCCATGGTCACTCCACTCTCTTTGTACATCTGAATATGAACGTGGAAAAGGGCATACTGCACATTTTTAGGCGTACGCACACTTTGTAAATGAGGTCCCTGGGCAACAGAGGAAGAACAGAATAGTTCAAGTCTAAAAAAGGAAGTTCTGAGTTAAGGTTAGTTTAATACAAGATGAAGAAGAGAGTTTAAGGCTTGGTACACACTTAAAGATTACCAGGCTGTTCTTGCCCCAATTGTCCCCTTTCCTGACTAAAGATGGCCAACGTCAGATTATCTTGTGTTATATAACATTATTTTACAAAATGATCCTGTGGTCTGAAGTTTTTTAAGAGTGAATTTCTCCCAATAATCGGCTCTGAAGCAGATCAGGGCCAACAACCGTAAATATTAAAGTTGTTCAATATTTTCAATGAAAAATCAGGGTGGTTGTGTGGGCCGACAACTGCCAAGTGGAGTGCTATACGGGTTTACTTTTTGAAATCCACATTGGCTACATTAGACCTGCAATCCAACCTGACTTGTGATTAAACATATTGCTACACAGTAAGTCACTTTTAAGGGCTTTTTTTTCTGCCTAAAATGCACACCATGATTAAATCTCTAATATGTGCAGCTCAATGATATCTGTGGGTGGATATAAACAGACATGAAGCTCACTTCAAAATAAAACAAACGTGATGTGCATCCTCACTACTGCCAAATAAGATGATTATAATTGATGAATTTCCTGACAATTATTTTCATCTTCAAATGAAAATATTCTCCATTTTTCTTAGATCATGTTTGCTCATGCAAATTTTCTGTCTTGGAGGGCTACATTCTAAATCAGTGTTGCGAGGGAATTGTGGTGTGTTGTGTTGAGATTATTGTAGCACACCACTCGCAGTGCCATTAAAGCTGTATAATATGATGTATAATAATAATAATAATAATAATGGATTAGATTTTTGTAGCGCTTTTCAAGACACCCATAGTGCTTTACATTATTGAGCTATTATTCATTCTCTCATCACATTTAGGGACTGTGGTTCAGTTGGTAGACGGGGTCGCCCAATGACCAAAAGTTTGGCGTCGTGGCTCTGGCTGTCTACATGTTGAAGTGATCGTGAACTCTGACTTAGGGTCCCAGTAGGACTGACAGAACCTGAGAACCCTACTGGTGTAGGAGTGCGTGTGTGTGAATGGGTGAATGTGAGGCGAATGTAAAGCGCTTTGAGAACCATGAAAGTGGAAAAGAACTATATCAGTGCAGAACATTGACCATTTACATGCACCCTCTGGTGGTGTTGAACTACCTTTATAGCCACAGTTGCCCCAGTGCAGACTGACAGAAGCGTGGCTGCCATTTTGCACCTACGGTCCCTACCCACCAAATATTCATACACCAGTGTGGGTGACACTGGAAGGAAGAAGGGTGAAGTGTCTTACCCAACGACACAACGGAATGACTAGGATAGATTCGAAATCGAACTGCCAACCCTTTGGTTAATGGATAACCTGCTGTACCATATGAACCATGGCTGCCCAATTTTTGTCTTCATATAAATATCGCAAGTAAAATTTTTAAATATATATTTTTTTGATTAATCCTCACTGATATTTTTATCTTATTTTCATCTCGGGTAGTTTGAACTCTGTGTTCTTACTCTGTGCATCATTTTTTTCATTCTGCAGTGCATCTGTGATGTAAGGTTGCTGAATGACAAATAAACTGATTCTGATTCTGATGTGTGGGGTATGGAACAGAAATCGATTTGGAACATCCTTAGGTGTGTACCCCGCCCCACCTTAAATGCACTGAATGCAGATGTCATTCTCCATATTGACTTTTGTCTATAATTGTTAGACTCATTTGCATGTGTGCGTGTGCTTCAGGGTGGAGTGGATCCAGGTGTGGCACGCTGTTGATTGCCACAGCTGTTCCTCATCATCCCACCTGAGGGATCACTCTTATCTGCACTGCCAACCTACACTCTTTGTCAGATTGTCATGGTAACCCTTGTGGTAGCTATCATCTGACTTCTGTCTTTCTGCTGGATGCGTCTCTGTCTCCATTGTCCCAGATCCCAGTCTGACTGCCCTTTAAATTTATCCTGTTTTTCATTAACTCGTCGTGTCACCATCACCACATACCCACAGTCAGTATTGCCTTCCTCCAGTTTTTAATGGATCCTGTTGGTTTGAAATTATTATTATTTCTCTATTCCATTCAACATCCGGAGATCCAGTAACATTTTGTTTAATGTAACAATAATTGTCATTTATTTTTCATCTTGCTGTGCTTAAAGGTCCTGTACAGAGACTTTGTTTAATGTGAATTGTAGTGACATCTTCAGCTGGAATCAGAAGTGTTTTTAAGGGACAAAGATGCTGCGTCACAAGAGCACTTGTTCTACTGTCGTAATGGCATAACGCTGGGTAAAGGCCTACATTTGTTTTGAAGCAATTGAATGAAGAACAGATCCTCTTTACAACTCTACATTTCCTTTTTAAACACAGCAACTTCCCAGATGCTTCCCAGCTGACATGAGACAAGTAAACTTTATAAAGTATGTTTATAGTAGAAAATGAAACCTTACTTGGCTTCTACGTCCCTTTTTCTCTAGCGCTCCAGACTGTTATTCACAGACCAGAGTTGTAATAGTTTTGGATTTTTCCATTATTGTTTAGTTTTAGTTGATTTTGACTTTGTTTTCTCTAATCCAGTTAGTTTTATTTAATTTTTAGATCAGGTTCGCTAGTTTGTATTGATTTTTTTTTCTGAATGCTTTGTTTATTATTAGTTTTTTTATTCTTATCTTTTATTATACTCTCCATCCTATTCAAAGAAATGAGTGAGGCGTAGATCAGCTGGGTCAGGTTGAGGTGGGTCATTGACTGAGCAGAGACACAAACATATGTACAGTATAATGTATAAATTCCCTATAGCATGTTGGGGGTGTTCCAGTTCTAGCCATTTTGGGCAAACACACATAATCCAGCCAGCCAACAGTAACGCAGATACAAACACATAGAAACCAGCTAACCAAGAGTAGGTTATAAATATTGTAAAAAAAAAAAAAAATAAAAAAATATCAATCAAATTATAATTTCCATATTCATATTCTAAGGATGTGAATATGTTTTTTGGTATTTATATGTGCGCTTCACATTAGCTGATATAATTGTGGAATTTCTCCCATAGTGGAATAAATAGTCTTACTGTATTCTACACCCTTCACCCATTTTTCTTCAAAAGCAGACATTAGGTTATCTCTGATGTTGTTAATGCTACATGAAAGGTCGTTGTGGAATATATATAGAAATTGTGCTTTCACGAAGACAGCTCTTATCTCTGGCTAGAGTAGGACAAGGTCCCCTTGGGCGGCAAATGCTTTTTTGGTTATATGATTATCCAGCTTATTAATAATTAAATTCCATAATCTAACCATTTCACATTTCCTTTGAACTGAACCAGGAATGCAGCCCATGTCACCCTGCACTGGCAAAACTGGAACAAACTTATGAACCCCAAGAAAGCAGTGGATTACTTTGTTTTCAACAGTATTTAAAGCTGGACATTTAATACTAGTGGTGCTCACTTTCTCCATTCATCCAATTTCTGACTATGAACCATATTTGAAGTCATTATTATAATGATAGCTGTGACTTTTTTGTTTATTAAGTTGGTACCAAACTTATCCAGGGTTAAAGGACGGTGTGCTGGATTTTATAGTGACTGTCAAAGCTTGAGACATATATTAAAAACAAAACAAAAAAACCTTCATTATACAGAATAATGAACCCATCCTTGTAAGATATTTAATATTATGGTCAACTTGAAGTTAATATTTTACATATTATCCAACATTTAAGTATTCTACTGCTTCATATAATATAAAGATTTTGTATGAGAGGCAAATACTGAAGCAAAATTTTGGGCAAACATACATAAACCAAACAGCCATTTGTAAAACAGATACAAACACATAGAAACCAGCTAACAAAGAGTAAATTATTAATATTGTAAATATATAAAGTACTGTAAAAAAAAAAAAAAAAAAAGGGGGGGGATGGCAAGGGTGGGGGGGTGAGAGAAAAAAAGGGTAAAGAGTCATGTATATGCATGAGTACATATGTATATGGATATATATTTATGTATTTTTTGTTTTTCTTTTCTCTACCTGTTTTGGTATCATGAATTGTGAAGCTTAAGATGTATGGTAGGTGGGCATTAATAAGCTTTGCTGTTGCCTGAGCCTTTTTCAGTCAAATTCTCTATTGTTCTCTCTCTCTTTTTTGCTGCTTTGAAGTGAATATATGACTGAAATAAACTAAACAAAAAAAACCAAACTAAATACCATTTGCCATTTGCCAATACTTTTTACTTGTGTAAAAGTACCAGGCTACATTCCACTGTGTTAGTAGAGCATGCTGAACAAATAAAAAATAAATAAATGGATGTTGTTTTTCCCCCATAACCTTAAAAGACAGCTTCTCTTGTATTATGTGTAATACTTGTGTTTGTGTTTTAAGTCACTATTCGTACACGTCATGTCTCATCATTACTCCTGAGCTTCATACACTAATGCGAATACCTCAAGGATCACCATATAAAAGAGAAACACTTTGCATTAAAATTGTCAGCATGGTGGAACGGCGGTCTATTCATTCAGGTTGAATAGTTTTTTTTATCCATTTTACTGTATTTTGTATTTTATTCATTGTACTGTCACCATACTGTGCTGTATATGAATAATCATATAAGGAAATAAAGGAATGCTCTCGGAAAATACTGCATAAAAGAAAATATAGTAAACACTATTGTGACCACTCAAAGTCATAGTGATCATTGTATTTGTAAAACTGTGGTTACAGTGCTGCTTATGGCTGTACATTTAGTTCTCATTGGTTGGCTTGATTATACTTGACATCGAATAAGTCACATATATTCAAGTGTCATCCTTTCCCTTAAAATGTTGCCATTCAGGGATATGCAAATTGTAGTACAGATAGTCTTGGAGGTACTCTATCGAAGCGGTAGGGAGCCAACATTACCTTTCAAGGGCACCTTTACAATAGGAAAACTAGGAATAAAATATATTGAGTTTTTTTTTTCTTTTCTATTTCCTCTCACCAAGTTTTTTCCCTGTTGGTTTGCAGCTGGTAACCTTATGGTTGAGAGGTTGGCACATGCCCTGAGGCACCTGCTTCATTACTTCTGTTCAGCGATCTGGACTGTGTACGATCTCAGTGATACATCAAATCCAAAAGTAAAGCCCCAGGACAGTACTTCAACTGAGGGGATTCAGCCCAAAGTCGGTAATGTCAGATTTAATCATCTTCACTCACGGGAGATGAACATTGTCCAAGATTGCAGCCTGCTATCTAAAATCTAAATGTGAATCATGGAGCTTTTGTGAAGAGCTTTTACATTGTTTGACCTTGCAGCTGAAGCAGAGGCTTAGAGAGGAGACAAAATAATAACAGTTTATTCTGCAGCGCTTGTATCAGTAATTGTTCTGACAAGGAGAAGTGGGGGAAAGTGATGAAGAAAGGGCGCTAGAGCAGATGAAATGGAAGAAAACAAAGGTAAAATGTATGAATATAGTCACTCTACCATCTCATTATGCACTGTGGAAATGGAAGTAAACGCACCAAGTAAATAGAGGACAATGTCATCCTCTAACATTGAAAATACTATGGATACACACTTTGTTCTACTAATTACTGGGAAATCGTTTCCATCACTCCCAAGATTATGATCTGAATTTTCAATGGCATCTATATTGTTCTCTGTCTTTGAAATAAATTAATCTTTAACTCTCACATGGTACACTTGAGCGGTCGTTTTTCAATGACCATATGCTATTTTGGGAGAAGCACCACACCAATTTCTAAAAACGGTTTATATATAACATGACCAAGTGCACATTGATTGCTCATAAGTGTACATTTTAATAACCCAAATACCTAAAGGAAAGCACACAGAAATAAACATGGATGGTTATCTCATTTTGGAAAGCACCTTGTGCAGCTTTTGGTGTTGTAAGGTGCTATATAAATAACATTTGATTGATTGATGCTAGTGAAGTTCGCTCAGACGATGTAGTGTCTTTTTCTGAAAGTGTTTCTGAAGGTTTTATGTCTTTTTGTACTCTGCCAAGGAATTTGGGGAGAGGGGGCTGATCTGTCTTGGTGGAGTCTGTGCTCTCGGAGTGCTTTTCTAGTTTTGTGATGTCATGGGTAAGTTGTTAAATAGAACGGAATAAAAGAAACGTGACTTTTGCTATTCCTACAAGTGTAAGAGAAGGTTTACATATATCTTAGTGACCCCTTTATTTCAGGGGTCACTAATCCTGGTGCTCAAGGCCGCTATCCTGCATATTTTAGATGTATCCTTCTTCTAACACACCTGATTCAAATGATAAGCCTGCCATCAAGCTCCGCAGAAGCCTGATAACGACCGTCAGGTGTGCTTCAAGAGGGAAACAACTAAAATGTGCAGGATAGCAGCCCTCGAGGACTTGAATTGGTGACCCTTGCTTTATTTATTTGTATGCTTGTTTGTTTTTACATGGTAGATTTATACTTTATATTTAATAAGAGTGAGCAAAAAGAGAAAAAAAAGTGAATATAAATAACAATACACTACCAGTCAATAGTCTGAACTCACCTTTTCATTTAAATGGCATGAGCTGGACCATATGTGCTGGGCATCACTAAGACTGTTGGAAAACATTTCAGGTGACTACCTCATAAAAACTCATCGAGAGAATGACAAGAATCAGCAAAGCACTATGAAAAGCAAAACAAGGCTATTTTTAAGAATCTAAAATTTAATGTGGACCTTAGCAAACTACTTTTATCAGTTGTTTGGCAGTGTTTGCGGCTGCTACAACATGCAGTGATCGCTCTTGAGAGAAAGTAGCTCCAACCAATTATGAGGTGTGACTTTTTGTTCCGTAAAGGTTTTATTATGCAAATAAATCACTCATTTGAACACATAGTTTTTTTTTTAGAAGAAACCCGTTTTATTTAGTTAACCACAAGAAACATGCCAGGACTACTTTTGCTTTGACCAAAGCCAGACCAGGACTGGGCTCACAGGACACTGTTGGGGGTAAGTCACTGTGTGTGCACCAGAGTAAAGACGCTGATGCCATAGAAATTCATCTGAAAAATACCAAATTATCCCTTTAAACCCTGGGCCATTTGTTTCCAGTGAATGTTTTCAAGGTAACACAAAAAATGTATTAGCCAATAGTAGAAGCTTTGTTAATTTAAACCAATTTCTGATCAGAAAACGGCTACAGTCATGGCCATCACATCATAATGCGACCTGTGTTTTTGTTCTTCATCCCATCTTTGGTGAGTTTTAGCAGTGGATAAATAATACTTGTACAGTTGGATCTGATGAGTGTTAGCTTAGTGCTGTAAAGTTTGTCATATTGGTCCATTTTATTATTCTCAGATTGTTAGCTTGGTTTATATATTTGACATTTTAAATATTTGCTGTTTGGAGTATGATCTGTTGTCTGACACATGTTTTTGGTTAGCTTATAGCTGATATTCTTCTGGTTATGTAGAAGTACAACATGTGTACAGTACATAGCTACAAGTGTCATATAGTATTACCATGGCAACACAGATGGAACTGTGGCTGCCTGTGATTCTGGATTAATTTAAGAGCTATCTGTTAGTTGGGGCTGTGGAAGTCTATTCCTTACTTGATGTATTTTTTTCTATTATTCTACGGCCCTCTAGAACGTCCCGTTCACTTTGAATAACGTCAGCGGGCGGATTTTTTTAGATAACCGCCCGCTGCGCCGTTAATGCCCGCTGCCCATGGCAACGGGTTTTGTCACTTCAGATTCACTGTACCATATCACTCCGCAGGTAGTTCGGCCACTTTTAAAGTAAATATTAGCTTCGTTGTAACTGCTAGCTTATCTAATGTTAACCAATCCTGATGTTATCCTGACCGTAGTCAGGAAATTAGGGGACATTGCCGTCCTCATCTCGTACAAAATCTCCAGGGCCGAAGTAAGTATTTTACCCCTCGGTTAACTCCTCTATGTTGGTTTTTAGAAAACAAGGAGCGGTTTCAGTGAGCTTCGTTTTCAGTATTTATTTGCAGGAACGGTACAACACCTGCTCCGGTCGCCGACCTGACTGTGTACATCCGTCTTTCTCTTTTCTCTGCCTAAAACTCTCTGCACCCCCCTTCTGTCTGCCCCGCCTATTCAACAACACTAGTCTGTAAGAGTAGTGACAGTAAAAAACTGTAATAACCCGTAGAATAAGCGGGATAATACATGGAACACGAGTTACTATCGAAAAATATAAGTAAAAAAATAAGTACCTCGTGTTCCATGTATTATCCCTTGCTAATACCAGTCCTATCCATCTACCAAAGGTATTGGTGACCTCAATCCACTGCAGGTCATGCATTGATTTATACACCTCGATTCGATGTTTCAGGTGCAGCTTCATTATACAAAACAGTAACACACGTTTTCTAATTTTTTCATCTTCCGCCATGTGTAAATTTTCACCTTGGAACTAATTTGGAATATTTCAAGTGCATTTTTAGCCATTCTTGTCTCAGCCTTGGATGAAGAGACCTTGGTTTAGACATGTGCTCATCCTGTAATGGTTTTGTTTCAGTCCCTTAAAATCTTGATTCAGTCTGATCTTGGTTTCATTGGTTTTAACTATAATATAGGGTGAGCACTGCTCATGGCACAACTCTGATCTTGACTAAGCATTTAAATGTGTAAATAACATGAAAACCTCAAATACACAAATGAGAATATATGATAGATTGAAATGAATCCTACAATCCTACTGACAAAATGCTTTGCTTTGACAGAAACAATGTCAACCACTGAGAGAACTGCAGTAGTTAATATCTTGCACTCTTTTGCCCAGAATAACTCAGAATATATGGAGCATCTAGCAGCAGTGAGCACCCTTGCATGTTAATGGTGGCAAAACTTCTTTTTCTGGTAAATGAAAACTGAAAACACCAATTTAGGCCACTTGACACATACAGGCTCCTCTGACGATAGGGAAATAATTTTGCACCATGAATAATTTAGCTGTAATGGACTTAGTGTGATTAATAATTTCTGCACATTACCCTGTTCAGAATCTGTTAGATCATTTTCCAAGTGTATTAGAAATTTCCTGAATCAGCCTTTTGTGTGTATGTGTTGAATATTTGTATGCACGTTGTGTCATCCTCTATGGTGAGAAGTCATGGAGGATGAGATAAAATGCTCTCGCTGTCATTGTTATTTTTTCACTGTCATTCTGCCTTCTGCTCTGCTCTTTTCTTATCAGTTCCTCCGTCTGCAAGCTCCTCTCTGGTTTTTACTCTTCATTTTATCCTCCAAGTTCACAGCCTGTTTTTCTGTTTTCTTCTGAGGTGGAGGTGATTAGTTGCTGAATTTCCAGGTGAAACCGTCAGACAGGAAAACATGCTAAATTGTGAAACCAAGTAGAATTTATACTAGTTTTACCCCAGAAGAAAAACATGTCTAAATACTGCATCTCCAGTAAATCCACAATTGTTTTCTTTTCTGCCACTGTAAAGTCACTTATGTGACTGTATTGTTCTGTCGATGAGATGTTTTCATGTTCATTTTTATTTCAGATTCAAGTAGATGGACACATTAACTGAAAAAAGGCAGTTCTCCAATGTGAGTCTGTAGCTTGAGAATAGAACTAAAGAAAAGCTTCAGTCCAACCTGGTGGGAAATGTACTATGTTTACCAGGCTTCCTCTGAAGGAAAACTTTTGATTAGAGGTGCTAGCATTTATTTTATTTAATACATTATTTGATACACTCCTAAGTTCATCATCTGGAAGATTTTAAAGGTTCATGAAGCTGTTTACATCTATGCTTGATCTTTAAAATATCTATTTTAAATCTCTGATGATATCTGTAAATAAATTCAGCCTGTGCATTTTACCCATACACAGTTTATAGCATTAGCATTAGCACATAAGATGATTTAGCTACAGTGAGCACCAGCTGTGACAGAATTAACCCCTATAGAGCCTAACTGATATTGGATTTTTGGGGCAGATGCTGATACTGGACTGATATCAACTGACACTGGACTGATACCCTTTAAATATATAGGCAGGCTGTACCACTCTATAAATACGCTAATTGCACAATTAGTAGATCCAAGTCGTAGCTCTGTTAGGTACTTGTCTACAATCTGGGAGCACTGGTATGAGTCCCTTCATTAGCTTCTCTTCTCTTTTTTTTTAACATTTATTCATTTATTTATTTATTTATTTTTTAATGTTTGTATGTATATGAATGTGAATTGTTTTTGTATAATTGATGTTTGTATTGTGATTCCCTTGTGGGCCTTGAGCCTGTAATATAGTTTATAATTAAGGTAATTAAGGTAATTGTGGATTAACAGTTCCATAAATCTAACATAAGATTATTATATCCTGGGTAAATAAATGTTATTTCATATATTGGTTATGGGTCGATATATATATCGACAAAACTTTCCTGATATCTATTCTATACATCTATTCTGATATCAGACTCATATTTGATCCCTGGGGAACAACAGGTTATAGATGTGGTAGTTTTTATGCTGGGGAGAGCAGACTAATGACAAAGATCTGAGTCTATACAGGGTTCATACACATGTCATACAAATATCAAGAATATCTGTTTATAAAATATTAATTTTAGTATTCAAAGGCTTATACTGTCATTTAGATTTTTGCTCTCATAGTTGTGAAAGTCCTGATGGCAGTGCTAGGCATGTTGCTTAGACTATACAAACAAACCCCACCATATTGTTTAAATGAAGTCATTCAAATGTTCTCAAATTGGTTTAGCTTTATCCAGGCCCTATCTCTCTGTACTTAAATATAGTACTTATGTAACCCTCTTTACCCTCTCATTCTTGATTATTGTCATTCCTTCCGTCTATGTGCTGTCAACCTCACTCTGTAATTTGTCCTAAACCAACAACCTCTGCCAGGTAGTTTTCTTCCTAAATTTCTGATTATGTTGAGTGATCTAAAAAAAAAAAGTTGACAGTTCCTGTAAACATGCATAATGCTCCAAATTGCCAAAAAGGGCTGGCTGAAGGTTAGACCCAAGAAATTAATTTGGCACACATAGGTCGACACTGATCTGTGACGCACTCGCAGTAGGACGCAATATGACTAGAAGCACCTTCATACCCACATGCTTTTTTTTTTTTTTTTTTTTTTTTTAAGAGGATTTCATTCAGGGCAAATTAGTTTCTAAATCCCTGTTACTTGTAAAATTCACACGAGGAAGAAAGTTAAATATGTAGTGACAAGAAATGCTTGTAAACAGAAAAGTAGAAACCCATTCCTGAGAGAGCTTTGGCTGGATGAAGTACGCAGGTAGGCGTGGATCATAAATGCCAACTGTGTGGAGAAGAGATGTAAATTTGAGTGTGTGAACGTGTGCTTATGTATTCCATAAAGACATGCAAATAGGAAGAGTGTGCTATGGGACTGGTAGGTGATACACAAAATGTCATGCATCAGGAGAAAAAAACAGCCCCTTGTGTTGTGTTTTGGCTCTCTCGAAATGTCTGCATTCTAGTCTTTGTGTGTGGAAATATCACATTAACATGCGCAGAATGGCAGCAAAATAAACAAAAAATAAATAAATAAAAGCACCTTCACCTGTGAGAGAGATAGAAAGCACATAGCAGTTCTTCAAAACAACTGAAAGATATCACCCCATCACAGTATAACTGACGTATTCCATTTCTTTATCATCTCAGTTTCATATTGTATTTTGCTAGCTCTGATCACAACATCCTTATTTTATATCAGTACTGTGATCACGTATGACGATTTGTGACTTTTACAACCAACATTAATCCATAAACCTTTATACTAAAATCACAACTGTTCTTTACATTACAGACAGCTAATAATATGGTATTATGATAATTTTCATGTAATTTCATGGTAGTAATGACTTTATAACCACTTATATCAAATTCCCATTCAGTTTCCAGTGCAATTACTCTGGAGTTTCCAGGTCATAGTGATGCAAACAGCTTTCATTTCAAGGAAAATACAATGGTAAATATTTGACATTAATCTGTAGTTACTGAAATGATCAGTCCAGGATTGACTTGATTTTGTTTAATTACTTGAAAAACAAGGAGCTAGTTTCCAGGAAAACACACAGCATAAGGGCCGTAAAATGCATTATCACTTGTTTCCACTCGATTACTTGGTTATTACCAAGAAAGAGACCAAATAAAGTCAATACAGTAGTAAGATGGTAAAAAAGACATTATGTGCCTGTAACTACGCTGGAACAAGTTAAGTTATGTAATGGAAATGACATAGTGTCAGAGATGGAAAATATTCTATTTCCTCTTCCTACTTAATTACCTAGCTGTGTTGATAATTATTGCCATGAAATTACATCAAAATGACCATAGAAATGTCCACATTAATGAAAGCTGTTTGCATCACCTATGAACTGCAAAGTCGTTGCACCGGAAACTTCGTGCAAATGAGTTATGTAATAAATGGTTATAAAGGTATTATTACCATGAAATTACATCAAAATTACCATAGATTCACCATCTTATTAGCGACCCGTAAGGTAAAGTGTTACCCCATGAACATCACCTGGGGCAGTTCAGAATCAATATTTGTCCAATAACATGACAAAAGCATACAACATTTAATTAACAATAGATGCTCGTAATTTAAAATACAAAATCCAACCTCCTTTCTTTGTGCAGGAAAACTTCACTGACTCTGTCATAGAAGTGATCTATGTGTCTCAGTTCCATCATTAAGTCATTATATTATGTCCACAGAGGACAAGGCTGTGAGTCTCCTTTGTCCAGTTGTATTAGTGACATACGATTCTATTCTCTTCAGGGTAGACAATGTCTTTTCAGGCAGCTATCTAGCATCGGGGCTTGGTTAACCTCTACTCTTGATGTTCAGCTTTTCTGGAAAAGCCCGCCTTGAAATTGGATTAAGTATATAAATACTTTTTTATGTATATAAAATTATTGTAGGTGTAAAAATATCTACGTCAATTATATTAATAATTTTAAATACTTGGGAGTAACACTGGACAATTAACTTAGTTTCAACCATCACATAATCTACATTCACAAAAGAAGCCACCAACCATGAAAGTACTCTGTGTACCCCCCACCCCCACTCCACCCACCCCAACACACACACACACACACCACCTTCTGTTACCTCTCTACAACAGCATCATCCAACTGGCCCTCCTTTACTGCTCCACATGCTTCTTCTCCATAATCTCAGTCATTAACTGGACTAAACTAATACACATCACACATCTTGCCATCAAAATCATTGGTCTTCCCACACCTAACCCCACAGAACTCAACAACAGGTCCGTAAGATGCTTTGCACTTTCAATAGAACATGACAGCCCACACCCACTCAACCAGTACCTCATCCCACTACCTTCAGGTCGCAGATACTGGACGCTCTTTTAGAAGGGCTCGCTTGGGAAAAGGTTTAATCCCAGCAGCCTTAGCCATTTTAAACAGTAGAAACTCTCCTCTTCCTAAGAACTGTTGCCATGTCTGCCACAACTAAGTATGTTTGTCTTGTGTTCATCTTCTCTGTATGTCTTTACTATGTGCAGTCACATGTATATGCAGTCAAGTGGAATAAAGTCTCCTATTTGGGACTAATAAAGTAAAGTAACAGTTTAGTTAAATTAAAATGAGGTTTTTTTATGTGAATCAGAAAGAATATTGGCTAAGGTGTATACTGTATCAAATTAGTTTTAATCTTACCATCCAATCAGAGGAAGGAAACATGCTGATGACATTGGCTGGCCCTGAGAGGTGAAAATGAAATCTGATTGGTTAAAGGAACTATCCTGTTACTAAACAGTTTAATACCCGTTTAATACAGTTTAACTATACATGGGGCCTTCACTACTAACTCTGAGGCCCAGGGCAGATTAAACCTGATTGGACAAAATACCTTATATTCTCATCCTCTTGGAAGTGGAAGTGCAGTCAAGAGAAATTAAGATAATTATCTATTGGGAATCAATTGATGCAACGTTATGGAACAAATATTAGAATTTAGGTTATAAATATAGCCACTGACAAAACACCACTGCAAATTTTTAATGAACATTGATATGATCAGAAAAGTAAATATTGGAACATACATGGAACATATTTTAACATAATTTTAAAAAATTTATTCTATACTGTCTTTGTCTTATGTTATCAATTATTGGCTTTTGAAAGATCAAATATTTTTGTGCTTGTCATATTCGAAGTACAATGACGAAAGTAAACATGATTTACGCTGAAAATGAAAATGGAGCAATTAAGAATGATTAAATGAATCCAAAAAGTAACATAGGAACTGACAGAAAAAGTACTTTTGTGGGTTAAAGCTTTTCAGTATGAACCTTGTGATTTGTTCAATTTCCGACGATAACTAAAAAAAAAAAAATCTACTGTAGAGCTGTGTACATCTTCAATATGTGCATGTAGCTCACATTGCAAAGAGGTTAAAAAAATAACAGAAATGTAATGAAAATGCCTTTGACTCGCGGTAGAAAAGGAAGGAACTTTGTGTCTTATTGTGTTCTTCAGTCTTTAGGCGCTGGCAGGACACAATCCTCTATGTGAACGCTCACACTTTAGAGTAACAAAGCCCCCCCAGACCAGCCTCTGAATAAAAAATCCTTGCTACTGAACTTGTTGCGAGAGCTGTAAATATTCATGGAAATGTCACAATGGGGATGTTGAATAACTCTGCAGCCGAATGTACCGAGAGTGCTAGTGGCTGTGCATGTCAAACTATTTCAGAATACTAAAAAGGAAACCTAATGTGACATGTCGTCTTGTAACTAATATCACTGCTGTCATCTGTGAGTACTCGACATTTCTACCCAGCCCAGTAGCTAAGACGTGGATCTCTTCTTTACCACTGCGACAGTCCTCCAAGTCAAGTCAACCTTAAGTATTAGATGTTTATATAGATATCAAACTCAGAAAAGGACTGTGCTATGAAGCAAGATTAACCCCAGGACTTAACGCACGACTGGGAATCAAGAGCATCTACTGATCTAAGATGATGAATAATTTTTATATCCACTAATCCAATTAATTCAAGGAAATAATTCTGCTAAAATGCAGCTTCTCAAGTTGTCAGCAGCGTTAGATCTGATTAATTTGATTGTTTAGAGACTCTATAGTGAATGTGACAACACTGTTATCTTCTGCAACATTGATTCACCAATTAGACCGATGTAGTTTGATCAATAACAGGATGTAGATGAGGTGTGTTAAACTCATTTTAGTTCAAGGGGCACATTCAGCCCAGTGTGATCCCAAGTGGGCTGGACCAACAAAATAATAAAAATGAAAAATGTCCAATCCAATTTTTAAAATGTTGGGTAAAAATTGTGAATCGCACAAACAACCTGAAGTTTCTTTGAAAATTAAGTGCATTTTTAATAAGTATTCTGCCTCAGTTCATTATTTATACATGTGCATTGTAACTTATAGATCACAGTGGATCTATAAGCAGAAAACAGGTAGAAATTCACAGGTTCATATTTGTTCAGATTATTGAAATTTTTTTGAGTGAAAGAATAACTTGGAAATGTAACACTTTTCATGTAATTACAATATTTAACATTTTTTACACTAAAACAGAGAATATTTGGAGTTGTCGTTATTTATAGGTTATTATATTTTTACTTGTTTGACCGACTTCAGATCATATTGATCTGCATTAGGAAACAGAACTAAAACAATTTTGACTTCATTGGTTGTTCATATATTCAGTGTTATTTTTACATTTCACAAATTCATCCTATGGGTTAGATTGCATCCTTTGGCAGATTGGTTTCGATCATTGGGCCACATATTTTACACCTGTGCTGCAGGTACTGAAACCTTCACCTTTTCTTCAGTTTTCTCTGTTTTTGATATAATAACCTTTGGATTTTACTTCCATTTTTATAAACATCTACATGGTCAATAACTAAATTTTAAGAAAATACATGCGTTTTCACAAGAGAATGTAAAAACTGAAGGAGAATATTATAATAAATAACGTTAAATGTAGAGGGACATCCATGTAGAAGTTCCTACAATGATGGTTCACTCTCTTTAAAGCGGTCATTCCATGGTAATGTCATTAATATTGCTATATTCTCCATTGTTATTGAATACATTGTGTGTTGGTTCTATTTAAAAAAACCTCCAGATTGCTTTGTTTCCGGCTGTTTTCTCACCATAGAAAAATGACTTAAGGTTGAACAACAGAGTTTACCGGTACTTCCACATACATGTCCATGAAGCGGTGACGAGGTGTCTCTGATTGGCTCAGAATGCATGAAGGAACACCCCCCCCACACTCTCTCGCTCTCTGTGTGTTTACCAGAGTAACATCGAGCTAGGTTTCGTGCCGTCGCTTGTTCTGAAAATGTGCAGTCTAACTCAGTCCAGAGCAGGTTGGGTTTGAGGTAAAATCTCACATTGCTGATGGACCGGAATTTGTGGATTTGACCTGAGTGGGAAGAAACAAGCAAGACATTACCATCTAAACAAAAGAAGGTGTCAAACATGCGGCCAAATCTGGCTCGCCAATGGATCTGATCTGGCCCATGGAATGAATTTGTTAAATGTAAAAACTACACTGAGGACATTAACAGTCAAGGAAGTTAAAATCAGTTTATTTCAATTCAATCTATTGTAAAGTGAATGAGACTATCATAATAACCTAGAAATAATGGACACAAACCTAAAACCAATTTTCCTTTTGTTTTAGTGTAAAAAAAAAAGTATAAAAAAGACTCACCTTTTAGAAAAAAATGGTAGTAACCTGAAATGTCTGTGGAATTTTAACAATATTTAACCTGTTACTAAATATTCTGTATATTTACTATCTACTGTGATCTGTAAGTTCTGATGCACATGTATAAATGATAAACTAAAGCATAATATTGTCAACATTGCACTTACTTTTCTTAAGAATTTACACGTTCATATTTGTTCGTGTTATGTTCAAGTACAGTTTGTAGATGTAAACATTTTTATTGCGGAGTTTAACTTTTTTTTTCACTCAAAAACACAGAAAACTTTGGCATTATTTTATAATCCCCCCCCCTTTTATTTCTATAATTTTACTGGTGTGGCCCACTTTATATCATATTAGGCTGAATGTGGCCCCTGAACTAACATGACTTTGACACCCCTGATCTAAACTCTTGTCTTATGTTTTAAATAGTGATGAAATCCTTTAATAAATAAATAATAGTACAAAGGGTGTTCAAAGCAGTAAAGCATTGCCTATAATTGTTGAATAGGAATAATCTGTACTACAGGTTCAGCACATTTCCAAAAATGAAAAAGTGGCACAGTGCACTATGATCATCATTCTGACTTTCACTTCTACCAACAGATATCATTCATCATCATATTGTTTATTTTCTCTGATGTACAACCCATCACCGGAGTCACTCAGGCAAATGGATCAGACGGTGATAAGCCAATCAAACATTTACATACATTACAGTTGCTTCTATCCATTCACCCATTATCTACACTTACCCTGTGCAAGGTTGGAACCTGTCCCAGTTTGCAATAGATGAGCCTTACATAACTTTAAAAAAAACACACTCCAAATCAGATGATTGGACCCCAATGAACCCGACCTACAAAATAAAACTGGTAGATATGACTTTAATTCAAGCAGATAAAATATGAAAAAGACTTTTAAAAGAGAAATATTATTTGTGGCCCTGACATTAAAATGTTTTGTTGTAATTTGTTTCCATGTGTTGCAGCTATAATGAGGATTTTACAAACCTAGTAAAGTTAGACTGTTTGACAATTATAATAAACTTTACTAAGGAGTCAGTGTCATCAGGCTTGTGACAGAATTCTTCAGTAAGAATGAGACATGATTTTCACACATGGGTTAGCCTTCATTAAGTTCAGACTTTAATTAAACCCATCCCCCAAAAGGGGAGAGGGGTATTGTTTTTTTGTCGTTTTTTTTTGTTTGGCAGCAACATTACGCAAAAGCTACTGGACCAATTTTCATGAAATCTTGGTGGTGCAAGGTGGTCCAGAATATATCCCATTAAATTGTAGGTCAAAGGTCACAGTCACCAAAAATGTTGTTTTTGCAATAAGAATGGGGTTTGATGTGCCTGACACCATTTGTTTGGGATTTTGATGAAGACTTGATGCAGATTCTCTATTCTTGATTCTCCATCATCAATAATCATAAATTAATGCAACTTTAGATGGCAAAAATATAAATCATATTGTGACACTTCCGACCCTCACCTATGGTCATGTGCTTTGGGTCATGATTGAAAAAGTGAGATCACAGGTACAAGCGGCTGAAATTAGTTTCCTTCACAGGGTGGCCAGGCTCAGCCTTAGAGATAGGGTGAGAAGCTTGGACATGCGGGAAGGATTCGGAGTAGAGCCGCTGCTCCTCCATGTTGAGAGGAGGCTCAGGCATCTAGTTCAGATGCCTCCTAAACACCCTGAGGAGGTGTTCTGGGCATGTCCTTCCGGGCTGAGACCTCGGGGCTGAACCAGGACATGCTGGAGGGATTATATCTCTCGGCTGGCCTGGGAACGCCTTGGGATTCCCCTGGAGGAGCTGGCTGAGGTAGGTGGGATGAGGGAAGTCTGGGCTACTTTGCTGAGGCTGCTGCCCCCGACAAACAAATGAACGTCTTGTGACACTGCTTCAGCATTATTTTGGAAAAAAAACGTCACAGTGAAATATTGCATGCATCACTTTTTTTCTTTCTATTTTTTTGGCCGGGCAGTGTATTTGTACTTTATATTGAAAAAAGTGCCCCTGACAATGTATTTTTCAACTGAAGAATTACATGACTAGGCTTTGGTGGACAAAGTTCAAGGTTGTCATGACTTCACAGAACATATTTTGATCATAAAGTACTAAGAACAACATGAACAGATTATGATTTGAGGACAGTGCACACATCTGACTGAAATGCAGCTTAGTGAAAGTTTAATGAACAATATGGTCTCCCCATGGAGGCTTTTAAGATTCAGCAGCACAGTTTTCCTCCGTCTCTTTTTTTTACTTCAAAATGTTTCGCACTTCATGTTAGCCAGTCATTTGTAAGCTGTCAAACTTTTTGTTTGCTCACTCAGTCATCTATCATTTCTGGATTTGTACAACTCTCTTCTACCCCATCACAACCTGGTAGTTAGTGGCTGGATTGAGAACATTCTAGAAAAGCTAGAATTGCCCCTAGCTTACCATAGATCACCCAAAGAGATACCTTGTGATGGCAACTTTCCTCATTAAGTTTTATTGTGTGGTTCCTGAGATGTTCTGCAAAGTACAGACACTGTGGAATGGGGGTGTCCACAAACAACTGGAGTTCTAAGTTAAAAAAAATGACTATTGATACATTTGCAGTCCCATGGGGAGACGTTACTTGGAGCAGTGGGAATCAAGGAGTTAGCAAAGTACACGAGTCACAAAATGTTGCTAGTATGGCAGTGAAATGGGTATTAAATTCTGTTTGAAGTCGTCTTAAATGTAGACACCTGTCGGAATGCTGCACTTGTTTTTATTTCACATACGTGAACAGTAAGCTTTTTCAATTCATTTTCATTTTACTGGGTTAGTGTTCTGATTTTTGATAAGTTGGAGCAGGAGGGCTGTTTGGCCGTCAGAATGGAGATTTTTCAGGACCGTATTACAAATGGAGGGACATGCGAAATTGCCCAGAATTCTGTGGGAATTATCGGCAAGCTGGAGTAAAAAAAAAATCAGCCTTGTCATGAAAGAAACACACATATGTGGATATGTTGCGACTTCATCATTGGCCAACTATTAAATGCGGTTTCAAAACATTTCTGCAGTTTGCGGTTGATAGCCACAAAAAGAGGGCCAAAGCAACAGATGGTTACAGATCCTGACACCATGGTGAATTACTTTGCAAACAAAGTTCCTGCCTCTGGTTACACCACCATTGATGACTGCTGATGACTTTAATAGGTCTTGAAGGTTTGTCCCATTTCATAGGCAATGCACCAACTCCTACCCCTTGCAACTCCATTTCAAATAGTAGTGCCAAGTGCAAGTGCCAGGAGGTAGGGGTAATGGGTAGAACCAATGGGTAAATTGGGGTTGGGACCAAGTCTGTTCTGGTTGAAGTGGTGTTTTTTTTAATTAGTTAAACACTGATACAGAATCATGTCAATCATGTCTTTGTTCCTTGTGTAGGAACACATTCCATTTTTGGCTCTGGACTGCAGAACAGTTGGTCTGATTTTAGCACTGACTTGGAGTGCACAACTCAATAGTGAGAGAACAATGTTGAGCTCGTAGCCCTATTTATACAGAGTCAAAAAATTATGAGACAATTAAATAGTTCTTCTGGATCAAATACAGGAAAGGAAATGAGAGAGATTGACCTTCATGGCTTGAGAACAGCTCCATAACGACCTTAAAAGGTGTTCCACTGCTTCAATCAAAACACGGTGCTTTAGATGCATGTAGGTGGGTGGAGAAAGTTTTAGTTCATCCAGATTTCTATAATCTTTCCATGCTTTTATACCTAATGTTATCTGTAACATTTATTGTTGAAGAAATCAACCATATTCACCGTATAACACTGTCAGATTTGATCATTTGTGGAAGATACACTACACACCCCTACCTACTGACTTTGTAGCTTTCTTGCTTATAAGTAGTGCACAAAGCACAGTTAATGTCATACGCATGACCAGAACTAGTACACTTTAAATAACTAACAACTTTCTCATCAGTTGGGATGTCATGAATGGAAAAAAAGGAACTGTCTTCAACATATAGTAAAGTTGTTACCATCTGTTAACATTGTCAGTTCATGAGGTATAGTGATACACTGGCAGTAAATGTCTGAAATCCTCCAGCTGAAGCTCTAATTTAAAAGATCCACCAGAGATATGAAGTGTATTCTCACGTTTACATCAGTTTAAGGACGTTTTCAGCCTTGATATGCGGATCTATGCTGTAACTCCATACACTCGCACCTTTTCTTGCAGACACTGCACGCACAATCGTGTACCAGAGGCCATGCGCAAGTATGAGTGGGTGTTATAACACCAAAACAGTAGATAGTGGTGTGGAAGGAATTCTTCTGCAATCCAACAAACTCTTGCGTCATCAACCAAGAGTCTGTTCTGTTCACTGGTAATAGTTTTCCTCTCTTTACCTCAAACAGGCTAATGGATAGAGAAGTGACCTTTATTGTCGCTGATATATCACCAAGTGGTGATATACGGCAATATGATACGGCAAGCCTGCGCTGCATGGAGCCATGCGCTCCATACCCAGGACTACTTTGTCAGCTGGACTTGGGCATAGTACATTTGCATTCACATTGCTAAAATTAAGTGGACTTTTGAACTCGGATATGCATTCCCAGTGTGAAAACACCCTAAGGTCTTTCAGTATCATCAGCACTATGAACTAAAGTTGTGGTTGATCGTTACCTTGTGACTTTGAGGAACAATAATCTGCAGCACAACAAAAATAACAAGTGGTGCCCGACCCAACAAACCCTGCCTGATTTGCACAAATTTTTACCTGATTTGTCCTATGTCTTATCATTGTGAAAACACATTTTGGTGGGTGTGACCTTTGACCTACATTCACTGAAATTTAATGGGATCTATTCTGGTCCACCTTGCACCTTTCCTGACAGTTTCATGGAAATTGGTCCTGTACTTTTTGTGTTAAGCTTCTTACAAATAGATTATTATTACAGTGTGTATTCTTTTAATTTAGAAATGCTTTGAAACTTAGATTGCTTCAGTCATCACACTTATAACCATATCCATATTTGCACTACCTCAAATGCACTCAGCTCCAACACTCTGTTGTCTTGCTGTTGTGTCGACACTGTACATTATGTCCTGCTATACCTGGTTACTTTAGCAGCACTGGGAAAGTAGCCTTAAGCCACTGCACTCTATTTATTTATTTATTTATTATCACCAATTTAGCTAGGGTTTTGGTCTGTTGCACATCTGTACTTTAAGTAAACACATAGGAGAGTGAGAAACATAATCTCGATCCCTTTGTATGTAAAGCACATGTGAAGAATTGACAATAAAACTGACTTTAACTTTGACTTAAGACTCTAGATTTTTGCTCCTGTCAATTGATTGTAAATATGAAATTTGGACCCAACAGAATCCTGACTGGTGATGAGCCGAAACCTTGAACAGACCCTGAGTCCTGGAGGATGACTGTCTGCCTTGACCAGTTGGGATAAAAGAGGTAAAAAACTGAAAGTTAACATCTATGGACCTGTATAACAAACACAGACTCATTTCTCATTGTCATCAGCAAACACAAGGAGAGAAAAAGAAACTTGCAACATAGAATAAAATGAGACATCCCTAATTATCCTGTCTACATCTCAAATATTAACAACTGGAATCTATTAACTTCATCTCCGGTTACATTACTTGAAAATCTCTGCCTGCTCTTGACCCATATGATTATAATTCCTCTGCAGTTTAATGTGCTAAGTAAATGCAGCAGCAAATATTTCCTTCTAAGAAGATAAATCCGTACTGTTGAAGCCCTAGGTAATATCCACTCATTCATTGATGTATCTCATCTGTGTTAACAAAGTCACAAACAAACTTAAATGATAGCACAAGGTTCAACAGACTCTAAAGGTGTCGACGATGTCTGACTGGCAGAGATATGCACATAATTAGGAACTAAAACATAGCAATTTTTCATGGTGATGGTTAAATTTTTCATATGAGCTGGCACAAAATGAGGTAAATTACATCAGCAAAGACAGCTCATTAGTCTCGGTGAATGATGAGAGCGGTGCTTAGGGCTACAGCTAAAAAAAAAAGTCTCAAGTGAGGTATAATATTGAAACCAAGAGAAAATAGCCCCTTTCTGAGCCACTTGGCAGCTACTGATCGCTTACAAGTGTGCGTCACAGTTATGGGACTTGTTCCTTCAGCAACAAAATGCAATCGTGTTTTGACTGATTTCTTTAAAATATGGTTCAGCTGCACATTACATTTATATATCCAGGCCAACGGCAATACAGTAGCTGCTGACTGATTTAACATAATGTGACTGACACATCACACACACTGCATATTTGTCGTATCAAAATTATACCTGACATGACCCAAACACACTGTAGCATATGGGGTATTTCTGAAAATATGTTTCATGAGATTTTTTTTTTTCCATTTTCATTTTTACATGAACTGGCCTGCATATCTTCAGTGGTAGCTCCCCTCTCCTAATGTTCTAAATGCTAATAGCTAATGAAAGGTGCTGTGTGCATAATGATTAGTAAACTGTAGTTAACCAAACACCCCTTCAGAGGAAATAATCCATACAAACCAGCCACTGTTATTAACTTTTATTTCATTTTAATTTAAGTAAAAATTGGAGTTGTGGAAAAATGAGCCCTTTCAGGATATGGTCATATTACATCCTAACCGAACAGATTTTCTAAATTTTATCCATGCAACTTTCATGTGGGTGTCGTTAGACCTCGCCATTCAGTCTTGATGTTTTTGCAGTAACCTGGATCCCTGAGCACATTTTATTTATTTATTTTAAAATAAACTTAAAAATAAATACAAGTCTCCTTCAACATCGGCGCCAGTAGCCTCCCCATACCCCCATCCTCAGTCACAATCTTGTTCCTTAAGTCCAGGATGTTCTCAAGTCCTAACAATGCCCATGTCTTAAAGAATATGTCTGTCCAAATTAGGGATGTTAACCTATGACCGTTTGATCGATGGTTGACCGCATTAACGTTGTCCAGTCATAATTTTCTGTTGATTGAAAAAAGAAAAAAAAGAAAAACAGCCTGTATCTGTCATTCCACTGCACAAACTCTTTAGCATTGTAGTGTAGGTTATAAAGAGAAAGCTGTGTGATCTCTCCATAGCATATCTGTAAAAATGAGGAATTTGAGCATTAGCAATACAAGACAGAATTTATTAATAGCAAACAATGAGTTTAATTAATCTATGTGGTTACGACCATTTCGCACCAGTTTAGAATGTTTGCTCAAAACTTAAACAAAACACAAATCTGACGTAAGGTAATAGAACTTCTAGAGCTAGCAGCTCGAGACTGGGACAGCAAGTTGCCACCATGAAACCCAAAAGCGCAGTGGATGAGTTGCGTTATCCATCTGACACACCTATTGAAAATGACATGACAGGTGGACTACAGCAAAAGGAGTTTATGCAGTACTGACGCAGACTGGTGGACATCACTAAGTTTTTTTTCCCCATATTTCGCAGCATAATTTACTGTAAGATAGAATGTTTTCTCTATGTGTGATGGTTTAAAATGAGCTTTTAATAAAGCAGTTATTGTGATTTCCAAATGAAAAGCTTCACTTGTTTCATGCAGAAGATGAGATGAATTGCTCAGGGAAGATCAACCTGTTGTTGTGTGACTTGTAATACTCTTGTTTATTCAGTAATCGTTTAGTTACCTCTTTTACCCTTTTGCTCACCACGTGTGTGTTTGGAGGTGATGGCGCACATCAGTACGGGGGGGTGGGGGTGGGGGTGGGGGGGTCTAGTGACTTTTGAATAGTGTTTTGGACCAAAAGTCACAAGACACACAAATATACAAAATAATCTGGACAGGGTAAATTTTCCCATGTATTGATAACTAGAATATGTGTCATATATGCATCTGTTTCAGTCCACAGGGCCACTGTTTACAGTTGTAATAGAAATGTACCTTCTGTAACTAAATTTACCATATCATCTTAATAGTAATTGTCTAACGAGTATATGCCTTTTTACTGAAGTTAGAGAGAAGTACTTTAGCATCTAAGGCTGTATGTTAGATAAAGATGTTCCCATCTCCAGATGGTCTAATATTAGTAGAAACATCATGGTGCCAGATATGTTGTTTTCAGATGTTTCTCAAGTGTGAGCGAAGGATGATGTAGATGAAAGTGATTCTAACTGAGGGGTTATAAAAGAGTGTCTTCTACCTCTATGGTTAGAACATCTGATAACAGCTTATTCTGTGTTTGTCCTTCACTGCTAGCTGTCCGAGACATTTCTGTTTGTCTGATCAATAAATGAGTATTTAATTTAAAGATTTTCTCTCCTCATAGTAATTGAAAATTCCACAACACAGTCAACTGGACAAAGATCATATTTGTTAGAGACGCTCACGCCAGAGTATAATCCACATTTCTGTTTCAGAGGAGTGTATTTCTTAAAAAATTAATTAACTAATAATTTCTATAATTAAGCATATCTAACTCAATTAAATTTAGGCATAATAGCGGTTGGTTAAGATATACCTCTTTCAGTCTTCTCATTGTCTTTTCATTAATTTAATATCACAATCACAGTTTACAATCAGTTACAGTATTACGAAATATTTCATCATAAGATTACGTTTAAGATTACATTGTCACTTGTCAGAAAACTCCGGTCTGAGTCTTTCAGCGTCCATGACCCAAGAAGACCATGAGAACCTTCAACATGTTATCTGTCCTCAGCTCCTGAAGGGTTGTTGGGCGTCGGCCTCTTCTGGAGGCTTGTATTGTGGTGGGGGTTGTCGACTCCCGTATGCAAATTACTCTGACCTATGTGTCCTAAGTAGAGACATCTCTTCAAAGGCAATTTAACACAATAAAATAAAAAGACATTACTTTAACATTCATATCCTTGGTCCCATTGTAATTTTCCCAACACAGGAGGAACACGCCTAGCTGAACACATCTTCCCGATGGCGTTCCTTCATATTTACTTCATATATAGCCATTCAGTGGAAACCAGTGATAAAACATTTTTCATTTTTAATTAGGACATGCACAACCTACATGTAAAAAGGAACATTAGTGAAATATGAATTTACTGTTGCCATGTTAGATGCTTTTTAGTGTTTTTTGTAGAGTAACAATATTTAATATGTACAAATAACCACCATCTTTGCCAATAAAATAGAAATAAACAAGTGTTTTTTTGTGCTTCAGTTTATATTCTGCTGATTTATTTTTATAAACATGAGATCACTTGGAACATTAATTCATATTCTTAAAGTGACATCCATTTGACAAGTATGCCTATCAGGAAAATATGACTAGAGGGTGTTTTGTGTCTTTCACAAGCATATAGGGAAGTTTCAAACTTTAAACATAGGGAAGGTGTCATTTCAACACATCAGATAAAAAAAGATTATCCTAAGGCCAGTAGAAAAAAACACCTTTTTTGTCATTTAGGTGGGATGACTTGACAGTTTCAGCTATTTAGCTGGTGATTTACTGTGATCCTTCATGACTAACCATGGGTGTTTGGCAACGATGGTCTGGCTTGAAGCCATTAGAAAAGACACATGGCTGTCAAAGATTCTGGCTGTTGCTTCAGGTGGTATAATTGTGGTATTAAGTGGTACACTTTGGTGACATGGTCCCTTTACTTGTTTTTTATCTTTTTAAAATTAGATGATCTATTGAAAACAAAGACCAACTAAGCCACTGCCAAAAAAAAGGATTGAATTAAATGTAAAACTAAAGAGTGCAATCAATCAAAGGGCAGCCATCAATTAACAAATGAATGCAAGTGAACTAAATGCATTCAAATTTATTCCCAGACTATAATTACACGTGTGTAGGCTTAAACAGAGTGGCCACTGCAGACAGTGTTATTTCATAAAGAGTTGCTGGTACTTTAAGTGGTGTCTGTCACAATATAGTGTAGATGTGGAGAACGGGAGGTGTAGAGAACACTGGTCTTTTGTCTGCACTGTCATAGTTATCTGACATCTTTAACTTGACACTTTCATCGTTTATCTATCCTATTTCCCTCTTGACACCTACGTAATTTGATCTTTATAAAGACGTAAACATTGAGTGATAGAGGGAAGGACAAAAATTAAGCTGAAGTCTGAAAGGATGGATAATATTAAAGAGATGATGTAGTGGGGGAGGGTCAAAGCAGGAAATTAATTTATGGGGCATTTTTAGAGGTTGTGAAGTGAAAGGGGTTGAAAGAAGGGAATGCAATGAAGGGGATTTAGGAAAGTTAAGTACAGCATTTTTCACATGTCAGCTTTATTAATGTGTACCATTCATTCCTACCAAACTCACACACAGGTTGTATCACTTCATCTTTACTTGCCAGATTCAAGGTTTAAAGACATAGATTGCACACACCAAACAGAATACAGAAAAAATATACATTACAAAAGACATTCATACCACAATGGTAATGATTTGCACTATAGATGGGGTTAGTAAGTAAGGTTATGTTGTGCCGTGACCTGTTTAAGTGACAGATGAATTTATAAACTAGCTATTTAACTATAAATAGCTAATATAATCTGGTATAGTACATCTCTGTGAGCTTAATGTTCTCTGTAGATTTTCCCTTAAATAAAGGTATTAACAAAAAATAATCATGAAAAATATATAAGGTTCCTTAGTACTGCTTTAAAGGAACTAAACCCTGCATTACAAAATAGGGTACTAGAACTACAGATCCTTCCTCTCCTGAGCAGAATCCTTAGACAGCCATTATAGGCAACCTTTAACTTCTGTAGCCTTGTCTTTTTGAACCTTGTCCATACGGGTGCAGTTTACAGTGGAGTACAGTTAAAAGTATGCTTTAAATAATGTGACTTTTACTTCATCTGAGCAGATATGGAACCTCTGTCAAGATATTTGCTTGGGAATATAACATGCGACATTGCCTATTTGTATCATCATCATCAGATATGGTCTGTGATTTAACAAACCACCAGTTCTTTTTGTGATATTCTGGGGGGGAAAAAAACCTAATTCCATTTTTGGTTGTTTTCAGCACTGATGAAAGCATAACCGCTAACCTGCAGCCAGTTAGGATCAACTGTGGTCATATGAAAGCATCCTTCCTTCCTTCCTTCCATCCATCCATCCATCCATCCATCCATCCATCCATCCATCCATCCATCCATCCATCACTTGTACATTTTCACACTTGCAGATCACACTCCGTCTTTATTCAGTATACATTTGGTCTCCTCTCATCACTCCATTCACCTCAGTTCATTAGTTTTGTGTAAGTACATTAGCACTTGCATTGACCTGAACATGCTATAAACATGCTTAGCCTTTTTCTACCCATGTGGGACTGGACCTGGGACACCCACTTGCTTGGGTGGGCCTTACTGTTTCCTCTACATCATTCAGTGTACACAGTCTGACTGTACAAAACAAGCAAATATCAATCAACAAATACTCTTCCTTTAGTTTAGGAATTACAAACAGATGATTCTTGTTCACCATATGATAATGGGTCAGATTTAGGTCATTTTGCAAATGCCATAAGTCATGCAGCTGCTCCTGATATTTCCTCTTGCGTCTTCCTGCAGTCTCCTCAAATTTAATGTAGTTTAAAACTAAAACCATGGCACTTCCATAACTTGTTGTTGAACCCCATCCTTATTCATTTAGGCCCTTGTCAACCAATACCATGTCTACACAAACATAAATATTTGTTCTCTTTTTTTTCCACTTCTGACTACATGAGGTTTATTTTACAAAATGTGTAAAAAAAAATTTGCGCTGTCATCTGAACAAACTATAGTTAGTGTAGACACTGTAGATGGACATAGCAGATGGCGATGATTTATGTTAAAAGTTAAATAAAAACCCCTGAAAATATCCTTAGGTCTCTGTAATATTTTGTTAGATTCCTTAAATGGTAGCAACATGGTTGTAAATGATGCATTTTCCATTTTACAATAAGATCCCTTTGCACAATTACAGATGTTACTAACTTATTTAGAAATGCTAAACAACCAACAAGATATAGCATCAATCTTACCACATACTATGTTAATAGCAAATATAAAGTAGTTACAATCTAATTAAAAGGGTTTACAGCGGAAGGCAGACTGTAAAGTGGTACCCAGTTGAATAGTAAGACGGAAAAGAAGGACGCAAGAAGGAAACAGATGTCTAGAGTCTAAAATCATGTGACAAAAGGGAATAAATCCGCATAAAGAAACTAATAAAGAAAAAAAAAAAACTAGAAAAACAAATAAATTGAAGAAGCCATAGCTCTGCCCCGGCTTGAATTTTGTTAGTGTTAATTGGGCCGAGTCTATCACCTAGACAGAAGGGCTTGGACACAGCTATCACTTGGACATATGGCCGGCAGCATGATGCACAGTGCTGCCAAAAAGAGGGATTACCTTCACAGTGATATGGGTGATCAGAAGATTCTCTCATACATCTCAACAATGAGGACGGATTGTAGAAATGGATTTAAAGCACGCTATTTCCATATGTGTGTACGTATACTGTCATTGTCCAAGTTTGGAGTATGTTTAAAGACATTTTTGAAGGTTGTGTAAGGATAATATTTATCTGAAAGTAATAAATTGGGCAGAAATCACATAATTTTCAAGGTTATTTTTCCACTTTTTAGTGTTGCTGATATTTTTGTTTTCTTTTTACCATTATTGCTACAAGGATGTAACTTGCATCGTGTGGCAATTTATTGTAGTTGTACAGATATGTTAATGCGGGAGAAAAACATTCATCACCTGAAGTCCAAAATTCAAGGATATATTTTAGTGTGTGGATGAAGGGGGCAAAGAGGTCATAGATTGGATAAATGTGAAACCCAAAAATGTTTCTTTTTGTTTGCTGTTTCGAGCAACAATGCATTTATCAGAAGTAGGCAGAAGATAATTTTTGGTCAGAAATTTCTGTAGGTCAGGTTTAAAAGATCTTTTTAAACTTTTTCTGGCCTTAAAACAGTCCCTTGGTGCCTCCTTGAAAACTAAAACAGTTCTCCTACAGCCTAAACAGAACAGAATTTACATTTAAATTGTTTTAAATAAATGAAAAATTGGAAACATACAAAGAGTATCCACTGAGAAAATGTCCAATATTAAGGGGGGAAAAAAGGTCAAGTTGGATTTAATGGCTGCATAATGTCCAAAAAGATGTGGCTGGTTCACCTTTACCCACTGTGTTGGATCCTCTCTTGACCAAAATTACCTCATCTTGTCTGAAAATAAAACTCAAGAAACTCAACACTCCCTGGTCCATTGTATTTTTCTACATTTTACACAGTGTCTAACCTCTCACTCTCACCTGTGGACACCAGGTGTGGGTAGTGACCAAAAAACATGACCACAGACACAAGCAGCTGAAATGGGTTTCCTCTCCAGGGGTTCTGGGTGTGGAGCTCAGTTGGGGGTGTCTCCTTTAACCCCCCTCCAAGGCCATGTCCAATATTGAGGAGACCTCAGGGCAGATTGCAGACATGCCTGGGGGGAATTGCGTGTCTGAATTGGCCTGGGAACATTTAAGGAGTGAGGATTTTTTAGGTTCCATAAGATGAAGAGTCCGATCAGATGACGCCCTGACTTTTACATTAGTCCACTGGTGCACACAACACCCAGTTTGCATACGGTTTAACTTGTTTAATCCCACATTTTAAACAACAAAATAAGACAATGTAATCATTTTTTTAATTACATGTTGATGGGAACACTGTTTTACACAAGTGTGTTTAGAACTTTATTAGATTAACGATGAAGATGATTGTTGTATGCACTTCCTGTCTCCCTCCTGCTCCTCTCCTGACCGGTGCTGTGCTCAGGCAGGAGGTGGAGTATATGAGGGAGGAGAGAGGACTCTTTCTCTGGTGGCTCGCTTTCTTTTCTTGATCGCTCCGGCCTCTCCCATGCCCTCCCGTCCACACGCTCACTTTTCCTTTGTGCTGGTGAATGCTGTGACAACAGGGATGACTTGGACTTGGTTTTATTTTCTTTGAACAAGTTTTTTTTGTGTAACTTATGAGTCACTAGGTCTCTTAAAAGTGATATAGAGTGGTTGAATGGGGCATTAATCCCTGTTCTGTGATGTGATATGTAGACCAAAAATAATTGGTTGGGTCTATAATCGCTCAGCACCTTCGTAAACGGCTGTCTCAAACTGCTATATATGTATGGTAGGTGTAGAATACATCATTTGTCCTTCTTGGCGTAGTTTTTTTTAGCTTATTTGGCAAACTCATTATGAAATGTACTTGCACGTTGATGTGCCATTTTCTTATCTGGCAACCTCAGTGTGAACTACACTCTGTGATTGGCTGTTTGCCATTGGCATCACTTCCACTTTCACTCTTGACAACTTTCACTGCTACAGTCAATTAGCAACGGTCTATCATTAGCCATGGCCCCTTCAGAATCCAGCCATATATGTTCAAGTCAGAATGGGAAATAGCTAACGGGTTAGCTTATTCCCTTTTGAGAAACGCATCAGAGCAAAAGTATCATTCTTACAAGTGTGATATAGCACAAAACAAATGTAAAATAATGTAAGAAAATGTGATACTTACAGGCTGTAATGATTGATGGGGTTGATTTTATCACAAAGTTGGAAGTGACCCTTTTCGTAGCGCTAAGTTAATTCTTCAGGGTCATGTGCACATCAGAGATATATAAATAAACAATTAACTAACCAGACAATGGACCCCATCCAGACCAATCCTGCCAATCAGTGTAAAGAGACAAGGAGACAAACTTCACTTGTTGATAAATGTATTTAATGCTAGAGATCATTTATAAGAATCTTTATAAGTCAGTCCAGGCTTCATTCTTGCCATCGGCTGCCCTGACCATGTCATCTTGTGACACCAACAGGCTGCTTCAGTTCCACTGTGTGTCTGGACAGTCTAAATACTGACTATAAATTGTGAGTTTAAAGCTTAGTGTCATATCCAAAAACTGCAATCAGTCATCACCAATCTGATTGGAGCTCAAAGTGGACATGACTACAAATGCCAAAATATTATTTGGCAATGCCTGATTTTGGACTTTAAGTTACTTTAAGCTTTTTTAAGTTAAGGTCCCGCCTGTTTTGCCCTCCACTTTTGTCTGTGGACAACAGTCTTCTGCTTGACATCCATTTTGACATCATCATCATCTGATCATGCAGAGGGGAATCCCAGAGGCAATCAGACCTTCCTCCTCTGTTTATACTTTGCATAAGAAAATGTAGAAAGAAGAGTCTGGTTCACTATGTGGCATATTCCACACTGACTGGGAGGTACAAAGGATATATATTTTCTGAATATAAGCATACACCAGGTTTCAATACAATACATGCACGTCTTCATACATGAGGTTCCAGGTGGGGTCCTGACCCAAAAGTTGAAAAAAAAAATACTGTGATAGGAAATTATTATTTACAGTCAATGCATAAAAAATATTAGTAGTGTGATTTCAAAGTGTCCACTCCTTCAGTCTTCAGTGCATATTGTCATCAGTTTAATGAAAATGAGTGTGTCTTGCAGACACAAAAGATAATACAGCCAGAGTTGCATAATTGCAGGCTTCTTTCCAATAAACATCTTTGTTCTAAGTGAAATGAAGATATAGTAATTAAACCAAACTTGACTTTCCAGACTCTGGCACCAGAAAGAAGGTTGCTGTGTTTTCTCTTATTTCTATGTTTAGATTTTGAGTTTTGGAAGAGCAAGAAGTGAATACTATGACACACACCTCTATACACACACACACACACATAGTGGGATGGTTATGGAGAGGAGGTGGCTTATTTACAAACAGATGCTACTCCATAATGACTGTGGTGGTCCTTGGCAGTCACTGGTGTGTGTGTGTGTGTGTGTATATACAGTAGACATATGCAAGCGTGTGTGTGTGTGAGTCCGTCCTGCGGTTCCTTTACTTTGTTCTCTACACACTGAAGTCGACTGTCACTGATTGCTGGGTTGAAAAGTGGGGACCACACAGGCTCAGATGGTGTGTGTGTGTGTGTGTATATGTGCCCTACATCACTTTGTGTGCATCGACTGTACTCTTATGGGTCAAGATGACAAACAAATCCCTTTTTTTTAACACTTAACAGACGAATAAAGTCTTTGCATCCATTATCCACTGTGACTTCTGTTGACTTTTGACAAGATGAAACAGCTTAAACTCTCTAGGATTTTTTTTTTTAAATGTACGTATATACAAACATCTTCAAAAGAATCAGAACAGACTTCTTTCGTTTAGTGTTTCAGCTCATGTCAAGCAGACACTCCGTTATCAGCTCATTATTTCTGCCAAGCTTTGAAGAAAAAGAGGGGGGAAAAAAAACTGAATATGAGATGGGAGAGCGAGAAAAGAGGCTATTTTGTTTTCCAGAGCTATTTTCCCAACTAATGAATTCTGACCTTTTGAATGTTTACTTGTCCCTTTTTTTGAGATGTGCTGGTGTTATGCAGTGGTGTGTGTGTGTGTGTGTGTGTGTGTGTGAGAGAGAGAGAGAGAGAGAGAGAGAGAGGGAGGGGGTTGGAAAATGAGACCATACCTTATGTTAAAGTTTTAAATGAGTTGCATTTTGTGGTTTCCTTTAAGCTGTGTCGTCCTCTTCTATCTCCCCTCTTCATCATTTCATTCACTGTGTTTCTTTTTTTATATTCTCTTATGCTAAGCCTGGCTAACAGATGGAAGAAAGTGTGATTTATCTGTCTGGCAAAGACTGAAAGAAAAACGTACACACACATGCTGCACATACACAAACTACTTAACCCTTTTTTAAAAATTCTAATTATGAAGAAAAAAACTCTTTATGTTATTAATACCAGTAACATAAACACATTCCACGTTCCAGAATTATTTTTATTTTTTTGGTTTTGTTTCTTCATATACCAGTGACGATGTTGTGTAAGGACAGTAAATTAGCTGTAAACTTCTGAGTTTGTTTGTTTTTTTTTCCTCTTGGAAGCTTTGGTCTATGTTTAGATGCAGGTTCAACCCTTAATGAGAAGAAAACCGATAAATTACTTTCTGGCTGAATAATGAGTTCTGCCTCAAGATTATAAAATAAATAGAAAAGACATGGGAAGACAGCAGATTTACTGTTCCACATAACAGACAGAAATGGACCACTATTTTTAATGATTAAATAACATCAAAAATAATACTCGATTAATTCACACTTATTGTCTTTAATACAAGTTTTGTGGTGAATTATTTTTTTCTCACATTTAACCTTTCCAAAGTGACGTATCACCATTTGTTACAAAAGTCTATGCCTTTTTCAACAATAAATCATGTATTTTCCTCAATTTTTTTTATCTGATCATGTACATTTTTAGAACAACTTAGAAAACAATCAAATGCTATTATAACAAATTGGAGAACAGTGGAAAAAGGGGACTTTTCAACAAATATATCATTAATTGAATATAATAAATGTCTACAACCAATGTAATTTGTCAAAGAAGTGGATCAATGTTGCAAATGATGTTTTCCATATGCAAATTAATCATAGGTGGTGAGTATAAAAAGCTGCCAAATTGCATTTTATTTAGATTATTTCAATGTATTGATAGGATTAGTACCGTAAATTCCGGACTATAAGCCGCTACTTTTTTCCCAAACTTTCAACCTTGCGGCTTTTTCAGTGATGCGGCCAATTTATGTAATTTTCCTAACGGCCGCCAGAGGCGCTCGAGTAGAAAAGGTAAGATTTAGAGCGGTGGAATATATGCGTCGAGGAAGACTGAATGAAAAAGGAGGGGCGGAACAAACGCGGGGTGACGGGTTTCAGTGGGACCGGTAAAAGGTGACGGACAGGTGTACAGGGGGTAAAAAGTTGCTTAAAGAAAAACCCGCGGCGGTGTGTGAGAGAAGACAGAGGCTCGACCAGACCCTGTGGATTATTTTTGCACGTTGGCACGGAGGAGTTTTACCTGAACTCTCGGCGAAAGTTATCACTGACTCTGCGATAGATGAGGCGAGGCGGCGACCAGCCACCTGTTTGTGGATGCGGCGGACAATAGTGGATATATTTTTCCTTCCCTTACCTTTGGAAATATACACTTTTTTCCCTTGGATTACTTTCAACGGGACCCGGACTCTGCAGGTCTGCATCAAACCTTAAGTATCATTTTCCGTTCATTTTGCCGGCTGTGATTTTTGGACTGTGGACTTTAACCCTTGTGCGGTCCTTCTGGTCAAAGAGACCCGGTGGCTCACAAATGTACCTTTTTATACATACTGTAGGATGCCATTGCTTACTACTGAAAACAGTAATATATCCTTGGGGGGTGGGGTGATGAGTCTATGGAACTGAACTTTGGAATCTGGGTTTTTAAGACCCGATTGTAGGACACAGCCAGTGTGCCTTTTACGAAGGACCGCACAAGAGTTAATGAAGGACATTTAGTTTCATTCGCGGGACTTGAAGTCGGGTTTGGGTTAATTTTGTGTTTGTGTTACATGTTTTAATGTGGGCACATGCGGCGTATATACAGGTGCGGCTTGTGTATGTACAAAATCGGTTTTCCTCTTAGAATGAGGTGGGTGCGGCTAATAATCAGGTGCGCTCTATAGTCCGGAAATTACGGTAATTCAAACCTTATTAAACTATTTAGATGAGTATTTGTTTTTCATTGCTGATGGTGGTTAAATTGCCCCAGTATGTCAATACACCAGCACAATGTTCATGCATGAAAGGAGCTGCAATTTTGTGTCACATAAGTAGATACTGTCATTGACAAAGTACAAGCACAAAAAGCATAAAGGCCAATGTTACCTACAGGTTGATTGATTGATTGATTGATTGAATTTATTCAAGTGTCCTGCACAACAGTGCCCAGCCCACATGGGCTTACAAAACATTTGAAAATCTGTACTTAATTTTCTACATACCACCATACATTCAAACAGGATAAAAACCCCTTTCTCTAAGAGCCAGTGTGTTTTTCCATTTCTTAATAGATATTCCTTTATGCCTTTTAAAGAGCATGTGTTGTTTGTTAGTTGTTTTTTTTTTTATGTTTACATAAAAAAAAAAGTGAAATTGACTTGCATAAAGATCAACTGGGTGGGTCAGGCAGTAGCAGATTTTTGTTGCATTTAATAGTCAGAGGCATGTTTGACATGTGACACTGTGGAAGACGCCTCCCTTTGAAGCATCAGTTTGTTTGTGTAGATCAAACACGACTGCAGGGAAACAGTGCAACTGATCTGCACATGATTGTTTCATCCTTGTGAATCCGAAGCCCCATAAATGTTACTATGGTGTCCTACAAATTATGTGAGTGAAATATATGATTTTTTTTCCCACTTACCTATGTAGTTGTTTTTGTTTTGTTTTTTTTGTGATGTGACTTTGACTTATGAGGACTCGGGTAGGATGTAAGAGGTTATCCTGTAGCACTTTTTTTTCCCTATATTGCTTAAAATCCACTTCACACTCCAATTACAACTACTAATTTAAATGCTCTAACACAAAAATACCATTATTTAGTCATATGTTGAACAGACTGAACTTGAAAAAACACCATCCAATCATTATGAGTGCCCATTCGAAATAGTTGAACAATGATATGTCTATCAAACTCAACTGTCATTTGTCTCTTCCTTTGTTCTCAGTGGCTTAGACCACTAGAACAGGAAGCTTGAGTAGTTAAGTTAGGATGTAATGGATGTAAAGTTCACTGGAAAACTGTTTGGTCACTCACATAAATCACTAAGAAATGTACCGTTAGTCAGATAGGTATGAACTGGGGCTGTTCAATAAGAGTGGGGGTGTTGGAGGCCTGAGCCGGGTGAATTGTTGTTTGTGCAGCATTCATGGACCCTTGAGAACAAGCATTGTGTGTGTGCCAATGTTCTGGAGGAGTGACTTCAGGGGGATGTCTGAAGAAACCTTGTAACTCAATTGGCTCATATATGAAATACACTGAATGAAAACACAACATTTTTATCTTTGCTCCTATTTCCATGCCATTCATGCAGCTACATTATTGTCACAGCAATAACGAAATCTGAATTGGCGTCATTGCCTCTTGCTACTGCAGGTGCGTGGAGCTCCAGAAATTGATTGCTTATAGTGAAGTACACTTTAAAACTGTTCACTGTGAAGGAAGAGATTCAGGTGTGTAATCACAGAAACACTTACAGGTTGGGTTTTACAGATTTGATGAAAAAGTGGTAAAAAAGGTACAGTTGAAATACTTTTATTTCAGTTTTTTTGGTTTTTTATTCAGGCTGCTCTTAGGCTTAGTCTGCCAGTGAGCAGATTGAAACACCCCTGTTAAACCTCGTGCCCAAAGTAACAAAAGAAAAGAGCAGACTGGCCAAATAAACAAAAGGATGGTGCGCTGGACAGGCTGACCCTGTACAGGGCCGTAGGAGCTGTCAGTGCACTGCTACCATATCAATGAAACAAAAGCAGTCCTACCAAAAAGAAAAACAAAAACAGGACATCTGGATCCACCTGGTCAAACAAAAAAGAAGGCTAACCAAAAAAAGCTAACAAAACGCAGGCATCTGGGATCCTACGTGGCGTCGAGTAGAGCGGAGGCGTGCCCGGACGTATGCTGGAGGAGGAGGAGAGAACCACACACAAGCTCTATGTCTTCTTCTTTCCTTTCTCTACGACCTACAGTCCTTCAACTGAAATTGGACCAGTGGTGCCAAACTATTTAAGTCAAATAGCAAAAATAAGTAAAGACACTTACAATAGCCAAGGAAACTATCAACCTAGAAAAACACAATTAGGCAAAATACTTATAAAAGTATCAATCAAAAATAGACAAAGTCAAAAAGATGGACAATACTAGAAAAATAGCGGACAGTCATACACAGCTTAAAAATAGTGCCAATGTCCCAGTGCTCCTCCGGACCTCACAGCTGTGATGTCTTGCTATCAACAAAAGGGAACCATTCAATAGATAATAAAATCAACCCCACTGTGTGAATGGTAAGGGAAGCCCCCAAAGCTCTTCTGGGGTAACATCTGACTGAACAACAGTAGGTAACTGGGTAATGACATATTACTGTGGTTAAAGCTGCTACGCACGAGGTTGTCCGATACTTTCTAATGAATCAACCAGAATTGAAATCTGAGGGAGGAGAAGTGATTTTAGTGTCAGACTGGAAAAATAAACAAAGTTGTAAACAAATTGTTTACAATTTAAATTTTTTGACAAACAAAGTGATAAGTGATCTATCTATGCTTGGATCTATCTAATGAATCAGAATTTAAATCCATTGAGAATTGAGGGAAGAGAAGTGATTTTAGTCAATTTAGTGGCAATAGCTCATCGGAACTTCGTCCAGATGACGAAAAATGTTATTGTCCATTAAGAAGGTTAAACCCAAAAACACTTTGGCTACTAACACTGGAAAAAAATTAATGCATGTAAATACAAACATCATGATGTAAGTGTTGTCACTAACCTTACAAGAACATTATTTTCTTCCTGTCTATAATTGAAGCCTTTCCTTATCATAATGTGAGCAGAGACATTAGGGTTTCCACTAGCGGAATAACTACCAGCTGTCCTCCAACATTTTAGTTTTTTTTGGCGACGACAACTGCCAGCAGCGAATCTGAAGCTCGCTTGTGACATGAAACAAAAAGGCAATCAAGCAACTGTCTGTCTGTCTGTCTGTCTATCTATCTATCTATCTATCTATCTATCTATCTATCTATCTATCTATCTATCTATCTATCTATCTATCTATCTATCTATCTATCTATCTATCTATCTATCTATCTATCTATCTATCTATCTATCTATCTATCTATCTATCTATCTATCTATCTATCTATCTATCTATCTATCTATCTATCTATCTATCTATCTATCTATCTATCTATCTATCTATCTATCTATCTATCTATCTATCTATCTATCTATCTATCTATCTATCGTAAGTTGTAAATTCATTGTGCAGAACACATGAATATGAAGGGTCTCTAATATATGTTTTGCTGAGATTTTGCAGATCGTCTCAGTGTGTACCAGCCTTTATTGGTGGGGGGGGGGGGTCACAGGTTGCACTGAAGTAACCCCCTCCTCTACGCAGATGGACAACGTTGGGTCATGTGCCAAAGTGCTTATACATGGTTGGCTCCTTTTGGTCCATGAGGCGATTGAATACCAGTTATAAAGGTAGTAAAAGTACCTCGCTAATAGCTTTAATTAATGCTTCTTTTGCCTTGGCAGGGTTACATGTGAGGAGATGACAGGTGTTTGAGAGATTAGTGAAAGACGTAAGCCAAAGTCAGCACCTTATCATTGACTTTTATTGGATATCATTAAGGTCTATGCCCATACCCCCCCCCCACCACCACCCCTTTCTCTAAGAGCCAGTGTGTTCCATTTCTTAATAGATATACCTTTATGCCTTTTAAAGAGCATGTGTTGTTTGTTTGTTTTTTTTTGTTTTGGAATGTTATTTAAGAGCTTCTGGTTGAAAATCTATGACATTTTCAGAAATACTTTTGTGCCCTGTCATTATTCAAAAAATAAATCATATGTGAGATAATATGAATATGTGAGATAACAATGATGACAATAACGATAAGACCTACAGTGAGACATTAATTTTTATGTGTTGTACTTTTACCACTTATAGTTTTCAAAGCCCATCTACCATCTGAGTCAAAAAATACTTTAGTTTTATTATTTTTAGAGGATCAATGTCAATGGAAACAAAAGCTTTATGCAACCACCTTCAATGACAGTCAGTAGAATTACAACTATTAGATACTGTCATCTGGTTTGAACTGTGGACTAATCATTTGGAGTGTCATCTACAATCTACGAAACACAACAAACCAAACAAATAAACCAACAACAACAAATGTCTCTTGGACTGTACAGTTGGATTTTTACAATGACAATACAGTGTATACTATTAAAACTTTGTAATAAAACCAATAAGATTCATTCAGATTATTGCTGAGGCCTAAATTTACTACAATTGCACGTGCACCCTAACAACAAAGGCCACTTTTTAATTCATCCAAACTTACTATAATAACAAATGTTGCCTTACTGCGTTGTGATTAATCCAACTGGTTTGAGCTCTTCCATCTGAACATTATCCAACTGTACACATAATCTCACCGCCATCGATCCATTTAATCTCATCAGTCCAACAAACAAACTGGTAATGAGTCATTACTAACAGTGTCTGACACCACAACATCAACCACAGCACCACAACAAACATCAAACAGCAAGTAAATGAGTCCCTGATCACTGATTTGTCCTAACACAGACTACACATGGCTGACATGAGAAACAGCGACAGGCCATGTGCACATCACTGATTAGACATCCCTCAATAGGCGGAAAGCCATCCAAGTCGAACTGGCAGTCGCAGTCACAGCAAAGGCTCGAGATCTATGAGTGCACATGAGCCATTTAATAAACTGAAATACCACAAACTGCATGTGTTTGTGTAACACCTGTGCTAATGCAAACCAACGTTTTACACGTCAGGCCAAGGCTGTTCAACAGGCAGCGCATGAGCCAGGACCGGCCCAGGAATCAAAATGGACTTGTCCCTCTACCCACACATAGTATATATATAGTTTGACAGTTACTAAACTGTATATATGGCTATTTGCATCACTTTACACTTATTTTTCAGCACGGCCAGTGTTTATAAAAGGCCAGAGAGAGTGGCTTCTATATGAAAATGCAGCCATTCAATACAAGAGATGTAAAGTTGACGGTGAAAATTTTGACAACGTGATTTAACTTGAGCATAGAACAAAGCAATATTGATTGTCATAAATTATTTTACACATATTTACATTTCTTACTTGTGACTGTGATGGTAAGTATTAGGGCATTAATGACTTATCCGTCAATAAAGTCGAAGTCGAGTTGACGAGTCGTGATGACGTTGTCACATTGTCAGTGGAAGAAAAACACGGACACGCGTCTGTCCAGCAATAAGCAACTTACATTAAAGTTCAGTGCAACGTAACAATGTCAACTTACAAGACACAAGAATCAGCATTTTAACCTGATCAAAACACAGGCTAACACCTTGATTTTTGTGTTAAATTTAACAGCACAACATCAGTAGGGTGATCATATGTCCAGATTTTGTCTGGACCGACGGCTCTAAAACCGGACTATCCAGATGTTTGTCACACGCCTTCACTTTTTATATTAAGTGCAAAAACGTTTAAATCAGAGGATGCCAAGATGCACACCACTCTGTCCACATCATGTTTGAGAAAAAAAAGAGTGTGTTGTGTTAATCCGCTGCTCATATCACTCACATTAGCTAGTGGATGCCTCTTCAGATGGCTGTGCTGTGTTTTTTTTCATCTAAGGTGAAGTATTTCCACACATGTGATGTGTGTCTGTCACTCTCTTTAGTTTTGTCAGACCCACCACCCCCTGCAGCAGCCATGTCTCCTCTGGTTTAGGTCTGACTGGTCTGGGGGAGGTGACATGAGACTTGTCGACTCCTCCAAATGTAAGTCGACTTGTGCTACGGGAGTCGACGAGCCGACATTTATGTTAATGCACTAGTAAGTATGATGTTAAAATTTAATACAGCAGGCTTACAGTTAAATAGAAATGTTGAAAATGTGATGGCAATATGTGTCCATTGTACATTCAATATTAGAGTAATATCCTCACAGCATTTGCTCAAGCAATAAAAAACACAGGTAGCAGTTATTTGATTTTCTCACAATAACCACATCTGTAAATATGAAATTACTAGAGACCATATTTCCCACAATGTCTATGTGGCTGCACAGCTTTGTTTCACCATAAAATATGGTGTAGTGTGAAATTGGCACACCCAGATCATGCTGCGTTCTTAGTCTCACTTTGCCAACTCAAAGCAACTACCATCTGCCATGTTCTGTCACATTAATAATTGAGCACATTGACTTTGTGTCTTTAGTTCTGTTCAGTTCTGTTGCTGACTCCCTGTTTGTGTTTTTAACAGTCATTCACCCTAAGCCTCTGTCTTATCTTCAAGCTTATATATTTCATACCATCTACTCACCTCTTTTGTCTAAATTCACCATGATGTCAAAGCTCGGTTTGATGACCAGAATGCCACTAGGAAAAAGCCTGCAGGCTGTGTATAGCAAGCAGGTGTAAAAAAAGGAAATCTTTTTATTTGATGCAAGATCAAGTGAAAGCCAGTCAGACAGTCAGTCTGCCAGGCAGCCAGGCATGGGGGTGTCAATGGAGGGAAAACAAAGAAAAAAGGAGCTGCTGTTACAGCTTTTCCCTAAAAGCTCGTTAATCCCAATTTAGCTGTCACAGGGATGAGGTAGGTGTGAGCTTGCCCGGCAGTTTGCCTACATGTGTGTATGTGTCGTAGAGAATGTGAAGCAGAGAATACAGTCTTCCTGCAGCCTCACACCCAGACAACGTGAGCTGTCACATCAGCCAGCCAATTAGCCTGATGGCCACCGAAAAAGTTAATTTCTTTGGTCTTCCAGCAACACCGTCTCGATTTACTATGGGGTGAACAGCGTTTTAAAGTACAGTTGAAATAAAGATCATGGTAATTGGACAGAACAAAGGCTAGAAATGTTAAATCTTGCCAACCATGATTGTAAATAAATGTCATTGTAAATGTATTGTGGCAAATATCACCTTGTCATACAAGCAAAAAAAAAAAAAAGAAATTGTTTTAAGATCTGTTCTTATCACTGCATTATATGTTGCACCAAAATGATTAAACATAAAGAAAAGCATTAAACATAAATCAGCATCCTGGCATATCAATATTAACATTATATCCCAGCACTCAAAAACACAGTAATAATGAATGTTAAGTTTTCCCCTTCCAACATAAAGTCAATTGATCACAATACTGCTGTAATCACATGGAACAACAATACACTTTTACCAGTGAAGTAGGTTTACAACAGAAGTTATGGCTAGGGGTATATCCCCGAATTCCCCCAATCCTTCAGCAGACAGTTATGAGTGTGTGTGAATGGGTGAATATAAGGAATTGTAAAGCGCTTTGGGTACCCACTGGTGTATAAAATGTGTTATATAAGTACAGTCCATTTACCATTTAAATCCCAAATTCATTCAGCTTTTAAACCTTCCTTAATGTTTACTTTGACAAAAGACGGCATACAACTTTTAAAGGATTTTCTAACTGTCCTGAGCTCATTTATACAGAACTTAAAACAAGGGCTCAGGCATTAAACAGCTGAGTCAGTATGCAGTGGATTAGGATTATTACAGGAGGGGATGATTAGGGTAAAGTATGTATGTTATATATGCCTCATACTAAAAACTGTGTCAGTTCAGTTCTTGTTTGTTTGATTCCCAACAGATCATTAGTTCAGCGACTGACAACATAAAATGTACAGAAAATAGGGGAAACTATCTGCTGAAGCTGCACATTAAAATGTGATTGATCATTTTATTTTCAACAGAGAATGCTTGACATTTATTGGTATCTTTTTTTTTTTTTAATTTTATTCCTTTTGTAATAATTTACTTTACTATAAATCCTACTGATAACACTGTCACTTTGTATTGATATTTCAACATGGGAAGTGTTGCTAATCAAGGTACCCCGTTGATACAAATGTGTGTTTTGTTGTGAAGTCACAGCAAAGAAAAAGGAGGTCATGTCCTGCTGCGACGTCTTTATTGCAGAAGCACCACATGATGAGTTAAAACATGCAGGGAACTGTCAGTGAGAGCAGTTGTGTGCAGCTCGTTGTTAAGGAAACCTTACGGATGCTTGGGATTGGTCCTGTTGGCTTTTGAAACTCAATACATCCTCTCAGTTTGTTCAGCATAAAAAATATTTATCCTGGGTCCAGTTACATATTTTGATTTTTGATTTGAATGCTTTATTTCAAACATGTGCAGAATGCAACAATAATAAATACAACAACAATAATAATAATAATAATAATAAAACACAATGACATGTCCAAAAAGGAGTAGGATGAAGCACAATCTTATTTAATCCTACCCCTTCTTCACTTCCCCAATAACCTGAATTCATCTTATAGCAATAGAGTGCATAGTACAAAAATGATAATAATAAAAAAAATATAATTATTAGTATGAACATGATAATACAGTCACTGCAGCTCATATCAGGAATTAGTAAGAATGCATTTTTTTATTTGAATTTTGAACATTAAATTGTATCACCTTATTTTTATTTACCTTTCATTTGAACTCAACATCATTGTCTACATTTTAACATTCATACACATTTTAATAAATGGTTGATTTGATTTGCACATTTTCTAAGTTATTGTTGGAATAGCAGATATAATTGTCTTGTACTTAAGCCTTTAATTTGTTAAATAAGATAAATAGTGTTTTCATTTATCTTGGCAACAATTTTCCTAAGTCAATATATTTGTGTATTAACCAAATATACAATATAATTATATGCCCGTATTAACCCTGACTTTATACATTTTCATATGCCTCTCACATTCAGTGTAAAGTTCACTTTAGCTGATTTTACATCACAGTTTTCCTCATTGTACTCTGTCAGTTATCAAGGATTTTCATATGCAGCTATCCACTATAAATGATTCACACTCAGGTGCAGCATTCGGTGCCACAGCAGAGAAATGTGCAGTTCATGGGGAAGTCAACCCACAACTCAATCCTATTTCTTTAAAATATATTTCTTTAGAATTACACAATGATGGTGCTTTGTATGCTTGGACTCATGAAATCATCCTGAAGAAAAAAAAATAAATAAAAAAAAAAAATATATATATATATATATATATATATAAAATCTAACTATGTATATAACCTAACTATCAGATATGTCTTAGGCAAAAATCAAGTTTACAAACAAGGTAAACAAGATGTGTTAAAGATGAATTTCTGTCCACAGTTGTGAGTATTAAAAGCATCATCTTAGTATTTCATACACATTAAAATATATTTTAATACAGTAAATTTTAATTTAAGTACCTCAGAATCTTATTCATGAGTGACAGAAGGATAGAGTGGCAGGTTGGGGCGGCATCCACAGGAATGCGGGTGCTAAACCAATAACATTGTGGTGAAGAAGGAGCTAAACCAGAAGGAGAAGCTCTCGATCTATGTTCCGACCCTCACCTATGGTCACGAACTTTGGGTCATAACGGAAAGAATGACATCACAGGTACAAGCGGTTCGGCCAGTGTCAGCCTTAGACATAGGGTGAGAAGCTCAGACATACGGGAAGGACTCGGAGTAGAGCTGCTGCTCCTCCATGTTGAGAGGAGCCAGTTGAGGTGGCTTCTATTGAGGATGTCGCCTGGACGCCTCCCTGGGGAGGTGTTCCAAGCATGTCCATCTGGGAGGAGACCTCGGGGTCGACCCGGGACATGCAGGTAAACCAAATGAGCATCACATCATTACATACAATCAGATGTTTATTTTATGATCAGAACATTTAGCACATTTATAGTATAAATATATATACTAATAATAACCTGAATTTTCTGCAGAAATAAAATACATGTTGATTCACTCCCTCTTTTAAAATACACTTCCTGAGATTTGCCTTCACAGCATTTTAGTTTTTATATTCTGTTTTTAATTATTCTGTTGTAGTTTTTCATATTCCGTTATTTTACATTTGTTCTGTCATCCTCTTTTTAAGTCAATTCTAACTACATTTCAATGGGATTTATTTTTTTGTGAGAGTTTAACTTTTATGTTTGATATTATTAGCTGGACATTTTTCATTATTGTTAGTTTAATTGTATTGACATTGTATATTTTTTTATCATTACATATTAAACATATCATAAAAGTTATATAATAAAAAAAAACCTGTTAATGCCTCAGTGTCAGTCACCTGGTTTTGGATATTTTTACTTATTTATTTTCCTTTTTTTTTTGGCACTGTCAGCCAGGACAGGTGCGACCCATGAGGCTAATTAACAGTTCTCATCCGCTCAGTATGGAACGTGTCTCCAGTCATGGAAATCAGGTCACTTTGTGTGTTTTACAATACTCCACAGTACAGACAGATGTTTTACCATTTTAACAAGCAGCTCCCTGAATACAGGCTCAGGAGATTTTATTAATTTATTGAATCCTCACTTGACTTTACACTGATCCTCTTCACTGATCTGCATGTTTTGCCATTTTAAGATGTAAATATATACAGAACTGTGCAAAAGTCTTAGGCCAGCTTCAATTTTTTTAGTTTTCCCAGGGCTGAAAGGAGGGTACATATTTATTTCTCACTCTCTTTTGTATAGATGCAGCCAGTGAACACAAGAAATATGTGCATATCTTTAAAAGCTACAAAAAAAAAAAAAAAAACAGAACTAAATGGGTTGTAGAGTGGCGTTCGTGCAGAGGTGTCATTTTAGTTCAGGGGCCACGTCCATCCCAGTTTGATTTGAAATGACCTGTAAAATATTAGCATAGTAACCTATAAATAATGACATTATACAAGTTCTACAAAGTAAAATTAAATCATGACATTTTTTTTACATTTACATATCATTCTTTCACAAAAATGTGAACAACTTGATATTTCTTTAGAAAAATACACGTTTAACAGTAACAACTGAAGTTATGCTATTTGTACAAAATATTTGATAAAGTTTTGGGTATATGAACATTAAAACTAAAAGTACTTTGTGCAATGAAATGTCACTAAAAAATAAGAACCAGGTGTGTCAAATTCATCCTGTTTTGGCCTGCGGGCCATATGTTTGACACCCATCATTTAGTGTGACCCCTGACCCCACAACAAGAAACGGCACAAATACTTCTAAACATCTGACATCTTGAATGAAATCTGAAATAAAACATCAGAAATGATATGCAATAAATGTCATATTGTCTGAATAAAAGGGTTAAATACATGTGAAATACAAAGGGAGCTCACACTAAATATGATCACTGTGGTTGATAGAAGCTGTTTTTATGCTGAAATCTGTTTTTCCTACTGTAAATATTATATTTTATTACAGAAACTGAGAAATTCATGTGTTATTAGAATTTGTGAAATCAACAAGTCTAATGTTGGATTAGGGTTATTGCACAGTACGGTATACAATTTTAATATGATATTTGCACCCACATACAGTTAAAGTAGTAATAATAATAAGAAAAAAAAAGGAAAACAAAACCCACTATTAAACATCCACATTCATTCCATCTAATTTGTTTCTTCAGCTACAGACACATTTGATTATTTTTCTCTCAAAACTTGCTAGATATTTAGTATAATAATCACACAAAATATTCCGTATCATGCAAATGCTTCCATCAAAATCCAACCAATCATTAGTTATTAATCTAAATTTCACCATCCATTCAATAAGTAAAACATACACAATACGATCACATGTTAAAGACTCATTCAGTTTTAGGGCCCTGGAAATAAAGTCATTGTTATGTGTCTCTTAAGAGCCTAAAAACAACCAAAAAACTGTAGGAAACTGGTGTCCTTGTTCAATCAAATGTTATATTTCCACTATTTACACAAGTAAAAAAATTCCTCACGCCGTGGATTTTTCATTCCCTCATGGCACTGCCGGATGCTGCCAATCTATTTTATCTATTTATCCACTTTAAAATTTTTATTGGGTAACTCTCATGTGGTTTCAGATCTTCAGTCAATTTTGTGTTTGACATTCCTAAAATCTCTTGCTTTTCACATTGGGCTCAGTTTCCTTTTGTCCTGCTCTGTTTGGAATGGGCCTTTTAAAACTGTTCCATTTGAATGTGTTCAAGTCCCAATAGTTGAATGCTTAGTGGTTTAAATAATATCTCCGTCACTCATTAAATATTAACAGAATAGAACAAGTGTCCTGTGTTGTAAAAAGTGATAAAGGAGTGAAGTAAAGCAGCTCTGGGGGTCTAATGAAATTTTAATATTTCTGTAATAGTGTTTTGAGTGATACTTTCATTATTTCATAATGACAGTGGAAAGTCTCAGTGGTTGGTAATTTACCACCCACTTTCCTATTTTTTTTCTGCCTCTTGTTTCCTCCATGTTTTCTCTTTTCTTGTATCCAATGTCAGAATTCAGCAGTTCTGTCTTACTTTTGGATATTAAAACTTCTTTAAGTGATTCATTTTCTCTGCTCTATTGCTGCATCTGTGTTGTTCTTGTTTTGTTTTGGGGCAAAGTTGATACTGTGTGCATTCATAAATAACAAGCTAACAGTATTCTCTAGATATACCTACTACCTAGATATAAAGAGCCCTTAAACAGACAGTAGGCGATGCCAGAGGTTCATGCTTCACCCAGTAATGTTAAGATGAGACTTGCAGAAAATCTAATTTTTACCCTGAAGTTTTAGTTTTTTTCTTAATATGTTGAGTTTCAATACTGAACTTATGTTAGTAACTCCCTTTTTGTGCTTAGTTGTTAACTCTGTCTGCTGATGTTTGACATTATGGTTCCATAGAACTCATTTCTAAACAGTGGAGCGTGTTCATTTACTATAACATGTCTATTTAACCCATAAACACCCAGCACTACTTTTGTGGCAGTTCACAAATAAATGTTTTTCTCTGTACCAAACATTTCTTAAATTATTTCTCAAGATTTATTTATTTATGTATAATCCCTGTAGTACAAATATTTTTTTTCTCCATTTAATTCACTAACCATGTACATGTTCACTGAAGCTCAGATTAAAATTGAGGTTCTATCTTGTCTGAATCCTGATGTGTTTTAGTTGTTGACCTTTACGATTACTATGACCTTTGACCTTCATTGCTCAAAATCTAATGGGTTCTTCCTTGACCCATTATCTATTATTCCCAAAAGTTTCAGCAAAATCTGTTCAGAATTTTTTGCATAATTCTTCTGACAGTCAGACAAACAGACAGACAGACAAACAGACCCGAATTTAATGCCTCCTTGGTGGAGGTAATAATAATAAATATTAAATAAACTAAAATCTACAACAAGGAGGAAGAGGTAGCCATTCCCACATTAGTATATATACAAACACACACAACATAGTGCACTTTCCCTCTTATTAAACACAGGCCAACAGTCGAGGGGAAGGGAATGTTCAAAAATCTTGTGTGTGTAGGGCTGGATTATGGAGGGTCTGGGCCCCAGGGCCAGGAGTTTACAAAGCTCCACCAACACTCTGAAGCCAACCTACCATACCTAAGGATTCTATAAAAGAGTGAAATCAACAGATTTTTGCACATTTTCTTTCTCAGCTAATTTTTAATTAGAGCCGGTGTTGGAGAACAACCCTTCCCCTTCATAGTTTGTTATTGGCGGGGTCAAAGCCTCTGGTTGTTGTACCCCATGGCCCATAGGCCCTATGATTGCTGTCACTGCCTCCCCTGCACCACTCATATCACCCTTCTCTCTGGGTTCTCTTTAGATATTCTCTATAACAGTGAATAGTATATTCTCTAGGATCATCAGATCCTAGAGAATAGAGACGCTCTGACATCACAATTATTATCTGTGTTTATTTTATTGTGTTTATATGTTACATTGTGAATATTCTATTTCCTGTCTACATCTATGGTCATCGACTTCAAGATCTGACTGAAAGTGATCACAGTTGAGGCATGGTGGAAAGTGAGACAAACTACCTGACTAGTTGTATGTTGGTTAGCCTGGGGGAAAGTCCGAACCACAAGAGGAAATCCTTCCTACCTTAGGGACCAACTACAAGACCACCCGCTGCTCAACAAGCAGATTGAGCTGTATCACAGTGGGTTGTATCCGGCCCTGGCTCTCTCCAACTGTCAACCAACCACTTCACACCTCACCTCAAACCGAGCGCCAACCCCCACCTTTCCAATCTGTGAGAGGCGTAGGCCAGATATTCATCAGATTTAACAACAGCCAAGAAATATCCCAAGCTACAGTCATCGTTCACTCCCCCTCTTCCTCTGCAACACTGCATCGAAGAATTGCATTACGTTCTCAATAAATCCACTTACATAAAATGCATTTTTAAGTGTGTTTATGTCAGGGCTGTCAAACCCATTTTAGTTGAGGAGCCACATCCTCTTAATATGATCTGGAGTGGGCCTGACCAGTGAAATAATGACGTTATAATATATTAATAATGTCAACTCCAAACTTTTCTCTATATTTTAGAGTGAAAAAAGTTAAATTACTTTATGAATACATTTACATCTACAAACTATAATTTAAAAATGTGGATAACATGAACCATGAAAGAAATCAAATAAGTGCTATTTTACTTATATTGTGTCTCAGCATCTGATTTTAATTGTAAGTATTTCATAAATATGTTCAAGGAACCACTGTTGAGTGATAAATAAGTTATCAGATACTTATTAGACAAAAGCCTCTTGATGGTTCCGCACACTCACTTCAGAATCTATAAATAATTTCTGGATATTTCTATTGTGTTTGTGGTAATTTTAGGGGACATATTTTCAAGGTATGGAAAAGCAGGACTGTTTCAAGGCCTGAGAACTTGGATAACCTCAAGATATCAGTTATAATAATAAAAAAAAAAGCTTTCAGAACAATTAGAGGAGATTAAAACAAAAATCTGTCAATTTTATGTCTTAGAAAATCAGCAAAGTATTTAAACCGCAGGCTCTCATGGGAGAAGTACATGAGCTGCGAGCCATGATAAAACTGAAGGACCAGAGGATTGAGCTGCTGCAATAAAGAGTGGATGATTTGGAGTAGTAATACAATTACATGACTGGAAACCAAACACTGTAGCTATGTTTGGACCTCAGTCTCAGATACTGCAGGTCAAGGTGTAGCACCTGAAGAATTGCACACTCACACTAAAGGCTCATACTGTGGCGTTTTTGAACAATAAAAACATCATGAGAGAGAAGAAACCTATTTCAACTTGTCACACACTTTCAAATAGGGATCACTTGAAACCCACAATAGTGCTCCAGTTTGCGACCCAAAAGTATAAAATGGAAGTGTTGAAACAAGCAAGAAAGCTGAAGGGCACTGGAGTTTACATCGATGAGCATTTGACAAAGAAAAGTGCAGAAATTGTCAGAAAGGACAAGAAAAACCAGTCAACATTGACAAGCCAGGTAGTCGAAATGCTGATGTATATGTACTCTGAGGGTCTGCACTTTCAGCACTACCTGAACTAGCCATTATTCATCTTATTCAGTGTCACTCACATAACTGAAAGGTTGTCACATGACACACAGTTGGAGGATGTAACTAGTTGTGTGGTTTAGGAGAAGGCTACTAATGTCAAAAATAATCGGAATTTGTAAAGTTTGGTAGCACTAACTAATCATATCATGTGACTGGATCTGGACTGAAGGATAACTGGACGTTTGAAAGAGCGTGTCACGATTCTGCCTTCTTATATTCTTAGACAGGTTCATGGCGTGTGTCATGGTTTCAGTTTTGATATGCATACCACTACAGGCTTAAATATTACATAATATAATTATATAATAGTGTTGAAAACAGTATCTGTGTTGTAAATAGTTGATGTTATGTTCTTCCAGACTGATAATAACTGTGCCTCTGACCTTGATTATTTGTTTTTAGGAAATAAAATGTCCGTAAAAATGTTGAATATGAAGTTAAATAAAAACTTCAAATTATGTTAATATCCTGATTGTTGATCTTTAACTCAGATAAAAAAAAATAATGGCTAAAAAAAACACCAGATTCTATCTTGTCTGAATCCTGAGATATTACTACTGCTAGCTTCTGCACTTATTGTTCTGTATATTTCCTGTCGATCTTGTAACTGCTAGTGCTACAGGCTATATATTATGTCCTCTATTGTAAGTCGCTTTGAATAAAAGCATCTGCCAAATACAATGTAATGTAATGATGTGTTTTAGCTCTTGACCTTTAGTGCCACCTTGACCTTTGACCTTCGTTGTTCAAAATCTAATGGGTTCTTCCTTGACCCATTATCTATCATTCCTGAAAGTTTCATCAAAATCTGTTCAGAACTTTTTGTGTAATCCTGCTCACCAACAGACAAACAAACAAACAAACAGAGAAACAACCTGAATGTAATACCTCCTTGGCAGAGGTAATAATGCATAAACACCTGTAATCATGTCCACTTTCATCTCTAGAAATTAAACCCATCAGATTGGTGATGGTTGATCACAGTGTTCAGGCATGAAAGTTTGTGAAATGTTTTGACATTAAGTATTTTTGCAGTTTTTAGACAGCGTTTAAACTGTCCAGTCACATACTGTGGGATAGGACCAGCCCGTAGGACTAAACCATGTCCTCACCAGAAACACAAGGTTTGTTGTATTTTTATTTCCATACAACCTCCCCCCTGTCGCTTTAAAAGGGGCACGTTTTTGTTGTTCATGTGAATTTTGTGACATTTTGGATAAAATGTTAAATAAAAATATGACTTGGATGAATGTTTGCATCTAGGTACTTTATCAGGTGATGTTAGTATAACTACCAAACACTAAATAGAACCAACAAGGTTTATAAAGCTGAATAGTGCAGGGGGCTGCAACTCTTGTCCTGGAGAGACGCTATCCTTCATGTTTCAGATGTATTTCTCTTCCAACATACTTGATTCAAATGATAAGCCTATCCTCAAGTTCTGCAGAAGCCTGATAAAGACTGCCAGGTCTGCTGGAAGAGGGGAACATTTAAAACATGCAGGATAACAGCTCTCTAGGATCAGTGTTGCAGATGCTTTATCTATAAATGTGACATTTAGATTAATTTATTCAATAGAAATGACCAAAGTACAGCAAACTAAATCTGAAGTTGTTCATTCAATGAGGTAGAATGTTGTTTTGCTAACATGTTTGATCAATGTATTACTGGTTTAGTTTGATTAGTACACATATTTCAACTGAAAACGTAAGAAAAGTAAAGTGAGGTACACACGAAAAGATAATTGGACTGTTTTTGTCCCTTTTCTCCTCCTTCCCAACCAAGAATGGTAAATGCCAGATTATTTTATGTTTTAAAAGAGTATCCTGTGGGGTGTTAAGAGGGAATATGTCCAAATAATCACCTCTGATTTGGATCAGGGCTGACAAATATTAAACTTTTTCGATATTTACAATGAAAAATATTCATGTGTGACGAAAGGTGACAACTCCTGGGCAGAGTGCTGAACGAGTCCACCTTTCCAAACCTGCATCCTTCTGTGTTCACATACATTTGACCTGAAACCTGACCCGACCCATAATTAAATACATTGTCTACACAGTAACTCACTTTTATTTTCAGCCAAAACACAATCCATCATTAATTCTCTTGTATTTGCTGTTCAGTGACAAATGTGGGCAGATGTAAACAGAGGTGAAGCTCATTTTAAAATAAAATAAACTGAATGTGGATGAACTACGGTCAAATTAAATGATCATTATCATTAATATGTCCTGACAAATATTTTCATCCACAAATATTTATTTCTCCACTTCCTTGTCCACTACCTACACACATTTAGTTTAATTTGTACCATTGATTTTCTAACCCATTCCAGCATGTTTTTGTGGGTTACCTGGCCCCCTTTTTTTAGTAGAACTTACCCAACCTGATTCAGACTCTGCTCCCAAAACATGTTATCTTTCTTTTTCTTCCTTTTTGTTAGATCACATTTGATCATGTGAGATTTCTGGCTTAGAGTTCTGGATTCTAGACTGGTGGGGGAAGAAAATCATTATGTGCGTGGTGTGCTCTGTTGAGATTATTGGAGCACACTACACACAGTACCATCAAAACTGTTCAATGTCAGATTTTTAGCTCGTCTGGGTGAAGTCGCGATGAGCTTTTGCCTTCATGCTTCGTCCGTCGGTTTACCTTCGTCCGTCGGTTTACCTTCGTCCGTCGGTTTACGTCATATCCCCCCATTATCCCGCAATTGTAGGAACAAGTTAAAAGTTTAAAGTTAAAAAGAATAGAATAAATATATAAATAATAGTCATAAAATAAAAGTAAATACATAAAATAGCAGAATGAAATAATGTTAAGAGTAAAATTTAATTAAAACCTAAGTTAAAAAGGTACGTTTTCAGTTTACCCTTAGAAATATGAACACTCGCAGTGGACCTCAGACCCTCAGGTAGACTGTTCCATAGTCTGGGGCCATAAAAACTGAATGAGGCCTCACCATGTGTTTTAGTTTTAACTCTAGGGATAATTCAAAGCTTACTACCCGAAGAGTCCCAGAGGGCTCACATTTTAAAAGCAGATCAGACAAATAAACAGTCCCACAACCATTAAGACTCTTAAAAAAATAATAAAATCACCCCTGAAGCTCATAGGGAGCCAGTGCACAGACCTGAGCACTGGTGTGATATGATGGAAAGACCCCTGTCTGCAAAGAACAATTCACAATATTAAGAACATCTTCATCTAACACCTGAAAAAGTGATTTAAAAAGAGAGGTGGCAATAGGGTCTAAAAAGCAGGTAGTGGTTTTTAGATGTGAAATTACTTTGCTAAGACTCTCAGTAACAACCAGGTCAAAACTCTCTAATGTTGCCAATAAAACCCCTGGATCTGCGATAAAAACATCCCCTGGCTGCACTTGCCACAAGTCTGACCTAATAGTCTGGATCTTACACAATCAGGCATATTTAATGGAGCACTGCTATTAAAAATGGGATTAATGATTGAGTTGAATGTTGAACACAAGATCTTTGGGTTGTGGCGGTTGTCACTTATTAATTTTTAATTTGATTTGAATGCTTTATTTCGAACATGTGCAGAATGCAACAATAATCAATATAACAATAATCAATACAACAACAACAATAATAATAATAATACACAATGACATGTCCAAAAAGGAGTAGGATGAAGCATAAACTTATTTAATCCTACCCCTTCTTCACTTCCCCAATAACCTGAATTCATCGTATTGCAATAGAGTGCATAGTACAAAAATGATGATGATAATAAAAATAATAACAATAATAAAAATAATAATAATTAATAATTGAAGTACTAAACATATACATATATACAAAAAAAAAACAACAACAACAAATGAGCAGATAGGAAAGTAGGTAACAAATACATTTTTTTCCCTAATTTATCTGCATTTTGTTCTCATTTTTTATTTTTTTAAATTTATTTATTTTTATTTTGAGAAGTACAGATGTCTTTCTTGTTTCATACAGTTATTATAAACATTGAGTTGTTCTCCGTAAATTTCAAAGTTTATTATGATTATATACTTCTGCCATACCTTACACTATTGTGTTACAGCAATAAGTAATTTGTTACTATAGTATAATACATTACTTTCATAACACGTTATTCCCAACAATGTTCATATGTGTATTGTTTCTCTTAAATTGAAAAACTATGGTCAAAGAAAGAGCTGCTTGTGGAACATTTGTGATTACCAACCTGCTCAGTGTTTAATTAAAATATTTTACAGTACTTTGAAGTCAGTGCACATAATTTGCTGAAGTTGAGCATAATTAGATTTTCCCAACAAACAAGGGAGTGTTGATGTAAAAAAAAAAAAAAAATCTGTCCATGAACAGCTTCCTTCTGTGTTTGCAAAGGGATACTTATTAATGCCTAAATCCTAAATCTTCCAGTTCACTGCAACTCACTGGATGATAGAGACAACAACAGGCTGCACTTTACCCTGCGGCATCTGCAGTATGTGAGGTTTTAGTGTGTAGACATCCCAAGCCTTCTCACTTGACAGTATTAGTAGCTGTTGGTGATGTCCATTTCCTGACAGCAAGAAAACACCATCCAATTCAGGAAGAGTACTTCTCTGACTCACTGCCTCTCACCACTGAGGCGGCAATGCCCATGTAACAGCAGTTCAGCTTAAAATAACTGGAGAGGCTTTCGAATGGAGCTGTGTCTGCTTGTGTGAGAGTGCCTGAGCATGTTTGGGAAATAGAAACCCTATAGTCAAAATTCTGTGTTCATATGTCACTACAGTAAATAGCACCTCAGTTTACATTCTGTCACATATGATGAACCTAATAATTTACATTTCTTTTTTTTTTTATTTCAACTTAAACATTGTTGTAATTGTGACATTTTAAAATGGCAACATGTTTTACGTATCCGATACTAAGCAAAAAGGTGAGACACATGACATACATTGTGCAGCGATTAATATGTTTCAACTTCAATGCAGTGAGTAGCTTCTTATTTCTTACCATTCAGTGTGTAGATAACTGAAAAGTGTTATGTCGTCCCATCAGTCCAGATTGACCCTGTTTCAGAGCGATGGGCCCATCAGGGTAAGAGGAGAAGCAGGTGAAATAATAATAATAATGGATTAGATTTATATAGCGCTTTTCAAGGCACCCAAAGCGCTTCACATTAGTGTTCCATTATTCATTCACTCTCGCATGTTCCCTCTGGTGGTGGTAAACTACATATGTAGTCACAGTTGCCCTGGGGCATGCTGACAGAAGCGTGGCTGTCATTTCGCACCTATGGCCCCTCTGACCACCACCCAACATTCATACTCATTCATACACCAGTGTGAGTGACACTGGAGGTAAGGAGGGTGAAGTGTCTTGCCCAAGGACACAACAGACTGACTAGGACAGAGCGGGAATTGAACCACCAACCCTTTGGTTAATGGACGACCTGCTCTACCAACATCATGCATACTGCCTTAGTGCAAGTCTGCGAGGGCAGTGTTATGATCCTTGTCTACTTCAGTTGATCAGGTCTAGGTTTTAACAATATTATGTGTCCAGAAATAGAAGGAAATGACTGTTATAACACTACATAATTGTATTTAAAGTATTTCACAGTGAATGTATAAAGGCTAAATATTGGACTATTTCTGGCAAGGATGTGTGGAGGTAAATTGCTTGGAAATTTCAAGATTAACACATAAATAATGTATGTGCATAAATGTATTCTATATATTACATACAGAAATGTATAGATTCATCAATAATTTGCTTGAGAATAAATCAGTTTAAACCATAAAATTATAAATTGCAGCTTACATGACCATATATGGGAATATCCATTTGGGTAAAAGTTTTGGTTTTGGCCAGTAATGACGGAGCACTCTTGGGATTTTTTTATTTTTTATTTTTTTCTCATCAACTTTAATGTCAAACAATTTGCTTTGTCTGTCTACACTTCCCGTCTCCAGGGACACAACATCCACTGCTTCAGTTATGACCACCAATTTGAAGTGACTCCTGAGGAAATATTTTGGAAATGGGTGCCTATTTTTGGCTTCCAACTTGTTATTGTTGATGATGTATGACATTATTGTTTCAGTTTCTTCAGTTATGCAATTCTTTTGCTCTTGTTGCTTGGAGCCATGCATCTCTCTTGGAAAAAATGTCACCACCTTCACCTTCACCAAGTTATTTCTTTATGTAAAGAAATTCTTGGCAACATGGTGATTCTGAATAGTGCATAACTGTCAAACTACAATGAGTCTTGTTCACGGTTATATACAGTGATATGACCAAAACTGACCATTGAATCCAAGGATAATTTACCATGAAAAAGGTTTTGTGTGTAAAGTAAGGCCATTTCAGATCAGACAAAGGAATGAAGAGAAAATGAGGAATTTTGACAATAGCATCTTTCTGGTCACAACAGGACGATTTCCATGTAAATTAGGAGTTACCTGGTGGCAGAGGCAATTTATTCAAGACTACAAGGGAACTTCAGCTTCTCCTAAAATGTCAAAAATTACATGGTCAAATATGTACAGCTGCCTTAACATTTCATTGACAAGAAATGCATTAGAACAGGTTCATTTGTTGAAGGAGTTAATTCAGAATTAGCTACCTCCCACAAATTGGCTGAGTCGATGTTAACTTGTCACATATTCTAATAGTGCGGTTTTCTTCAATGCATTTCACCATAGAAGCTCAGTGACTCTGCAATTGAATGGAACCAAATCAGTTTCTTTCAATTCCTTAAAACTTGACTTCATCAATCAAGTATTTCATTATAAATTGAAATTAATTTTTATACAACATCAAAGCTTAGCCTACTAACAGGTTGTTGTTTTAAAAAAAAAAAGAATGCAACAAAATCGTGTAACTGCACTCTGCAATCGACTATTACAGACTTCCTCCTAAAGATGGCTTCTTCATCTAGAAAGGTACTGGCTTGAGATAAGTAACTCTGGACACAATATCCGATGGGACAAAGACTTCGGGACATTTCGGTTTGTCTTTACAGACCCTCTACTTACTACCACATAAGTGTGATGTTGTTTAGAACTTCCGAAGAGGTATAAAAATAGTTTTTCATGTCGTCACAAAGGCATATGCTAGTCACTTCCATGCTCCTGTGTTAGCCTGTCAGACTTTGAGGATAGTTGATTTGTTTTGGAGAGACACTGAAATGTCTTCTATACAATTTTGGATTAAAGAGATGGCAAGATGTTTTACATTAGAAAAGCTAACTTATGTAATCAGTGATAAAGGACAAGAATTTGAAGAAGTGTGCTTTCTGAAGCAACAATAGATTATATCTATCTGTAGAGCAATTTGGTGTGACTTTTATCTTTAATTTAGAGTATAATTATTATGATTATTATTTCTATGGGAATGTATGTTTGTGTGTGTTTCTTTTCTCTGTATGCAGCGAGGTTCACCTGCATCTCATTTTACAACCTATGTGGCACGGCACTGTGTTTTGTATGTGCTTATTGGAAATTAATCAAAACATTGTTAAAAAAAAACAACCTATATGTACAGTATGGACTCTCAATCATCTAAAAATGGAACTAAAATGAATTTTACTCCAGGTAATCCCTTTAACTAGTACTTGGACATGACAGATACGATAGAGTCATAGATAATTTTATTGAAAAGAAATGGAGGGCAGAATTTACATAGAAATAAATTGGCAAAATGTATGATGTAAGCTGACAATGAGCTTCCACTCTTTGAAAAATCAGCAGCACCACTTTTTTCTCTAGGTCTCCCCCAGACCCTATAGATCTAGTGGTGGGGATGAAGATGGATGGGATTCCTTCAAGGACTTAAAGTAGGACTAGTCAACCAAGCTGAAATGGTGGAGGTTTGCAAAGCAGCCATGAGATGACATGATGGGGTGACAGCAGAGCGAGGGAACACATTAAAGTTTGACAGCACACATAAGTAGATATGGATGTCATTTTAGACTGCTAGTATCTCCTTCCTGTGAGACAAAATAACTGACGTCCAGTGTTACTGTTTCATAGAACAAATCCAATGTAAATACTTTCAGTTCCTACATTTAATCATCTCCATGCCTCAAACCTTAACATTTAACCTTGGCATACAGCTGCTATGTAAACCATACATACAACCATACTCCTGAGATCTAAGCAATTCCACAGTTAAAATAAAAATAAAGTGAGACAAACAAAATGAACAAAAATTGCCAAAGTCATCAGTAAAATGAAAAAAAATTAATATTAAACTAACAAAACAATATGTAACATGAACACAATTAAAGAAAAATGATAAAATAAAAAACTAAATATAGAACCAGTAGTTTTAGTTTGAGCTTTTTCTTTTTCTAAATCAGTTGCTTTTTGACACTTGTACACCAGTTCCATTAACAAAATTCTGTGTAAAATAACACTTTAAAAAAAAAACTTAATTATTCTGAATTTTTAAACTAAACCATCCATTCAGAACATGTCAGCACCTAGGCATCAGGAGTTAAAGGGTTAAGAAGTAGTGAAGTCACAAGTGATGCGACTGTAATTTATGGAAATCTTCTACAATTCATACAGGAAATGAAACACAATAAAAAATGGGAGTAAAAATAACTGCTTGTGCACTGAAATGAGATCCTGGTGATGTAATTCTGTATTTGCAACCTGTGATTAATGATCAATTCTTTTCTAATTGCTTGAACATGCAGTGATGATGATGATGATAATGATGATGATGATGATGATGATGACGACAATGATGATATTTACAGCTTGATGATCTACTGCCTGTCATTATTGAAAGCATGACCTGCTTGGTCTTAATGAACAATCAATGCAAACAGTGTGGCATATTGGAAAGACAATATTATAGAGCAGGATGGAAAGTTTAGTTCAAACTATAAACAATGTATTATCGTCAGAGGTGGTCAAAGTACTCACATTCTGTACTTAAATAGAAGTACAGTTACTAGTGTGAAAAAATACTCTGGTAAAAGTAGAAGCACTGATTCAACTTCTTTATTGAAGTAGAAGTAAAAAAATATATATAATAAAAATAATAAAATACAATTTCTGAATTGTAATAAAGTACAAAATAAAAAGAAAAGCTGCCATTTTTTTTTGCCACAAACACAATAATATTTATTTAACCAGGAAAAATCTGAAAAAGGTTTGAAAGTATCAAAAATGAAGTATTTAAAAGTGAGTTACTGTGTAGATAATGCGTTTGATAGGGTAATTGAGATAAAAAGTCAACATGAGATATAAAAAAAATAGAAATATGAGATTTAAAAAATGCATAATTTTAAGAGAAAAGGTCAAATTTGTGAGATAAAATGTTAAAATTGTGAAATGAAAAGTCAAAATTGTGAGATAATAGTCGTATAACTATAAAATATAATGTATATATATATATATATATATATATATATATATATATATATATGTATGTATATATATATATATATATATATATGTATGTATATATATATATATATATATATATATATATATATATATATATATATATATATATATATATATATATATATATATATATATATATATATATATATATATATATGTATATATATATGTATATATATATATATATATATATATATATATATATATATATATATATATATATATATATGTATATATATATATATATATATATATATATATATATATATGTATGTATGTATGTGTGTGTGTATATATATGTATGTCTTTGGCAGTCAGTGAATTAATATTGTACAGAAAAGAGTATTTATTTGTAACCAGTGATATTCTTTAAATAATGAAGAAAGTACTCCACTTTAAAAGCCTAAAATATCGACTCTGCTTTAAGCCAGGCATTAATTCAATGGGGTGGCCAAACTAAAATTTCCTCTTTAAAGTGAAGAGGGAGGAAGACAGAAGGGATGATTGAACAATGTTGGCTGACATGGGCATGGGTCAATGAGCAATGAATTATGGAAATGTGCATGTAGCACATCTTTCTCCTGTGATAACCCCCTCCCTGTCTTCTCTCTTTCCAGTAGTGGCTATCAAAACCTCTATTATAATAGCTTATCTGATATCTTTAAGCAGCACCTCCAATTTACTGTATATTAGTGGCAATTGCAACTGGCCAGATCTATCTGACAAGTGACCAAACACTGATACAGCTACAGTAAAGATGTTCTTTGTGATGTAGTTAAACTGTTAAGCTTTTTTATTGCAATTATGAAATGACATTCTACAGGTAATTGCAAAAAGAAATAACAAGAACTAGCAAGATGTCCCAACCGCTTAATATTCAATACAGGCTTTTCTGGTTCATGTTAAGTATAAACACTGTTAACATGCTGTAACATACAAAAAAAAATAAAAAATCCACAACAATTGGTTAAATACATTTCTCTAAATGTTTCGAAACGGATAAAGGGATAACTTTAGTTACTGCATGTTCAAAACGTGCAAAGAAAGAAGCCTCGATACAAAGAACAACTGTTAAATATGTAAAGTACAAATATAATAACAATTTCAGTAGCCCAAGTTTCATGATAACAGCAAAATAATAATAATAAAAAAACAACCTTATAATGTCATGCATATTAGACACTAATGTAATCAACAGAAAAATGAAAAATGTGTCCTATTAAAGAAATGCATGATGACAAATGGGACACACGAGGAAATCATAGTTATTATGCCATCGGAGCTTTGATTTTTCTACAATCAGCTTTTATATCCATGGTCAAACATGATTATACTAGCAATTTAGTTGAAGGATATGTGTATTAGAGCCAGGCATCCGCTGACTGTTTCATTTTTGTGGCATTAAAATATTGCTATGTACTTTTCTCCCAACACACCTGCTTTACCATTTCAAAATAAAGCCCTCTGGCATTTTATTATAAAGAAGTGATTAAGACTTTGATAGAGTTTTATAATGCGTAAACCTCACTTTCCTGCTGTTTGTGTACATTCCTTTGAACTAGTGCAGAGCCCGTAGAAAATATGAGATTGTTGGCTCCTAATGTGTTGTGGAAGTGGGTGAAAGAAAGACCCCCCACCCCCATTAAGCTATTATCATCATCATCATTATTAAATTAACATATTATTATTAAGCGAGCACCACATCTTATGTCACCACTTGAGGAATGGTCTAGTATCTGCACAGTAGCTGGACTGACGATTTATGTCTTGGGTCTGTCCTTTCCACGTGTGCTATTAGCACAGTGCTAAGCTAGTGCTATTAGCACAGTGCTAGGCTACTTGGCTCTTCACGGAGGCTTGAGTAAACACCGTGTGTCACCAAGTGTTTCATGAAATCAGTCATTTTCCAGCCTTTACATGTAAATGTATTTAACACCTGTAGCATATGGGAGCCTCTGAAACATTTTCTGAACTGGAACCGCACGGTCCGCCTTGTTGCTGTCTGCACTGCTGTGCCGCGTTACTATGTGTTCCGCGTTAACACAATGGTCACAACATTAATGGTCTGGTTTCAACTGTTAATGTTTGCCCAGGTTCCATACCAATATCGACTTTCAGTACCCAATGCTCTCTCTTGTTTACTTTCTGTGTGTGAGTGAGAATGAGAGAATCACATTGGGTATAAAACAAACAAACAAACGGCACAGCTGTAGCCAAATCAGATGGCGGGCCTTGGCAATGCTCAGAGCAACAGTTAAAAAGAGCAATGAAATTAGTTTCACATCTTTGTTGTATGTCGTAATGGTGCAGTCCGCCATAGTATTGGAAAGTCACCCTCCAAATTTCGGATCATTTGGTGCAGTTGTGCAGGTGTTAGACATTCCACAGACAAACAAGAACACTACAGACAGAGATTTGCTGAATTATAGATAGATGATTTTTACTGATACAGAAAGACACACACCTCCAGTGATTGAGAAAATAATTCTGTAACTCCTGTAACTGAGAATTAGATTTTATCGATGTCAACCACTATAGACCTAGCCAATAAACTAGACTTTATTTTAAGTAAATACATGACAAGCAACATGAATCAGATGACATGAACCAGAAATAGGACAAAATAAATAGTCAGTACAGTAATTTTCCAAAATAAAATACCCAAAACAGACCAACTGTATAAAAACACAATAACATCAAAATGTCTGAGATTTGCAGGATAGTCAAAGTAATTGAAACAGAAACTGTTAGTTGGGTGTTTTGCTTTGGAATAAGATGTGCGGTTTTTAATGGCAACATTATAACAGATTTTCATTTGACAACTACTAACATTAGTCATATAACACGAATGCTTTCAAATACTGTGAAAATGTTGCACTCTGAAATACAGCTCTGGGAAAAATTAAAAGACCACTGCAATTTTCTCTTAATTCAGCATGTCTGCATGTATGACAGCCATTCCATTCCTGTATCTATTGAATTCCAACACAAGCACAACTTATTATACTTTAGAGTCCAGGAGTAGAAATAAGAGAAGTAACAAAATGTAGTAGTTTTGGCTATGTAACAATTTATTAACTAAACAACAACATGTAAATAATAATGGCTCACAGCCTGCACAAATACTATTCAGTCAAGTTATCAGAAATGAACTCTCGTCATCTGAACCCACTTTATCCTCACTAGGGTCACTGGGGGTCTAATCCAGCTACAATGGGTGAAGGCAGGGTACACCCTGTATGAGTCTCCAGTTCATCTCAGGGCTGAACATATATAGATAAACAATCACTCTCACATTCACACCTGTGTAGATTAACCAATTAACCTATCAGTGCATGTGTTTGGATGGTGGGAAGAAACCGGAGTACCTGGAGAAAACCCACACAGACACGGGGAGAACATGCAAACTCCACACAGAAAGGTCTGGTGTGGGAATTGAACCAATGTCCTTCTTGCTGTGAGGCACAAATGCTAACCACTGCGCCACCATGTTGCTCTTCCAAAATGCCCTGAGTAAAAAAATAAATTAAATGGTAAATAGACTGTACTTATATCACGGATTTTCTACACTACTTGGTGCCCAAAGCGCTTTACAATTCTTCACATTCACCCATTCACACACACACTCATACACCAGTTTATGGCTGCTGCCAATACACCGGCCCTACTGGGTGCAATTTAGGGTTCAGTGTCTTGCCCAAGGATACTTCAACATGTGGACAGCCAGAGTCGGGACGCGAACCACCAACCCTTCAGTCATTGGACGACCTGCTCTACCAACTGAGCCACAGCTCAGCTAAAATAAAGAACAGTAGCTAGTTAATAATAAAAGGAAAAAAGAGAAGAAACACTATACAATGAGGCCACATGCAGCACAATAAACAAGTAAATGCTTTCTAGACGACAGGACACACAACAGAGAAATGTCTGTATACAATTAGCAATGGAAAACACAGCTAGGGCAGAATTGCGTATCACACGCAGACTGCCAAAAGTAACCGAAGAGGTGACTATTTATGAGGGCCCAGGTGATCACAGGAATGGGCTGCAGCTGGAGCAGCGATGGTTCATGTGGGCGGAGCACATCCCCGATGACGTCATTCGACGTCCTTCGTGCTGGTCCCACAGGTGATGGTTGGCCAGGAACCACAACAAGATGACAGATCTGCCTGCCCACACACACACACACACACACTATGCCCTAACCCTAACTCCGTAACACATACTTATAAGTGATAAAATTAGCAAAAGTCATCATTTTTCAGTGGTCTCTTATTTTTCTCCAGAGCTGTAAAAACTCCTTTACTTACTGTATAACAAGGCGTACAACAAACATACCTGATGTTACAAGTCTTGCAAAAATAATATGTTTATCACACTGACCATTCATGGTGAGCAATGAAAAAGTGTATCCAAAAGGAAAGCTATAAAGAATGTAAAGTGATATATTCATAAATGGACTTCAACTGAAATGATGTAATTTAGTTACGACTGTCTACCTACCTCCATTTGCATTTCACTGACATTTTACCCTGCGGGATGTCACAGATAGATATAGTGTTAAATATCCACACCAAAATCTGAGTTGTGTGTTTTGGGTTTTTTTTGGGTTTTTTTTTCTGTCAAAATATTTATCATATTAACATAATTATTAATGGCACTCCAGATTAGACACGATATTATTAAATAATTATGTAAGTATAGGTTAGTGATTACAGTTAAGTGGGGATGATACTTTACTCTCCTGTGATTACTGTTATTGTTCAATGTAGGTAGATCACAGTGTAGGTGTTCACGTGGGTAGTAAATGTGTGTATCCGTATTTGTGTGTGTGTGTGTGTCAATAGTCCGACCTTCACATTGTTAATAACATCAATTAAAACCAATAACACGACTTTAATTACTGCTACTTGACCATATCTGCAGCCCCGTCTCCTCACCTCAAGCATGGACATGAAAATATACACTCATGCTCCGATAATTACATAAGTACATGTCTAATGTACCCTGATAAATGCACAGATGTAGACAAACACAAATGCAGATGCCTAATGAGCCTTTCAGAGTCTCATGAGGACGTGATGATCTCAACACAGTCAAATGGCTTGAAAAATACAGTCCATGGACCAAAACTGGCCCACCAAAGGGTCCAGTGTTGGTTTGAGCATTAGTGATACAAGATGGAATTTATTAACAGCAAATGCAGAGCTCAATTAACCTATGTGGTACGTCCATTTGGCGCCAGTTTAGAACATTTGCTCAAAACCTAAACAAAACACAAAGCTGACGTGAGGTAATAGAACTTCTAGAGCTAGCAGCAAGTTGACATTATGAAATTTCAGGTTCATGTTTTTCACACTTTTTTGGAAAGTTTGTAGATTTCAGCATTTTGCTTAATTTTTGTTTAAGTAACTTCGATTTATTATTATTTTTTTTTTCAACTTGAAAATATGAGAACATTATTTATATGCTATAATAGAATGATTTTACTGGTTTGGGCCCATGTGAGATCATTTTGGGCTACATGTGGCCCCTGAATGTAGATGAGTTTGACACCTTTGAATGTGTAGTTTTCCCTTAATTCATCAATGAAATATAGTGTGTGTTTGGAGCCATATTTATATCTTCAAAATATTTCCTAAAGCAATGTTGTGAGCACCAAACAGGCAGATCTTTCATCTATCTTTTATGTGTTTCCTTTGCTTCCTATCCTTTGTCACGTAGTAGAACAAAATAACTTTCAACATTCAGTAAAAATTAAGCTTCAACTATTTCTTTTCTACTTGACACCTTCAAAAAGAATGGAAATCAGTGAAGTCAGTGGTTCACAGATCGTCTTGCCCCTGGACCAACAACCCACAATACAATTTATACTCACTTTAAGAGCACATGAATGTACAATGATCATCTATCTATCTATCTATCTATCTATCTATCTATCTATCTATCTATCTATCTATCTATCTATCTATCTATCTATCTATCTATCTATCTATCTATCTATCTATCTATCTATCTGTCTGTCTGTCTGTCTGTCTGTCTGTCTGTCTGTCTGTCTGTCTGTCTGTCTGTCTGTCTGTCTGTCTGTCTGTCTGTCTGTCTGTCTGTCTGTCTGTCTGTCTGTCTGTCTGTCTGTCTGTCTGTCTGTCTGTCTGTCTGTCTGTCTGTCTGTCTGTCTGTCTGTCTGTCAGACCTGAAACCATGTAACACCCACTTTATGTAAATCTTTTTAGATATCTCTATTCAAAATACATTTTATGATGGCAGATAGCTTTTCAGAAATAATAATATTCATCTGTGCATACCAATTTTCTTCTCACATATTTCATTTGTTTCTTGCTACCAGATAAAATATCTATTATATTTTCACTGCTATTTTTTTCAGCCCTCTTTATTTCTTTTACTGATCACCACCACCTTCCAGTAGACTAACCCCAGCGTTAACTATCATAGTTAATAAGTGTCCTACACAGGGTCAAAGCAATATGTTGTGTCCCAGTGGGCCCATTACATATTCACTGGATTCACCTTGCAACTGAGCATCCACATTGTTTTCTCGTTTGCTCATGATATTTTTAGTGCAATGCTTCCTTTGAAATGTTCTTTACATCAGTGGTTTTCAAATAGTCAGGTAGTCCTCCACTGGGAGGTGCTGGGGAGGCGTGATACGAAAAAAAAAAATGCGTAATGCGGTTAGCTAACTATAAAACATACCAACATCGCATCTCAAGTGAAAGCAACATGTAAGGACACAGAGTTTGTGGCGGGCAACAAACAGAAGAAGTCTGAGCCAGATTATTTAGTATGTGTCTTTTCATGGATTGGTCCTGACGATGCTCTGCTCCCTCAGTGTGTCATTAGTTGAAAACAATGTTGGGGTGTCCTCTTGTTTTGGCCAATGCTCTGTCACTCCCGTTTCACTTTCTTCTGCTCTTCTGTCCTTTTTGTTCCAGTTCCAGTGTCCATCATTACAACCAAGTAAATAAAAAAATAAATAAATAAAATAAAAATTCAGGAAAAAAAGCCAGAGTTCACTCAGTGTCAAAGCTCCATTCAGTCAGCTGCTCCTCACTACAATGCTCTCCCCGTGGGAATGGCATCTGAGAGAAACATTTCCAGTGTAGAGAAGCCCAGTGGTGTTTTCGTAGTGATGTGAGGATGTGAGGTAGGGCTGCAGTTGTATATGTGGGGGTCAGTGATGCGCGGGTTGACCCGAAGTAAGCAGGTGGCCGCAGTTGCCCATGGTCATTCACAGTAACGGGTCATTAAAAAATTTTTTTTAATGAAATTCAGGTTGCGGTCGGTCAGGTCGTTTGAGATAAACATTAAAATAAACAGGTAAATACACTTCATTAACTGAATGTCCATGAAGGTGACGTACAACGTCGTCAGTATCCTACAGTATGGAGGGAGCAAGAGAGAAAGTCAAGTTGGGAGAGTGGAAGCTCCGGTAACATAGAAACAAAAAAGTAAGGTTTGGGACACATTCACTGAGATTTTTAAAGATGATAAGCAGCTCCCATTGTTTTCTTTTCCGTAGAAACCAGGTTCAAATGTCTCTTTGGGTGTGACAGGTTGCCGACCCCAATGAAATCGGATTTTACCAAGGAAATAAATGCAAGTATGTGAGTAAGGTCATTTGATGTTCATAAAGACCATTGATTAAATTTTTAAAATGCAGGTCAGGTCTGTTCTTTTCAAATACATTTATAGTGGTCCGAGCCACGGGCGGTTTAGTTAAAAAAGCGGTTGGTTGTGGGTCGTTTATACATCAACCCATGCATCACTGGTCGAGGTGAAGTCCACAACTGATGTAACTAGCGGTAGCAGGTGGTAAAAGTGAAACATTCTTTCAACATCCAACTAGCCAGCTTCTATGACCCTATTACAAAACAGCCCCCCAGAAACATATTCATTTTTTTTCTCCACTGATTCTTTATACATAAGGCGCAGCTGCAAGTTTTATGACTCAATAAATGGGACTACTATACTGGTTCAGATGACATAGTTAGTTATATTTTATTAATAGAGACAATTTAAAATCATATTCAAGCTACAGCAGTGACTTCCTATTCCAAGCATATGATGATCAAAAATAAGTACATAAATTATTTCGTTTTTCTGTTTGCCCATGTTGCATTGGGAGTTAAAAGTTACAGCTTAAAATGAATACAATGACTGACAACTGCTTATTTGTTTTTCTTGTCAAAGTGTATAGCCAATCAAACCAATCAATAGTTGCAATATAACGCCATGACATATTTTCAGATATAATAAGAAATATTGGTGTTATATCCACAGATATAACGTGAAAAGGACTGTGTAATGACATGCATGGAACATAAGTGTTAATTAACTGTGTGTGACAACAGCTGTTCAGGCATGGAGACCATGAACCATCATTAGTGGTGTGTGGAACCATCACATCATCTATTGGTTCTGGAGCTGGAAGTGACCATGTTTGGATAAAATAAGTGAGGTTGTAGTAATATGAGAAGTCAGAGGTGAACTACTGCTAAATAACTGGCTCAGTGTGATGGCAAACTTGATTTGATTTTGATTTGAATGCTTTATTTTGAACATGTGCAGAATGCAACAATAATCAATACAACATTAATCAATACAATAATAATAATAATACTTCCTCAAGCTCTGTGCAACAGTCATTTTACAGTCTCAGTTGTAGAATGTGTTAAGTAGTAATATACTATATGCAGCTCATTGTAAGAAAAAAGTAAAGTTACAGTTTTTCAAAATTTTTTCAAAGCTGCATCCCTTTCCTCAAAACGGTAAAAACAGAACCCAGAATTCAAGGTATGTTCACAAAACCCGTCAGTCTTCCTTCAAAATCAAACAACATGTAGACATTACAGAGCAGTCATTACATATTGCACACAGCAAGATGGAAAACACTGCATCCAGAGCGCGCACAATATAAGGTTTTACTAAATATTGTAAATACATTGATAACACGAATTTTGAGAATTGTAGAAATCTTCATTCTGCATCGTTTGGTCTGAAAGTTCTGTGACCCTCCGTTCTTGAGTTATAACTGATAATGGGATTTTGACCTTTTAGTTCATTGTGACCTTGACCTTTGACTTTTACTCAAATGAATCATTGCATCTGATGCGAATTAGCTATATGTATATGCCCATGTAATTTAATTTTGATATTTCAAGTATTCATTGATTTATAGCATGATATGTCTCTGTGGAGACACACACACACACACACACACACACACACAAGGTGATTACAATAATGAGATTAATAAAAATGTCTCTGATGGATTAAAAGACAATGAAATTTATAGGTTAACTTGAAGATGCTAATCGTTACCATGTCTATGAACTTTCCCATTCAACTTAGCATTGAGCTAGCAATTTATTTATACACACAGACAGACACGCACAGCGATTACAATAATTTCTCCCAACCAACGTTGGGCGTCATTAATAAATCTTATGTTGTGCATGTGCTACATGCAGTGTTTTCCATCATGCTGTGTAGTGTCAGTTATCTGACCTCCTGTCTGGTAACCTTTCACCTTCAATCATTCACCTGACACTCAATCAATCAATCAATAAGCACACCTGCTCTCACTCCATTACTCACCAATCTATACTACTCATTGTGTTCTATTTAAGCCCCAGGTTTTCATACAGTCAACCTGAATCGGATCAGACCCACCTGATTCTCTCTGCTTTCCTGCCCTGCTGTGTTTTTGACTACAGACGTTGCCTATCATCTCAGTGCTTCAGACTGCCTTTGAGTTTTATTTCTATTTCCCCTCTCCCTAATAACAATAAAGACTCTTCACTTGTACCTGTGCTGTACTTAGGTCCCATTACAGTGTAGTGTGTAATGACGGCTCTGTCGTGTCTACATGTTACACAGTTGTGTGTGTAATCTGAAAGTAGTGTTTGCATTTGAGTACAGGTAAAGTACTTTTCAGGCAATTGTTTGCTTTTCCAAGAAGAGTAACAGGTTTTGCAGATACAAATTGAATGTTGTTTACAATTTTGCAAAAATTGGTACAGCTTTAGAAAAATGGAAGTTTTTCAATTTTTCTGTGGATGGAAGTGACTGAAAATAAAAAGCCATGTTAGTGTCCATGTTCATTTTCCTTCAAATGTACACCATTTACCAGAGGTGGGTATTTCCAGGTCCATCAAGTCAAAGTCCTGCCATGTATTGGTTCAAACCTGTTCATTGAACCAGCCCATTTTGATGAGCACGATGCCTCATCCAGGTAAATGGGATAATTAGTGGAATCACCTGTGTTCAGTGAACAGGTTTGAAGTAATACATGGTAGGACTTTGACTTGATGGACCTGGAATTACCCACCTCTGCCATTTACTGACCGTCAAGCCCTTCACTGGCTTCCAGTCGAGTCCTCCTCCTTACATATAGGACCATTAATAGTATGGGCTCCTCTCATCTTAAAGATGATCTGGTACCTTCACTCTGTGAATGCAGGTCTACTGAAAGTCCCCAGGGTCTGTAAAAATACAGTAGGAACTAGAGCCTTTAGTTACTAGGATACCTTATGGAATCAGCTTCCATTTAATATTAAAGAGGCCGACACAGTCTCTACATTTAAGGTTGAACTAAAAATGTTCCGGTTTGAAAAAGCTTATCCTCAATCTCATTAAAAATAGACTGAATCCACAGTTCAGTCTAAGCTGCCCTATGAGTGGTAATGTGGGGGAAGTACCAGCACTGAGTCCTGTCACCTGTCTCTGGTACTATGTACTATGTCTTGTCTGTATTTCTAATTTCTAATATCTAGTTTAGTCTGTTTATCACTATTCATCCAGTGTCCCTTTTCCCCACCTGGAGTCCAATGACAACAGATTCTGAGATGACTCATCTATGCCCTGAAACCCTGGACCTCCTCCCCCACCCTTACCTCTCTGGATGGACCTAGATGGACCCTTTCATGTGCCCCCACTTTGCTGCATCCTTACGGATTGGAGCTACATTTGCAAATGGATGTCCATCAGTCAGTGTATATATATATATATATATATATATATATATATATATATATATATATATATATATATATATATATATATAATGTCTGTCCATCCATGAGAGTGAATCTCTCCTTCACTGGGGTTCTCTCCAAGGTTTCTCTTTTCCCACTGGATTTTTGGAGGTTTTTTTTTTTTTACTGTGGATCTAAGGAAGGGTGATGCTTGGGAAAATAATCGATTTACTTCATCTGCTGTTTGACTGTTGTTTGGTGATAACCAACTAACTCTGTGAGACCACCTTGTTGTGATATAGATCCCTACAAATAAAACCGAATTGAATTTCTTTAACTTTGTAACAACAGCAATCTCCCTGGCACTGCATTTTGCACTTCATAGCATTCAAAGTACTGTTACTCCTGAACCATTTGTGTTATCCACAAAACTCAAATGCCATCAAAAAGCTACGATGCTGAACTTCCTGACACTATCACTTCACAGCAGCAATGTGGGACTTGAGTAGAAAGTAAGTGAAACTTCCACACAGGTTAAAAACCATGCCTGGAAATAAAAATAAACTAGAATACCACTCTAAGAGTGCAAACCTCTGCCAAGGCCGACCCTCTCTCTCTCTCTCGCTCGCTCTCTCTCACTCTGTCTCTCTCTCTCTCTTTCTCTCTCTCTCTCTCGCGCTCTCTCTCTCTCTCTCTCTCTCTCTCTCTCTCTCTCTCTCTCTCTCTCCCTGTGTCTGTCTTGCTCTCTCGCTGTCTGTCTCTCTCTCTCTCTCTGTGTCTCTCTGTTATTACTTCTTCTGTCTCTGGGTGTAATCCTCATTCCCATCCTTATCCTTCACCACCATCCATAACCCCATCCAATCTTGATGCCACTTCTGAGTTTCTCACAGAGCTGATTTTCCCAGTTTTGGAACGCTTCCATGTTCCCTCCCTGGCCTGAACCCTCAGCCATTAATTCTGCTAATGACAGATAAATGAAGCATGGAGATGAGGACACTAGTGCACAGCATTAGCCAGAAAAGGAAATAAACAAAACAGCACACGCATTAACAAGTGTACAAACCAAACACAAATCAACTCACTCAGTATGTATGCACATATATATGGTCCACATGAAGTAAAAAAGCTCCACTGATTTGACTGCAGACTGTCCTTTCCTATTCTTTTTGAAATATACCTCTAACATGATGGAGCGAGAGGCTTGTTTTACACCATGCACCATGCGCTGCCTTTGTATGTTGCCTTGAAGTGAATGAGAGACTGATGAGAGACATCCTCAAGTTTGGGGTTTACAGTTACTTCATAAGAGGATTATCTTGGTATCCAGGGAATAGAGAATCCAACCCGTGTTTTGATTAAGCTCAGTACAGTGTGAGAGAAGGAGCTGCTGAAAAACAGCAGGCATTGTTGTGGCATCGTTAAAACCTGAAGCATCAGCAGCTATCTGTGAATAGACAACAAGATGCTAGCAAAAGCCAGGAATGAAGAGGATGTGTTTCTTTAAAGGGAATTTTAAAGGAAATATGAAATGGAATAGAATTCAGCCAATAAAAAGAAAGCGTGAAGATCTGAGGGAGTTTTTCAGATAGTTTAATGTGCCTCATAATGGAAACAGATTAAAAATTACAACTGTTTATTTTTGTTATAACCCTTTAAGGGAAATAATTCATATTCTTTTTTTTCTCTTTTTGTTGCAGATATTAGCTCTGCAAATACCTCCAGAAGTATATATTATTTAGCATGCATTAGCATCACACATCCAATAGTGCTGTTTTACTCTCATTACCATAAATTGTATTAATTAACTATATTATAGCAATTAGTCGTTCGCATATGATAGCACTTTCATTGTCTGCACGCTCTTAATTGGGGTAATGACTGTTTCACCAAAGCAGATGAATAGGTCAATACTCCACTTTGACTTTAAAACTCTGCACAGCAATTTCAAACAGCCGTCAAGCTAACTGTGAAATATATTCAGCCTGTAGATTATCATTTTAATTAATCTTGCTTACTTGGTCGTGTAATTTAAACATTTGCTGGGTTTGCTGGATGGAGAGAGGAGGAGGAGGAGGAGGAGGAGGATGGTGGGATGCTTGATGTGAAAGGAAGAAAAGGGAGGGAAGAAGCAATGTGTTGCATGTCTCCTGTGAGAGAGTGTGTGCAGGTGTGGTTCTCTGTGTGCAAATTAGCAGGAGCTTCACAGAAATAATGCAACACTCTGCCTTATTAAACATGGCTACGCTAAAAAATTTAAACTGCACGATTCGGTAAAGTGAGGATGTACTATTGGTTAAAAAAAAAAGAACAGATAAATGGTGTTGAATACAAGTATCTTTTCAGTTCTGATTCATGTGCGCATACATTTTTATTAATGTTGAGTGACAAACTTGGCCTCCTGTAATGTTTGAAGATGCTGTCAATGAATTGTGGCCCTCTGCAGTTGATGTAAATACAATATTTATTGGGTTTTCCATTTTTTTTCTAACCTATAAAGACCCAGTTCTACTTTTGTGTCAGTTCCCAAGTGAATTTGTCTCTGTATTTAACCTTTATTAAGTGATTTATCACATTTGACCCTTTAAATTTCCAAGGGTACACATATAGGCCAGAAGGATTTGCTCAAAAATATTAAGCAAACCACCCGAAACTGTCCCAAATGTCACATGACCTAATGTAGTTTGACAACAGAGATTCTCACACATCAGAAGATAGAAGTCACTTTCATTTAAAATATCCACAGCAGGTACAATCACTCATTTGTTGAAAATACAAATGTCAAACAGCTGATCTGAACCTTTATGTCTCATAATTATCCACAGAGGAACCATATTCTAACAAACACAGTCATAGTCGAACAAAAACATCCAAAACAAACCCAAAAAAATTTTACAAATATAGTCCAAAAACACAAATATGCACAATTGTTTTATCTATTGCATCATTTAACAGGACCTGCCTCCAATATCCCAGTTTTCATCTCAATATTTTAATTTATAATATAAGCAAACACCAACTGCACGTGATCAAAATGGTTCAAGAACACTATTCATTTTACTTTATAAAGAAATTATGGCAACATTTAGTGGAAGTTTAAACGGTTACTATTATATTATCCTCAATATTTAGCTTTTTTAAATGAGTATCATGTTTATGACTGTGCCCTGCATAAGAATATGCTCAACCCATTCATGAGCTTATAAGACACCAAAAATATAAACCAAAGACCAAATAGCAGACAATAGTCACAATATGCTCATTTATATACATTTGAACTAAACAACCATTTCATGTCATCTTCAGCACTCCAGAACAAATCAGGATTTCAGATAAACATCTTATTAAACCAACAGGCTATCAGTTTAGGGAACAATACAAAAGAATTGTGATTCATTGTTTACTTCCTTCAAACCACACATTTTTGAGATTTGGCCAAAAGGATCAAATTCAGCCTGTGGGATGAATTTTGTGAAATGCAAAAATTACCAAAAAAAGATATAAATAATGAATTTTCTCATTGTTTTGGTGGAAAATTAAAACTACATGAAAATGTTTACATGACCAAACAATACTCAACAACAACAATAACAACAACCAGGAATGTCTTAAGAGAAGGAAATTAAATTTTACCTGTACTTTGCCTGTTACTAAAAGCTTTGTGTACTTTTTGTATCTGTAATTTTCAAGGAACCTTTGTAGAAGTAAAAATTATCACAATATAATTAAACTTTTTTCACACATCATTTTACTGTTCCAGCCCACTTGAGATCATATTGGAATGAATCTGGCCTCTGAACTAAAATGAGTTTGACATCCCTGATGTAGATGTTCATAAAAACTCAGATTAAAGTTGACGGTTATTATATTGAAAGCAGAGAAAACTGCAGAAAAAAATACTTTTTCAGTCAAATATATAATTAAGTGAAACTAAACCTAGTGTGTGTGTGTGTGTGTGTACCTGTATCCCTGTCTTTATGGGGACATTGATATGTTTACACAGTCAATTCTAAGGGACCAGATTTCAGGTCCCCACAAGGGTTAAATATAAATATAGGTCACCAATAGTGAAATATAAATCTGTGTGAATTATCCAAATCATGTCCCCATTAACTTGTTTTTTCTTGAAGTCCCCATAAAGCATGAAATTTTACATTGCGGTAAATGGAGAATAAATTTCAAAGTGATCCAGAATCCAGGATCTCTTCCGTACCATCACCAAAATCTAATCATTTGTTCTTTGTGATACCCCCAACATGTCATAAACTTTTCATCAAGATCCGTCCATAACTTTTGAGTTACTAACAGACAGACAGACAAACAAACTCTGACAAAAACATAACCTCCTTTGTGGAGGTAATTACATCATAATTAAGACCCCGATTGCAAAAAAAACAACAGTGTTGTGCTTTAACACCGCTTTACAAATTGTGTCTTTGTTGCTACAATAATGCCGTAAACGCTTCCTTCTGTTGTTGCACTGGACTGAGCGACGCACACTCCTTAAACTTCTCTGTTCTTAGTAGTTTGAGCATCTTCTAAAACAACAGTGTACGTAATACATCCTCTATAGTCCGACAAAGTAATGTACGTCTGAAGATCAATGATCAGATAAGTTTAGAAGATGAAATTGATCGCTCCAATGTGAGGGTGTGGCACAAGCGTCTATATGCGAGGACGTTAAAACTGAAGTCAACTAAAAAAAAATAGAGCTGAAACTAAACCTAGAATTTCTATCAACTGTCATTGATCCAACTTCATGGGTTTTACTGGAGAATCAATGTTGTTGACTACAGAGCCTCTGATTGTCCAAAGAGGTCACATATGATGACCATGAAAACATAACAAACAACATTTTATATTAATTATTTACATGTATTGATCAGATTAGTGAATCCACAGGTATTAAACATTTACATCAGAAGATGCTTTTGGTTGATGATGGATGTTTGGGTGTTTATGGGTTAAGAGATGTGCTAGATACTACATTAGTTTAATAGAATGTCTGCAGTAGGGCATTAACGACTTCAGTTTTTTTCAAGTCGACTTACCCGTCAATTAAGTCGAAGTCGAGTCAACGGGTCGTGATGACGTCATCACATTGTCAGCTGAGGAACAACACAGACACACAGCTAAAAAAACAAAAAAAACCACGAACACACGTCTGTCCAGCAATGAGCAACTTATATTAAAGTTCACTGCGACATAACAATGTCCACTGACAAGACACAAGCATCAACATTTTAACCCCAAGAAAACACAGGCTAACATTAGCAAAGAGTTTTCTGTTAAATTTAACTGAAAAACATCAGTAGGTGAACATATGTCTGGACCCACGGCTCTAAAACCAGACTGTCCACACGTCTGTCACGTGTCCTCACTTTTTATAATAAGTGCAAAAAATTTTGAGGCACCAGCCACCAAGTCATACACCACACTGTCCACATCATGTTTGGAAAAAAGCATGTTGTCTGCGCTGCTACCCACAATGAGGTTAGCTAGTGAATACCTCTTCAGATAGCCATGCTGGGCTTTTTTTCATAAAATAATTCAACATAAGACGAGAGAGACTTTATTGATCCCACAACGGGGAAATTCACATGTTACAGTAGCCAGCAATAGAGGGACAGCAAAGAGAAGAAACATAGATAAATAATATATGTACACAAACACAGATATTGAGAAAAACAAAAAAACACTATATGCTATGTACACTATACAGAATATACAGGAGTAATGTATAAGGAAGGGATAAAACTATGTGAAGATGAGCTAAATAAGAATAATCATAATAATAATATATAAATATTTATATAAAACATCTGACTTGTCGACTCCTCCAAATTTAAGTCGACTCGTGCTATGGCCTAGTCTGCAGTTTTCATTTGATTGTAAGGAAATTATGACTTTTAATAATTATTCATTTGTGATCTGTTAGTAATGCATAATCAGATCATATATTTTCTTTAGTTTTCCACTGCATTTTCATGTGCTATTATAACAGTAAAAACTTGATGGAAACTTGTAATAATGAACGCACATGTAAAAGGAAGATGGTAAAACCTAAGATTAACCTTTAATTTAACTTTAAAACAACTCTTAACCTGAGTGAATTACACTGATATTTAATGTTAAACAAATACATGGGCACACACACACACACACAAACCAAATCAATCCCCATGCATATTCATGTTTTTTGTAGTGGGGACTTTTCACTACACATTTAGAGTTCCTGTGTGATTTATGACTGCTTTCTTCCATTGGTTTTTCCATCAATTCTATTTATACTTCACAGTGTAAAACCTTGCCCTACAGGTAATGCTGTAACTATGCAGCCCTCGTAGTTCAAACTAAAGCTAAACAACTTTTGAACGAATATTTTACATCCAATGATAAAAAAAACTATGAATTTGTTTATCCACTGAATATGTTTGGCCAACCAGTATAATGGGTGAAAATATATTATTTTTGGCAGAGATAAATGTGAAAAGTCAAGGAAAATAAGCAAACAGTGCAGGTAAAAACACATTTCTATAGGGATAGAGAGGGATTGTTATTGTGTGGGTCTATACATTGATTTTTTGTGGGGGTTTTTCAAAGCAAATATTACATATTTTACCTTAGACTCATCTAACTTTGATACAATGTACTATACCAAATTTGAAACTCACTTGTATTAATAATTCTCCATTTTTCCTTCTGTAATAATGGGTTTCTGACTTGGTGTGCTGCAGAGCTCTGCTGAAAAAGAGACATTTTATCTCATGGGGCTACCCTGGCTGAATAAAGCCAGAATTAAAATGAAATTTAGTGTGCAATCCATAATGGGGAAGCCTTGTGAGTCAGACAATCTTGCAAGTAGAGCGCATGCAGCCACCCAGTCTGATAACAGATCTGGGTTATAACTACTGTGGGCCAGTTCAAAAAATAGGCAGAATCCTCTAATTTTTCAATTTTCATGATTTCTCTGCTCACTATGCTCTTGACAAATATTAGATTGACCTTAATCATTTGAAATTCTATGTTTTAGTTCCAACTATCCCCAAGACACACTTTTTCTATATAGTCTAAATATGCTCTGCTTACAGTCACTACAGCTTTTAATATCCAATAAAAATTATAAATATATATATTTTAATGAACATGAACTCTGAAACGCATCATCAATTTTGTGGACAAAGGTGAAGATTATGGTTCTTCACTATAAAAGTCACATGTTCTGAGCTCTCCAGGTTCTCTTTTAATCACTTATATCATTTTGACAGGATAGTAACCTTTAAGATTTATATTGGGAAATTACTGGAAGAGCCACAGAGAAAAAGATCTCATTAAGAGACTCAAGCCTTTCAGGGTTATTCTTAAAGTAGCCTCCATATCCATGAGCATCATGTATATATGTATATACCTATTTTTTATGTACATGATTCCTGCCGTTTGAAATTACATGGCACTGTAGACGAATGAATGAGATCCATCTCAGAACAAACGGACTGCTCATCACACAGCCTGAGCTGTGATTGAATGAACAAGAATGAAAAAGGCCGATTTAACCCCAGCTGCCTGTCATGTGATGAACACAACAAAAGCTAATAGCTTCTTACACAACTCATTTTGACAATTAAAACAAAAAGTTACAATAAGTTCCATAAAATGTTTACAGGGAGCATTCATTGTGTTAAAAATATCGTAATTTATTTTTCAATTTTCATTATTCAAATATTATCAATAATAATAATAATAATAATAATAATACATTTATTAATTTTTTTGGCTGAGTATAACACACAGTAGATCGGACGTACGAACATGGATTTGGCTGAAATTTAACACAGACGTTGATCTCTCGGTCCTACACCAGTTTATCAATAGAAATTGCGATTTTGCTCTATAGCACCCCCTACAAAATCACCTTTACTAAAATGGCGATAGATCAGGCATACAAACACCGATTTGGCTGAAATTTGACTTGGGTGAATGTTTGACTTGCAGTTTTAATTATGATTATTTTTACATGTACATTCATTCGATCATCGGTCTTCAGCCCTGGTCCTTAGGGTCCACTGTCCTGCATGATTTAGATGTCAACCTGCTGCAACACAAGGTATTTACCTTGATGTATCTCTGTTTTTTGTTCTGCTTTGATTATGCACCGCTACTTTAACAGAATAGTCTCTTAATAATACCATAGCTGTTAATTCAAGTGGAATGAATTGGAGAAATCTTATGTGTATTACACATTAAAACATTACAATAACCACATTGAGTTATACGTAATTTTTAACAAAACCAAAAAAAAAATGGTTGTCACATTTTAGTTGACTGAAATAATTTTAGATTTCGTCGACTAAAATTGTATGAATTTTGGACAAATGAAACAAGACTAACACTAAAATTATTTAGATGACTAAATTGTGACTAAAACTAAAATTACATTTTCACCCTGAGACTAAAACTAAATAGAAATTTCCTGACAAAATTAACACTGGATGATTCTTCATGGACAGAATCCTGACGCAGTTTAGCTTCACTTCATTTTGAGTATTTTTACATGTATGTTCATGCGATCAGTGGTCTTCAGCCCTGGTCCTTAGGGTCCACTGTCCTGCATGTTTTAGATGTCACCCTGCTCCAACACACCTGATTCAAATGATCAGCTCATCAGCAAGCTCTGCTGATGTGCTCTTGAGCATGGCACTAAAGTGGCATTTTTTATTTAGCGATTTTGAATCTTAACAGTTAATATAATAAAGGTATTTGCCTTGGGCGGCACAGTGGTGCAGTGGTTAGCACTCATGCCTCACAGCCCTGGTTCAAATCCCACACCAGATCTTTCTGTATGGAGTTTGCATGTTCTCTCCGTGTCTGCGTGGGTGTTCTCTGGGTATTCCTGTTTCCTCCCACCATCCAAAGACATGCACTGTTTGTCTATACTGTTTGCCCTGAGTTGAACTGGTGTCTCATACAGGGTGTACCCTGCCTTTGCCCATTGTACAGTAGCTGGATTAGACCACCAGTGACCCCTGTGACCCTAGTTTGGATAACGGGGGTTCAGATGACGAGTAATTGCCTTGATGTATCTCTAGTTTTTGTTCTGCTTTGATTATGCACCGCTACTTTAACAGTTAATAATACCATAGCTGTTAATTCAAGTTGAATGAATTGGTGAAACCTTATGTGTATTACATATTAAAACATTACAATAAACACATTGAGTTTACGTAATTTTTAACTAAACGAAAAAAAATGGTTGTCACATTTTAGTCAACTAAAATTATTTTAGATTTCTTCAACTAACATTTTATGAATTTTGGTCAACTGAAACTAGGCTAACACAAAAATGTTTTAGATGAGTAAATTGCCACTAAAACTAAAATAAAATGTTCGTCATGAGACTATAACTAAATACAAATTTAGCACCCTCTGCAAAATCGCCTTTACTAAAATAGTGATAGATCAGGCAGACAAACATGGATTTTGGTGAAATTTGACTCTGGTGTCGCATGGGGAGGTGGTCGAAAGGGAAGGCGAAGGCCTTTGAGACTGCTTGCAGTTTTAATTTATGTTATTCCTGTGGAAATGAGGGTCAGAACATCCAAACCAAGTCAATTGTGCCTGGCACCACTTGTTAATTCTGATTTCATGAATGAATATAATTATAAAGTATAAATATTATTAGAATGTATGTTAGGTGAACATCAGATATCAAACATCATGCATTTCCTTGTTTGTTTGTCAGCCCACAGCCCTGTAACTGAGCTAAAACTGTCATGTGACAAATGAACAAAAGAAGGATCCGTAAACTAACTGCAGTGTTTGCTGCCACAGCCTAAGTGTTCTGCTTGTCATGTGACAAAAGGATGAGGGAGTCATGAGTGAATCATTTGTGTTTCCTGTCCTGCTGACCTAGCTCATGCAGCTACAGGTACTGCATGAAAATTAACAAATTCCTCACTGAGAGGACCCCTGAATCATATTTTTATATTGAACAACAAACCCCGCCCGCCTTCCACACATTTTACCTGTTTGCCCTACCTCTTATCATTGTGAAAACACATTTTTAGTGATTGTGACCTTTGACCTACATTAACTAAAATTGAATAGGATCTATTCTGGACCACCTCACACCTTGCCTGAAAATGTCATAGAAATTGGTCCAGTAGTTTTTGCATAAAGCTGCTTACAAACAAACAAAGAGGACAACCAACAAACGCACAAACCAAACCAAAAACAATACCTTTCTCCCCCTCGGGGGTGGGGTAATGAATTGTTCATAAACAGCATATAACTACAAGGGACAGCAGTTAAAAGTGGAGGTATTTGGCAAACACAGGCTCATTTAGGGTGATGGTGATTAATGTGTCCAAGTAAACAAGCAAACAGAGCAAATATGAAAAAATGCAGATGCAGAGACCCTTTCTTCTCCATTTTGTTGTACTTTCAGTCTAATTTGGTAAAATTTTAGAAGTGAGGAGATAAATAAAAACTGTGTACATCTCACTTTTGCACAACTGTCTCAAACACAATCACTTTGTCAAATCACTTTCACAACTCTCTGGGAACAATCACAAGAACATTTTCATCACTGTGTGTTTCTGCAAATGCAACACCTCTTTCCCCAATTCAAGACATATTTATGATGAGATAATTCACAACCTACACCAGCAGGGAAGGAAAAAATAGTCCTCCCCCCATCTGTGCACATTTTAGACTAAATATGAATTGGCCAAAGAGTCCACCAGTGGAAGCGCCTTTTTTAGTGTCTGCTGTGCTGGGCTATTTGATTTGGATGTGAGCACTTGGCAGCCGAGAGTTTATACAGTAAATGAGAGTTTTGGCTGCAGTGGCCAGCAAACGAAAATTGGATGAGTTTCCTTCTTCTCCCTCGTTCTCTCCCTCTTGGCACTTGGCTAATGTTGTATTTAGATTTCAGTGCAGGTTGCTTCTTGTTTTGGGGACATGTTGACTTTGGTGAGACAGTCGTAAAGCAGGGAAAAGCCTGAAAACAAGCAGGCAAAAGGCTTCATAAAATTAATTATGTGAAAGTGGTGGTGTGTCTTACTCAAGCTGTCGCATTAATTTGCACGACAACTTTAGTTAACATCAGAAAACTCTTGTGGCTCTCATGATATTTCAGCTATGTTAAGACAAAATCCATATGGGAATATCAAAGACAGTGGGGAAACGGTAATAAATGAACACCTAGTGCAAGAAAAACTTTGGGGATCCAAAAAATTATGCAAATATTGAAATATAATTATGTTCATATGCATAAAACTTTTGTATATTACTGCTTCTTAACCATTTACATGGTGGATGAAAATTTATATTTTACTATAATTCCTGCTCACATGAAGCTGGGTATATTCAATAGCATATAATTACATAATAGTCCCATTAGATTTTAAACATACAGAATGTCTTCACTCAAAATATGAGAATTATTACCAAATGAAAAGTATATAGTCAAGTGGGGGTTTTGCCTCGATATTAGTACTATTAGTTGCACAAAGTACATCCAGATGTTACTAGTTTTGTCTGTGTGTGACTATGATAGCCTAATCAATGGTGTCAAAGGCATCAATGATCTTTTGCTTCAGGTTGTTATATCTTTAACATAACCCCATAGAAAGACATCCAGAGCGGTGATATCTAATGAATGAAGTGTTCAGACCATCCCTTCCAATCCACTTGTCTGCAAATGTTTGATTTAGGAACCCACCAACATGTCGTCCCTGATGTGGTGGTACACCAAGTACCTGGGAAATGATGGTTGGTTGAAGGTCATCCCATGGTGACACATATTCAGTCAAAAGATGAAGATCAACATTTGCACAAATTGAAATGTTGCTGAAGAGACATGGAACAATTATTCAATTATACATTGCACTGCAGCTTCATTTCCACTGGTGGCAGAGGTATTTCACCCCCAAACTATAGAATCCCTCTTTTGCAGGATGTCTTCAAAGGATCACCATTGTCGTATGCTTATTTGCAAAGCTGTGGATGTCTAAGCCAATGTTCTAAACTATGTTTGTCTCCTGAGAGAAACAATGTATCTCCACCCAGCCTTAAAAGCTATTGTGTAGCTGGTCTATGTATAATGTAGTGATGTTTGATACCACTGATTTCTTGTCCAATCCGACAACAAGTAAAATTCAGGCTGGTATTGGTAATACTGATACCGATATTTTATGCGACTACACCTAATATTCTTTTAAATCTAAAAAAAATAGGTAGAGTACAGTCATACCTCTACTTACGAAAGACCCAGTTAACGAAAAATCCAAGTTACGAAAAACCTTTACCTCAATCTTTCGTCTCTGAATACAAAAGAAAATTCTATTTAAATACAGTTCATTACTATACATAACTATGTAATGTACGTAAATACGTCACATATGTATTGTATGCAGCATCCCATTGGCTACAAGGGAACTACCCATGATGCTTTTCGTTACCCTTTGATCCTCATTCATCATGGAGCGGTGGCTACTGTGGCTCCCAGTAACACAGCAACTTTCATCATTTCATCATTTCTCCAGCGCTTTTAGTATCAACAGTTCAGCCGAATGGTGCAAGAAGAGTATATGACCAGCAGACTATCATCAGCTTAAGAAAATTTGTTAAAAACTTGGACTCTGCAAGCCCAGAGACGTGGACCATTCTACAGAACCTCGGTCTGCTATGCCGGTCAGATTCAGCCTCCTACAGCGGAGTCTCCCCCCCACAGAGGACGCCCCCTCTGATGCCCCTCTGGGCCACGAGAGGAAGCAGAAGTGTGGCTGTCGAAGTGGATTTACAGCTAAGCTAAAGCTAACCCGTTCCAACCACCACTTCCATCAGTCATGCTCGCCAATGTGCGCTCACTGGAAAACGAACTGGACTACCTGAAGCCAGATTTAAACAACAAACATGATACACCAGACTGCTGCATCGTCATTCTCACTGAGACGTGGCTTGGGATGAATGCTTCGATAGCATGGAACTGGCTCCAAAACATGCCCACCCGTCATATAATTAAAACTTTCCCGGGAGTTACATTTCCAACCTGAAGAAGAAGAAAAGAGAAGATGCCTCCCAAAACAGTCCATCATTGTTTTTTCAACTGTGAAAGAAAATATCAACTGTTTTCCTTTCCAAAAGATGTCCCAACCTTAAAACTGTGGGAATCTTTTATTTTTGCCGTCCAACAGCCACAGCAAAATGTATTCTTTTGTGCTCACCACTTTAGTGATGACTGCTTTCATAACAAGGCTCAGTATGATGCTGGGTTTGCAAGCCAGCTGCGTCTGAAGCATGGATCTGTTCCAACAATTAAGAGCGTCCACCAAGCCTACAAGCCACAAGCTCAAAGTGGGACTTTTGTGAATTCTGGGTTGAGATAACTATGGACTTTTTTGAGCTGGAAATCATGCAAACCTACTCTGTACATGCTCATAACTCTCATAATGATAGTTAAAATCAATCAAGAATCAAGAAGCTTCATTTGTCATTTTGCATATCCAAGGATCACAAAATGAAATTTCAGTTTGACCTACCTAGGTTGATTGGATCGTGCAACCATGGTACTACCTTCAATATCAAACACCAATCATTCACATCGATTATGACTCGATAAAAGTAAAGGAAAAAGAAGCAGATGCACAATAGCAAACACATCTACTTTTACACAAAAAACAAGATCCCATTACTCAAGATCAATGAGCTGGGACTGTTTTGATTACACACAAAATGGTCACATGGTATAAACAAGAGACAAAGGTGCAAACGGAGCATACACACAGGAGTTGTTGGAGTTCCAGTGCCCTTGAGCACTGGAATGTTATGGACACATGAGGATAACTATGAACCAGAGATAGAAACAAGGACGTCTTCTTTGCTTTAGGAGATGGACCAAAATTTTAACCCCTTGTGGGTTTATGCTCCGCATTTAATTTAGACATCGCCCCACACAGCGCTCATTAACCCCGTGTTGTAGCTGTTGTTTCCTCAGTTTGTCTCAGAGCTTCACCCAGCTGTCCAGAAAAGTAATCCAGTCTCTTCTGCCAATCTGCACAATGGTTCAGCAGGTCGGTTCCTGAACTTGCTGAATGAGCCACTATGGAGCTAATCTGTCCCACACAGTTCACAAGATTGTCCTGGGACTGGGTCATAGACAGCTTTAGTCCAGTCCCAGTGTCAGTCATTTTGTGAGGTGCTCCTCAGTGGCCCTATTGGTACTGCGATCTTCTCCACTCTGCGATAGATCAACATTCCTCCCAAGCCAAACATGAGGAAAGTTACCACCATAAGTGGTGGTACCATTTACACAAACATACCACACAACAGATACAGATATTCGATATCTTCGATGGACAGAGGTGTCAGGTGAACCCACCATTCTCGCCAGGAATCTTGGGAAAAACCTGAAAGGTGTGTTCCGTCCGGACACTGAGGATCTCCTGGACCTCTTTTCCTTGGTGAATAGATAGTATCAATTGTGTTAAATTCCCAATTGATAATTTCCATGATTTTAGCAAAAGAAGAAGTTGATAGGGCTCAAAAATAAGATTTGTTTCATGAGACAGGCGTACAAAAGAGAACACACAGCTGTAAAGGCCTAGCAGCAGCTGCAAGATAAGAACCAAGGACGAGGATAGGGGGAGAAAAAAGAAAAAATATGACTGCTCTGTTCACTGGTTAGAGGAGAAAGGAGAAACTGAGTATAATACGTCTCCTTTAAGTATCAAAAGTATCAATCTTTTGAATTGAGAATTGATTTTAGAGCAGAAAGATCCGGTATCAGAGATATCAATATTTTAGTATCGATCCACACACCACTCGTATAATGTAATGTTGAATGTGAGCAGATAAGAGGCGATAATGTTACAAACTGCAATAAAAGCCCAAATGACATCCTATTCAAAATGCAGTCTATATCATCGTCTGAACCCGCTTTATCCTCACTTGGGTCGTGGGGGTCTGTGGGGCCTAATCCAGCTACAATGGGCAAAGGCGGAGTTGCCAATTCATCTCAGGGCTGAACATATATAGACAATCACTCTCACATTGCAAACACATGGGCAATTTAGCTATCAGTGCATGTGTTTGGATGGTGGAAGGAAACCAGAGTGCCTGGAGAAGACCCACGCAGACACGGGGAGAACATGCAAACTCCACACAGAAAGGTCTGGTGTGGGATTCGAACCAGGGTCCTTCTTGCTGTGAGGCATGAGTAGTAACCACTGACCACCGTGCCACCCGTCAAATTTGACTTATTTTTCAAAATAAATTTAGCCTTAAAGGAAACATACATACATATATGACGCTCCAGCACAAAACCAGTCACTTGGGTCAAATTTCAGAAATTAAGATTTTATATTTATCTGAAAGCTTATTAAAAATGCTTGTGTGACACTAATTCAACCAATCAGAGGCTGTTTTTCAACATCGCCCTAGCAACAAGGGATTTTTGTACTTGAGAAGGCTTTGTTCTGAAGCCCACATTGGTTCAAATATATAATTACATAGATTCTATTTAAGGGTTGTCTAGAGGGAATATAATAATAACAATAGTGTGTCCTAAATGTATTAATCAGAAAATGGTAATGACGGTAGCAATGAGAACAGAAATACCAAGAGATGGACACAGTTGGTAAAGCTTCAGTGTGTCATATGTAGTTCCTTGCAACAGTCAGTGTTTCTTTTGTTCTTTTTGATTATTAACCACACTCACACATAGTATGTAATTCAGCAGTGATGTGGTACTGATATTACATTACATAACTTTAACCAAAGATTACTTGGTAAACCCCAAAAGAAGCAGCCTTCAAGTAAATCCTCAATATCCAAATAAAAAAAGGTATTTGCCATGTTCATGTTGCATTTCTGAAGAAGAAAATGAAGTGTAGTTAAGCTCAATTTAATGCACAAAAACTAATAGCTCAGTATTTTTTTCCATGTGTCTTGCCAAAGTCGAGAGAGATTGGCTGTAAAATTGAAAGCAAGCATAATCCTTGGTGTCACAGCATCGCTCATTCTTTAGAAACGTAAAAACAAAATCTCATTTTCACATGATTATACCCTGATACCCTTCTTTCTTCAAAACTGGACCTTTAAAACTTACCCAATTTGTTCCAAAGGGAAGAGAAATACTTCATGTGACCTCAGTCATGTTCTGTTCTCTCAAGTCATTCTTCATTCTCCTACATAAATGCCTGGTGGTGAAAAGTATAAGAATTAGGACTGTACGGATTCCAATGTCATTGTGCTTCATTAACCTTTTATCATCTTTTTTCCTCCCTTCAAACATCTATCACGTCTTTGTCTGAGGTTCATTACTTCATTCAGATTCTGGGCTTCACTCTTATCTTCTGTAACAGCTATAGGGTGAGCTCCTCAGATGTTCAACTACAGCTGCACCCACAGCTTAACCCTTTATAGGACACTTATTAACACCCTTTGAAATTCCAAATTTGAACCTTGGTGTGTTATTGAAGGACATAACAAGACTTTACCACCTTTTTGAAATAAAAACACAAAAAATAAATTATTGTCATGTAGAAAATCATGGTCGACAAAGTTACCATATTTAGTTCATTGCCTGTGAGTGTCAAAATAAAGAAATAAATAACTAGAAAAGCACTCTGAGAGTGCAGGCGTCCGCCAAGGTACTGTACCCTCGTCCCCTGATTACCACCACAATCTAATCCTTTCCAGATCTCCCAATTACCAACCTACCTTGAAAGTGTAATCAAAATCCGCCCATATGTTTTTGAGTTATCTTGGTAGCCGACGGACAGACAAACAAACTCTGGCAAAAACATAACCCCCTTGGCAGAGGAGTTTATAAATATATATAAGTGCAACACAGTAGTAAGTCACTGGGGGTAAGACCTGTGACCATATTGTAACCATAGTGACCTGTGTGGAGTTTACATGTTCTCCCATAGCTGCATTAGACTCCTCCAACCATCCATAGACATTCACATTCACCAAATTGTCCATAGGTGTGAATGTGAGAGTGATTGCTTGTCGTTCTAATCAGCCCTACAATTATCATGTTCAGGGTGTCTCCTGCCTTCACCCATAAGTACTTGGGATAGGCTCCAGTGACCCTAGTGAGGATAAAGCAGGTTCAGATAATGAATGAAAGAATAAAAGTAAATACAAGAGGTCCTCGGGTTATGAACAAGTTCCATTCCTATGCTGGCGATGTAACCCAAATTTCCACATAAGTCAGAATTAACCCTTTAATACCCCATAAACACCTCAGCATCTCACCTTTCTCTGACCTTTTGATGATATCCACCTTCATTTCCATCATAATGGGTTTCCTCTTGGCTGAACCAGCATCGCCAGGAGTTCCTGCTTTCTTTTTTGGGGCCATGATGTGAAAAAGAAGGGTGTTATGAGATCGTTGTGTATGTTCCTTCAAGCACATGAGCGATGGGTGATGCGTGCGTGTGGGTGCGAGTGCGTGATCGAATGCATTGAGGGAGCGACGCTGAGTTTGAGTGTGTATATGCATAGGAGTAAGACTGGAAAACAGGTGTATGCTAATGTTCATGTTCAGTATAAAAATAAAGCTGCTGTCTGAGATCGAGAAGCCGAGTCTGCTGCTTCCACAGCTGGCGAGGGAGTGAACCCCGACATCGACCCTGGAGGAGTCCTCCCCTGTGCTCTTTGACAATGATTGGCAGAGCTGAACAGGAACAGTTAACAAGGTTGAAAAAGGTGAGGATACCATGAAAATGATGGTGCACAAACATAGCCACACTATACTATGGGGCGACTGGAGACAAAATATCGGATGAAACTTCGTCAAAACGGCGTAGGTCGAGTACCACGTAACCCGAGGACCTCATGTATAAAATAATACAAGAACAACACATATAATAACATTACTTTTAGAATATTAGACCAACATAAATGTTGATCTAAATCCCTGTCCACATCAGACCTGTCTTGTAATGTGTGTGCGGATTAGTAAAAGTAGTCACTTGCCTGATAAAGGGTTAATAAATATATTATAACTAATAATCATTCAAATTTGTTCCATATATAGGATCTGTATAAAAACTACTCTGTCAAAAAACTTTCTGCAGTTGGTCATGACACACCTATCATTACCGACCGCCTTAAACATAGTGATTAGCCGCCGCATTGCAACACAAAATGCCTTCAAATGCAGCATCAGCAAAAGCTTCAGCAACGGTCGACTTTTTCCTAGGTGACAAAATAAAGAAATGAGGAGGACCTTGGCCAGCACCAGCCAGTTATTAGTGGAATCACGTAGTCATTGGCTGCTCTCAGCTGGTTTTCTTTCAGTGTGACTTCAATACTCCCTGAAATTTGCTATAATCGGAGCAGAATCACAGAGGGAGGGTTGTCTAATTAGCACAACTCCAGCTCCATATAGACATTATGGTGTGTGACAGATAAAAAAAAAAAAAGTAGATTTTTCCGTCTGTCTTAAATTGTGTCTTCTTAGCATTTATCCTGAAAAGTGTGCTTTGTCAAAAAAAAATAAAATAAAACGATGGACCGATGGTTTACTCCAATCCAGATGCTCAGTTGCTCTCTGTTGGAGCAATGTAGTAAATGAAATACCCCCATTGTTAGGCTACATTTAATATCAACTTACATAATGAAAAAGACAGTTGAATTTTACAACATATGAAAGAACTTTTTAGACTACCGAAAGCATAGGGAAATAGAAGAAGGTATACAGTAGAGGTATGATAGTACCCAGATAACACACTAAACTTTAATGTCTTAAGTGAAGTGGTAATGCGAGTTTAATCTGTTTTTTTATTAAGGGCATCTTGAAATCTTGTGAATTTCCATATTTTTTTAGATTTTGGAGTTTTGCTTTGGTACCTTTTTGATAAAAATTTTTTTACAACTATATGTAGAGTATAGCAAAATTGATGACAATCTCAATACAGAACATACTTCCTCACCTGTCTGAGTAAATGGACACTCCTCACCACCACCACTACCCATGTGTCCCCACCCTACACCGTACATCAGGAAATTCAAGATTCAATAGGTTTATTGTCACATACACAGTAAAAAACACAGGCTTGATGCTATCTAAATGCATGTCCATCAGTCCTGGTTCATCTACAGCCTGTCTGTCCATGTCTCCTTCACTGTGGTTCTCCCAGAGGTTCCTCTTTCCCACTTGGTTTTTGCCGTTTTTCTTTGCTCAGAAGGAGTGTCTGAGAACGGGGTCATTAATTCATTTCCTTCTTATGCTGTTTATTTGACTGTTGATTATTTTAATATTCCAAAAAATTTGTAAAAACCCTGTGAGGTAACCATGATATTGAGCTCTATGAATAAAATAAACACAAAAAAATAGATACTGTGCATTTAAAAATATTTGTAATGATTAAAATAATTAATTTCTAACCACCAAATATCAGCTTTAAATAATTTCCTCTCCTCACGTACTTTTGAGCTGCTGTATTCCTGGAGCAATCACAGCTGATTCACACACTTTCTTGCAAAAATATGATAATGTTGGCATTACATGATATTCTAAATCCTTAAAGTTTGCTTCCATTTCTTTGATCTCTGTAATCTTTATGACACAAGGCTCATCCTGAGGGAAGAAACTTATCAAATACTTAATCCAAATGTCACATTTATTTTTTACTTCCAATGTTCTCTGTGTTGACACAGTCAGAGCCTATAGGCAAATGACTTGAAAGTTAAATTATTTGGCTTGATTCATTATTTGGAGGGGGAAAACCCACTGCAGATGCAAGCTTTTTAAACCACCATTTCTATATTTTTGTTATTCATTATGTGTATTTTTATTTTGTGAGAGGGCAGCATCTTCTGTCTTCAACTCCTCTTATTTAAGAACCATGATTTAACTTTATTGTGACATTCAACATGTAGTCAGGTTCTGTGTTTTATATATTCAAGGTTTTCTTAGTTTTTTTTTTTTTTATTACAGATCAAATTAAATTTTAGAGGGAATTCATTGTAAATAATATATTTTTTTAAGTAATTCTAGAAAATACAACTATTATATGTGGGGATAAATCCTGCTTTTCCACAGACAATGTAATTTGTTTTACTTTGATTCTAATCTACAGGATTTCCATTACAGTGTAGCAGATTCTAGAAAGTAATATGCTTAGAATGACCTTTGCTGATGTTCCAGGTCAGGTATTTAGATAGTAAAACTGATGTAAAGCTGTGAAGATTGCACACTGGTCAGTCCAGAATCCTCCCTGTCTTGATATATTTTAATGGTATCATGTCCAAACACACAGACATTATATTCTTAAATTGCCAAACCACAAAGCAGATGTACTACATTTTTCTTTGACCGGACCAAATACAACAGCACACAAATCAACTCTGCGGTTAAAACAGGGGTGAACACTGCCAGGAGCGTGGGGGGGGGGGGGGTCTGAGTCATGTTGAGAGTCTAAAAGTCCATTTGGTCAACAACAGTGACCCATATAAACCTTGTTTAATCAAAAATGATCACTAGAATATAGTGATCCATGTATTAGCATATGTAATTCTCTGCAGACTTCAGATGTAGAGCAAAATAAATAACAGTATGGCTAGCATACTGTTTATGCTCCTGCTTTACATTGATTTGCTTTTATCACATTATGTGTTCTATGCATCAAAGTTAATTTTTGGAAAATATTATTGCAGATTAAATTGAAATTAAGTGGGAATGCATTATAAACTAGAAAAGCACTCTGGGAGTGGAAACCTCCGCCAAGGCAGACCTCCCCCCTTTGTTTGTCTGTTTGTCAGATTCTGAATGTGGTTTAGGTTGGGACTTTATGGTTCACAATCCATGAGTGAAACTGAGGTTTGATGAACCACTCTATCACAGCGCTATAAAATTCGCTACATAAATTCAATCCATTATCATGTATTATTACAATATCATTATTATTAGTAGTAGTCTATGGCAACAAAGTGTTATAGGAACACAAAAGTGTAGTATTACCTGTCACAGATTCCACTAGTTTACTTCAAGGTGGGGTGCGAGATGTTTTCATGGAGCATTTGTTTTTTAAATTATATTGCTTAAACCCCCCCCCAAAAAACCCCCCCAAAAAAAAAAAAAAAAAAAAAAAAATATATATATATATATATATATATATATATATATATATATATATATATATATATATATATATATATATATATATATATAGTCACCTGTGGGATGGACATGGCTGAACAAAACACCAATTATTTTGGGCACCCACTCAAAATCATTGAGTAGTGATATGTCTATCAAACTCAACTGCCCTTTTGTTCTGTTGAAGTGAGTAAAATAGCTTTAACTGTTATGGAGGTGTGAGATATTGAATGAGAGGTGACCAAATTTGATCGAAATATGAGAGATTATCCATAAGCGTGAATCATATTCTCTCCAAATGAAGAAAGTTAGACGGGTCACTGAGCTACATTTTTATAGAGGGAACCTCTTTCTTTTTCCAGTGCATGAAGAGTTTTGGTTTTTCTTTTTTTTTTTTTTTTGCGATGAAAAGACAATAGTATAGGAAACATTGTTGTGAGACATTTCATTTTTTAGGATCATCTACAACTCCCAGAATAATAGTAGTCTATAGGAGTCTATTTGTATATGAAGTATTTTGGATATTAAATTAGAAATATTGAACCAAAACATGTTAACCTTGGGACATAGAGCAAAACTGTGGAGTAATATGTCGTCTGTAACACAACACCGAACCATCACCACTATTGTTGCTGTGTAGTGTACATGAATTCTGGAGGTGTGTCTTCAAGAGAGCATATCTGATGAAAGTATTTTGGATTTTTAAATTGTGTATTTTCAAAATGGAGCTTCTCAAACCATTTTTCTAAGATCTCATACCCTATCTTTGGTACAAAACACAACTGAGCATTGTTCGATAAATATGTGGAAATTCAACATCATTCTAATGTGCAGTAAGCTGACCCTGCTACTTCTAAAAGCCTAACTCAGCAGTTTAGAAAACACCTTGTACCAATAATTACAGACTAATGAGATAACTAGAATCCTCAGAAACTAAACAGTGTGCTCTGTCATCCACAGTGCAGACAGTCACGGATTCTCCAAAATGTTTCTTCTGCTTTTGTTTCTCGTCAATTAAAATGCTTGTTCCCATTGTGTAATTGTTTTCTGTTTTCTTTTTGTGTCTTCATAGCACAGTAGGAGTTTGTGGTCATAGTTTGGATCTTTGTTTCAAGCTGTCACTCCAGACAAAACTTCCTTTCATTTCCAGAACCACCGCTGTACATCTTCAAACACATCATACATCCCCACATTATTCATTTATTTGCCTGAACCAACAAACACATGCAAATTCATGCCTATATTTGACTGAAAAAAAAAAACACAAAAAAACTTGAATGTCATGTCATGAATGCCTGGGTTTTATTTGTCGTAAAACTTCCCCCAATGTCCCGCTTCGTGTTTCTAACATTCTCACACTAAATCACACAAACGTCTAAATGTCAGCTTTGTTGTTGTTTGTTGATTTTATTTTGGTTCCGCCCAACTCCTCCTAGCAACAAAACTGAGTATTAAAACCTAAATGTGGAGCCATAAACATATGGCAATGGTTTCCAAGTGCAAGACAACCAACATTTTAAAGCATTTTTTTTTTTTTTTTTTTTTACTTAGAAAATGCCACTTCACAGCTCTAAATCTAATCCAGCTAACATGTGGCCTGGAATGTGTTTTGTGGCCAAAGTACGTGTAATGACACACATGTGTGAAAGGCCAAATCTAACCACAGGGAGTTAAATGAGCAAACTTGAGGTGGCTTGACCTTTGAACCAAACCATAGGCTGGTGTGAGGGAGTCACTTCTAATGAAAGGCTCCAGAGTTGAAACTGGAAACACCTCCTGCCATTTACAGAAATCACTCCTAAAATGAAAAACTGTCCGATGAGAAAATTCTTCTTAAGCCTTTATTTACTCAGGATGTTGACTGAACACACGTGTTGGAAGACGAACACTCGGACCGACACTTGTGAGCTGTCTCTTCTTCTGGTCAGTATTAAGTAGTGGTTGTAGTCTATCCCAGCTGACAGTACATGAGGCTAAGGTATACATTCTAAAACAAATTTAAGTTTCGCTCTCCAAAAACATTAAGCAAAAATAAAAAATGTAGTTATTAATAATACTATATATATTTTATAATACAATATATATTCTTCCAGCACAAAACCAGTCACTTGGGTCAAATTTGAGGAATTAAGATTATATATTTATCTAAAAGTTTATTAAAAATGCTTGCGTGACACTAATTCAACCAATCAGAGCAACAAGGGATTTTGTTTATTAATAATAATAATGGATTAGATTTCTATAGCACTTTTCAAAGCACCCAAAGCGCTTTACATTATTGATCCATTATTCATTCACTCTCACATGCTCCCTCTGGTGGTGGTAAACTACATATATAGTCACAGTTGCCCTGGGGCAGACTGACAGAAGCATGACTGCCATTTGGCGCCTACGGCCTCTCTGACCACCACCAAACATTCATACGCATTCATACACCAATGTGAGTGACACTGGAGGCAAGGAGGGTAAAGTGTCTTGCCCAAGGAGACAGGGCAGGAATCGAACCACCAACCCTTCGGTCAATGGACGACCCGCTCTACCAACTGAGCCATGGCCGTCCACAACTTGAGAAGGCTTTGTTCTGAGGCCTCCGATTGGTTCAAATATATAATTACGTAGATTTCTATTTAAGGGTGGTCTAGAGGGAATCCCAGTCTTTCCAATGGTACCAAACATGACATAACGCGAGTGCGATGGAAAGCCGTGTTTTGAGCCGATTTTTCTTTGTTTCAGACTTAATTACTGTCAAAGTCAGTCATTGTCCTTCATAAAAGGCATGATTTGAAACATTTATGGTAGGAATTTCACAAAAACTCATAGTTAGAAGTGTTCAGGAGACATTTTACTTTTTATGTATAAACTTCAAATTCGATAATTTCGACCCATATAACGTATTTGAGGCTATAGATAGAAATACTGCTGTGAGACTGAACCACTGGTTTTGTGCTGGAGGGTCACATATATATATTTTTGTACCAACCAGGCACATTGATATATCCATACAGCTTTGGGTGTGTATTTTTTTCTTGCATGTTTTCCAGATATATCTATAAATACAATCTGTCCTAGGTCAGATGGGTAAACTTGCACATATTGCAAACATATGAAAACCATGGATAGCAGTTTATCTATCTGTGCTCTTATTCCAGTGAGTGATTTCACAATGTGGCGTTTTTCCCCACAAGGTAATAAACATACGTGCACAGTTTGCTGTATAATCCATCATCTCATCTGTCTATCTGCTTACTGAACCCTACAAGGACAGGGTAGAGGTGAGAGCTCCACCACCTCTGACTGCCAGCGTGCTAACAGTGAATGTGCCAGGTGATGACTTTGTCAGTGCTGACATTGTTGTTTGTATATTTTCACTGCCTATAAACTGTAATGTTTTCACTCTACTACTGTAAATAATCAGTGAAATAGGAAGTAAATAAAGTCTGTCACTTCATTTAGATGACATTTTGAAAGCTTTTGTTCATAACCTTTTGATGGAGTCATTGATAGGAAGCAGCAAACATCAGCACAGGTGACATTTTTGTTTTTTCCCAAGATGACACATTTCCAATTGAAAAGCATAACACAGCCATCTGCTCATACGTTGGAGTTGCTTCTGGCGCTCTGGGTCCTGTTGAACTGTGGGAAGTCCACCTGTAATTAAATGGATTAAAAAGCTCAGACCATCATACACACACAACCTAGAATAAAGCTGAAAAAAATGGTTCATGTAAGATTCCCCTTCAGGTTAAATGTATAAAATCAATTTACTGACACGTCTCAAATGTGTTTTTTTTCCCCCAATTTCACCACATTGACCTGTTTAACTAGAATCTTATTTGAATAAAGCTCTGCTCTTAGATAATATCAATGGAAGTGTAAAAATAATGAGAGAGAGAGATTTATTTCATCAGGAGTAGACATAATTAACCCATAAAAACAGCCACCATTAATCAAAGTAATCTACTGATCTAAAGTGACTAATAAAATCTGACCCACTAATGTAAACTAAGTTTTACTTGCACAGTTGTTTTTATTATTGTTTTTTTTCCTACCTGCTTTGTATTCCTTGTGTTCCTAACAAATTCATTTTCATACATTTTCCAGATTTAGATTTTTTTTTCCACTTATAAGATACAATGATGCATTCAATGAATCAGTTATTATCAGTGTCGGACTCATTTAGTTCAAGTGACACATTCAGCCCAATATGATCTGAAATGAGCTGGACTAGTAAAACAACAGTCATGAAAATAATTAATAATAATACATAAAGTAAATACCAAACTGTTGTGTTCTATATATGTGACCTTCCAGCACAAAACCAGTGGTTTAATCTCACAGCAGTATTTCTATCTATAGCCTCAAATACGTTATATGGGTCAAAATTATCGAATTTGAAGTTTATGCATAAAAAGTAAAAAAGTTTTTGTGAAATTCCTACCATAAGTACTTCAAATCATGCCTTTTAGGAAGAACAACAACTGACTCTGACAGTAATTAAGTCTAAAACAAAGAAAAATTGGTTCAAAACACAGCTTTCCTTCACACTCATGTTAGGTATTTCCCCATTATGTTTGGTACCATTGGTACCTCTAGACAACCCTGAAATCTAATGGGAGACCTCAGAACAGAGCCTTTTCGTGTAAACAAAAACCCTTGTTGCCAGGGTGATGTTGGAAAACAGCCTCTGATTGGTTGAATTAGTATCACGCAAGCATTTTTAATAAACTTTCAGACAAATATAAAATCTTAATTTCTGAAATTTGACCAGAGTGACTGGTTTTATGCTGGAGGGTCACATATTGTATTATAAAATATATATTGTATTATTCACAACTAAATTTTTATGATTGTTTAATGTTTTTGGAGGGCGAGATATGTTTCCTTTAGGCCTACATTTATTTTGAAAAATAATTCAAATTTCATGGGCGGCATGGTGGTCAGTGGTTAGCACTCGTGCCTCACATCAAGAAGGACCCTGGTTCGAATCCCACACCAGACCTTTCTGTGTGGAGTTTGCATGTTCTCCTCATGTCTGTGTGGGTTTTCTCCAGGTACTCCAGTTTCCTCCCACCTTCCAAACACATACACTGATAGGTTAATTGGTTAATCTAAATTGTCCATAGGGGTGAATGTCACAGTGATTGTTTGTTTATATATATTCAGCCCTGAGATGAACTGGAGACTCATACATGGTGTACCCCGCCTTCACCCACTGTAGCTGGATTAGGCCCCCACAGACCCCACAACCCGAGTGAGGATAAAGCAGGTTCAGATGACGAGACGATACACTTATTTTTACCTTCAGTTATTGATATTTTTGCTTAAAATGTCACTTTTTCTTCCCTTTTCTTTGTTTCTGATAAAATAAACCTCAATTTTAATCTGAGCCTTTATGAACATCTGTATGATTAGTAAATTAAATACAGGAAAAATAACTAATTTTACTGAAAAACTAAATACAGAGTGAAAAACTAAATACAGAGGATAATGTCATAATAGATGGTGATACATTTCTTAAGATGTTTAAAGAAATGAAGCATCGCAGCCTGCAACATTAAATCCCATCAGGGTTTATCGATATGATTAATGTTTGGGTTATTTCAGTTTGTCTACCTGCTTTTACTGTTTATGAATAATCCCCATGTCATAGAATTAAGTTTAGATGTTGACGAGGCTCAGAGGCTGCAGCAGGTAGAGAAAACACTCATTTAATGATCCCTTGTAAAAGCCTTTATGAGGCTTATTTGAATTGAATGCAAAATGTTAGTGTATATTTGACATTATCTTATGAGGACCTAAACAGGTGACCAAAAGCAACCACTGATCTACAATATTTAATACCATTAATTCTGTTAATGCATGTAAATAATTGGTGTAAAATGCATCTTATCATCTTTTCATGGTAATCAGATATGATCCATTGGATGTTCAGAGGCTCTGTAGTTGATAAAAATCCATGGAATTCGAGCAGTGACAGTGGATGGACACACTTTATGTTCATTTATTGATATTTTCACAAAAAAAGTCACTTATTCTTGACTTCCTTTTTTATTGACAAAATAACCCTCAACTTGAATTTACATGATCAGTAAATTAAACAGAAGAAAATGCCTGATTTTCACTGAAAAAAAACAATGTTTTATAATTTTATAACAGTGTTGTTTGAATCACTAAACAACAGTAAAATAGAATCAGCTTTATTGTCATTTGTCGTATCACAATGACATAAATGAAATAGCCCTATAGAGGAAAAAATATTTTGAAACTGGTGAGTTAATTTGGTACTAATTAATTAATTTCATTTTGTAGCCAATTGTACTACAGGTTATCAGAATCAATTAATCAATCCGTATCAATACCTATCATAAGCAGTTCCTTGTCACAAAATAAATACTTTTGTTAAAGGTCTTATGTTTGTATATGTAGTGGAAGGATGAAGATGTGATGAGTTGGAAGAGCTAAGATTTAATAAACAACATATTTCTAAGGATCCTATCTCTCATACTAGTGATGAGTCCAAGAGTCAATGTCAAATCATGAGAGTCAGTGTCCGATAAATGACCCCTGTGGAAACATTTTCTATTTTTTATATATTGAATGTTGATCCCCCATCCATAATACATTACCAAACTTGTAAAAAAAAAAAAAAAAAAAAAAGAAAGAAAGAAAGAAAAAAAGGTGCATTTACAGAATTTACAATATGGTAATAAAAACTATATTATATTAAGAGAGTAATAGAAGATATTTTTATTTTGTAGGAATTTAATTAAATTTGTGACAACTGAAACACACTGTATGCAAAAGAGTTTATTCACATAAAGCTTTAAGAATTGCTAAGCTAGGCTAAAACATTAGCTTACAAGTGATACTAAATTAAGAGGTACCTGAAAGAGCCGACTCTCTGAAAAGAACCGAACATCTCATCACTATCTGGTCCCTTTCATGCAGTTTGTCACCATCTCTCTGTCTCCTGCAGTTTTCCTTCCTGCAGTCTCTCCCCACCTTTGTCCACTCTCACCTGCTTCTCATCAGGTGGTCGACTGTGGCACTGTTTCACACATTATTTTCTCTTTTGTGTTAAACGTTCCAGCAAGACTTCTTAAACAGTCTAATTGATGCGGCTCAGCTTGGTACCAGACCCTCACCTGTCGTGTGCCCCATATGTTGCCTTCACTCCCCCTCCCCATGTGTTTTCCGCCTCTTTTCCTGTTGGGTCTCTCCTGATTCACACCTTTCTTACCTCCATCTGCCTCTACAGTCAAACCATTCTGATCCTCACCAGGTTATCAACACTTTCATCTATGTCCTAAGCATCTAATTATACTTTCAAAGTGGCTATTGACACAGTACTGTGGGTACTAACTTTCTCATTTGTCTATTACCATTGAGCCAATCAGCACTCTTGTTATATTATGGTAACCTGTCACCCTGCGGCAGATACCATGGACCTAACCAGTTAGAGCAGGGGTCTCACACAAATTTTCTTCTGATTCGACCTCCAATGGGCCGGACCAGTAAAATGAAAAAAAATAATAAATTATAAATAATGAGAATTAAAAATTTTAGTCATTGTTTTAGTGCAAAAAAAACCCCATTAAGTTGTAAAAATACTTTTATAAATCATCCAAATGCAAAACAAGTGACATTTCATCAGGAAAATAAGGACAATTTTAACAATATTCTGCCTCAATTTATCATTAGTCCATGTGTTTTATGATGGATCAGTTTTACAAAGACACTAAACTCTGAGTAACAGAAGCAGAAAATGGTTCAAGTTGTGTCTACTTTTCTTTGGACATTTGAGGTTGTTCCGATTTCTTACGGTTATTGACATTTTGTTGTTATAGGATAGTTTGTGAATGTAAATATTTTCATAATTTTATATTATATTTTGCAGTAAAACAATGACAAAATTGGAAATTATCATCATTTATAGGCAAAGAAAAAACTAAGAAGAAAATATGGAGTCATTTAATAGGTCATTATGCTCTTCATCCCAAAGGACCACATTGGAACCATTGGCGGGCCGCATGTTTGAGACCCCTGAGTTAGAGGAAAAGGCTAGGGGACCAGTCACCAGACAAATAATAAAGCTCCTGGTACTTTTCTTTTGCATATTCAAAACGTTTTGTGGCCATAGATGAATTGTTTCAGGAAATAGGAAATGGTGTAATATATAATATGTAGGGTGGCAGTGGTTTCCTCCCACCATCCAAACACATGCACTGATAGGTTAATTGGTTAATTTAAATTACCCATAGGTGTGAATGTGAGAGTGAATGTTTGTCTGTATATGTTCAGCCCTGAGATGAACTGGAGACTCATACAGGGTGTACCCCGCCTTCACCCATTGTAGCTGGATTAGGCCCCCGGTGACCCCTGCGCCCCTAATGAGGATAAAGCGGGTTCAGATGATGAGGCGAGATGTAATATGTAACCCACACCTACTGTTTATGTGGCACTGTACACAAATACAGACAGCAATAGGATACACTAAAATCACATAAGAATGCAGTGTACATGCATTCATTCAGTTCATTTTGGGATCCATGAACTTCTAGTTCATAATTTGGAAGAATGAACGATGAACTGAACTAATTCATATTGAGTAACTTGAACTGAACTTTGAACTAGTTCCTAATTAAGGTGAACTTTCCCAACACTGTGCAGATGAAGTTACAAAGTTTTCTTCTCCTGGTCGTGTGGTTCTATTGTGTCATCATTTCCCCCCAAAAAAAGTGTTTTGTCTATTCATATAGTAACACGAGGCTGGTGTTGTGAACTTTTTCTGCTCTGGTTCTCCTGGATCACCATTTTAGGGCACTGCCAATGCCAGTGTCAATATGGACAAGAGGTAGAAACTATATTAAAAGTTAACATAATGTCATAGTTGTGTTTACGGGACATATTTGTCATGTATCAGCACAGTACTGTAGCAACAAGAGGCTAATGAGTTCATACACTGGATACATGATTAGCTCTGGTGCAACAAATTGTCATTACTGCTTATTGTTAGAATATAAATGCTAACATTTGATTGGCTCTGGGGCAATAGACAAACTGATGCCATGCCACAGTACTGTGGCAGAAGCCATTGCCTCACATAGAGGTGAACTCGAACAAGCCTTAGGGCTTTTTTTCTGCCTCCAGCACATTTATTATCTACAAGTTTTATTCATGTATTTGATATTTACTTTCTGTATTCTGTTTTTATGTGTGAAAATAAACTAAACTAAACTACCTTTGTCAATTCAGATATGATTTTAGACTGAATGCGACAAGTAAAGTTATATATTTAACAATGTCATCAGAATTTGAAGAGCAACAATTTCACTGTTTTGAGAAAAAAAAAAAACACTTTTATTTGGATGCAATTCAATGATATCCTGTTTAAAATTATATTAACCAATTTAATAAACATAATAACTATGAAATTGTTGTGAAATTATGAACTATGTGAAATCCTGAAATCATTCAACCATTTCCAGCCTCTGATTGGTTGAACAGATATGTCTCATTTTGAGGAATAACAGTTGTGGGACATTTTGGAACACAAGCCTATTTACAGTGCAGGACATCTTTTGTAGATAGCCCATTTGGGACCACACTCAATGTAGCACATAAATGAACCAATAATGAAAGGAAATTTTCTGGCAGTAATTCCAAATTATCGTGTTTTGGAACCAAGCTCTTCATTTTTTGTTCTTGGTAATGTAGTATATTCCATCAAGAGGATGCACCTTGGGTACTTAATATTAGGAGTTTCAAACATTGGGTCTACAAAATAAATAAATAAATAACAACAGGTCGCCGAAGGGCTCAATCTGACCCATGGAATTAGTTTGTGAAATACAATAATTCTGGATCAGAGCAGTAAAATACTACCGCAATAATATATAAAAAAAATAATAGTTTGTTTTAGTGAACAAAAAGTAAAATTATAAAATATTTTTGTCTATAAACTGGCTTTTAATAAATGTGATTAACATGAATAACCTAAGATGTATTAGGGAAAAAAGACCAGTATGAATGTGTTGGACATTTGTAGATCCACTGTGATCTTTAAGGTGTAATGCACATGTGTAAATGATAATCAAAGGAAGAATATTATTAAAATGACACTATTTCAAGAATACACTGTAAACCTGAATGTTCAGAATAATTAAACATATTCAGTTGTGAATACTCAAAGTTTCACATAGTACTACTCACTCAAATGTATTAAGTTACTGTACCATGTTCTTCTTTTTAAGTACTTCCAAATAATATTTTTATTAAGGGGAACTATTGTGGATATAAATGAACATAACTTAAAAACGTAGATGAGGTGGAATTAGTGGAATTAATAAATGCTGAGAATGATATTGTTCTGTTCTTTCTATTGTTTCAAATAAGGCTGATTGAAAGAAACAAAACTTAACTGATGTAGTAGATGCTGGAATACAGTTTCACAGCACTACAAATACCCACCAATATATATTACAGCAAAAAATTACAATCACGAAACATAGTAATTTTATTCAGGGGCAGCTGTGGTTGAGTTGGTAGAGCGGGTCGTCCAATGACTGAAGGGTCAGAGGTTCATGTCCTGGCTCTGTCTGTCCATATGTCCAAGTGTCCTTGGGCAAAAACACTGAACCCTGACTTAGTCTCCCATTAGGACTGACAGAATCTTAGAATACTAAGTTAATAAGCAATGTTTTAATTTAAGTATCCTTTAATAAGCATCTAAATTTTAAGTTCTGGAAACTTGTGTTTTTTAAGTTTTATCATCTTAAAATAATTGAGGCATTTAAAATTTTTTGGAGTTCTGCTAATTTATTCAGGTTTACAGTGTAATAGTTAATAGATGCTTGTCATTTCTCAAAAATTCACTATTTTATTGGACTGAACCCAGCTCAGATCTACAATGACTTTCAAACCTCTGCTGTATGTGGTTCAAAATGTCTCACAAAACCCACCAGAAAACTTATTTTATTCATAACAATATTGATTTTCAGAAAGTCTAGACAACAAAAAAAAAACATATGAAATCAGATTTTTGCAAGTCTAAACCACATTTAAAGATAATTTACAATACAATAAATGGATATTTTCTACAGATGCATCTCAGTCCAAATGATCTGACTACTCAGATAGTTACTTACAGAACCAGACAATGATGTCAAATCCATAGTGATGGAAGTGCTCAGTCGATCTAATGATGCTAGTAGCAGGTGTTATATTGAAATGCAAAATAAACTGTCTGTTGGCATTAAGGGAAGAGGCTCTTTTGTGCCCAAAGCTGTGGAGCTACTATACGTCACCAATGTAAATACATGTTTAGTCTGCTGATGTTACCACAGCAACACATACATACACACACACACTATGTCTGGATGAACAAATCCAATCTGATCATATATAGGTTCATGTAGTCACTGTTTATTTAAAGATCTGACTTATGAAATATGTCTGATTTTCTTAAAGTTAAAGACATGTTAAGTGCAAAGGGAGGTCAAATTAACTGTACTTTAATTTTTAATCAATGTGAAGCACTGTATTGAAATTTTATAATCAGTTTATTTTGTATAATGTATTTTTCACCCTGTCTTAAAATTGTACTTTAATTTTTAATCAATGTGAGGCACTTTGAGCTACAGTGTTTGTATGAAAGGTGCTATACAAATAAAGATTATTATATTATTATTATTATTAAATACTACCATTTTGGTGTAGTGAAGCTGTTTTTTCCCCTCAAACATTGTGTTATATGCATGATCATTGGCTCTTTACTACATCATGAAACTTAATGTTGGTATTGTAGCAACTCATAACGTAATAACGGCTTATAATTTAATAACCTAAAAGTAATAATCAACTCATAATGTAATTAAATCATGAGTACATAACATTATAATGTAATAACTTATTACATTATTAGCTCAGCTATATAGCAACTCATAATGTAATTAAATCATGAGTACATAACATTATAATGTAATAACTTATTACATTATTAGCTCAGCTATATAGCAACTCATAATGTAATAAAAAGTTATAATGTAACAATGGTTTATACTGTGAGAAAAGTTGCTTTATCACCTTTTTTTAAACTTTGCCATTGCTGCTATGATGAAATAATGCTTTTGAAACAATCCTATACTTTATTAAGGCATTGTACATTATGAGCTTTTAATACATTATGAATTGCTGTATAGCTGAACTCATAGTGTGGTAAGTTATTACATTATTACATTATGTGTAAAGATGTTACGCACTCATGATTTTATCACATTATGCATCGATTATTACATTATGAACTTTTAGTACATTTAAGTTATAACATTATGAGCCGTTATTACATTATGAGTTGCTACAGGCACAGACAAAATAAATGAATAAAAAAAAGCAGCATGAGTGTAAAAACACTAGTCGTCAGGGTAATGATTTGTCACCTCCCTTTAGGGATCATCACTCAGAACTGTGTACATTCAATCTGCCAAACACATTCATTTAACCAAACACTGAAGGGACCAGCCTGAAACATACCTCATCCTCGAAACAACATAAAAGTGTGATGGTAGCCTTTAAGGTGACAAAAATGTGTTTTATTCACAGCCAATGATTCACAAACAAGCTCATTGTGTTTTGGAAAAGCAAAATGTCATTCACAACTAATGCACTTAAGTTTATACGTCACAAAATGCTCCACAATTTAAAATAAATAAATAAATAAAAAAACTTATATTAAAATATCCTTCAAGTACAAAATACCCTATGGCCAGGATATGTTCTTTTTGTTCTTGTTATGTTATGTTTATGTTCTGGCCATAGTCGATGGCATAGACATAGTATACCTAGAGCATAGAAATAGTATACCTAGACCATAGACATAGTATACCTAGACCATAGAAATAGTATACCTAGACCATAGACATAGTATACCTAGACCATAGACATAGTATACCTAGACCATAGACATAGTATACCCAGACCATAGAAATAGTATACCTAGAGCATAGAAATAGTATACCTAGATCATAGACATAGTATACCTAGACCATAGACATAGTATACCCAGACCATAGAAATAGTATACCTAGAGCATAGAAATAGTATACCTAGATCATAGACATAGTATACCTAGACCATAGACATAGTATACCTAGAACATTGAAATAGTATACCTAGAGCATAGAAATAGTATACCTAGACCATAGAAATAGTATACCTATACCATACACATAGTATACCTAGACCATAGACATAGTATACCCAGACTATAGACATAATATACCTAGACCATAGACATAGTATACCCAGACCATAGAAATAGTATACCTAGAGCATAGAAATAGTATACCTAGATCATAGACATAGTATACCTAGACTATAGACATAGTATACCTAGACCATTGACATAGTATACCTAGAGCATAGAAATAGTATACCTAGATCATAGACATAGTATACCTAGACTATAGACATAATATACCTAGACCATAGACATAGTATACCCAGACCATAGAAATAGTATACCTAGAGCATAGAAATAGTATACCTAGATCATAGACGTAGTATACCTAGACTATAGACATAGTATACCTAGACCATAGACATAGTATACCTAGAGCATAGAAATAGTATACCTAGATCATAGACATAGTGTACCTAGACTATAGAAATAGTATACCTAGACCATGGACTTGTGGAGCTGGGGTTTTTTTTTGGTGTACAAACTTAAGTGCATTAGTTGTGAATGACATTTTTCTTTTGCAAAACACAATGAGCCTGTTTCTGAATCAATGGCTGTGAATAAAACACATTTTGGCCTCCGGCAAGGAGGTTATGTTCTTGCCAGAGTTTGTCTGTCTGTCTGTTAGTTAGCAAGATAACTTTTGATTAAATTTATCCGGAGATCTGGAAATTCTTAAATTTTGGTGGTGATCCAGAACAGATCCTGGATTCTGGATCACTTTGAAACATATTCTCTATTTACCGCAATGTAAACATTTCAAAGTGATCCAGAATCCAGGATCTCTTCTGGATCACCACCAAAATGTAATCATGTGTTCCTACTGACACTCCCAACACGTCCTGAAAATGTCATCAAAATCCGTCCATACGTTTTTGGGTTATCTTGCTAACTAACGGACAGACAAACAAACTTTGACAAAAACCTCTCTTCAGACCAAATGGGGGAGGTCTACCTTGGCAGAGGTTTGCACTTTCAGAGTGCTTTTCTAGTTTGTGTTTGTGAGGTTTTGTCAGTCATTTCACTTGATAGTTTTTCAGTCATCCAACTATTGAACTGATGAACTATAACATGGTGATTCGCAGTAATCCCATACAGATGGTCCAGATAATAAACCTGCAACATGGACCTAATATGACTAAACACTAAAGTTCAGTTTTATTTAGCCATCTTCCTTCTCTTTTGTCCTCATTATATAATCACCTTTGACTGATCTGTTACTTTTAGACTCAGTACAGTGTGGGCAGAGAGCAAAACATACATTTTCCTCCATCTTTCTCTTTCCTATGACAGATTACTAAAGCAAGTCCTCAAATAGTCCGAACACCCACATGGATTCCTCCTCCCCCTCCTTCTCCTCCTCCTCCTCCTCCTCCTCCTCCTCTTCCTCTTTTAGACAGTTCACACATCACCTTGACCATCTGGCTGACATTTCTGTCCAAATCTGTAGCACAAAGTATTTCAGTGTGGATCCTATAATTAAAGTATGAGGCACTATCTGACAAAAATAGTCAAACAATACAATAGCAATGTGAGATTGAAAAGGTTTTGGAAGATGAAGGCAGTTTTGTATTGGTCATTTTTATCTTTTAGCTTTAAATGGGTTCTATTTATTTTCAGCCTTTAAAGATCCAGTGCAACATTTGTATGTTTTTCCTCTATATTTAATATTTCTTAAGTTATATATATATCACCATTTATCATATTGTACTTCTTATGTTATGTTTTGTTAGTATAAGTCATGTTTCCTACATTTATTTCACTGATGATCTGGATGTTCATAACGTTCAAATTAAAGTTGAGGGTTATTATAACAGAAACAGAAAAAACTGAGGAAAAAGTAACTTTTTCAGTTAAGATAAAACATAAATCATGTATGTCTATCCACTGTCATTGATCAAACTACGGGTTTTTCTGGTAGAAGTTGATGACGTTTCCACATTTACTACAAAGAGTGTTTAATTGGGTCATATCTGATGATTATGAAAATATGATAAAGGTCATTTTATACCAATTATTTACATGGATTGATGAAAAAAAGAGACTCATTGGGTATTAAAGGTATTAGTTTGCCATAAACTGTTGGAGTCTTCAGGGTTTAGTATCTATATTTGTGGGGTGGTCATTAACCGAAGATGGTTTGATTCCCGCTCTGTCCTAGTCAGTCCGTTGTGTCCTTGGGCAAGACATTTCACCCTCCTTGCCTCCAGTTTCATTCACACTGGTGTATGAATGAGTATGAATGTTTGGTAGTGGTCAAAGGAGCTGTAGGCGAGAAAATGGCTGCCACGCTTCTGTCAGTTTGTGGCTACATATGTAGTTTACCACCACCAGAGGGAGCATGTGAGAGTGAATGAATAATGGATCACTAATGTAAAGTGCTTTGGGTGCCTTGAAAAGCGCTATAGAAATAGCCAGGCAGGCCACCAGGAAAAGTCCCGGTCCTCCCGTGTGCCAGTCCGGGCCTGGTCTTATCCCATCTCATTACTTTTCTGCATCGTTAGTTTTTCCTTCACCATGAGAGAGAAGCAGAGTGAATCATTACTCCCTCTAGTGGTCACATACATCTTCCAACCCACCAGTTTCAATACATTTAGTTAATATCTCTATTATCTAATACACTAGCATCGTTGGTACAACTTCTGGGCTTCTTTTTCTAAAACCATTAATGATTATGTTATAATATTTGGAATCAGAAATACTACATGTGTTCCCTTTAGGCTGTGAATCAGTTAGAAGGTTTTAACTGAATTCTGTCAATTAAAAGTTTATGTCGTATTTGAAAAGTTTGTTGTAAAAATCTACAGTAAACGAAAAAGACTGGGAATCAGATCAAGACCCAAACTTATAGTCAGTTATTATAACTCTGCTGAGGGGATTGTAAACTTTTATTCTATGGTCAGCAGCCAAATAAGCAACAACCATCTTCTCAGACAGTTGGTGCTCAGCAGGAGTCAGAAGAGAAGACGTATGAGCAGCTGAGCTGAACCACTTTACAGAGTTGGTATGTCGTTTTAAGATACACTGAGCATCAAAGAAGGAAGGAGGGAAAGAGGCCTGATATTTAAAAAAAAAAGCATTTCTTTTCATTTTGATTAGTTGCTTCTGAAGTAAGCTGGTATATGCCTCAAAAAGTGATTAATTAAATTTATTTTTCTTTCAACTTTTCTTCTTACGGGTCACAGTGTAGGTAAAAACTTTAAAGAGGATTTGAGAAAGACATCATTTTGCTCTTACCTTTGCAAAACAGAAAGAAAATATATTCCTGCATTTTAGGAAAAAAAAAAAAACAACCTAAAGACATCACCAAAAACAGTAAATGCAGACACTTACAAATATCAGTGGTAATAAGTAGCCTTTGTGACTTCACGAAACAATATCAAGATGCAATGATTATATGAAGCAGACAGGCTCAAATGAAATTCATATCAATTTTTAATATTGAGAGACAAAGAAAAAGCACATTACATTGTATTTAACTTTGATGGAATTTGCTCTTTTTCCTGCCTGGGAAAAATCGGCGTGCATTTGAAGCACATACCAATACATTTTTCATTGTGACAGGATCAGGTTTTTTGTGAAATGATGAAAGTGTTCCCTGAAAAGAATCTTTCACAGGAGTGAGCAGATTGTTCTGAGTGACAGTTTTGCTGCATTTGCACCAGTCGTTTTGGAAAAATTCTGAGGAGGAAAACTGAATCCTGTGATGAAATACTTGGAGAATAATATTTATTTGAGTGACAAGTTGATTTGGGCAACAATGGTGAAAGCAATAGTGCTATAAATCAAGTTATATGTCTAAATTTATTAGTAGAATTGTTTAAAAAATATGTATTTATAGTTATATTGGTTAAATATAACTACACATATGCACACATGGTTCCTTAAAAAAGTGCTACATTTACAAATCTGCATTTAATCAATGTTACTTTATTTATACCCAGGGGAACATTTGTTTTGTAGACAGAGTGATTGCATTTGGCATTAGAACAAAACACACATTGAACGTGTTAGGCAGGTACTTGATCAATTGTCAAGACAAAAAGTGCTCACTGTTCTACCATTCATCAGAATAGCAGCATGGATAAGTAAAAAACAAAACAAAACAAGAACACATAAAAAGACAAACACAGGATCCTAAGCTCCCACTCAGTGTCAGTCACCGTGTGTGTGTGTGTGTGCCCAACATTTTAACCCGTTATCCGTTTTTTCATTTTGGTTTTGAGACAAATGATGTAGAAACGAGTTGTTGTTTCATTGTCTTATTTTTGGTTTTAGTTTGAAAAACGAATGAATGAATGATACACAAATTAAGCATGTAACGTAATATTGTATGTATTGTATTGTACTTTGTCAGGCGTGGCTAGCACTCATGCCTCACATCAAGAAGGACCCTGGTTCAAATCCCACACCAGACCTTTCTGTGTGGAGTTTGCATGTTCTCCCCGTGTCTATGTGGGTTTTCTCCAGGTACTCCAGTTTCCTCCCACCATCCAAACACATGCACTGATAGGTTCATTGGTTAATCTAAATTGTCCATAGGTGTGAATGTGAGAGTGATTGTTTGTCTATATATGTTCAGTCCTGAGATGAACTGGAGACTCATACAGGGTGTACCCCGCCTTCACCCATTGTAGCTGGATTAGGCCCCCGGTGACCCCTGTGACCCTAGTGAGGATAAAGCGGGTTCAAATGACGAGTCGAAAATACTTTGTGAAAAGCAAAATATACAAGGGATGAATTTGTCATAAGTATAAGGATATAAGGATTTTTTTTTCCCTTTTCATGTAGCCTTAACAGATGAAAGACTATTAGACAGAAATGCAAACATATTGTCTCCAAAGCAAATGTTGGCTGACGAGTTTATGGAGAATATGATCTGTTATTCCAACAGCATAAACCAGGGGAACACAAATATCCAGGATTGCAGCACCATAAAATGATTCAACTTTCAAACCCGTACAGACACCAGTCTTGTTTTTGCACAGGATATGTGACAGTTTCTGCTAAACAGGTACATATTTGTAAAGAAGACCAGGGATAGGGTCAAGAGGGAGTCCAAGCAATGCAGGGAGTAAGAACAAGGAAGCAGAGATGAAAGGAGTGAAAGGAGAAATGGAGGAAAGTATGTGTACCCCCTTGTGGTCCATGCTGAGTTTCTCCATTTACATTTCAGACATTTGGTCAGATCCCACATCAGTCAAACCCACCACTCTATGATTTCCCCTTTTCTCCTCTCCCACCTACATGTTCTCCCTTTCCATTAGTTTTCTGTTGCTCCTTCGTCCTGCTTGTTCAAGTCTGTCAGTTCTTTCTGTCATTTCTTGCTTTCACTCCGGTTCCTCGTTCAGCTTGTTTGTTTGCCCTCTCCACCTCCCTCATCCTTCCTTCCATATCCTCTTCAATTACAGCAGTGCAATGCTATAGCTCATATGCACTCAAGTTTGAGGAAGCAGTGACCTGTTCTCAAACATCCCTCAGATGATGTGCTGTGTTTTCCAGGTTGAATCTGAGGTTGGATTAAAAAAAAAAAGCTAAAGGTGAAGCGAGTGTTCTGTGGCAGGATCTGCATAAAAGCTGAGGAAATGTCCTTGCACAGAATGAAAAGGGCACTCATGACTATTCATGATTTAAAGATGCTCTGGATTCTGGCATGTGCCAGGAATTTACCCAAAAACATGATGAGCAAATTAAAGGTAGGGTAGGAGATGTTGGAAAACGGTTCCTGCAGCTATATTTTATAAGTGTACACACCCATAACTCTTCATCAGCCCACCCCTCGAAACCACACCTTCAAAAATACATCAATGTGCTGCTGTCTGGAGTGATTACGGAGATTCACAAGCATTCATGGGAACTCAACGTCAATCATCATCCTCAATAACAAAGCAATAAGCAACATTTATCAGTTTGTATCACATGAAGCTTCGCTTATAAAAGGTTTAGAAGTATGGAATAAACACCATGGGATAACTAAGGGATAGGGGCAATAGTTTATGCTGTTACCGCAGCAGTTTATACATAGTGTTGGTAACTGAGCAAAACCTGCTGGAACATTATGTTTGGTCAATATCTGACATTTTCTCACTGACAGGGTGAATACGATACCCTTAAGCCATTAGTATGTCCAAGTATTATATAATCACCTCAACATGTCAAGGCTTGGCATTGTACTGTATTTCTATGGCATGTGTAACCTTTGTCTCTGCCAAGGTAGGACCCCCCCCATTCGTTTTTGAGTTATCTTGCCCCGCACACACACACACACACACACACACCTGGATCACCACCAAAATGTAATCATCTGTTCTCTGTGACACTCCCAACACATCCTGAAAATTTCATCAACAAATTATTAGTCCATTCATTTTTTAGTTATCTTGCCCCCCCCCACACCCCTCACTGGATCACCACCATAATCTAATCATTTCCAGATCTCCCCATTACTAACCTACCCTGTAAATTTCATCAAGATCCGTCCATAACGTTTTGAGTAACAGACAGACAGACAAACAATAATATATAACCTAAGGTAATAATCACACTGATATGTTGGCTTTTCATACCAGACCAACAAAAACAAACTAAAAAGCATGTAATATGCTCATGTATTTTGTAATTATGTATGATTTGTGACATGTGATGAATGTTCTGATCATGTTACTACTTACTGCTCTGTGCTGTTTTTGTCACGGATCGGGGTGAGATGAAGGAGGACTCCATTGCACAGTACTGAAGGGCAAAATAATTTAATAACAAAAGTACAACATAAAGACAAGACAGACACAACCTGGGAGTAAACGGCCAGAGTCCGTGGTGATGATGAGTGTCCGGGTTATGGTGATTGGGGAGATGGAAGACATCGACCGGGTTATGGAGGTGACATAGATGAATGGTCCTGCACTGGCAGCTACAAGCCTCACCGCTTAAATAGTCACCGATTAGGAACGGCTTGCAGCTGCGCAGTGCAGGACCAGGTGAGTGTGGAAAATTGGGGGAAAGGTCACTGGAACGGAGGTCATGACAGTACCCCCCCCCTAAGGGGCAGCTCCTGAAGCCCCTAAAAAACAAAAAAAAAAAAAAAAAAACACAACCCCCCCCCCCGTTGTCCAGAGCTTCTCCGAGCAGGGCGGCATGGTAACCTCCTGGTCGGAGTACCCTCTGGGCAGAGCGGTGTGGCATCCTTCTGGGCAGGGCGGTGTGGAAACCCCCTGGGCGGAGTACCCTCTGGGCGGAGCGGTGTGGAATCCCTTCTGGGCAGGGCGGTGTGGAAACCCCCTGGTGGAGTACCCTCTGGGCAGAGCGGTGTGGCATCCTTCTGGGCAGGGCGGTGTAGAAACCCCCTGGGCGGAGTACCCTCTGGGCAGAGCGGTGTGGAATCCCTTCTGGGCAGGGCGGTGTGGAAACCCCCTGGCGGAGTACCCTCTGGGCAGAGCGGTGTGGCATCCTTCTGGGCAGGGCGGTGTGGAAACCCCCTGGGCGGAGTACCCTCTGGGCAGAGCGGTGTGGAATCCCTTCTGGGCAGGGCGGTGTGGAAACCCCCTGGCGGAGTACCCTCTGGGCAGAGCGGTGTGGCATCCTTCTGGGCAGGGCGGTGTGGAAACCCCCTGGGCGGAGTACCCTCTGGGCAGAGCGGTGTGGAATCCCTTCTGGGCAGGGCGGTGTGGAAACCCCCTGGCGGAGTACCCTCTGGGCAGAGCGGTGTGGCATCCTTCTGGGCAGGGCGGTGTGGAAACCCCCTGGGCGGAGTACCCTCTGGGCAGAGCGGTAGCAGGAGCAACATGACTGGTCTGACTGAGGACCAAGGAGACTGATTGGGTGGGGTCACCACGGACTCTGGCTAGACAGGAACAAGACAAAAAGAAGAAACTGGCAACAGGCAGGGACAGGAAACAGGCAGGCAGAAACGAACAACAAGCAAGGACAGGGGACAGAAGCCAGCAACGGGCAACAAGCAGGGACAGGGGACAGAAGCCGGCAACGGGCAACAGGCAGGGACAGGGGACAGAAGCCAGCAACGGGCAACAGGCAGGGACAGGGGACAGAAGCCGGCAACGGGCAACAGGCAGGGACAGGGGACAGAAGCCGGCAACGGGCAACAAGCAGGGACAGGGGACAGAAGCCGGCAACGGGCAACAGGCAGGGACAGGGGACAGAAGCCAACCACGGGCAACAGGCAGGGACAGGGAACAGAAGCCAACCACGGGCAACAGGCAGGGACAGGGAACAGAAGCCAACCACGGGCAACAGGCAGGGACAGGGAACAGAAGCCAACCACGGGCAACAGGCAGGGACAGAGGACAGAAGCGAGCAACGGGCAAGAGTCAGGGACAGGAACAGACAGAAATGACCAACGACAGACCAAGACCGACGAAAAGACACAACGCCAGGCGACAGGACAACTAGCCAGAAGACAAGACAACTAGCCAGAAGACAAGACAACTAGCCAGAAGACAAGACAACAAGCCAGAAGACAAGACAACAAGCCAGAAGACAAGACAACAAGCCAGAAGACAAGACAACAAGCCAGAAGACAAGACAAAAAGCCAGAAGACAAGACAAAAAGCCAGAAGACAAGACAAAAAGCCAGAAGACAAGACAAAAAGCCAGAAGACAAGACAAAAAGCCAGAAGACAAGACAAAAAGCCAGAAGACAAGACAAAAAGCCAGAAGACAAGACAAAAAGCCAGAAGACAAGACAAAAAGCCAGAAGACAAGACAAAAAGCCAGAAGACAAGACAAAAAGCCAGAAGACAAGACAAAAAGCCAGAAGACAAGACAAAAAGCCAGAAGACAAGACAAAAAGCCAGAAGACAAGACAAAAAGCCAGAAGACAAGACAAAAAGCCAGAAGACAAGACAAAAAGCCAGAAGACAAGACAAAAAGCCAGAAGACAAGACAAAAAGCCAGAAGACAAGACAAAAAGCCAGAAACTCGGAACGCTAGCCAGAAACTCGGAACGCTAGCCAGAAACTCGGAACGCTAGCCAGAAACTCGGAACGCTAGCCAAAAACACAGAACGCTAGCCAAAAACACAGAACGCTAGCCAAAAACACAGAACGCTAGCCAAAAACACAGAACGCTAGCCAAAAACACAGAACGCTAGCCAAAAACACAGAACGCTAGCCAAAAACACAGAACGCTAGCCAAAAACACAGAACGCTAGCCAAAAACACAGAACGCTTAAACCAGATACACAGAACGCTTAAACCAGATACACAGAACGCTTAAACCAGATACACAGAACGCTTAAACCAGATACACAGAACGCTTAAACCAGATACACAGAACGCTTAAACCAGATACACAGAACGCTTAAGCCAGATACACAGAACACTGGGCAAGAAAACACAGAACGGGACAGAGACACAGACCGCTTAAGCCAGAAACACAGAACGCTAGAAAGCGACACAGAACGCTAGAAAGCGACACAGAACGCTAGAAAGCGACACAGAACGCTAGAAAGCGACACAGAACGCTAGAAAGCGACACAGAACGCTAGAAAGCGACACAGAACGCTAGAAAGCGACACAGAACGCTAGAAAGCGACACAGAACGCTAGAAAGCGACACACAACGCTAGAAAGCGACACACAACGCTAGAAAGCGACACACAACGCTAGAAAGCGACACACAACGCTAGAAAGCGACACACAACGCTAGAAAGCGACACACAACGCTAGAAAGCGACACACAACGCTAGAAAGCGACACACAACGCTAGAAAGCGACACACAACGCTAGAAAGCGACACACAACGCTAGAAAGCGACACACAACGCTAGAAAGCGACACACAACGCTAGAAAGCGACACACAACGCTAGAAAGCGACACAGAACGCTAGAAAGCGACACACAACGCTAGAAAGCGACACACAACGCTAGAAAGCGACACAGAACGCTAGAAAGCGACACAGAACGCTAGAAAGCGACACAGAACGCTAGAAAGCGACACAGAACGCTAGAAAGCGACACAGAACGCTAGAAAGCGACACAGAACGCTAGAAAGCGACACAGAACGCTAGAAAGCGACACAGAACGCTAGAAAGCGACACAGAACGCTAGAAAGCGACACAGAACGCTAGAAAGCGACACAGAACGCAGAGACACAGAACGCAGAGACACAGAACGCTTAAGCCAGGAACACAGAACGCTTAAGGCAGATACACTGAACGCTTAAGCCAGAAACACAGAACGCTTAAGGCAGAAACACAGAACGCTTAAGGCAGAAACACAGAACGCTTAAGGCAGAAACACAGAACGCTTAAGGCAGAAACACAGAACGCTTAAGGCAGAAACACAGAAACGCTTAAGCCAGAAACACTGAACGCTTAAGCCAGAAACACTGAACGCTTAAGCCAGAAACACTGAACGCTTAAGCCAGAAACACTGAACGCTTAAGCCAGAAACACTGAACGCTTAAGCCAGAAACACTGAACGGGACAGAACGCAAGACTGGACAGACTTTAGACGGAACAGACAGGGGAAAACTAAAACAAAAAGGGTCCCTTCAGCACTGGCGGAGTCCAGATGGTGGCAGGACCATTCTGTCACGGATCGGGGTGAGATGAAGGAGGACTCCATTGCACAGTACTGAAGGGCAAAATAATTTAATAACAAAAGTACAACATAAAGACAAGACAGACACAACCTGGGAGTAAACGGCCAGAGTCCGTGGTGATGATGAGTGTCCGGGTTATGGTGATTGGGGAGATGGAAGACATCGACCGGGTTATGGAGGTGACATAGATGAATGGTCCTGCACTGGCAGCTACAAGCCTCACCGCTTAAATAGTCACCGATTAGGAACGGCTTGCAGCTGCGCAGTGCAGGACCAGGTGAGTGTGGAAAATTGGGGGAAAGGTCACTGGAACGGAGGTCATGACAGTTTTTCACTACACATACAGTATTTTAAAGTGTTCTATAAATCTCATACAATCCCATTAAATTCCTGTATGCCCACATTCACACTATTTCTGATATGGATTCTCATACACTCAGCACTGTTGTGAATAAACCCAGTTGATAAAGGAAGCAAAGTCTACTTCCCTCCTCCATTTAGAACATACTGCATTGAACCAGGCTTCCTCTGGCACTGAGTAATCAAAGCCAGTGGGTGTAGTTGGAGGTGAGTACCTTTACCGATGAGATGGGTTCCACGGTAAAAATATTCATAATATTTTATATGAAAAAAAAAAAAAAAAAACCTCAAATAAAAGCTTTCATGTATCAGCTTCAACCACTGTACTGGAAGTTGCACCTCCACTCTCCCTAATAATATTCCAGTCCTGTAAATTAGGCCTGTTACTTGTGGGTCTATATCTGTCTGAACTTCGGAGGAGGCAGATGCAAAGAGGATTTAGAGACCCATCAATGTGAGAAATGCAGATGCACAGCCTGTGAAACTGCTATCCAACTACCTCCAAGCTCTCTGTATACACTTCACTCCTGCTCTCACTCGAAACACAAACACAGCCATTCGTCTTCTTCCTCCTGTTCTCTACCTCCTCCTTCTGCTGCCATTGCCCCCACCAACCCCACCCCCCCCTTTCCCACTCCATCTCTCTTTTCATTCAGCTTTGTGGTCAGGAAAAACTGAGGAAAACCATAGCAGTTAGAAAACCACTGCCAAATAAAAAAACAAAACTAGCTCTTAGAATTTAAGCCCCTGCCAAATAAAAGCCCCTGCTCACAGGCCTGTAGGCAGTAAAATGTGGTAACAGAAACCCAAGCTTGTAAATCACATGTTGATTGAAAGGCTGCTAAGAATGGGATGTGATGCACACTCACATGCACTTTAGCTTAAATGTACGAATGTGAACGATTCAAAATTAGCCCCCAAAGCCTTGTCCTGTCCTTACAAGCATGAGATCTGGAGGACAGCAGTTATGAAAACCTATAATAAGAATCAAACTCCCAACTTGTCACATACTGATGCTTAGCCAGGACACACTCCAACACATGGGGTTTGCATAGAGCATCATTATTTGACTTACAGGCTAGTCTGAAAGAGTCTAGACCAGGGGTTGGCAATCTACAGCACTGGAGCCGCATGTAGCTCTTTCATCCTTATACTGCAGCTCCGAGTGGCTTGGGAAAAGAAATTACTAAAAATAATAATAATGATACGTATTTAATTGAAGTGTATTTTGTGTTAGTTGTTTTTTTATTATTTTAGTTTTACACCCGAAGATTATTGTGATGAAAATGTTAAAATATACATAAAATAAATAGATTTTATTGTTTTTTGTTGCTCAAAGTGGAAGCCAGTATACTATATACCCACCAAAACACCATCTATTTGTCACAACTTTCAACCCCAGCAAGGCCAAGTATGAAGACATGTAAGAAAAGAAAAAATATTTGAAGACCCGTGCTTCCTTTCAGTCTCCATACTGTTATCGTACCTACCTTGGGTATGCAGAGTGTTCACATTATAATTTTAGCAACAAACAAGTGTAAAGTATCCGGATGTGTCACATTTCTGATGTGGAAACATGTACACTTTTTGCACTCAACGGCCGCCATCTTAGCAATGTAGTGGAAGAGGTGGAGCTCGTTAACTCAGCTTGCAATTAGTAAAGATGGCAACAAAAAATGTCAAGAGCAATTGCATTTAATTTTTTATTAATGGGCAAATCAGCAGACGAAAGAAGTTGAACTTTTGAGCGTTTTTTTGTGTTTTCGAACGTTCTTTTGGCAGACTGTAGACATGATAGTCATTGCTGGTATGTCATTTCCAGTATTGGACTTAGAACATCATTTATCCACTGAACTATGTACAGAAAGTGTACTCTGTGTAAGTGTACTCATGGCAGTAGGAATATTGGAACACAGCACTAATGATGGACCTGGACCCAAAGGTGTGGAAAAATAAACCAAAAATTATATATATATACTGTATATATGACAAAGTCCCACAGGGGCCTAGGTTAACTGGGCCTGGAGTGTCTTTGTTTTACATTAGACTAGTGTAAAGATAAGAAGAAGCAGTACATACAGTGTTATCTTCAGTTTAGATAAGATAACCCATCTTCAAAAGGGTAGTCCAAGCACTCGTAAATATGACTGATGTGAAGTCTGATGCATAAAAGGGAAGTTGTTGGAGTTTTTTTTTTTTTGTCTTTTTCATACTTTTTTTTTTCATTTCAGATGTCAAACAGTATTTGCAGCTTCCAGTGTTTTCTTTTGTACAAATAGCTCTTTCGGTGTTAAAGGTTGCTGACCCCTTGTCCAGACAATACCATGACTATGGTTTTGCAAGAGTCGGTAAAATTATTAAAATGAGTAAATCATAGAAAGACAACATACAAATAAACAGCAGGAAACAGTACATATACCCTGGTGTGTTTTATCTACAGGCTTTTTCGCAAAGGAGCGCTGACAAAAACAATTACATTAAAGTGCAAAGCATTCAGGGAGACATGAAAACTATTAAAATATTGTAGGTTCCCAACAGTTGCAACATTTAAATAGTTATAGTAATCAGGGTGTGTGATTTGTTTTATGTGTGTGTGTGTTTGGGGGGGGGGGGGGGGGGGTTAGAAGTGAAAATGTCATTCAGTATTCACTGTATAATAGAGGAAAAGAACCCATGAGTTGGATGTTGAAGGTATTCACTTTCATTTCATGCCAGCATTAGTTATGGATCCCATCCCACATATATAACCTCCCACTTGTGAAACAGGCTTTTAAATTCTGCATTAAATTCTGTTTTAAGGAGTCTTAGAACAATTTGAAAAAGTCTTAAATTTACCTGTAGGAGTCCTGGTTCTCTCTGTGTTGGTATCATATGACAACAACAACTTTACCAAGAGTTTTGCTACATCAATGACTCATAAGTTCAATTTAATTCAGTTTTATTTGTAGAGTCCCAAATCACAACAAGGTTGTCTCATAGGGCTTTACATAGTTGGTTTGAAAAAACAAACACTCAACAATCAAACCTATTTTTTTTAACTCTCTTCACCTGTATACTTGTTTATTTGTACTTATATTTATTCTTTTTATTTTTACTTCTTTTTTTTTTTTTACCTTACTTACCTGTACAGTTTAAAAGAAGTTTATTTACCTCTATCTTATTCTTACTTTTTATTTTTACCTATAGTATTTTTAACTTTATTATATAATATTTATATCTGTGTTCTTTGCACATCTGCCAATGTACATGTACAATCAGCATGTGACAAATAAAACTTGAAACTTGAAACACACAGTAGATGAAAGCAACAGATAATGTCTCAGGCATCCCCTGGCCTAAGACTCTCCTACCTGGCAAATAAAAATTCCAAAAACCCAGTGGGAAAGGATGAACCTCAGGGAGAACCACAGGGTGAAGGAGAGATCCACTCCTATGGATGGACAGACTAATGTACAGATATAGGTCCAGTTTGTGAGGATGCAGGATGCTTTCTCAAACAGAAAAACTTTAAACTTAAATGTAGAAACTGTGTTGGCCTCTTTAATATTAGCTAGAAGTTGATTCCATAAGACAATAACCATGGTAACTAAAGCCTACTATACTTTTTCCAGACCCTGGGTACTACCACTAGATCTCCATTCTGTGAGTGAAGGGTTCTATTGGGCTGGTACGGTACCAGATCATCTTTAAGATAAGAAGAACTTATAACATTAATGGTTTTATATGTAAGAAGGATTCTTAACCAAATGGAAGCTTATTAGAGAATTTTTAGGACACGGTGTGCAGTGGTTAAATGGTAAATGGACTGCATTTATATAGCGCTTTTCCACCTTCATGGTGCTCAAAGCCCTTTACATTAGCCTCTCATTCACCCATTCACACACCCACTCATACACCAGTAGGTTTCTAAGGTCTAAGGTCAGTCCTACTACAGTCTTGCCCAAGGACACTTCGACATGTGGACAGCCAGAGCCGGGACGCGAACCGCCAACCTCTCGGTCATTGGGCGACCCACTCTACCACTGAACCACAGCCGCTCACATGAGTACGAGTGGTTAGCACTCGAACCTCACAGCAAGAAGGACCCTGGTTCGATTCCCACACCAGACCTTTCTGTGTGGAGTTTGCATGTTCTCCTGTGTCTGCGTGGGTGTTTTCTGGGTACTTTGGTTTCCTCTCACCAACCAAACACATGCACTGATAGGTTAATTGGTTAATCAAAATTAGCCATAGGTGTGAATGTGAGAGTGATTGTTTGTCTATATATGTTCAGTCCTGAGATGAACTGGAGACTCATACAGGGTGTACCCCGCCTTCACCCATTGTAACTGGATTAGGCCCCCAGTGACCCCCACGACCCTATTGAGGATAAAGTGGGTTCAGATGATGAGGCGAGTGTGAGTAGGGAGTTACTGTAATCTAATCTAGATGTAAAAAAAAATGCATTAATAAAGGATTCTGTATTTTTTTTTTTTTTTTTTACAGAATATTTTCATTTTGACTATATAAAAGGCTGTTCTTCAGGCTTGGTTAGTGTATGCTTTAAATGATAGATCTGGGTCAATGAGAACTCCTAAGTTTTTAACTGTAGCACTGGAGGCTACACTTATATTGTCCAGGGTAATTATCTAGTCGGTTAGGGAGTCTCACATTTTTAGGGCCTATTAAAGTGACTTCTGTTTGTTCAGGGTTAAGTAAAAGATAATTGGCACTCATCCAAGTCTTTATGTCTCAGACATAGGAACATAGTTTATCTTCAGGCCTGGTCTGATCAGGTTTAGTCAATAATAAATACAGTTGTGTATCATCTGTGTAAAAAAATTATTCCATGTTTTCTAATGATGTTACTTAAAGGCAGCACACACACACATACACACACACACAAACATATATATATATATATGTATATGTATGTGTGTGTGTGTGTGTGTGTATATATATATAGATAGATAGGTAGGTAGGTAGGTAGATAGATTCAGTTAATAGTCTCCAAATATGGTTAAAAATGTGAATCATAGTACAATATACAAATATAAACATCACAAATATGGACAATTCATTTATAGACATCATCCGTACTCTTATACATGTTGTGAATAACTGCATTAAAGATATATTAGGAATCATCCAAACAAGGTCAGAACTGTCATAGATAGATAGATAGACAGACACACAGACACACACACACACACACACACACACACACAGGTGTAACAGAACCAGGATTGAGACCAGTTCATCATCAACAGCATGAGTGGATAAACAACCATATGATCAATAAGATTTTACTCAGTTTTGTCATCCAAACTGTTTTTGGTAAATCTGGATGGCTTAAAATCAGATTAATTCATATTTTTCAAAACACTTGTAGGTTGTTTGAAGGGCATTTGTTGCTCAGTCCAGATGATCAGGCCGCTCATATTAGATTGTAAAGTATGCTTTGTGTTACTGTAACACACAACTACAACCAACACAAAACCAGAGTTACGGAAGGACTGCACAAATTTATGGACAATGCAGAGTAAAATATGGCATAGACAGATGATAAAATAAATCAACTGTTGGGTCATTGCGGGGAGGCCACTAGACAGGAAACCAAACCAGTGTAGCTACGTAATTACTGGTGGCTATGTCATTACCAGAGCAACCCATGCAGGTCGTTGATGTCAGGACACACAAACCCAATATTGTCAATCTGATTTGAGAAATAAATCTTATTTGGTTGCCATCTGAATAAAATCTTAGTCCTGAATGAAGAACGGGTCGACGTTTTGGTCTGAATATTGTATTAAATGACATGCAGAGGATATAGTTCACTATCTTCTTGATGTTCTTAACTTGGGACAAACACTTTGGGCAAATCTAAAGTCAGGCATAGTAGCAGCAAAAGTTAAAAAAAATTAATAAATGACAACGTTGATAAAAGGGAAATTATGACAACTTTACTCATTCAGCTAAAGATTACATTTAATAAGTTAAATAGAGTTTTTAGATTAGAGGAAATTGAATTTTGTTAATCCCTGGGCAGGGCCTTTAGGAAATTAGAATAATGTTTTACAGCAGTGGTGTCAAACTCATTGTAGTTCAGTTCCACATTAAGGCCAAAATGATCTGAAGTGTGCCAGACCAGTAAAAGAATAACAATGAAAAATGTACAAGTACATCATGAAAATGTTTACATCTACAAAGTTTCCTTAAAAATATGAATAACATGAACATCCTGAAATGTCTGAAATAAAAAGAAGTGCAATTTTAGCAATATTATTCCTCAGTTTCCATCCCAGTGGTTCAACAAAAGTACAAAACGTTTAGTAACCCATATAAAATGATTAAGATTTCACTGACTTCTCTTAATACATTTGACATTTTTCATATTTGTTCAGATTATTCAAAATTTTTAGTAAAAGGAAAAATTGTCAATGCAAATATAATATCCTCATTTAATTTTGACATTTCACAAATTCATCCCAGGGGACACGTTGGACCCTTTGGTGGGATGGGGCCATATGTTTGACATCTGTGGTTTAGCATGTTACCCCCAAAATCATCTTAGATTTTCATTTCAATATCATATTTCATCATAAAAGTTAAGTGTGACTCTTAACCTGTGAAAACATGCTTAGAAAGGAACACTGGTGGATAATAGGATTTCCAGTTTTAAGATGAGAGGTAAAGATAAACTATGAAGTATATAATTATATATCTGAATAGTAGCCTATATATCAATTACCTGTTGTACATCCTGCTTGGAATTTGACCTGACCTGTGAATCCCTGTCCAACCTCACCAGACCGCAAACAACATTTGTGGCCTGGCTTTGTAAAGTGGAAAAACAGATATGTGAACCCCAGAACAAATATTATGATAGCTTTCTAAGGTCCTCAAAGTTTGGCTTGAGGGTTTAAAAAGCCTGATTAATTCTGGCAAAAATCAGGCAGTCTGAATCCAAGGGGACGAAATTAATATTTTAGTATTAGACTGAGCTGATGTTATTACGTAAGCTGCTGCAGAACTGCTGTGCATATTATATTACAATACACGTTATTAAAGGATTTATCTGTTGAGTTTTCTGATGATTAATGGACCTTCATCTGGTGTATTGGACATATGTGAACTCTGGTTTCAGTTTTAAAGGGAACTTACTAAAAGTTGACATTCTAACACTTATTTCCACTCGAAACAAAATGTACTTTTACTTTTTTGTGTTTTTTTGTTTTGTTTTTTTTACAAAATAATGTTCTAAAGGTTTTGTGTAAAACAAAACAGGTTTCATATGTACATTTCTTCAAATGTGTTTCAGTGTTCGAACCATTTCAGGGTTTCTTTTGTTCAGTTTCACAAAGTGTATGTGAAGTAAGGGATTACATTTATAGTACTGCACAAAGGACACCTTAGCTTTGTTGGCTTAGTAACGTTTTGACTACATCTATCAGTCAACCAATGGAGATAAGTAGGTAAGGTAAGAAGTGATTTTAAAAAAAGGTGTAAATGATTTATAAAACGTACAAAATGTGCAAAGTATGGTAAAAAAAAAATAAAAATTATAAAACACATGTAAATATGGCTAGAATACAGTCATTTATTGTTTAGCAATAGTAAAGAGCCTAATGGCAGCTGGTAGGAAGGACCTCCAGCTGCGCTCAGTCTTGGACTAAGTGGTAATCAGTCCATGGCTGAAGGTGCTCTCCCTGAACACCTCAAGATGGTGAAGTGGATGAGATCTTAAAATCCAGTTGAGCCACCTAAGTACTCTCACCCCAGTCACCTGCTGAACATTGTCCAATTCAGTCCTGATGATGGAGCTTGTTTTCCTAATGAGTTGTTCAGCCTGTTCCTATCTGTAATGGAAGGCTCCCTCTCCCCCATCACACACACCATTATGTATCAGTGTCTTCTTATGGTTAGGTTTAAAGATGCACTGCTTGACAATTGATTATAGCCTCAGTAGAAGACATGCATCTGCTCCAATCATGTGTTTTCAGGTTGTAGTATATCTGTTCCATGATACTCTGATTTTATCTCACCATTGATGTTTTCAGACAGGTAGGGGGGGTAAGTGCCTGATGTAATAACCGCTCACTGATTAGCTTCTGCCACATGTGGCAGTTCTTTGTGGGTGGTATTTCCTAGAAGGCATTAAACAAAATCTGATAATGTATTTTCAGGGTGTGATTTAGCAAAAATCCAGAGGGGGTGGGTGTTTTTTTTTCCCCAAACAGAAAAAAGCTTGCATTGGATGTTCTGACCCTCATTGCTGACTGTAATCATGTTACTAAGCAGAGGAAAATAAACAAACCAGGATTCCCTCAGTGGTAGCAAGCGAAGAGGGAAGACCCCAGCACCAAATCCCCATCCCACGGGCGGGGGCATGGCGTGCGGAAGACTGCTTGTCTGGTTGTTGTTGCCCTGGGATCTGGTCTTCTCAGAGTCGTGTTGTTTATGGATGCAGCCCAAAGTTGAGTGGTAAACTCCATCTAAGGTTAAATACTGACACCAGACCAATGGTTAACAAGTACCTGAAGGGAAAGTTGAAAAGAACTTTGAAAAGAGAGTTGAAGAGGGTGTGAAACCATTGAAAGGTGGGGTCCATGCAGTCCACCCCCAGGATTCAACCACAGTGGGTCAGGGTCTGCTGCTTGGGACTGGGAGAATCCCCTCACGGGACCTCCCCCCAGGTCTGGGTTGTACCCTACTGGGGGCATTTCCTCTGGATCAGCCTGGATAAGACCCGCGGGTGAAGGTGGCTCGCAGCTCTGGCGGTGAGCTTTCTAGCGCCCTCTGCTCAGATGAATAGATGTTTAACACTAGTTTATTACCAGAAACCAATATGGTGTTCTAAGAGATTGGGATTGGAGGGATAGAAGAGATGAGACGGCTTAAAGGACAAGACGGATGGTGGATGGACAGATCATTTGGGAATAAGAAAGGTGCAGATGAAAGTGTTACAAACTACATAATTAGGGCAGAAATGGCAATAACACGACTCCAAAATGCTGAAGAGAAATTCAGTGACAGACTGTTGATTGCCATGATATTAAAGGGATTTACCCAAGTCTTACAAACCATTTACTATCCACATTACGCAAGGCAATGAACATTTAACATTTGCTGAATTCAGAACCAAATTGAAAAGCTTCGAGGACACAGAAAACTATCGCACCAGTTCAGATGATAATGTAAAGAAGGCGAGTGCTGCAGTACGGTGGAGAGAGAGAGAGCGAAAGGCTCCAACATTATCTGTTACAACTGTGGAGTGAAGGGACACATGTCCCTTAATGGCATTACATAAATGTAACACATAAAGAAACACTTTGCCGCCGCAAAAGAAAACACAACATGAAACAGGTGATTGATGAACAAAGTGAGGAACATTTATATTTATTCAAAGCGAGCCATCTGCAGCCAGGGGGATTGAAACATGCAGGGCTGATGGTCGACACTGGAGCGACATCACACATTATTACAGAAAGTTCCGAAAATTATTGAATTGGCGGATGGCACCTGAGCCAATGGCGTGACACTGAAGCAGGGTGACCCGGGCGGCTGTGGCTCAGTTGGTAGAGTGGGTCGCCCAGTGACTGAGAGGTTGGCGGTTCACGTCCCGACTCTGGTTGTCCACATGTCTTAGGCAAGACACTGAACCCTGACTTAGGCTCCCAGTAGGACTGACCTTAGACCTTAGAAACTTACTGGTCTATGACTGTGTGAATGTGAAGCTAATGCAAAGTGTTTTGAGCACCATGAAGGTGGAAAAGCGCTATATAAGTGCAGAACATTTACCATTCATGGAGATGAGCCTGGTGAGTCGAGAGGGAAAGACTTAGACTTCCTTTATTGTCATTGCACAAGAATACACACAACAGTGGGATTTTTGGCAACGAGACGTCGTTGCTTGGCTTCCGGAGCACACATACTAAATAATATAAGTAAAAAGCATCTAAGGAACAGAGTAAACAGAATGAATAGTGCAATAAATAGAATGAATAGTGCAAAAAAACAGAGTAAGTAGTGCAAATATAACATTTTTTAGCAGCTGGGGGGGAGTCGTTTCACAACCAGGAGGTAGATTTCTGTCCATTTTATGGATAAGTGCACTGAGAGTACATTGTCCATGAGGTAGATGAATGTGTGTGTGGGGGGTTGTTATTTGGCATTCAGCAGTCTGGTGGCTAGGGGGAAGTAACTATTCCTGAATCTGGGCGTTCTGCAGCGGATGCTGCGGAACCGAAAGACGGTGAAAGCGACACTGAGAGATACGCTGTTCATCCCAACGTATCCCCAAGACTCTCACTAAAAACAACTAAAGCCAACGGAGTCTCAATCAAGTTCCAGCAAAGCCATAACGGACACACTTCTTAGAGTGGTACTAAGTTCAACATTGTTGAACACAATATACTGTACTACTTGAACACTGTAAGTAATGAAAGTAATGAAACTGGTGATTTTTGCAATGGTTATGATATTCAAACTTGGCATGAAATGCTCGGTCACTACAACTATGATGATGTTTCTAGGTTGCAAGATGTGGTAGAGGGAATGCAGATAAAGGGAAAATTTGAAAAATCCAAACTGAGCTGTGAAACCTACACCAAGGGTAAATTTGTCCAAAGCAGGAACCGACAACCTGACAGCCGTGCAAAAGCACCACTTGAGCTCATTCACACAGATTTAGTTGGTCCGATTGACCCAGTGGCAAAAGATGGATTCAAATATGTTTTAGCTTTTACAGATGACTATTCAAGAACAGTGTTTGTGTATTTCCTGAAGGCTAAGAGTGACACCACAAAGGCCACGGGATGATTTTTTTTTGCCAATTTTTCCCCATATGGGAGAGTAAAGTGCATGAGATCAGATAATGGCACTGAATTTATAGGACAGGAATTACAGCCTCTGTTGTCAACAAATGGCATTAGACATGAGTCCTCTGCACTGTAGTCACATCAAAATGGCACAGCAGAGAGGAATTGGCACACACTTTTTCATATGGCCAGATGCATGTTAATCAAGAGCAACTCACCCAAAGAGCTCTAGACATATGCTGTGATGACTGCTGCAGTAATATGCAACGGGTGCTTTAACAATAGGACGAAGCAGACACTATATTACTTACTGACAGGAAAGAAACCAAATTTGCCTAGGATGAAACTATTCAGATCTCTATACTATGTGTACAAACATAACAAGAAGAAATTAGACTCGGGACGTGATCAGATACTCTTTGTAGGTGATGACAAAAATAGCCCTTCACATCTGGTCTACGATCCCGACACATGAAAAGTCCTCAAACATCGATTAGTGAGGTTCGTTACAGAGAGTGTAACTGAAAAGGAGACCCAGGCAGACACAATAATGGACAATTTTACTGAGAGGTGGTATATGTCAGCCAGAGCCAGTGCATATGATGAGACAAGACAGCAGGCAGTGAGTGCAGAACCTTCCCAGGGAACATATGATAGTTCAGATACACCTGAAGAAATGCAGGTTGATAAGGGTGAGCCACGTTAGCCTAGAAGAGATAGGAGAGCACCACAGTATGTCTCAGAATATGTCATGGATACTCAGTCTTATGACCAGGTGTCAATCAATGTTGATTTTTGTTACAGGATGTGTGATGTGCCACTGACATACAAGGAAGTTATGAGTTCACCAAAAGCTAAAGTTTGGGTTCAAGCCATTTAGGAGGAAATTAAATCTTTGAAGGACAATGATACATTTACTGTGACCACCCTACCAGAGGGTAAACATGAAATGGGGGGGGGGGGGCAGATGGGTTTATGCCATTAAGGCTAATGCAGACCAGTCAGAAACCTACAAGGCCAGGTATGTACTGTAGCCAAGGGTTATAATCAGGTGATGGGTATAGACTACAAGGAGACCTTTTCTCCAACTGACAACTTAACGTCAGTTAGGATCCTGATACAAATAACCATGCAATATGATCTTGAAATGCATCAGATGGATGTCAATACTGCATACTTACATGCCCCTATAGATTGTGATGCATATATGGAACAACCAGAGGGGTTTGAAGTGAAATCTACCACAGGTGAAAAATTGGTCTGTAAACTAAACAGGTCATTTTATGGTCTGAAACAATCTGGCAGAAACTGGAACAAAATGCTTAGTGATTACTTGACTGAAAATGGATTTGTGCAAAACCCTACAGATCACTGTGTGTACACTAAACAGGCCGGAAAAGAGAGAGCAATACTGATCATCTGGGTTGATGATTTACTTATTTCTGCCAGTAGTGATGATTTATTGAGTGATGCAAAGAAGACACTTGCTATGAAGTTTAACATGAAGAATCATAAAATGAGATATTTCTTAGGAATTGTTTTCAAACAAAATGATGGAATGATGAAATTTAATCAGACATGGTACATATCAAAGGTACTAGAATGATTTGGAATGTCACAATGTAAACCCCATGTGAACAGAAAATTGAACATGACTGTGATACTGATCCTGTCGATACCAAAAATGATTAGGTTGTAGGCAGTCTAATTTACATAATGATGTGTACAAGACCTGATTTGAGCTTGGTTGTAAGTTGTCACAACATTTGTCTGAGTCAAATGAACAACACTGGGTGACTCCTAAACATGTGATGAGGTATCAGAAAGGTACATTAGACCATAAATTGTCTTACAGAAAAAGTGAGACAAACCTAAAAGTTGTAGCATATAGTGATTGTGATTGGGCTGCAGATTTGAATGATCAGAGAAGCACAACAGGCTATTGCTTTAGTCCAACTGATGATGACCCACTGATTTCATGGAAATCTAAAAAGCAGGCTACAATTGCTTTATCTACTTGCAAATCAGAATACATGGCGTTGGCTGCGACCAAACAAGATCTTATACAATTGATAAATAGTATTGAAAAAGGTTGTCAATATGCACCAGTGAAAATATTTGAGGATAATCAGGGAACAATCGCTTTGTCAAAAGACGTGCCAAAGGTGTAAACATATTAATATCGCATCATTTTTTTACGCGAAGCTGTCAATAATGAAAAAGTTAGGATTTGGGTACTGTCCCACTGTCAATATGGTGGCAGATACTATGACATAAGCCAATGACACAGTTCAAAATGAAAAGATTCATGACATGTATGTTTGGTGACTGAAGGTATGAATTCCATCCAAAAATAAATAAATAAATAAAAGAGGAATAGGCCAAGTTATATTAGCCTATTCCCTGCATACACTAGTTTATACTAGTGTATGTTCACTATTATGGTGTTATTTTATTGGAGTTTATTCTCTGATATTCTTTGTGGCTTGTTTTTTTTTCTCTCTGAATTCATTATCTGAAAGACTTGAGATCAAGTGGGGGTGTTCAGATATGTGATCTCATATGATCTATGTCATATGTGTGATCCAAATAAATGTTATCTTTTTCTCTGGTTTCAAGTAACTGATGTGAGCATGTACATGTATATTTATTATTATTATCTTCTTGATGAAAGTGAAATGGCTGCACCAACAGGTAGAATGCCTCATATAGGTTATTAGTTATATATAATACCTCAATGACTTTGTTTAGGACAATCTCCTGTCTTCATCTGTAGGTACAGTATGTGTAATTCTGCAGTATAATATTGTTTAAGTGGTTTGTTGCTTACTCCAGCCTTTACTACTTTTCATCTCATCTCATTGAATAGAATGGGCAGCTTTACAATAATATAAAATTGGAGCACAGTATATTATGTGAGATTATTCTGCATTTGTCTCCCCGGTGCAGTGTTTCTGAAATGAGAAGACATAATGTGTCTTCACAGAGAAAAAAAAAAAAAAAAAACAGGTGAGAAACAAGCGCATAAAAAGATGGTCACTATCTGTAATCCCTCGAGCGAATGAGAAAATCGTGGAATAAGGTGTGAGAAAAAGCTTCTTTTTTTTTTTTTACCAGCAAGCAGCTCTTAAGGGAAGTGCCTAATCCCTAACTACTCCAAGTGGAGCCATTCAGAACTGACGGTATAATGCTGCGGTTGTAGTCGGCAGCTCCCAGGTGTGAAGAGTGTGTAACTGACTGATTGTGAAGGAGTTGCTGGAAAAAGAGCATATGAAGTCAACTCATCTTCTATGGGTAAAAAGAAGTTAAAAAGAGAAGACATATGCAGACTTCTTTCACTCACACACTCTTTACCTGAAGGCTTCTCTTTTTGCTGATATACTTACCAGACATCCCCCCCCCTCCAACCTCCAAACACTTTGGTGTTTTCTAAAGCTACATCATTCCATTTCTTTTTAATCCTATATTTATTCTTAGGTTCATAAGTTCTCTCAACAAGAGGACATTACATACCAAAGAGGTGCAGTTTTGAAGGGAAGGGAATGGAATGGAAGCAAAAAAAAAATAACATTGTGAAAGAAAATGTTAGAATAAGCAAAGGTACAGCAGTAATGGGAAAGAATCTGATATAGATTTGTTTCTTCAAAGTTTAACAAGGGGTAGAAAACTATTTTATCACACATGTTTTACATCACAAATGTATGTATTATCTGGAAAAAAGTTGCAATAATTTCTAATATATTGTAGATGCCGTTACCTTAAATTGCCTTTTACAGTAGGAATTGTTTCATATAAAGTTAAATTGGTGGTTTAAAGGAAATCATCATGTGACTGAAGGTGATTAAGAGTTAGAATTGGCAAAGGAAATAAATAATACCTTTGTGAAACCCCTCGGGTTTACAGTATATGTACCTTTATCATGGTTATTATAAATAGACCAGTTGTGGATGAAACGTAAATTGGTCATAGGACCTTCTGGGGGTAAAAAAAAAGAAGCGAACTTAAAAAAAAAAAAAAGGTTCAATGTCAGTAATGCAACAATACAACAGCAACAAAGAAGTGTGAAGCATGAGGAGTACTGCAAAAACTGTGGTTTTGTGTTTCTGTCTTCTGTATGGACATGAAATTGTGGATGATACAAATATATTGTAATAAGTTTGGTTGGAAATGATGCAGATAATAAAGATATATAATAACTGGTGTGTTGACCTGTGGGTTCTAGATGGGATAATAGCATTATTCCAACATCCCATTGTTCCAATCGCTCATTATTCCTTAATCTATATATTTTTTTAGTACATTATTAACCTTATTCAACTTTTCATCTCATAATTTCTAAAAACTAATTACTTTTAAAAACATTTTGTAATGTAATTAATCTGTACAGGTTAAGATGGTGTTTCCTGCCTGGCATTATGCCTGTCGCACCTCCTCCAGTGCACACTGGGTCAGATGCAGGATCGTCAGCTGGAGCCACCTTTCACTGATGTTTCGCCCCCTAGCCAGTACATCTCCAGGTGGGGGGGCAAGCGGCATCTTGGGACGTCTCCCTACCGCTCCCTGCATCTGACCCTATTGCGGTGTATGCCCCCATTTGCTGTCTTTCCTCCTTAACCACAACCAGAAGCTTGCTTTTTCCGCCTCCTCTGCCAGCTCCTTGGTTGCTCGCTGTAACCTTGCCCCTGTTGTTCCTAGCGCTCTGAGCAGCTGGATCGTTGACCTACCGACGAAACCCCTGCACCCTACCTCCACTGGGTGGATGGATGCTGCCCAACCTGCCTCTATGCACTCTGCTACCAGCTCGGTGTACTTGAGCCGCTTGAACTCATGTGCAGCTGGTATTCCCTCTTCCCATGGCACGGTTAGCTCAATAATGAGGACACGCTTGGCAGCTGTGGACCACATCACAATGTCCGGTCTCAGTGTTGACTGCACGATCTCACCTGGGAAGTTGAGCTGCCTGTCCAGATCGACCCGCATCTCCCATGCCTCCCCAGGGGTTAGCAGTGATCTTTCCTGCCTGCCTTGTGGCTTCTGCTGGGTCTCCCCTGGTCTTACGAAGGAGATTCTGGTCATTTGGCTGCTTGCTGTTGAGTTCGCAGCTGTTCTTCTCGTCTCCAGGTGCTCTGCCAACTTCCTGAGCACTTGATTGTGCCGCCATCTGAGCCGTCCTTGTGACAGTGCCACTCTACATGATGCCAGGATGTGCTGGAGGCCTGCTTTGTCGCTCTGACACAGCGAGCATGTGTCCTCACTCCCGAACCAGGTGGAGAGGTTCTGGGGGCATGGAAGGGTGTCGTATGCTGCCCTGACTGTGAAGCTGAGCCGTGCCTGCGGGGCTTTCCAGATGTCTTGCCAGGTCAACACCCTGTGGCTGGTGTCCTTCCACCTGGTCCATGCTCCTTGCTTGCCCTGGGACACGGCTTTGATCAGGTGTTGCTCTTGCTCCGCTCGGGCCACTTCTTCCACGACCATGGCCTTTCTCTGCTGTCTTGGGGCTTTCGACCAGAATCTAACTGGTTCCCCGAAGCCGACTCCCGCCCGGCCTTCTTGCACTCTCCCGGTGATCTCTCTATGCTGCAGCCTGCTGACAGCCTGGTCCACTTCTTCATGGGCCCTCCATTTGCGCCCCGTTCTGACAGCTACTGCCGCCGCTCTTACCGTGGGGTCCCTGGACTCCTTGAGCTCAAACACCAGGCGAGCCTTTTCCTGTTTGTACCCAAGGCCCACTGACTTCAGTGGAAGCTGAAGTGCATTTCTTCCAAAGAGCCCTACACTGGAGAAGCAGCGAGGGAGGCCCAACCATTTCCTTATGTAGGTGTTTGCTATGCTGTCTAGCCTGCTGACCGTGGTAGCTGGAATTTCACATATTTTAAGTGGCCACATCACCCGCTGGAATAGTGTGAACTGGTAGCACCACAGTTTGAATTTCCCAGGGAGCTGGCTGCTATCGATCCTGGCCAGGCCCCGCCCCAGCTGCTCCTGTACCCGCTTGCCCATCTGCCTGTCGGAGAGGTCAGCAGTGTATTCTCTTCCAAGGCTTCTAATAGGCTGCTCTGACAGCAGGGGTATCCTCTCCCCCCCTGCCATGAACACCGTCCTATCAGTCCTTAACCCCTTCCTGATTGACAGGCTCCGGGACTTCGCTGGCTTTATTTTCATTCTTGCCCACTGGGTAAGTTCATCCAGCCGTTTGAGGACCCTTACTGTACATGGAGCTGTTTGTAGTATGCTTGTCACGTCGTCCATATACCCTCTCAAGGCGGGAAGTCTTTCTCCAGATGGCAGCCTCAAGCCTCCCACCACTTGTCTTGCTCCAATGAGAATGAGCTCAAAGGCAGCCACAAATAATATAGGAGAAATCGCACAGCCCATCGCGATGCCGACCTCCAGCTGATGCCACCTAGTTGTCGAGCCTCCTTGGGTGAAGCACATGTGGAAGTTGCTGAAGTATTTGGCTATGATGGTACTGACAGATGTCGGGATGTAAAAGAACTCCAACGCGTAGTCGATTAGCTTGTGTGGTACCGACCCGTACGCATTGGCTAAGTCTAGCCACACGACATGAAGGTCCGTGCGCTCCCTCTTGGCCCGCTGGATCTGCTCCCAGATCACGGCTGAGTGCTCAATACACCCTGGGAACCCTGGGATCCCCGCCTTCTGACAACTCGTGTCAACGTAACCGTTGCCCTTCAAGAAGTTGGTCATTCTCCTTGCGAGAATTGAGAAGAACAGCTTCCCCTCCACGTTCAGTAATGCGATGCTCCTGAACTGGTTGATGGTGGTGGAATTCACTTCTTTAGGGATGAATACGCTAACTGCCTGCTGCCACTCAGCTGGGATGGACCCCTTCTTCCAAGCCACCCTCATGAGCCTCCACAAGATTTTGGCCACTTGTGGGCTATTCTTGTAGAACTTATAGGACAGTCCATTTGGACCGGGTGCTGAAGCTGATCTTGTTTTCCTCAGGACCTCTGCAAGCTCACTTCGTCTTGGTGGAGAGGTGTCGAAGGCCAGGGTTGGTGGTGGTGGCCGTGGTATGTACCCTGGGGAACCAAGCGGTGTGTCTCTGGCTGAGTCAGTGTAGTGGGTCTTTGCATATTGCTCCAGCTCTTCCTTGGAGATTTCCAGCTTTCCGCTCCGCTTCTCGTCCAGCAGCTGCCTAGCATGCCTGAAAGGGTCCTGGAAAAAGGCTCTTCTCTCCTTCTCCTTTCTCTTTCTTCGCTTCCTGATCCGGTCTGCACGGCGAAGTTTTGCGAGCTTCTTTCTGAGCTCGTCCCAGAGTAGCTTGAGACCTGGTTTCTCCTCTGGGGTTGCTTTCCTCCACCTTTTCCGGAGGTGGCGTCTATCGCCTAGGAGCTCCTTGATACGTCTCTCTCGTCGCCCTTCCTGGGTAGGAGGTGGGTGTGTGGCTCGCTTCCCTGTAACTTCACCGAACCTCTCTTTGCACTCCTGGAAGCAGATGTTACTGAGGGCCCTCAGTTTGTCTTCAACCTTGCCTCGCAGGGCTTGTTCCAAGATTTCGCTCAGGTCTCTGTCGAGTCTGTTCCATGCCTCTCTTTCTTTTGCCGATGGCCACTTGATCCTTCCGCGCTGCTCTAACTGCTTGGGCGTGCTTCCTGTTTGCGTTGTTAAAGTAGGGACAGTGTGTCCACTATCCCGGCTTGCTGTCTCCATCTCTTGCTCCATCTCCTCTACTGATGCCCTTCCTGCACTGTTGGGTCCTGTTGCACTGTGGATTGTCCCCTGGCTTTGGGTCCCTTTCGTCTGACCTGCCGAAGCAGTGCGATTATGCTGTCCGGGCTGCCTGCTGCACTTCATCCTCCCTTGATGGATATGCAAGCCTCTGAGTGAGGTCACTTTCTGCCACCCACAACTACACTTCCGGAGGAACTTCTCGTAGTCATTATCCATTGCGTTCGTTACCGTCTGATCCGTCCTGTTGGGCCCTTCTTCCACCCCGCCTCTCGGAGGGCCCTCGGGTTGTTTCTTCATATTTGTCTTCGTAGTCAGTGAGGTTGACTCCAGCTTGGGAGCCAGTGGGTAGGGTGACTAACCGCCCACTCCTGGTGCAGTCTCTCCCGCTGTCCTCCGGTCTCTCCCGGATGCCTGCCAGTCTTCCCTGGCTTCCAACTGCTCTTTCACAGTAGTCACTGGTCTCCCAGAAGTGTAATTAATCTGTACAGGTTAAGATGGTGTTTCCTGCCTGGCATTATGCCTGTCGCACCTCCTCCAGTGCACACTGGGTCAGATGCAGGATCGTCAGCTGGAGCCACCTTTCACTGATGTTTCGCCCCCTAGCCAGTACATCTCCAGGTGGGGGGGCAAGCGGCATCTTGGGACGTCTCCCTACCGCTCCCTGCATCTGACCCTATTGCGGTGTATGCCCCCATTTGCTGTCTTTCCTCCTTAACCACAACCAGAAGCTTGCTTTTTCCGCCTCCTCTGCCAGCTCCTTGGTTGCTCGCTGTAACCTTGCCCCTGTTGTTCCTAGCGCTCTGAGCAGCTGGATCGTTGACCTACCGACGAAACCCCTGCACCCTACCTCCACTGGGTGGATGGATGCTGCCCAACCTGCCTCTATGCACTCTGCTACCAGCTCGGTGTACTTGAGCCGCTTGAACTCATGTGCAGCTGGTATTCCCTCTTCCCATGGCACGGTTAGCTCAATAATGAGGACACGCTTGGCAGCTGTGGACCACATCACAATGTCCGGTCTCAGTGTTGACTGCACGATCTCACCTGGGAAGTCGAGCTGCCTGTCCAGATCGACCCGCATCTCCCATGCCTCCCCAGGGGTTAGCAGTGATCTTTCCTGCCTGCCTTGTGGCTTCTGCTGGGTCTCCCCTGGTCTTACGAAGGAGATTCTGGTCATTTGGCTGCTTGCTGTTGAGTTCGCAGCTGTTCTTCTCGTCTCCAGGTGCTCTGCCAACTTCCTTTTTTAGTACATTATTAACCTTATTCAACTTTTCATCTCATAATTTCTAAAAACTAATTACTTTTAAAAACATTTTGTAATGTAGTGTAAGGTCAATATTATACTGAAACATAGGTGTATTAGATTATGCAAGCCACTCTATATACCTGTTCTAGATGTAGTTGTTTTTATATTGTTGCATATTTGTGCATGTTGTGCTGCATTTGTCCAGCAGTCACTGCTAAAGTGTTCTGGTCAAAGCAGTTTGATTGTAAGGCTACTGTATTCTAATAATATCTATAATATCTAATATCTCCCAAAACATTGGTCCTATCAACTGGCCATTGTTGCATAACTATGCCAAACTGCAGCAGTGAGCTCTTTCCGGATTTTGTGTGAATCCCCACACACACACACACACACACACACACACACACACACACACAGGCTAGTTATGTACCTTATCTTAGCTTGCCATATTTATATCTTGTTTCATCTTATCTTACACCATATCTTATCACCTGTTAACTATGAAATTTCCCCATGGTGGATTAAATAAAGTCTTATCTTATCTTAATATAATAATGATAATAAAATCCACAACACGCAGAGTAAGCCTTTAGAAATCAGAGAAAACAGTAGAAAACTTAGTTTGGATGTAATTTTCCTGTATTTTAGGAAAGGACAAGATTAAGATTCAAATCATGTAGAGTGATTGAACTTGAAAACATTGTTGTATGGTCTTTTAGCCAATTTGCTCAGCCCTTGGTTCCTGGCAGCGATCTTCACAAAGGTGTATGAAGGAAGGTCACCAATGGAAAGAACATTTTTGGAATGCAAATGACACAACACGTTTTCCAGGGGCTTTGAATGTTGAAACAAATTAGTATTTAATCCATTTATTCATTCATTCATTTAAAACCTACTTAATGACCTTGGTTATTTTACAAGCATTTCCCCAAAAAAAACTTAACACAGGCTTAAGCATTTTTTCCCATGGAAAGTAGATTTAGTGAAAATTCATACTAATTACCAAAAAAAGTACATCATTTAAGGTTTCACAAGTAGTACCTTTAACTCTAACTCAGCCCATAAACCTATTTTTTGTCCATTGCAGTTGCATATTGTGCCATTTCATTAAGTGTGATGTGATAAACACGTCTGTTAAAACTGTCTTCTAACACTATAATATAAAATTAATTTGCATTCACCAGGAAAACCAGCTTTTTCTTCTCAGAATAAAGACCCATTCAGACGAGTTCAACTTGGAAGAGCTCTAAAATATAAATCTGATGTTCTCCAATGAGTAGTCATATCTACCAAGTTTCCATTTTATTACTTTGTTATGTTCTCGCTGGAATTTATGTTTTTGTGGATTTGTTTGTTAGCAAGATAACTCAAAACTTTATGGATGGATATGCCTGAAATTTTCAGGAAATGCTGATACTGGAACAAGGAACATGTGATAAAGATTTAGTGGAGATCAGTGTGTGTGTGTGTGTGGGTGCTTTTCAAGTTAGATGATGTAATTTTTCGTCCAATGATCAGAAGGTCGCTGGTTCACGTCCCGACTCTGGCTGTCCACATGTCGAAGTGTCCTTGGGCAAGATACTGAACCCTAAGTTGCTCCCAGTAGGGTCAGGCAACACCGGTGTATTGGCAGCAGCCGTCTACTGGTGTATGAGTGTGTGTGTGTGAATGGGTTCTTCTTTCTGTGAAGCACTTTGTGACCCATGTCTGCGAAAAGCGCTATACAAATAAATAAAAGTGTGAATCACAGGAAAAAAAAACATTTACAGTATGCTAGCTGCACTCGACGCCCCTAGTGGCAGCAAATCTAATTTACTACTGTGGATTGTCTAGTTCTGCTCAATGTAACGTTTGGCTAGATTTCCCTGAAACTGCCCGAAGAATCACAGCGAAGTATAGAGTCGTAACAATGTGACGACTAGAGCTGCGATGATTTGGAAAGAACCATAGAAGAACAACAACAACAACGATGATAGATGGCTGCCGACTGGGTGGCACTTTCCTTTTTATTGAAGATGAATGAAATTGTTTTTACAGAAGCAGCAACAGTCGTTAAACTCCATAATCCCCAATTTTGTTTAGTCAGTCCTAACTTTCTCCGGACTCCTCCGTGTGACCTTTCCAACACTCTAACTACGTCATCCTAAGGATTACGCTGAGTGGTTACCATCTTATTGCATACAGAGGGATTTGAATGACAACCTTTTAGTCCACCTCCCCTGACTATGAAGCGTTCGTAGACCCACACATGAAATGAATGGGGATAGCGCAACGCAGCGCAGCTAGGCTACATTTACAGATCAATTTGATTCATAGTAGATACAGTAAGTGCAAAATTGATTGAATTTCATTAATCAAAGCTATTTTTATTCCAACTCCTTTCAGCAGTTTGTTCTTTTTGTCCTCACTGTTGCCCTCCATTTTTACATCTTGGTCACTATAACCAAAATATTGACATTCATTAGTCAGATGCATGTCAAAGGAAGCCAAAGGATTAGATTCAGATGGTGGAGGGGAAGCCAGAGGGCCACTAATGAAATCTGGACCGCAGAACCCAGGCTGAGGGATCTGAGGGAGGAAAGTGTGGTTACATGCACACACACACACACACACACACACACAGTACTTGGATGTAGGGGGATTCTCACAAACACACACATGAAAGAGTCCATACACTCCTCACACGAGCTTAAAAGGATTCAAAGCGTTCATGTATGCACACATGTACATGTTCAGATAGTTTCCCGGAGACATGCGGGGACAAATGTGTTAACACTGACGCACACACACACTTACTCATACAAGCAGAGTTAGGCAGAAGACCACAAGGCTCTGTGTTGAGGTTAGGCTTCGTTTCATCTCTGGCTGAGGCCTAAATCTCCTCAGACAAGGGCCTCGCTTTGACACATTCCCCCAGCAGCCAAGCTCTCACCCTGGCATGTGTGAGGCTCTGAAGTTGTGGTTGACTCTGGGCTTTTTCTGTCTTGACTTTTTTTTTTTTTTTTTTTTTTTTTTTACTTCTTCCTCTAATAAAAACACTCTTTTTTTTTTCCTCTAACCATTTCATCTGCATGTCTCTGGTGTATTTCATTGTCTGTTTCTGTGTGTTTGTTCAGACTGGATGCATTGTACGTGTGCGTTTCCACCACAGTTTTTGTGTACGTACATGCACATGTACATATGAACAACGTATGTCTAACATTTCTCTCACTCTCATTGTTCATCTGTTCTTTTAGTGTCTGATTCGTCCCTTAACACACAGCAGGATATTGAACTGTGGAGCTGGCTTAGAGAGCAGGCAAACTGATATTCATCTGGGATAAATATAGAAAACAGACATTTTCTTCAGCCTCAAACTATGAAAGTTTCTAAGAAAAAGAAGACTTTGAAGCACATGGGCTTTGATTTTGACAGCTGATAGCACTGCTGTTAGGTTTTGTTCATTACATAATTACATGATTTTTTTTTTTGTCTTATTCTTTGCAAACAATATTAAACTATATATACTTTAATTTAGCATAAATTATTGTTTTGTTCTTCAGCAGACATTATGTTTGATTCATTAATCAGACACCAGAGACTCATTAACTTGTGCTTTACCACAGTTTGGTTTCAGTTAACCCCAAACAATAAAATGCCCTGGGACTGAACAGAAATCTAATCTGTGCTCAAGAATTAGTTATTTGTACTCCAACATGAGTCAATTCCTGTTTTCAATTTAATAATTCAGACATACTAATAAACAGCACACACTATAATTACATATCTTAACATGTTGTGGTGATGTCAAATATAAAACTGCATTGTTATTATAGCTATTTCATCTGAAATGAAACTCTGATTGAAACAACCTGTGACTCTATTGCTCGTTTCTCCTATTAAATATAAATTAAATACAAATTTCTTTCTTTCTTTCTTTCTTTCTTTCTTTCTTTCTTTCTTTCTTTCTTTCTTTCTTTCTTTCTTTCTTTCTTTCTTTCTTTCTTTCTTTCTTTCTTTCTTTCTTTCTTTCTTTCTTTCTACACAGGTTGATGAAGAATTTCCTGAAAGTTTTGCTTCAACCACTTGGATGGATGGGTGGGTAGGGGGATAGATAGATAGATAGATGATAGATAGATAGATAGATAGATATAGATAGATAGATAGATAGATAGATAGATAGATAGATAGATAGATAGATAGATAGATAGATAGATAGATAGATAGATAGATAGATAGATAGATAGATAGATAGATAGATAGATAGATAGATAGATAGATAGATTGATTCAGTTAATAGTCTCCAAATATGGTTAAAAATGTGAATCATCGTACAATATACAAATATAAACATCACAGATATGGACAATTCATTTATAGACATCATCCGTACTGTTGTACATGTTGTGAATAACTGCATTAAACATCTATTAGGAATCATCTAAACAAGGTCAGAACTGTCACAGTTTAGTCGTAATCATGGATGGATGAAGGATCAACTTTGTAAAGATAATAATATCCCATAATAAATGTATACCTTCATAAACCTGATAATTAAACTCATTTGTGGAGAAGAAATATTGTGATATTTCATCATTCAACTACCTCTTTATTCTACACACTAATAAATATTTTAGGTATAAGAAGCAATTTCCCAATTGTGGGATCAACAAAGTACTTCTATTCTATTCTGTTCTATTCTATTCCACATATTTCACACTAGAAATATTGCATATAAGTCCTTTGCATCTGTGAATGGTGTCTATTCTTTCGTAAAGTGCACAGTCGCTTGCTGGAAAATTGCATTGATTCACTGTTTCTGTACCAGATTAGTTATCAATGTGGGATAATGATATGAAAATGAAATCTGCACTGATTGCTTTGCTATCTAAAATATGCTAATGCAATCATCCTTATCCAATTACTTCATTTGTAAAATCAATGTTCCCTTATTTATCCAACATTATACTGCTAATGGCGATTGCATATGCATTGTCTATTTTATGTTCCAAGATCATTCCCACGGCTATTGTACACAGTATTTATTTTTATATTTTTAACTGTATGTCTCCTACCGCAGCTCAGAGTTGACGCTGTGGTAGGATAATATTTACTACTTCTCCCTCTCTCTGTGTGTCTGGATATGCTTTTCCAATTCTAATTGGAATTTTAATTGCAATGAGGATTAAGGCTGAGTGTTAGCTGACAAACAGAGCATGCAGCAGGCATCACATACCGGACTAATCTTGTTCTCTATTTTGCTGCAACTGCAATGGGCCTCCTTTTGTAGAAACATATTGAGTGTTTAGGACTAATAAGAGGTTTAATCTTTAGCAGTTTAGTTTAAGACGGAAGATGTTGGAGAGACTCCTCATTAGATGGGTGGCTCAAATTTCTACCCCGAACTGTGATAATTAGGAGTCTGCAGGACGTTATAGAGACATGGTATTGATAAAACACAGTTGCAAGTTCTTATTAGAGAAGCTGCAAACAGTCACAGCTGGATTTTATTCTTATTATTATTTCAATATTTATTTAATGCACTATTTCTAATAGATGTGAGTTCATATACATACTGTTTCATAGGTACTGTTAAAGGAGAAGTTGTGTTTTTAGGATTTGTATATTAATGATATGAAATGTACTAATTTACTCACCCATTTCAGTTTGGTGTTATTCACAGTATATCCTAAAGATATTGCAATTGCCAATATTCATATAATGGGAGTGGTTGGGGCCAATAAATGTGTGTGTTTGTCACATGTCTGTTGTGATATAGTTGTGCTATTTCTGTTTCAGTCAGAAGTACTCTGTTGTAACCATCTGGGGTCTGTATATAGATAAAAAATGACCCTTACCTGGAGTCTTGAACTGGTGATGTCATCACTTAGTGCTGCTTGCTTTCATTCATTCAGCTTATTGCTGCTAGCAAAAAATCTGTTATGTGACATGGCAGAAGACTTTGAATACAGTTTTGAGGATGATGGACATTCTTATTGTTTTGAGCCTGGGTGTACGGATAAGGAGGTATTGGGGAGGAGGATGTGGAGACAGGCAAACATGCCCAAACCACTCCTGTTATATAGATATTGGCAAATGCAATATCTTTAGACATATTACATATTACACCAAACTGAAACAGGTGAGTAAATCACATTATTTTATCACTTAAACTAGAAAAGCACTTTGAGAGCGCAGACCTCCACCAAGGTAGACCCTGATCGACACCCTGATCACCCCCAAAATGAAATCAGTTCTTCCTATTCACATTTCCAACATATCCTGAAAATTTCATCAAATACGTCCATAAGTTTTCGAGTTATCTTGAACACAGACAAACAGACAAACGCCAGGAAAAACATAACCTCCTTGGTGGAAGATTCAAATAGTAAAAAAAGGAACTTCTTTAATGTTGTGTCTGTTCATATTTAGGGCTCTAGTTTACCAGCACGGCACAGGCTGGTGGACCCTGCGCAGTGCTAGTTTTGTGCAGCACAATCAGTTTGGTAGTTTGGCAGACTGTGGTGTGCCTAGGTGACCACTGATTCAGCTTGCCACAGTGACAGTCCGCTAAAAGCTGAAACCAGGTCTACTTCTGGTGCAAGGCGGACGCAGCCGGTCGAGTGGTAGTTTGGCTGACCAGCGCGCAGAGCACACGTGTCACCACAGACTCACAGGCAGGTTTCCTGAGTGTCAGACACATGTCAATGCCATAAATAACACCACCGATCACTATCCAATGTAATGATTTGAACCAGCACATGAATATATATTGACTGATCCATCACATCTGATGACAGATCAAAGGCTATCCACTGAAAGCATGGCTGATGACATCATACATTACACCCTCAACAAGAAGGCAACGTGGTTTTAACTGTTTTCAGTCGTGCTAGGTCAATCATCTAACATACTTTTGGACCATTCAAAATGCATTGCAGGTGCCTGGACAGCTCAGGTGTTACATTAACATATAGCCCCCAGAAGGTCAGTGCATTCTTTTGTGTTCCTCTCCTCCACTCCTTGGAGCTGGACCTCCAACCCCTGGATACAGGAAGTTAGATGGCCCAGCTCCCTCTCCAGCATCCTGAATGGTGAGAAAGGACTGGTCTTCCTGCTGTACCCAGGCTCTTGTTTGCCCAGCTGCCCCTCCTCATATCCGTGTCCACAGCTCACCCTCCTCCTCCTCCTGCTGCATGGTTGCCTGCGGAGCTAACATTATGTTTTTTACCCAGACCTTATTGTTTTGCGTTGTAAAAGCTTTATTTTTTTAATATACATTTTTACAGTATTTAGTTAAATTTAGTTGGTTAATGTTTGTCAAAATAAATTTAAATACAATTTCATAGCTATGATTTTTTTCAACATATAATTCAGGTTTATATGCCAAAATGATTACAATTTAATTGGGCAAACAAAATACATTTTTCAAGCAAACAGCAGTGACACTGATCAGACATCAGTCTCCTCCTGGGAGAAGTTTGGGCGTCTGACTGTGGCGTCCATGGCGAAATGACAAAACTTTAACTGCGCCTCGTCACAGCGCATTTAAGAGTGAGGAGAGGTGCTCATGTGATTGGTGGAAATCTGAATCGGCTGTGTTAAATCCATTGCACACACTTTCTCCTCCGTCATTCCCACTTATGCCAGTGAGAGAAAAGGGGTAGGACTTGCACCAGTGTGTGCGGCGGGCGAAACTAGCAAAACTTGTCAAAAATTCATTCTACTGTTAGTTCTATTCTATTTTACATTTTGTAAAATTTGATTCTATTATCTTTTTTGTTTTTGTAATTTTATATTTGCTGTATTCTTTTAATATTGATGCACTGAATGGAATGGCACTCCTAATTTCACACAATGAGAATAAAAAGGCCATTGTATTGTCTTGTATTGTATTGTTTTCTATACTATTTTTTTTTTTTTTTTTTAAGTTTGAATGTTGCTTAGAATACATCACAAGGAAATTCACCTCCTCTATTCCGTCTATTTCCTTTTGACTTGAATAGATGGAAAACTTGACTCCTCAGAAAAGAAATGATTAAAGTGAACCCAAAGGCAAATATTTTATACTATGACTGTGGGGGTATTCAATGAAAGTTAGTGTTATAAATACCTAGGCAGATTGCATTCGGACCACTTTATCCAAGCATGTGAGAGAAAGCTATGACTTCCAGTAAATTATTCTCAAGGATTCTGTCTGAAAACATTCAAACACTTTTAATAGAATGTCTGAAAATGTAAAGAAGAAAATACTGATTAATGCATTTCCATTCATTTGAAAATGGATGGAAATTGAAAAAGCACTTGGAATAAAATACAGGTTACTGGCTATGACTTTATGAAATATTAAGCTGTTGGTTGATCATGTTTGTTTATTCTAAGATTGAATTAACACTGCATATGTGTAAATTATGTATTTAATCAGACAGGGGCACTTCTTTCTTTACCAACTTGACATTAACGTTTCATATATAAGTGTGTGCATGTTGCAGAACACTTCAATGTTATAGTAAACTCTATGAATTAAGAATGGGATATCACTTAAGTATATTTCAAGACATGTGAGTGAATACTTAAATTCTTTCAGAAGAAATTCTGATTTACAGTAACATGTAGAACATTCCTTATTTTCTGCAGTATCTGAAGAAAAAGTGAGCATGTGTCTGACATGTGATTGACTATAATCATCTTAGTCATCAGTAGAATTAGTGCAGGCAAAATGTTCTTTCAGGGACTTCAGTTAGTTGGAAGCACTTTTAACCACAACTTCAGCATTCCTGTCACTCAAATCTAGCTTAAGATGTCTTTGAACGCCTTTTTTTTCATAGCCGCCTTGTTCTTTGCTGCCTAATTTAAATATCCTAATGTCTGATTTGCACCCAGAGTGCAGAGCTGTGTCACATGAAGTCATTTTTTCATGTCTTACATGAGGATTTCACCTTACTAATGAGCTTATGACCACGCTGAGTTGCTGACACAATATCAACACCCCTCTGTGATATAGTCGACTGCTCTCTGGTTGAGTGAGGAGAGAGAACTTGATTGCATGTAAATCCCCTTCCAAAAATGGACTTGACTGATGACATTTGAGTTGGAATCAAATCATGCTGGATGCAATGATGGTTTCAAAAAGGCACACAGGGTAAAAGCAATCAAATATCATCCTTAATCCACTTAGCATTTAACATATGGTGATAGGACTGGTGTTAAATAAGGAACAGACTTCATGTGGGCACTAGAGGAAGGTTGTCAACATTCATCACAACAAGATAAATGAAAAGCAACATGTTGGAACATACTGTACATGTATATATTACTTTAACCCTTTCTTGCATGAATTATTAATTAACTAATGGAATTTTTACATAAAGCATAATAAAATGGATTTCTTCAAATCTTTTCATTCCAGTTCATTAAAGATAAGACAGACTGTAGCTCCAGCTCAGGAATAATGCTTCTATCACTTGTGCCATCCTGTCCGCCAGTTAATCTGGAACATTTTATCCTTCTAGATTATACAGCACTGAAGGAAACCGTTAAACAGCTAAAGTCTACAACATGCTGCCCTGACAATCTGCCTACCAATTTTTTTTTAAATGTTTTAACTATATAGCTTCAGATGTACTACAGATTGTTTTCAACCCTAAAAAAAGAAAGGTCAAAGGTCAGTGCTCACCGTGAGTCCATGTCACTGAACTCTATAAATTAAGACAGAAATCTCAGTGTAATTATTGACTCAGGCCTGAAATTTAACAATCATTTAAAAGCTACAGTATCACCAAGTCTATCTATTACACAGTACATTTTGCAGTGTCAAATCAACACTTAGAGAGTTTATTTCACTTCTTCTAGAGTGTATTTGGTCCCATTGTCTCCAAATTAACACTGCAAAATCTACAGTGTACCACCTGAAGAACATCACTAGAATCAATGGTTTTCTGTCCAAACTAGACCCAGAAAAACTCATTCATGCATTCATTTTTAGTAAATTAGATTATTGTAATGGTGTCTTCACAGGTCGAAACAAAAAAGTCAACCAGACAGCTACAGTTGATCCAACATGCTGCTGTCAGAATCCTGACCAGTACCAGGAAACTGGACTACATCACACTGGTCCTCAAATCCTTACTTTGTCTTCCTGTGGGTCCAAGGATTTAATTCAAAATGTTAAACCTGGTCTAAAAAGCACTAAACAGCTTTGGACCCAAATACATCCTAGACCTGCTGCTTCCCTATGAAACATCCAGAGCCCTGAGGTCATAGGTCATCAGGAACAGGTTTACTGTGTGTTCCCAAAATCAGAACCAAACAAAGTGAAGCATCATTCAGTTGTTCTGCTCCTCACCTGTGGAACAAACTACCTAAGGTCTGACCCAAAAACATTATTGTTCACTGGAGCTTTTACTTAAATTCTTAATTCTCTTTCAAATGTTTTTTTTTTGTCTCCTATTTTAATTATCCTTTAATGCATTTTAATCATTTTTAAATTTCTTATATGTTGTATGTAAAGCACCTTGAATTGTCCTGTACATGAAATGTGCTATACAAATACATTTACCTCGCCTTGCCTAATGGATTCCATGCAGCAACAGTGTAACATGTAAATGAGTTAATTTTAAAGCCTAAACACATTTATAAAGCTCTTTCCACAAAGACGATACATTGTTGATTCAAGAAAACCTGCTACTTCAGTGAAAAACGTAACCAGCGACTGTGGTGAATGTCATGAATCAGTGATTATATTCTGGGAAGCTTCAGTCACTGAAACAAAATGTCAAAAACCATAATGATTATACTGTAAACAAACTATTCCCTAAACTGCCACATATTAGTGAGTTTCTTTGTAACCAGATGTTTTGGATTCATTAAACTATATATCAGGACAAGATAAGACTTAATTTAACACACAGCAGGGAAATTCAAGTATCACAGCAGCATTTAGAGTAAAATGAGCCTAACAAATATTAGAAATTGCAACAATTATGAGTAGGAGGATTACTGGAAATAATGCAGATTTAATTGTAGATTGAATGACTGTCTACTGCATTAATGTCATGCATGAAAGGGTTAAACTACTCTGATAAAAACCATATCCAAGATATAAGTACTGTGGGGAAAAGCCCATGTGCATTTGTGTTTATGCGTTTGTGTGCAATATCAAATGCAGCTGTACACTGAAATAAATACAAGCAAATACATCCAAATAAATAAATAAAACTAAGCAATAACAGGCTAAATCAGATTGGTTGGAAGCCTGGGTTGTGTGGCCTAAGTGAGGACGTCCAGATCCCCCTGTTCCCAGACCTCAGGGTTTATGATATGAGTGATATAATCCCTCCAGTGTGTCCTAGGTGTACCCAATTTCTTTTTATGGTGTCTTGAGCAATAACAAATAACATCCAAAGGTTAGAGGTACAATATTTGAGACCACAGTCCCTTTTAGGTTCTGAATTAGAATAATTCAGTGTACAACTATGAATGGGGGCTAAGGGTTTGGTAGAGTTTGATTAACTTTAGGTTTGAATTGTGTATTGTCATGGTTATCTTCAGAAACCAAGTTTATTAAAGTTTCTATTAATTTAATGTAATCATATTATTAGTGGAACAGTGGACGACTAAAATTAGTTCTTAAATAATGTTAATGATAAAATAATAAAAAAAGAAACTGAAAAAAAGAAATAACAATACATAACCTAACCTCATGAGGCTTAGCAGTGTATATGGGACAAGAGTATTGCAGCTTTACTTAATACATAAATACATAAATAAATGGTCTACTGCACATTATATTAAAGGTCCTGTACAGATAATTAATTTACAGTATTGTATTGTATTGACATCTTCAGTTGGAATCGATGGTGTTTTTAAGGGTCAAAGGCTACGTTTATATGGAGACGATGTGAAGAAAAGACACAAAACTAGCGTCTTGTCTTAACCTTTTTTATCTGCATTTACATAAGCGTTGTCATTAAGAAATCTCTGTGCATACGTGGAGGCAAGATTGTGTGGAATTGGATTGAATAGTCATACCAGATGGTGCTGTGATAGAACGCTACCTTGTCAACGCACATGCATAACAGCAATATTCTTGCGTTTTTTTTTTTTTTTTTATTGTGAGATGGAAACACAACAGTGGATAGTTTTCAAGATTTCCACTCTGGAATGCATCTTCAAGATTTCAACCCATAAAAACTCAATTCTCGTGTAAACGAAAGGCATTTATGATCAAATATTTTGTCGTTTTTAGCCGTAATTTTCCTCGTGTAAACAGCCCCAAAGACTCCCCTTTCCAAAAGCACTCGCTCGACTGTCGTATTGTAACAGTAGAGCGCTATTTCCCAAAACAATCCATTCCATTTAATCGACAAGAGATACGCATACAACTGAGGATCCACTCCTGGGTTTCCGTGTTGCTTACAACTCACGGCATACAAGAGAATGGTCAGTACCAGACTGCCCGAAAGAATGGTTTATTTTGGCCCGAAGGAAGTAATATAAGCCTAATTTCCATCTCACAATGTCCAGATGTTTGCCAAAACCGTATTAATTTTGTTCTATCTCTTAAAATTAAGCATAGGTTATGCTATATTAATGTTCAACTGAACGATTAAATATTAGGAGTAAGTTCACTTTACTGTAGCTTCACAGTAGATAACTCTATGGTATTCTTGGTTAATGACCAATGTTTTGTTTCCTCCCCAGACAGACACTAATGGACAAAAGGAAATTATTTACAAAGAAGCGGAAAGTAAGTCAAAATTTCTCCACAAGAGAGTACTTTTTCTCCGCTGGAAATGTTAATGCAGTTAGCTAGCTAGTCAATGTTAGGTTTTATCAGCTAGCTTAATGTTAGTATATCATCCAAATGCAATGGTGACATATCTATCATTGATTTATTTTTGTGATGATAAACATGAGGCGACGTCTGCTGAGTTATTTATTCATTCCCTGTTGTGATTTGAAATTGCAAACAGTGACTTGAGTAACCTAGTAAACTAGTCCGCTTCTAGTGGCAAATTTTTTTTTTTTTTTTTTTTCCTGAATCGTTGGTCTAACCTAGGGGTCGGCAACCTGTGGCTCTTCCGTCCTTATCCTGCGGCTCTGAGTTTTTTTGGAAAATAAATAACTAAAAAATATATAATAGTATTTAATTGAAGTGCATTTTATTTGTTATTTTTTATTATTTAGTCTTATATTGTGATCTTGAAATATTAAAATATGAGTAATATAAATGTTATTGTTTTTCGTCGCTCAAAATAAACGTCATACTCGTGGAAGCTACTGTATACCTGTCAAAACGCCGTCCATTTTGTCGCAACTTTCAACCCCAGTAAGGACAATTATGGAGAAATTTAAAAAACGAAAAATATCTGAAGACCTGCTAACGGACCTGGATCCGAACGCACGAGGGACTGTTAGCGAACCTGGACTAGAACGCACGAGGGACTGTTAGCGAACCTGGACTAGAACGTACAACGCACGGGCTCAGAATGTGGAAAAAGGGTAAAAAAAACCAAAACATACATGACAAAGTCCCACATGTCAAAGATTAACCCGTTCAGGAGTGTCTTTGCTTTACACTGGACCAGTATAAAGGTAAGAAAAAGCAATACAGTGTTCTCTTCATTTCACTTCAAAAGGGTCAAAACACTAATAAGTATGACTGGGGTGGCACGTATGAAGGGGAAGTTGTTTTAAATATTTGCCCTGTCTTTTAAATAAATGCGGTTTCTTTTTTCCATCTTAGTTGTGAAAAGGTATTTGCGGCTCCCAGTGTTTTCTTTTCCAAGGAAACCGGGTTCAAATGGCTCTTTGGGTATTAAAGGTTGCCGACCCCTGGTTTAGCCACACTCCATAACGCCTCAGGCAGGACTGGTTCATGACAGTGCTCCATTTGTGTAGCGAGATTGTAGGGCGGGTTTAGCACAATCACAACACGGTTGAAGAAGTACGAACTTATATATATATATATAAAGTTACATAGACACACACACACACACACACACATATATATATATATATATATATATATATATATATATATATATATATATATATATATATATATATATATATGTATATGTGTGTGTGTCTATGGTCGGATAAGCACCTTGTAAACGGACCCGGTTGGATATTTTTCCTCCACTGTTACCAGTGTGTTAACATTAATTTGCCAAGGCTATAGGATGTTAAAACAACCAGATAGATGCTAGTTTAGGCTACATTTATACGGAGACGATGAAAGCAGAAGACACAAAAGTGTCGTCTCATCCTCAGTTTGTCATCTGTGTTTAGATAAGCTTATTCAGGAGGAAATCCTTGTTTATACGGAGACGCAACAGTATGAGAAATACGATTGAATATGCATGCCAGGCCACTGTGTGGTGCTGTGATAGACTGCCGACATGTCTTTTTTTGTTTTTGACGTATGTAATTGTACACCCACTCTGTTCAGATATGTGTGTAATTTCTGTACAATAACTGAAACGACTTCTGTACATTTACTGGAGCTGCTGGTGCAGCTGGAAGATCTGTGGGATCCAGGTTGTCTGATATGATTGTTGCTTTACCTGCTCAGAGTATGAATGTAACGTGAAAGTGCATGTAACGTACAGACACATGAGACGTGAACATGTGCATTTCTTGCCATTTAGACAGAGACAACCCAGCATGTCTTCATTAAGTCTCGCTCTGGAAGGAGTCTTCAGATTTGTGCATATTCACACCCTGACAGTGTTGGCTTCGTGTAAATGAAAGACACTTCTGATAAAATATGCTGTGGTATTTAGCCGTGTATACGTCACATTGTTTGTACTGATTGGTCATAGCACTGGCCTATTACGTGCAGAGCAGTTTGAAAGACAGTCCTTATCCCATCTGTACACTTAAACTCAGTCTATGGATCTTCTCCAGACTACGAATTCATTTCATAGTCGGGCTTCCCTGGCTAGTGACTGAGCAGAATAGGCTACTTCTGTAGCTACTGCCTATTGGCCTACAGCAGAGACAATTTAGTAGTACCTGCTGACATTAATATTATCAGTAAGAATTAAATAATCACATTAAACACACACATTTATCTGGATGTATACATTTATTTAATCAAGAAAGCTTAGTATTTGAGCCCCCCCATAAAACCAGTGCTTGGTTCATGGTCTCATCCAGTCTATGGAATTAATTTAATTTGTAAAATTAGATATTGACAGCCCTAGTGGAAATGGGAAGAAATATGTCATTTCTTTTTTCCCTACTAATTTCTTGACAGAAAAAACCCCCCACAAAGCTTAATCCATCTCTATTCTCTTGTCATAGAAGATTTGGAGAGTGATCCAGTAGGCAGGGTGAGCATGGAGGGACAGTGGAGAGAGTTCTACTGCTGAGGTGAGTGATGATGGGTATTGGGCAATTATGGCTGCATCTCAGAATGTTATGGAGCCGCTAACTTTGGACTGAATTCACTTCAAATGTGCAAATCTAAAATGTATACTCAAATCAAATTTTATTTAATCAGTGTTTACATTTGTGTTTGTGTGTGTGGGGTCAACCCATTATTGTAGACTTTTGTTCTGCTCCTTTCAACTCATTTCACCCACTTCCACAACACATTAGTAGCAAACAATCTCACATTTTCTACAGGCTCTGCACTCTATACATATATATATATATATATATATATATATATATATATATATATATGTATATGATTAAAAATAAGAATTTAATATTTTTAAAAACTAACAGCAATGATACCAACAAGGTATCATGTATATTTAATGCTTTTAAAATCTGGAAAGTAGTATAATTTACAGTAACTTACTGTTGGCAGTATTGGATATTTTCTCACAAATTCTTAAAATGAGCTTTAGCATATGATGTTTATTTTCTGGCAAGACTGGATTGTTTCAACAATATTTTGTTAGATAAAACATGAAGTGTTTTCAGAAAGAATCACCCAGCTGTGTTTGTCAGCAGGGAGCAACAGAGAGCCTTAACAGAGCCAACAAGAAACAGGAGGAAGATCAGAGAACGAGAAGACAGTCAGGAAGGAAATAATGACAAAAAGAAAAAATGAAAAGGGACTGGAATGAAGAGAGCAAAAAGATGAGATTGTAAAATAGAGAGGAGAGGGCGAGTGGAAAAGACAGAAAAATGAGAAACAGATTGAACTGGAACTATCATTTTGTATTTTGAGTGAGTGAGTGATAGTCAAGAGCCACTACCAATATATTTTTAGTGAAGTCAATATTTTATGAGACAAGGGGGATGCGAAGCATGCCAAATTGAAGAATTAAATTTTTTGGTCATGCTGCAAGAAAAATAATGTTGTAATGTGTGTTGTAAAATAATATTCTGTCTCACAGAAATAATGTTATGCAACTCCATTGTAACCGCAAAACGGTCTGTTGTCATAAATGTACTGCCAAACACTGTACCTTTTGTTTTAGCATAATAGAATATTGTAATATTACTTGCGCACTACACTGACTTCACTGAAGTCTGGTCATCTACATTTCATTAGATGTAAGACAAGTAGAACCAGTTGGCTGGACCTCTGTCCAACAGGTTGAACTGAGTCAATATTTGGTTAGTATTTCTACACAATTACTTGTTTTCATTACGTAGATTTTAATTAATTCACATTACTTTGTAAAGAGTCAAATTATACTGACCATTCCCATTTTTTTAATTAGTTTAAAATAACGCATAAAATACTGGTTTGAGTCAGTGTCACTGAATTATACAGTTTTCTTGTGAGTGTATTGTTGTGTTGTTTTATTGGTCAGTTGGATACACCTCCTGCCACTATCAAGGGGTGTGGCCAGAGCAAAAGGAAGAAGTTTGATCAGACCAACAGGAGGTTTCTAGACAGAAAATTAGTAACAAAATCATTTGCAGTGTTAGTATGGGCAAAACAGTAGTGCAGTGTCGAGCCCGAGCGATCTAGGATTTTTGGGGCCAATGCCGACACAGATATAAGTCTCTTTCTCACAGAGGAGTTCTAAGAACTTAGTTCTAGGAACTATATATTTCTCAGAATTTAATAGGGGGATTCAGAATGAGGGAGAAAGTTGTCCATTTGCAAGCATGGGGTGGAGATGGGGTCGGAGCGGGGGGGTCCATCCTTGTTGGAGAGCCTTGGGGGCAGGGGGGTTAGTGGTCTGCAATTTTGTGAGAGCAGAAGTAAAAGTAAAACTGACAGGCTTTAGTGTTCCTCTAAGTCTTTCGGCAGCACACACGTGCACAGGAGCAGCGAAAATGCCTAATAAATGGGCTATGTAGTGTCCGATTAATTGGGCAGACCCTATAGTTGGCCCGATTAACTGGCTGGTTGATTAATCAGTTCTAGTGTAGTGGCTAGCACATTGGCTTCACAGCAAGAAGGTTCTAGGTTCAGTTCAAACACCACTCAATAGGGGTCAGACCTTTCTGTGTGGAGTTTGTCCTTGGGCTTCTTGTCACTATCCAAAGAAAAGCTTAACCGGAATTGCCCATGTGATTTTGAGAGTCTCTACATGTCAACCCTGCTATGAACTGGTGACATGTCCAGGGTGTACCCCACTTTTGGCTATACATAAGTAACTAGGATAGGTTCCAATGATCCTAGAGATAATAAAATGGGTTCATAAAATGAATGAATAAGGTTTATTGTTAAGTAAATGGAGGCAGAGCTGCATGTTTTTCATCTAATCAGTACTGGCCTACTTGGATTGTCTTTTATTAATTCATAGTGTTACACATTGTGACCTAAAATTGTATCTTGAAAACTAAAGCCAACAAACACTATGAAATAATTTAGTTTTTCCTTTGTCAGTTACTTAATATGGTCGCCATTTTATTTTGGATTCATTTTATTTAGACAAGCATAAACAGTGTCACTGATGGTTAAACATAAACGACAGCAATATCAGAAAACTCATCTGAACAAATACTGAACATGACTTTAACTTAAAGGCTACAATAACCTACAATATTGAAACAGGCATGGATTAGTCTGATCTGAAATTGTATTTTACTTTTGCTGATCGCAGGAACAGATGATGGGTCTGGTTGTGTTTTAGAATCCTTTTATTAAAATACAATGATTCAGTTTTGTGTCAAAGCAGAAAACTAAAAATAAACAGTTCAGTCTCATCACTGATGTTCTGATGCCAGTTTTAGCCAGAGTGTTTTGACAGTTTATTTTTAATGTGATGACAGACTGCTTTTGGTGTTATATCAACAGGTTATGAGTGGAGTTTGTCACTAAGTGAAAGAAGAATCACATGTACAACCATTGTCTTAGTTATGTTTTATCTTAAATACTCAGTAACAGGAGGAGCTTGGTGTATTCATGATTCTCCTATAATATGATAGATGATGATAAAGTGAAGTAATAGTAACCCTTAGGGTTGTCACGATACTAAATTTCCAACTCGATACCGATACTAAGGATAATACTCGATACTCGATACTAATTTCGATACTGGAGATGTGAGGGATTCCTTTTAAAATTTCCTCCATGGACTGCTAAAAAAAGGTAGTGAGTGCGGGTGCAGAATAAATGCATGTCTATCTCTTGGCAAGTTAAGGTAGGCCTATCTTTTTGCTCAAGCCCTTCTGCAGTGCTAACTGTAAGCCTCTTTATGGTCGAGTGGGTGGCAGCGTGTGACCACCGCGGACCCCTTGCGGGACTATGGCAAGCCAAAGTGTTCACATAGCCGCGCGTTGTGTTTATCATATCACGCGTTACATTACGCGTTCTAGCACGCGTTCTGACACGCCACCACGCGTTCGGCAACGCGGTCTAGCACACGCAATGGCACGCGTTCCGTAACTGTAGTGCTTCCAGCCAATCACTGGCCAACACAACGAGTCCAATATAGCTGAGCACTGATCTTACCTTCACAAACGAAGTACATTCACTCAATGTTTAATTTTTGCTAAATATTTTGACTTTTCCTTCATCAATCTACTTTATTTAAGTTGTTCAACTTTAGTGTCTATTCTTACGGGTTTGTTTATTGTATTTTAATTTTTATTTTGTTGTGCTAATCTAACACATGAGCTGGCTGTAGGTTGCATGTTTTGCCACTAGATGGCGAAGTAAGACGATGGATGATAGTAATGTAGTTTAATCTTCAATGCAAGTGAAAGGTGCAAAACAATAGAAGATGAAATATGTCAGAATCATAATTCTTTATTTGTCCATCCACACGTGAAATGGATGCGACACTCGCTTAAGACCGTGCAAAGATGCAAAAAGCAAAATATAACAAAACAAATATACAACTATACAACTTACAAATATAATAATATACAAGATAAGAAAGACTATAATAATAATAATAAGTAAAGTGTAAAGTATAAATAAGAATATAGAGAAAGATATGGATAAAATATACCCCGGAGGTAATATAAATATGAACATAGTTATGCATATTACTATATGCATGGTTAAACATCAAGTATCAAGTGTCAATTTCAAGAGTATAACAGAGAGCAAGGGAGACCACAGGTGTCAATGGTCCTGTCAATCACACCTATGACATGTTCAATTAAAAACTTTAAATCCTGAATGTACGTCTGTGAATTATACTTGTCCTGAGAAAAACTGTAACTAAGTGTATGTGTGCAAATATTATTGTAAATAGATCTCTGTTGCATATATTTTTCTCTTGTTTCACCTTCTTGATGACAAATATAACCATAATAATAAGGTTAACCAACAACATATTTTACATAATAGCAATGATGGACATGTCCACAGCACTGCTTCGGAAAACTATCATAACAGGGTCACATGAGACGAAATTATGTCATTGAGCCATGCGCAACCGTGTATGTCTTCTTATATATTTTTCCCCATCATTTCTGCCTTCACCAAGTGTGTCATCTCAGCCAATGTAACCTCGATTGACATATAATCAAAATATGACAAATCAATTCACATTTTGCTTTATTTATTAATAAAGTATGAAACGGCATCTCACTTCATTTTATCCCTTTTGCATGAAACCTGAAAATACAATAAACAAACCCATAAGAATAGACACACTAAAGTTGAACAAGTTAAATAAAATAGATTGATGAAGGAAAAGTCAAAATATTTAGCAAAAATTAAACATTGAGTGAATGCACTTCGTTTGTGAAGGTAAGATCAGTGCTCAGCTATGGCTATGTGACTATATACGCGTGGCTATGTGAACACTTTGGCTTATGGCAAGCCAAAGTGTTCACATAGCCGCGCGTTGTGTTTATTATATCACACGTTACATTATGCGTTCTCGAACGCGTGCCATTGTGCGCGCCAGAGCGCGTACCAGAGCGCGCCCTGTAACGCGTGATAGCGCGCCAGTGCGCGTGCTAGAACGCGTTCTGTAACGCGTGATATAATAAAGACAACGCGTGGCTATGTGAACACTTTGGTTTGCCATAGAGGACTAGCAGCGCGCACGTAAAAAATGATAGGCTGACATGCTCACGGTGGCCTCCGTGGTGGTAACGTGATACTATGCGCTACCGCCTGGCTGACCTACGCGCGCATAGACGTTCGACTATCGAAGCCTTTAAAAGCAAAGTTGCATCGGATGGTCCAATCACAGACCTATAGAAATAGTGTATAGGTCTGTGGTGGTGTGTGGTCAGAGGCAGCTGGAGAAAAAAAGAGACTTTAACTTACGGCTTACGGCTGTGCCAGAGCTGACCGCGTTGATGCCTGTTTACGTTACCCGCTACAAAAAAGCGGCGACGCGCCATAAAAACAAAAATCGATTTTCCAGCAACTTAGTATCTAATTAGATACCAAGGTCAATATCGATTTAGTATCTAAAATCGATTTTTTTGACAACCCTAGTAACCCTTGAGAAAGCAGTTTTTTAGCGGTCTGTTTTAGTTAGTTATGTTTACTTGAATTACACTGTTTTCTTATTTACAGGTAAACATAAGTTTTTAGGATCCTGCCCGTCTTAGATTTATCTTTAACTTTGGCAATGACGGATTGCCAAAGTTCACTTTATTTACTCTTCTGTACTTCACTTTGGTCAACTGTGGTTGTTTTAAAGTGCTTTGCAAATACACAATGTGAAGGAGCAAGAGAGAGCTTAATTGTTAATCCTCCCCTTGTAAGTTGGTTTGGAAGATAAACATCTGACGAGTACATAAATGAAAATGCAATATAGATGTTCTGTTACTATATGGAAAAAAAATAAAAATAAATAATCCTTGCCTTACACTATTACAATTGAGGGGCACAGTATAAGCCCCCCCCCCCCATACAAAGATATAGGACAACCTTAGGAGACATATTTGTGCCACAGAGTACATTTGGATGGATAGCTCAGTAATATTTACCTTCGCCAAGGAGGTTATCTTTTTTCCCAGAGTTTGTCTGTCTGCTAGTTAGCAAGATAACTCAAAAAGTTATGGATGGATTTTGATGAAACTTACAGGTTAGGTTAGTAGTGGGGAGATTTGGAAATGATGACATTTTGCGGCAATTTGGCTAATTTGAGAATACATTTGAATAGCCCTGCCTTAAAGGGATAGTTGACTAGTTTTCACATTAATTTGTATAGAATCATCGTCTTTACTCTGGTGCACCCACAGTGACTTACCCCCAACAGTGTCCTGTGAGTCCAGTTCTGGGCCGGGTTTGGTCAAAGTAAAAGTAGTCCCTGCAGGTTTCCTCTCAAAACAATATGTGCTCGAATGAGTGATTTATTTGCATAATAAAACCGTCAAGGAACAAAAACTCACACCACAGAATTGCTTGGAGCTACTTTCTCTAAATAGCAATCAATACACGTTGTCACTGCTAACAGCTGTGCACCTTAGCAAAGTACTTTCATCAGTTGTTTGGCAGTGTTTGCGGCTGCTACGTGCATTGATCGCTATTGAGAGAAAGGAGCTCCAAGCAATTACGACTTGTAAGTTTTTGTTCTGTGGTAGTTTTGTTATGCAAATAAATCACTCATTCAAACACATGTTTTGACAAGACACACGTTTTAATTTTGTGACTCCAGGAAACCTGCTGGGTCTACTTACGTTTTGACCAAAAGTGGACCAAAACTGGGCTCATGGGACACTGCTGGGAGTGGGTGCACCAGAGTAAAGACGGTGATGCCATACAGACTCATGTGAATACTGAACTATCCCTTTAAGGACTAGGGGTCCTGCTTTGTTTTTTTTCATTTGAGCCATTAAATTATGGGTAAAAAGTGTGTTGTATCACAGGCACTACTGAACATGTACAGAGTAAAATATTACTGAACATGTCCTACACACATATTACACATAGTACTTTTTGCTATAATGCAGTAGCATAATATATGGATTACTTGAGTTGAAAACATTTAGGAGCCCGTCATGTTGAAGTTTCTGGTCGCAGACTTAAAAATATTAAATCCAGGATCCTATTTCTAGCACAATAATAAACTCTAAATATTTATATTCTGAAAATATTCCTTCCTCTGTATCATCCCTGTGGTTTAACTTGTAAGTCAATAAGAAGCTACAGACAGACATTTGACATCATGACACCGGCACAGCCTTCAGCTGTATCACTGCTAAAGAGTTCCAATTTTAGGAAGGCAAACAATCCAACAGGCAAACATACTCGGCATGGCCAACAATGACATTTTGTGTTCATCTTATCAGTGCAAATAAATATTGGCTTAGCGATGATGGAGGCTCGTAGGCTGGATGCTGTTTGTGATTCTGGGAATCAAGTGCCGCAGGGCCCAACGGCATGCTGTTGCTTTCTATCCGCAGTCTTCCAATGAGGACGAATCTATCTCCCTGACCTAAGCTAACACCCCTAGACATGCTGATAAACACTGAATATTTATCACACGCTTTCACTGATTCTCTTTTTTCACACTGACTCTCTTTCTATCGGTCTAAAAGAAAATACAATTACATATGTGCACAATGCCCTACAAAACTGCGTTACAGCAACCTTCACAACACACCTCTGACTCACGCACATTTGTTGTTACTTGTTGTTACCTGTATCAGTTGTGTATCCTGCACACAGACACAAACATAAACGCACCATGGAAATGTAATATTTTGCTCAAGATGATGTAAGTGCATGGAAACATTGGCAAACTGAAGAAAAAAAAAATCTGGAGACTTTTAAGAACAACATATTCCAAGATGACCTCTGCTGTGGACTGATGAAATATGCATATCAGTCAGGAGGTGGAAAGGTTACATAAAAAAAGAAGCCCCTCCCCTAAAAAAAACAAAAAAACAAAACATTTTCAGCATTCTTCAGCTTTCATTCAGTCACGCTGAAAGCTCTCCTTTGTATATTGAAGTCTCAATAGTTTGGGTTTTTCACATTGAGAATACAGTTTATTATTTACTGCCTTCTCCAAATTCTAAGTTCATCGCAACAGCAAAGCAAAGTCCTTGGGTTTTACTGGTGAAACTATGTTGTAGAAGATGGCTACATTCACTGTGGAGACTTTGAATGTCCAAATGGATCATATCTGATGACCATAATTTACACATAATTTACATTGTGTGTGTGTGTATGTGTGTATATATATATATATATATATATATATATATATATATATATATATATATATTTATGATGAATTTTTCACTAATTATTTAACATTTTAGATCAGTAGATGCTTTTGGTTGCAAGGGACTTTAGGGTCTTTATGAGGTTAAGATGTTATCCTCTTTTAATGTTATATATCCAATGCATGCAGTAAGCACATGACGAAGCAGCTTCTGGGTATAAAGTGTCTTCCTTTTAGATGGTTGCCAGAGATCTGGTTGGTTACTGTATTGGCTTTTAGCTGTGAACAAATAAGGTCTTGAAACAACAGCACCTCATCTCAGAGCAGTGATTTTCTGTCTTAAAATCTCTCAGCTGTCCATTTAAAATGTGATTTATATTATATGACGGTGTCAGTGTTGTAAAGATGAGTGCTGCATTTCCTTTCTGACATGAGGTCCCATTGCGCACAATTGGAAGGGGCAGGACTTTGTATTAGTCAGCAGCAGTTAGACAAGGCTTTTTTGTGTGTGTCAATTGTACATATCTTTGTCGGTTTGAATGAGAATTCTTCAAGCCAAAATGGCACTTTCATAGAATGGTGAAACCAGGCCTGGACTGGCACACAGGAGGACCGGGACTTTTCCCGCTGGCCTGCCTACTCAATGGCCTGCCTGGCCTGAACCCCGCCCCCAATTAGTTTGCTTGTAAACAATAGTAATGTGCTTGGAGCTCCGCAGTCAGAGTGGTAGTGATTGGTAGCGCTTTAAAATTTTTTTTTTTTTTTAAATAAACACATTGTGATTGCAGTGTTTCTGCTACAATCATTTAGTAGCGGCGGCCCCCGCGTCTTCAAATTTCTATACATTTTATGTTTGTTGCAAATACATCACTGCGTCAAAAACAAAAGTAGCCCGAACTACAGATAAATATCTTGAATCATATACTCTTTGCCAGAGCGCATCTTGGAAGTGACAGGTCAGCTGATCAGACAGTCAGAGGAGGAGTGTATCTTTGTGATTCGGGCAACGAAAAGGTATATTTATTACAGTAGTTTGAGATAACTCATCATTTTTAAAAGTTAAATAGATATTTGCCAAATATTGACAGCCAGCTAATGTTACGTAACATAACAGTTAATTGTGCGAGGTGCCAACTAAGCTAAGTTATAATATAGCATTAAGCTAATATCTACATGAGCTAATGCTGACTCCAGATGAGTTTATTCAAGTATTTCTCAAAAAAGAAAAAAACATTGACGAGGATGAGCCTAGACAGGTATCATTATCATTTTTAAATTGATCCCATATTTTGATCACAGCAGGGCTTTTGGACTTTATTTTATGTTATTTTAATTATAATTGCATTCATGATAACTGGAGAGTTGTATGATTTTGTGTGTGTGTGTGTGTGTGTGTGTGTGTGTGTGTGAGTGAGTGAGTGAACAGTTTAACTTTTTCTCACTAAAGGTTAGTATGAGTTGACCTTGTCTGTTTTATTTGATCAATTTTATGGTATGTTGGGAAACTGAAAAACAGGATAGTATATATGAGCACATATTAATAAAGGTAATGTTAATGGTAATGTTAATTTTAATGCATATGGTTGAAACTCCACAGGTGGGCTGCAGGAAGCCTGAAAGATTTTTAGACTTCAGTTATAGGATAGGCTGTTGACCTTTTCACTTTAACATTAAATATTACTGTATATTAGCTATACTAAGATGGCATCTGAAAAGTTTTCTGACAAGATAATACAAACATGTTCTTAATAATACATATGTAAGTAACCTCAGACAAAAGGAAAAATGGTTAGGGCAGGGAGAGGATGTGAGAACAGTACAGTACTGTACTGAGCTGTTGTCATGCATTAGTTTAATAGTGTGGTGTTGTGTCACAGCCAGTGGAATAGTATTGCTTTAATTGCTATAAGGAAATTAAAAAGCCCCCCCCCCCCCAACACCCAAAGGTGTGGTTTTTGAAGGGATTTTTTTTTCTGCCTCCGTAGTGGTGGAATTGGCCTGGATGCTGCGGGATATTCCCGGCCTGAAATCCTGATCCAGCCCTGGGTAAAACTCAGGCTTTTTTTTTATCCAAAACTGAATATTGCTTGACTCTTAACAACCTCTAAATTTCCTCTATGAGTAGTTGTTGACACAATTGGGAACTGCCTTTAAAACCATTATAATGTGGCTCATCCAAACTACACCATACAGAAAACCAGTGGCCAGCTGTGCATTTCACACATAGACCTTCAGTGGAGCTTCTTCCGAATAAATCCACTCCTCAATAACTATTTTATGGCTATAAAAATGGCTTATGCAGAAATGCAGTATAAAGAGCCATTGCATCAGATAGATAACTGGTCTATTCATAATAGATGCCTTTACTGAATAAACAAACCCCGGGTGCAGAAGTCTCCTTCTACTGCAGCTATAGTGACACATAAACTAGAAATGGACTTGGAGAGCACAGACCTCCGCCAAGGCAGATCTGTTTTTGAAGAAACCGTTTTATTTTTGACAATTTGTTTAGTTAGAAGAAGGTTGATTTCACCACAGTTTTAATCTGGCTGTCAAATTTAAGATTTAAATACATTTTTACCCACAGATTAATGACTGTGGGCTGAGCGTACTGTGCCAAGGAACCCAGATCAAGTGAGAGAGGAGGGACAGAAGATTCCCCAAAGACCATCACTTTGTCTTTCTCTCATTAAAATTGTAAAAGTTTAGAGCCATCCAGGCCTTGAAATCTTCCAGACAGTTAGCCAGTTGCTTGAGGGTGAATGAATCAGCCTTTTTAAGGGGGACATATATCTTGCTGTCATCAGCGTAACAATGGAAAGAGATACCATGTTTTTCGAGAATGGACCCCAGTGGAAAAAGATGTAACGAAAATAAAAGAAGGCCCAAGACTGAACACTGTGGTACCCCCCATGAAGGAGGAGACACAGTCCATGTTTCTGGAATAAGTTTTATTTTGCTTTAAGGCTGAAAAAAAAAGTCTCTTGGCTGTGAGCTGCATTGTTAGTGGTGTCTGTCGTCAAACCCACCATAACAGAGACAAATGGTGCATTTTTTTTTACTTTGCTTCTTATCTTTCATCACTTCAGTAACAGCAGTGATCAGGTTCTTTTGTATTTTGATTGATGACCCACTAAACATGTTATTAGCCAGTGGTACCACTCAGAATTGTCCGATGTTTTTTAACGACGTCCAGCTTCTCTTAAAAAGTCAAATTTTAAATGGCTTTGATAATAAATCTGAAACCAAGTCATCTTCTTCTTCTCCTTAGTCATTGTGAGTTTGGCAAAACAGCTACAAATTCAGCCCAACTATGATTTTGTTGATTCCGTTTGCTACAGATGCAGTTTGCCAGCTTTGGCTGCAACACTTTCTAACTATCCAATCCAAAGGGTGTGAATGCACTGATGTCACTGTAGCCTGCTGAAAGGCTTTGGTGTTGCCAACTCAAAATGTGATTGGTTGAAGCAACAGCATCATCAACACTTACTTTTTGCTTAGAGGATTCTGACTGATTCTGAAGGCCTCCAGGCAGACTTTTTTTTTAATTTGACCCTGTCTGGCAACAGGTGATGGTTGAAATATGATAGGTTAAATGCTTTAATGTGAAAATATAGCACAGCTGCACAACCAGGGGAAAAGATATGAAAGGCCATTTGGAATTATTTATGGACAAAATAGAATTAACATCAGTCTGTGATTCAGGTATTTTTTTAGGCCAGCAGATAAGGCCCTGCAGGCTCTGATGGCACACCTTTGCAGAAAACTCATAATAATAATAACAATAATAATCATCCTAATAATCATAATCATATTACATGTAATAATAATTATTAGTGTTTAGTTAGATTGCCATTTCACGTTTTGGATCCATCCTATGTAACATTTTGAGTCACAACTTGTAGCTAATATTCTATCATTGCTATTAATGAAATGATTGTGGAAGGTTTGGATTCTACTACCAGTACAATTTCTACTTCTTTAAGTGATACTTTTTACCCCCACAACAAGGTACTGTCATCAGTTTCTCATCTGTCAGTATGTGCAGCAACTGTGGGCTGAAGGCTGAGGGATTTCATGTTCATGATTATGGTCTATATTAATGTACCTGACATTTGTCTTTGGCAGAATGAGGAAAACAATGTTATTTCTAGTCTTACCAGCAGCTGCTCATAGTTTTGCTAGTGTTATTCTTCAGATCACCCCAGACAAAAAGTACAAGTTGCCTGTACATAAATGTCAAGACGTCTCTGGAATGTAAAACTAGTGTTGTTGGATTTCTGTCAACACTCACTTTAAATTCTAGTCGTTTTTAAAGTTTGTTTCACTCCCTGTTTTGAAGTATTTTTATTTTTTTTTTACTGAATGCCATCTTGTTGTGTTTTTGTTTTTTCTCTCCTCCGTTCTAAAGAGGAATTTCATAGTAGGAGAGTGACATCAGTGCATAACCTTTAGACTGTACGCATACTGTATATGTCATAAGAGTTTATGGCATTACTTCCTCCTGTAGTTGATGGGCACCAGATGACCAGTCATGCAGTCCAGTTGAGTAGAAATGTATTTTTCCCCGGAACAAAAAGTCAATTAAGTGTAATACAATATACTAAATACAATTTAAAAGAAAACAGGTAAGTGCTTGGTATTTAAGATTGAAAATGATAAAAAATAATTCAATTAAATGGTGATGTTTGCCAAAGGGTGGTTGCGTGGTCATGGCGGGGTTACCTTTTTGCTCTTGGGTACAACAGAGCATTGACTGATGGTTTGTTTCTGTTCATTATCCCCAAAACCAAAAGCATTGTCTGATACTTTGGCTTTAGTTGATGGCTGCTGTCGGATACAGTGGATTCAGTGGTCTTCATCAAGTGTTTGTTACAGTTGTGAGTGGGACAAACCTTTTTCTGTGCAGTACCAGTAATATTGATGCAGACCTTGGTCACCTTTGTCTGTGTGGTTTTCTGGTCAAGGTTGTTTTGAAGCGTTCCAACAGATATAAGAAAAATTAATTAAATGAGTGAAAGAACTGTGAAGCAGGAGTCATCAGTCAAGCTTGGGCCTATGTGGTCTCCTAATTAGGGGTGTCATCATAACAAAATTTGCTGGACGATAAATTATTGCAATAAGCTATAATATTGTCATTCTCGTGACCATTTTCAAACAATGTTAATAATGGGATAAAAATGCAATAAAAATGCTAATACTACCTTTTATATATCAATAACTATGATTTTATTCATGAGGTATTTTCCATCAGTTGGGAACATTTCGCACTGTCCTGTTTATACTTTGTTGGTCGACTGAAGAACCCAGTGATGGTGTTCTGTTGTGCAGAAGTAGCACTAGTAGTCCGAGTTTTTCCCCCCCCCAACTCTGAAAGCAGCATCGGGTGATTGTGTTTTAAGCGCATGATAATTTTTGTGGTGTTGCTGGCTTTAGATGGCACTGGTTTTGTACAAATACGACATATTGGTTCATTTGTATTGAGTGGCTCACCCTGATCATTTGGCTGGGAGCCAAAGTCGTCCAACACTGGAGCTTTTGTGTTTTTCTTCTTTCAGTTCTTATTAATTTGGACTTGTCACAGTGGTTGGTAACTATTCAGCCAAAACTGCACTGTTTACTTCCACTTCCTGCCCAACAGCTACAATTTGTGTGTCCCTGTTATCACATGACCTAATCCCAGCCATTAAAAATACACCAACGTACGCAAATATAACTTCTCTTGGCCAGAAAAGTTATTATGCTTGACAAATATTATCGTACAATATATCAACTTATTGAATATCATGAAAGGCCTACTCCTAATGACAGAAAAGGTGCTACTGGCTTTTTTTTTTTTTTTTTTGCACAGTATATTGATCGTACAAGTAAAGCTCAATGCATTCGATGTATCAATTCTAGGGCCTGAGTACTTAGTTTTTTATGGGGTTCGTGTCATTGTGTTTAAAATCAATAGAAATGTCCTTGGTCTCTGTCACATTTAATTCCAGGACAGTATCCTGACTCCATCTTGAAAAATAATTGACAGGACCACAAGACATTTCATCATCCTTTAAGGTTCCTCACTATAACTGTATCATCTCCAAACTTTACTGTTGCACTGCAGCAGTCATTTTTGTACAAGACACACGGGAAAGGATTTAAATCACAGTGCTGAACAGAGTTGGTGGATGTTGAAGTTAAACCAGAAAAATGTCACTCACTATCTTAGGGGTATTGGTGAGGACATCCAACATCCAGTTAACAATGTTAGTGGAAAGCGTCCAAAGAACTGCTGTAGCAGCTAAAGATAAGCCAAACAACCCTCTGGCATGATTCTTACCACCTTCTGATTGTTTGAGCTGAGCTATAGATGCATTCTGATGGTCTGTATGTATTCAGTCATAAGTTCTGTCCTGTTAGTTACTTACCTGAAGTTACTTTTAATCATCACTTTATACCTAGAAAAGTCAAGGTTGCAAATATACTATGCAGTAGTTTTGTTTGTTTGTTTGGTTTTTAATCTATAATCTCAATGTTGTTTCATCTGGTAATAGGATGTTTTCTTGAAGACATTAATAAGATCAATGAAGTAGAGCTGCAACTGTTCAATATTCTGTCTTTTTTTTTTATCGAGTAATCAGATGAATTAAATTTTTTTTAAAACCCTTTAGCTTCTGACACATCACTGGTGAGTGTTCTATATGTATGAGTTATTCTAAATATTCATAGTAATTCTGAACATACAATGGGGCAAAACAAAGCAGTGAGTAAGACCAAAAAAATTTACGTTTTGGGAGTTTTGTTTCTTTTTATTATGGTTTCCAGTTTTGGTGTGATTTTCCTTTTTTCTACGGTATCTTTTATGAAGTTTTGACTGTGTAATGTTTTTTTTGATCCATGGTGAACCACAGGTTGTAGGTACAGTATTTTTTTTGCTGGGCAAAGGAGACCAATGAAAAAGATGTTTACATGTTATTAGTGAAATAAAAATTGTTTGGTAAAATAATTATTTAAACCTCTCTTTAATGAGTCAAACTACAAACAACCAATGGGATCACAAAAATAACTAGAAAAACAATCCGAGAGCGCAGACCTACGCCAATGCATACGATATCACCACCAAAATCTAATCATTCGTTGATCTGCCGATTACCACCATTACCTCCCAAAAATGCCCTCTGATTGTTCAGTTATATGAGGGAGAATTTTGAGGTAATTGCTGATGATTTAGCTTTCAATATTAAGTTCCTGTTTCTTGCAGCTTTTTCAGTGATCACCATCAACTATCTGGAGGTTTTTCATCCAAGGTACAAGACTTATTATATGAGATGTCAGGTCACATAGACCTAAATGTACAGTTCCAATGTTCAGCCTTTAATTTAGATCATGTTGTACACTTTGAGAGGTTAAATTATAAAAAAAACATCCATCCCCATGGATACAGTGTCATTTTCTTTGTTGTCGTTTGATGTGTAAGTCTCTGCCTGTCACTGTAGAATCACCCGTATTAAGTTCTTTGTGTTGGTATTAATTTTCATTTATTTTAAAACATATTCAATACCTTCATTAAGGTGATTATATTCAATGAGATAACAACCCTGAGGCAGAGTTTGGCATCTGCAGAGAATTAAAATCAGAGAATTACAGAGAATGACTAAAATCAGTTTTGCTCCAACATCATTTTTGCTCTCTTATCTCTGGGAAGGATTAGTTTGAGGGAGAGAATCAACTCATGACCTGTAACTCACATTATTGAATTTCAAACTCACGATTTCTCCACAATTGTCCCAGGGACTTTCTTCAACACACTTAATGAATGTGAATTATCCATTTAATTTTAGTATAAACCTATTAGGATGACATTTGGGAACTAAGGGCAAGATTAGCATTCAGCTGGATTTCTGCTTTCATGCATTGTCCACAGAAGGGATGTGTATGCCTCATTGTTCCTAACATTGTTTGGCATTATTAGTTCTTATCATTACAAGACAATGCGGCAGGGATTGCAACTTAAGACTTTACACTGCTGGTAGGTGTCTGCCATTTTGCATGTTCTGTCAACAGTGTTTATCAGAAGGGAGCAGGCCCTTCCTAATCCCTTGACCTGACCTAGCAGTTTGCTGTTGTTATTATGAACTGCTCTGTTAAGCCAATGTTGCTTACACAGTGGTGATACTCTCATCTGCCATAAGATGGACAAGAAATATGTAGTCAAAAGTTGTATTAATTCAATCTAAATAAAACAGATTAGTGCTTGCGAGGAGGTGCAGCCTTCTCCTTGTAATACTCATGATCATGATGGATTTTAATGCACTTCCAAGGCTTTAAAACTGCAGCGTTCTATAGTTTTTTTTAGCATCACCGAGGGAAAAAAAATTCCATGATTATAATTCATGACAAGTGTGATGAGGGACTTCAGCATCTTCAGCTGTCCTATGTTTTTGGGATGTAGAAAATCGACACCATACGGTCCGGATTTCTGACTAATCACAGCTATTTTCAGACAAGGAGGAGGGTTTAATATATAATTGGAGATCAGTAATTACAGGTGTTAGTCAGATTCAGATACAAGCTAGATGTGATTATACTGCTGTACCATCGGAGCCAGTGTGTCTGTGGGCCTCAGAAGGGTTACATTTGGCATGCATATAATGGTCCCGTGTGGGTTTGTCTATGGCTTCCATATTGGCCCTGCATGTGTTTGCCCATATCAGAATGTCTTTACCGTCATTGTACTTAGTTCAATGAAATTCAGGTGGAGCTGTGAGGTTCAGTGCAAGAATGTTGAGAAATGCAGTTTCAGCAGATACTTCATCGTAGATGGAGCCTTCCATATGAATCAGTCATCCTTTTGCTCTCTCACAAACAGACCTGCAATGGAGCAGTGATAGGACACAGCCATGAAACTAGAGTCGCTATATTTTTTTTAGTGTTGCCCGCAACTCCAATTACTGACAGCAGGTACACTCACTGCTTGAATGTTGATGCTAAGAAATATCACAAATGCAGGAAGAGGAGAAAATAGTCACAGAGCAATGTTTTTGAGTAGGTTCTCAGTGATGATTGCCAGAGATTTTTGTGGTATAACTATACATTTGAAGAAAAATCAAATATTTTTTTATTTACTTTACATAATTTTCAAGGCCAACGGTTGTTTTGTATGATTTCACATGTAGATGAATGTTGAATGAAGATGAATATTTAATTAAGTAATTAATTCAGTAATGTATTTATTTATTTTTAAAACAAATGCACTTTTAGGTTATTAATTAGATTTGATATTATATAATAGTATACTTTCAGCAAATTGTGACCAGATGTTCCGTCTTGCAGTTGGACATGTTTGATGTATAGTTTCAAGATCCCCAGAATCCAGGAGAGACATTTATATGTTCTTCATCACAAGGAATCCTTTACATCTTTACACATCATGCTAAAATTTCATAGTTATATATTAAACATGGTTCATAATTGGAATTTGAGGAATTATCATTGTCTTCAATTTAGTCAACAGTAGACAGGAAAAGGATGTCATTGACACAATTACTACTGACATATATATATATATATATATATATGTTTTATATATATTAGGGCATTCACAGAAACATGGACACGTAGACTCCCATATTAAAAGTTGACTTATATTTGGAGGAGTCGACAAGTCGTGTGTTCTTCTTTCTCCCTCTCCCTCGGTCAGACCTAAACAAGAGTAGACATGGCTGCTGCAGGTAAAACGGGATGGTGGGTCTGATAAAACAAAAGACAGTATTTCCACATTGCATGTGTGGAAATACTTCACCTTAGATTAAAAAAAAGTCACAGTGACCTGCACAATATGCAAGTCCAATTTAAAATGCAACAAAAACACGCGGCCATCTGAAGAGGCATCCCTTGGCTAACCTGAGTGAGACAGACAGACAATGTGTATTAAGACAACACATTCATTTGTTTCCAAACATGATGTGGACAAGTGTGGTGTGCATCTTGGCGGTCGCTGCCTTAAGGTTTTTGCATTTTATTTAGGGTGACCATATGTCTGGAATGTCTGGATGTCTGTCACGCGTCTATATATATATATATATATATATATATATATATATATATATATATATATATATATATATATATATATATATGTATATATATATATATATATATATGTATATATATATATATATATATATATATATATATATATATATATATGTATATATATATATATATATATATATATGTATATATATATATATATATATATATATATATGTATATATATATATATATGTATATATATATATATATATATATATATATATATATGTATATATATATATATATGTATATATGTATATATATATATATATGTATATATGTATATATGTATATATATGTATATATATATATATATGTATATATATATATATATATATATATATATATATATATATATATATATATATATATATGTATGTATGTACACACGTATGTATAACTCTCTGAAAACTAGTGGAGTGAAATAAATAAATAAATATCCTGCACCATTCTCACAACTCGGTGACAAAACAATCACGTATTTAATTCCATCTCCTTTTATTCTAATGGCAGGGGTTTCATGTAGTTTGCAGTGAGAACTCAGCAATGGTCTGATCTAACATTAATGACCCTCTCTGTGACCTTTAGTGGGTTAGCTTTAATAAACTACAGCAGTGTTTGTCTCTAAAGGCAACCTATGTAACCTACATCACCTATGCTATTTTTATATTTTATTATTTAGATTCATGGTTTGGAGAAATATCCCTGGCCACATTATGTGAGTCGAAACATTGATAGAAAGCCATTACTTCTATTTCACAAACCACACACACACACAACCAACTCTCAGTGGATTAGTTAGCCATTTAAGGTGATAAAAACAGCCTATAATTACAGGAATCATCAGTATGACGGGCTGGAGTTGTGTATTGTTTAATGTTTCTTCTCTACCGTTTACATGAATCCCTGTGATAATTCTTTTCTAATAAGAAATATTAATTGCCTCAAGATACTACTTTGAATTTTTAATACAATTTGGGGTTCCTTTGTCAGAAATTCAGGAGCTAATGACCCCTACTGGGCTATTGAATTTACTGAAAGTCAAATGGTTGAACCTGACAAAGGTTCCAGCCCGAAGGCTTTTGGTTTCCTCCATCCCGTTTTCTCAGCCCAACCGTGGGGAAATGAAATACTCTTTTGTGTACATAACATATTATTTGCATTTTTAAAAGGCATGCTCAGGAGAACAGCCTGTAATTACAATGTGGCTGTAATGATGTGATATTACTTGGAATTTTATGTTTCCTTGCCGAAATGGAGGTCAAATAAACTATGCAGCCCCCACCTGTGGAAGTGTTATTGAGACGGTATCTGCCTCAAGGAATCTCTGATGCAGTATATCCATTTTATAAAAGAAGTGACTGTGTCCCAGTTGTGTTCTCATTACTGATGAATCTTATGTAAGTGTTGTAATCTGTTATGTTCTTAGTATGTCTCATAGTGTGAGTCTTCATGTATTTAATTGATTCAGTAAACATCTTTTGCCGACAGAAATGTCTTCCTTACAGACAGTTGGCAGAGATCTCTTTCCACCCCCAAATGTGTTTAGTTCCTGTGTGAGCTCTTACTGTATTTGTACACAGATAAGTCTAAACCAGTGGAGCGAAACATATGCCCATGGGCCAAAACCAAGCCAGCTATAGGATATAATTGGGCCCCTGGAATGAGTTTGTGAAAGGCAAAATATCAATTGAAGATACTGACAAGAAAGGGGTCAATATTATTTGAGTTCAGGGGCCACATACAACCCAATTTGATCTCAAGGAGTCACGCTACTAAATTGCTATCACAGTCACCTACATTTTTTCCCCTTTATTTTTATGTAAAAAAAAAAGTAAATGAAAATGTTTCCATCTACATACACACAATCTTGTCAATAGCCTGAAATGTTATTTTACTAGTGTATTTGTAATTATGAAAATACTGGTTACTGGTCTACCACCTGGGCATTGCTGCATGATGCACCTCCACTGGTGCCTTTGGGCATGTGTGCATATGGTTCCTCTATACACCTATGGGCCTGAACCAATCATCAGCTGGGAACCACCAATCACTGATATTTTACTCCTTTAACCCCAGTGTATCTCATGGTGGCAGAGCGATGGCAGTAGTCTCCCCTTGCGACCCTCTGCTGATGCCCTAGGCACTATTTTGCTCCTACACTGGGGAAAAAAAAAGTCTTTCAGATATACATAAAAAAACATCATGTACATAGGTTGTTTGAAAATAATGTATTCATCTCATTTAAACATGATTTTCCTTTACAGAACAAACATGTAAATCTCCTATTTTTAATTTATAATGTACATGATGCTACTTTATAGAACAAACATGATTTGTACACGTAAATCTAATATTTTTTATGTATAATATTCATGATTCTGCTTTGGAAAACTAACATATTTTTTTTTACATTTGCAATACATAATTGTTTGTTGATTAACCAATATTGTCTAATGATAATGGATTAGATTTATATAGCGCTTTTCAAGGCACTCAAAGCGCTTCACATTAGTGTTCCATTATTCATTCACTCTCACATGCTCCCTCTGGTGGTGGTAAACTACATATGTAGTCACAGTTGCCCTGGGGCAGACTGACAGAAGCGTTTCGTGCCTACGGCCCCTTTGACCACCACCGAACATTCATACTCATTCATACAACGGTGTGAGTGACACTGGAGGCAGGGAGGGTGAAGTGTCTTGCCCAAGGACACAACAGACTGACTAGAACAGAGCGGGAATCGAACTGCCAACCCTTTGGTTAATGGATGACCTGCTCTACCAACTGAGCCATGGCTGCCCCTTTCAAATATACTATAGTTATTTAATCATATTTAACATAGACAAAGATTACCAATTAAGTCTTACAAGCACTACTAAGCTTGTATTTTTTTGAGCAAGAATGCAAAAAGTTTGCCAGTGTTTCACGTTTTTTATTTCAAAATGCAAATGTTTACATACGTGTTGTAGAAATGTACAGCATACAGCTTTGTGAAAAATTATGCTTTTAAACTCCATCAATTTTTTGCAGCATTGCAGACCATCAGGGAACTTTGTTAGTTGCAAGTCGAATACCATAGCTACAGCTAATGGAAAGCTGTCGAGATCCAGCCATGGCTACTCTCTAGACAAAAACAGTGAAATACCACAAACCCCTGATAATAGCTTAGAAATCAGAAATCAAACACTCTTCAGCATGAGCTTTTTTATATTTTGAATTAAAACATCTGGCCAACTTGTTTTGGAAAAAATAAAAAAAAATAAAAACATGGTACCTGTGCAGATGACCAGTCCATGAAAAAAAGCAGCTTTGTAAGAACTTGTGCTACTCTATTCAAGATGAAGAGTCAGACCACAACCCCACACATTAGCTTTGAAATCAGGGCCAACTTGTTTTGGAAGGTGAAAAAAATAAAATCATGTACACTGACGCAGTAGTTTCAAAGGTCAAAGAGAGCTGCAGAAATGGTCCATGAACAGTTCCTAAACTGCTGTATGTGTGCAGAAAAACCTATTACAACTGCTCATACACAGTCTGTTTTTCAGAACCTGAACTTTCTTAGAAAGCACGGTGCCTTCCAGCTCCATCACAATTTTCTGGAACGCTTCAAAAGAGGCTTTCAGATCATCAGGGTAGCTCAGGTTGATCAAGCTGATGCAGCGTTATCCAGATCCTGCAGTACCGTCAGTCCTTCCAAGATGATCTCAATGTCGTCTGGTCCGCTGGTGGCCTCGTGTTTCATGACATGGATTCCCACTGTCGTTTTCATCAGTGGCTTCTTGATTGTAGATTTCATCTTCTTCCCGCATAGGGAACAGTAAAAGAAGAATAACAGGATCAAACAACAAAGAACAGAACAGTTTGTTGAAAAGAGAGGGTTGTGTGCTATGTAAGGGAGAGCAGTGAGTGACAAGAAAGATGGAGAAAGCCTCCTACACACTCGCCCATTTACGCGTGCTTGCAGAGGCTCATATTAAGGGCCGTCCCAAATCACAGAGGACAGAAGACAAGTGGACCCATCAGCCCTCACGTAGCGAGCCTGCATCGGTGCTCACTCACAGCAGCTTTTGCTGGAAGTGCAGCATAAAAATGTGAGTTTCGGACATGCCCAGCAGTAATGTACCGGGTTTTGAACAAAATTGTTGCCTGAACAGTATTTACTGAAATAGACAGGTTTTAATTGTTCTGCAATTTCACGGGTGGATATACGGGCAGGTACTTAATTACACACAGGTGGGTAGTAGATGAATCAAAATGGTATCACATCTTGCAAAATTGAAATATGCTAAAAAATATGTGTAACACTATCATTAATAAATTCATATAATTTGTTCAGCCAAAGGAGGAATAAATAAAATACTTCAATCGCAACGATTTTTTTGTGGTTGATATTTATCACATTTGGCAACAAAATTCACATGGCTTTATTTCATTGCTTGGAAATGTCAAACCATAGGGTTGAAAAGTTGGTGGAATCGCTTACAAATCTCGTAACCTGTGTCGTAGTGCTAAAGCCTTTTAAGGATGTGTCCATTGGTTGCCATGGTGATGAGTGCTTCCGTTTTCCGGTGGAGTAATTAGCGCGTCCCGTACCTGCCCGTCTTCATTATGGCCTCCCACTTCAATTCAAGCACCCACTACAGCTGCAAGTGTGACTTCATCTGGTAGGACTCTTGCAGTGTGTAGGGGGTGTTTTAGGATTGAACCTGCAAGTACTCACCACAAACTTCCGAAGTAGACATTCTGGGTCCTCGTTGACGTACACACAGAGAATGCATTGAGAATGCATTCCCACTTTCCATCAACATCATCCTTTATTAAGGAAGAAAAAAAATATTTGGACAAAAAATGTCCTTGTTCAAACTCCCATGTGAGCACCAATCTGCACAATCTCAAAATTCTTAAATTCTCTTACTTTAGTCATGCAAATCAAAATGCTTTGTAGACGCTTGCCAATCTGTCCTCCTTTTTTGTGGAATAACTTAAACAGCTTGTCTGACTGCATATCCAATTGAGACAGAAATCTGGTCTGCAAAGGCATCGTGATAATTTGTTTGAATTCAGCATTTATCTGAAGAGACACAAAATCATGACAAACATAAACTGATGTGTCAGTTACATTACTTAAACATATATGAAACACTTCGTAAATGATCTATAACTGAATAATAAGCTTTATTTCCTCCTGAATGATATTTGCATGTGCAAATAACAGAATTAATTTGGAAAGTTATAAAAGTAAAATTAAATTCACAAAAAATACAAATAAAAACATCTAGCTACTCATCCTTACTACAGAGCCTTTAGAGACAACTGCTGTGCAGAGCAACGTGCATTCTGGCTGCATCAAAACAGTACACAAAATACATTGTTATATTGACATTATTTTAATATTTACATTGTTTATAATAATAAAACATTTCCTGCTTTCTTCCTTGAAGCAATGTTACACGTCATATTAAGTCACAGTGCTTTAAGTGGATGACGTCTTTCTCTTTTTCACTGCCGTGGCATTGTTTTAATTCTTGCATGCATTAAAAAAATGGCCTCACAAGCTCTAAGGATAGGGACAGGAAATATCGACCCATACCTGAACCGAACTCGACCCAATCCGTCCGAATTGGCGGTTCCGGTCTGGACTGCATTTATTTTCCCATTTCCTAATTCCTACATGTATTTTTTGCATGCATTGCATTTATTTCCGCAGAAGCACCAAGGATATGGACGGGAAATATTGGACTCGATCCAACCCGGACCTAGACCCAACCCGCAATTATTGATTTCCTAATTCCTGCATGTTTTTTCGCATGCAAAAAAAAAAAAATACAATGGCTGCAGGACGCCTGAGAAATATCCAACCCATCCATACTCGACCCGCGCTGCGAGTGGGATCTGGTGCGGACCGCATTTATTTCCTAATGACGCACGTCAATTACGCTCCACACTCGCCAGCCTCCTGCTAACACAAGCTTAGCTTATTATTCGATATAGAGTATGAAGCTAGACCTAGCGTGGTTCACTCTAACACTGAACCATTTCGAAAAGGTTTAGCCATTTTACCTTCCTTAACAACAACCAGATGGCGACCTCTCCTCTGGGAACCAGCAGGGAGGAAAAAGATGGTGGTTCCAGTCCCGGTATATATAATTGTGTATATATATATATATATATATATATATATATATATATAAAAATGTTCCTCTCGCCCCACATGGGCGGTGTCTCCTTCAGGCTCGGGTCCTCTACCAGAGGCCTGGGAGCCTGAGGGTTCTGCGCAGGATCTTAGCTGTTCCTAGCAATGCGCTCTTTTGTACAGAGATCTCTGATGTTGTTCCTGGTATCTGCTGGAGCCATTCTCCCAGCTTGGGGGTCACTGCCCCTAGTGCTCCGATCACTACTGGTACCACTGTTGCCTTCACACTCCACATTTTCTCTAACTCCTCTTTCAGCCCTTGGTATTTCTCAAGCTTCTCATGTTCTTTCTTTCTGATGTTGCTATCACTGGGGACTGCTACATCTATCACCACCACTGTCTTCTCATGTTTATCCACCACCACGATGTCAGGCTGATTGGCCATCACCATCTTGTCAGTCTGGATCTGGAAGTCCCACAAGATCTTGGCCTGTTTGTTCTCTGTCACCTTTGGGGGGTTCTCCCATCTTGACCCTGGGACCTCCAGTCCATACTCTTTACAGATGTTCCTGTACAGTATGCCCGCTACCTGGTTATGCTTCTCCATGTATGCCTTGCCTGCCAGCATCTTACACCCTGCTGTGATGTGCTGGACTGTTTCAGGGGCTTCTCTACACAGCCTACACCTGGGGTGTAGGCTGGGGTATATATATATATATATATATATATATATATATATATATTCAGAGTGGGCGGAGCTTCAATTAAAACCTAACCATTTTATTTATTCTTAACATGAATATATCTTAAAGATTGTTCACTCCCCAACAATATAATAGTTCTTTATGATTTATACATGTTTAGAGAAGGAACATGAACTAGTTATGTTTCATATACTAAATAGCTACTTAAACATTCAACACCTAATTTCCTGTTTTTTCAATGTACCCCTTCTTTTTCCTCCTAATCCACAGCCACACTCTGCCCTTTGCCACCTCCTCTGCCATTTCTTTGATGGCTGTCTGACACCTTACACCTGTACGTCCCGTGTCGTGGTGTAGGCGAACAGCTGAGGACCCCAAAAAAACCCTACATCCCACTGAAATACACTGTGATCTGCAAGTTGTTATGAACTCTAAGGGATAAGCTGATTAAATGATTAAAATCGCACTTTTCTTAAAAAATGTTAAGTTGTTCACATTATTCACATTATTATGAATACTTTTTAGATGTAAACATGTTCACAATGTAGTTTTTTTGTTTTGTTTCAACTGCTTTAACCCATTAGAGATCATTTTAGCCCCCGAACTAAAATGGATTTGACTAAACGTATGACTATTTAGTAATAAGTGCACAACAGGGGACACACAGTTATTTCCCCCCTCAGAATCAAAATTCATCCGTCAACCTCAAAACTAGTAATTTTGTAGTTAAGTTGCCACATTATTTTCAGTTGAGCTGAATTAAGGACAATTGCAAAAGCATCAGGTAACAGATGTGAGAAGCTGGATGGAAAACAAAAAAAAGAAGATTCAGAGGATCAACTGTAATGCCCTAATGCCTGACTTATTTTGACCTAAAACAGATGACTTCTGACTCTTGTTTTCACAAGAGTGATGTAACTAACGTCTAACCTATATGGTTGCTAATATGACACATGGATGGTTGCCTGGTATTTACAGATGGGCCTGTAGAGATTATTTGACCCACTTGCTCTAAATGGACCCTGACGCTGGCAACATTTATTTGCTGCCTTTCATCGGACCTTGAAGCCCTGCACTGGGCTCTGATACTTTCAAAACTGAGCGCAAGTGTTTGTCATTTGGGACCTATAATCATTTGTTGATGTTCACTGTAGAAAGCCTTTGAAAGTAGTCTATCTGTATGGTTTGGCCCAAAGGCAGAGCTGCAGGTCTGGATGAAAAGCTACAAAGGTCTCACCTCCAAATTTGGCTGCAGTCTTTCTACTGTTCTACAGTTCTGGCAGGACATTGGACACATTTATTTAGTCATATTGATTATTTAATGTGGTGTGTTGCTTGTTTTACACTGAAGTATGTGAAAACCATTTCCCCACTAGTTTTCTGATGCCCTTGTGTCACATTACTTTATTTCTAAAGATTCCTGCTTTGTATTATAATGTGGTGCTCATCATTTCAGTCCAAACCTATTTCTTCCACAGGCTTTGGACTCCCAGATATTTAGCAAAATTTTGTACCTGCCTCTGAGTACCTTTAGTAAATTGATTAAACACAGTCTGCTCATCTTTGTGATCTAACTCTGAGATATGAAACTTTGAGTTTATAGTTCCAAAACAGCAGGTTTGAGTTAAGTTGATTAAACTCAGAGTTAAGGACGTGCACCGCAACTACAAAAAGACAGCATCAATGGAGCCCCGATTTGATGAGTTAGCATGGCAACAGGGAAGTGGAGGGCTGCATTTGTTTTTGTTTTTTTATCGAAGGGGAAATGGATAACAGGATGAGATCATATGGAGAGTTTAAACATGTTTTTAGAAAGAAGTGTAACTGTATATTTTAATATCCACCTTGTGCATTCAGTTACCAGTAATAGAAGATTTATAAAAATTCACCTGCTGAGAGAAAAAAACCCCAAACACAGCAGGAAATGCAGTATTTGGAGTGGCAGATTAGGAAACTGAAATTGAGGGAGAAATTAGAGGAGGTGCAGGGTCACAGGTGAGTGATATTAATTATAGTAACTATTGGAACATTTACTGAACTAGCTCTAGTATTTGTAGGAAATAAAAAAGAACTGAAATGTGTGTTATGCCTTTATTTGATGGCTGTGTTGGTGATGGTGACTTAAAGGAATAGTTCACTATTTTTCACATGAGTTTGTATGGGATCACCATAGAGAAAAATAGTGAACTATCCCTTTAATGTGAAAGTGATTCTGTCATATAGTGGCTGTGATCCACCTTCATTAACAGATATCATAGTCCACAGGACATATTAGTGAAAACAGTCTTCAGCTACTGTCTAATAGACTATACAGATGCATGGACTGATTTTTGTTTTGAGTAACATAATTACATAAGTATGTTATGCTAAAACTCTCCTGACTGAATGAATAAGGAAATTAAAGTTCACGTGTGTGTAAAAGTGGGCGGTGTCACAGGAGCTGAAGATTTTGTGCATTAAACCTGCTCCCTACCAGGTTATATTTACAGAGTTTGTTACTATGGTAACTGGCCCAGATTATAAATTACCTATCATTTTGAAACAGGCTAGTGTTACCACTCTTTCTCTGGGTGGACTTGCCTCTCTTTTTGAGACCAAACACTCAGCGTTTTCCTCATTTCAGGGTTGATCGACTCAGTTTTCATTAAACTTGCTTATTGAAACGGACCCCAGGCCTGCCTTGGCTGAGCTAGGCTTGGCCATACTCGGCTCACTGCTGTCCTGTTTCAGGTCAGCCTTGACCCACTGTAGTTCCCACTCAAGTCAGCTTCAGCTCACTCTAGTTTCAACCTAAAAGAAAGCACACCTCTTTCAATTAGAGTTGGGTATCTGTGTAAATATATGGATGTGCTGGAGTCAATATCTGGTTCTATGGTAGCTCTGGGTGCTCTCCAACTCTTCATGACTCAAACACATATAGTGAGGTGTTCAACTCATCCTTTCACTTTCAGGTAACTTCTGCATGACATGCAGAACCATAATGATATTAAAGAGGCTGTTCATTACTTCACCAGTTGATACCAGTCTGTAATTCAAGGACATTTCTTGTTATTAGCCTCCTGATCTGTACCTGGGGGTCAAATTGTTTGATTTCCAAATTACATGGCTTTATTTTTATTTTAAAGAACATTGAAGGTAGACTTCAAGTGAGCCAAATGGTGTCTTAGGTGTTCTGATAAATCCTTTCTTACAGAATTTCTTTGTGTATATTGCATGCTATTGGCTTATCTTTTACTTTTTGTGATACTTTGATTCTTAACCCTTGTGCGGTCCTTCGTAAAAGGCACACTAGCTGTGTCCTACAATCGGGTCTTAAAAACCCAGATTCTAAAGTTCAGTTCCATAGACTCATCACCCCACCCCCCAAGGATATATTACTGTTTTCAGTAGTAAGCAATGGCATCCTACAGTATGTATAAAAAGGTACATTTGACCCGAAGGACCGCACAAGGGTTAAGTCAGTAGTGATTTATTAACTTTAGTTGGATTGATTTCAGTACCAGGAATGTTTTTAAAATATTTTTTTGTTTGTTTTTCTATGGAGTGTTATTTCTTTTGAGTGTCATTACTTACTTGTATCATTTGTTTTGTATGCTGCCAAAGTGTGCATTTGTCTCGTAGCCTTAAGGGTTAGATTTTGGTCTGTAGCCTACAGTGTGGGCATGGGCTCAGTTGTTAATGATTTATGCTGTTTTTTGCTGCTAAAACCAAGGTAAAAACAACTCCCAAACTGTATTTGCAACCAGCCAGGTGGTCTCTAATTTTAAGCTTCACCGGGGAGACTGGATGTGTAGATACCAGCAATAAATATTAGACCTGCCTGAAAAAAAAAAAGATAAATGAATTAATAAAACATAAAACAACAATACATAACCAGACCCGATTTGAAAGTGTTTTCGAGAGAATTATTTTTACAGCTGTTGCTCCATACTAATATCACAGTGATTAATATTTTGGGTGCGCATGTCAAATGTTAAATCGTGGTGTGATCTACACAAATACAAATTTCTCTTTTGAAGTGTCTGATAAGTAGTGAAGAAGAAAATGCTTTGTGAAGGAAAGGCACTGGTGCTCACATATCCAGTGGATATTAAAGAATCAGATGGTTTTGTATGAGCTCTGGCACCCAAACACCTTGGACCTCTTTGTGTTGACATTAACCAAACTGTGTTTAACTGGTGTTGTGAATGGCCCCTGTTATCAGAAGAGGTTTTCTTCTTAGGTATTATTGAGATAATAAATGACTATCAGTAGCTACTCATTTCAGGTCAAGGTCCTCACACTACAGCTGCTGTATGGCAGTGCCTGGACATTCTATGATGAATGTGTTGGGAGCAGATCGGCTTACTGTTACCACTCTGAATGCTGCGATGGCTGCATCCGCTATAAAGAATAACGATGCGTCAAGTGTGTTTTGTAGCCGCGGCGATCTATAGATGCAGTTCCAACAAATAGTTTCTCAGAAGACAGTTTGTCGTCGTCTCAGCTCAAGTAACCATGTGGCATGTGAAGTATTTTAGGGCACGTAGCTTTTGAAAATGCAGTTTTTCGGTGGAGCCACCACTCCGTATTTCACTCGAAACACTTGATCTGAAGTGTTTTCCATTGTTATTCCTCAAGGTGTAATAGTTGTACTGCAGTTGTATCAGCCTTGCAGCAGAAGGTCAACTTTAAAAGGTTTCCATTACAGAAAAGGTCAGTGCTTCCAGGTGTGAAACAGTGCCACAGCGCAGATGTAAAAGTTCAAAACAGTAAAGTATTTAATTAAATGGGTCTTGTCAAATTGTAGTTTTTGATTGTTTGTTTTGGATTTTTGGCCTTCACAATGCTCTGTAATACTAACAAAAGGCCTCAACCTTGGTGACTGATCAACAGCCAGCAGCCCATGGCCACATCCAGCACAGCAGCACTTTCCATCCAGTCCAGATTCTGAAAAAGCAATAGAAATAACTGTATTAGAAATGGTTTACCAAGGCTGGATATGTAATACACAGCACACCTTGTTACAAACTTTTTCATGAATGATAACACTACATCATATTGTCATGAGGAGTCGAGTTATATTTGCCGACAATCGGCACTAGATTCTACAGTTATAGTTCCAGAAACACCGATTTTTCTCGCTCACTCGCGCTCACTCATCATCTGAACCCGCTTTATCCTCACTAAGGTTGTGGGGGCCACTGCGGGTCTAATCCAGCTACAATGGGCGAAGGCGGGGTACACCCTGTATGAGTCTCCAGTTCATCACAGGGCTGAACATATATAGACAAACAATCACTCTCACATTCACACCTATGGGTAATTCAGATTCACCAATTAACCTATCAGTGCATGTCTTTGGATGGTGGGAGGAAACCAGAATACCCGTAGAAAACCCATGCGGACATGAGGAGAACATGCAAACTCCACACGGAAAGGTCTGGTGTTGGATTTGAACCAAGGTCCTTCTTGCTGTGAGGCACAAGTGCTAACCACTGCACCCACACAGATTGTAACCATTCCTAATTGGCATCATATAATGGTAGGCGGGACACTCATGGGGGATGTGAGCACATGGGGGCAGTGCTGTGCTTGCGGAAGCATTAGCAACTACTGTTCTGCATCACAGCATTATAAATCACTCAGCAAATACCAGGGCCATTTCTAACTTTGTGGAGGCCCTCAGCAAAATCCTGTTTGGGGCCCCTGTCACACTGCAGTGAAGACTTTTCTTAACCCTTTAGATCACATTTGTCAAACTCAGGTGTAATTCGGATCATATCAATCACATCAAATTACATTAGAACTATACTACAAATACTTTCGCTAATACTACAAATCCCAGAATGCTTTGCTCGTATATTGGTGTGTAGTCAAGACTGGCAAGCACCCCTCTTTTTCTGTTCAAGGTGGAATACAAGGATGCTACACCTCTGGAATATTGACACACACAATGTTTGTTCTCGAGCATTCACGCACACTGCACAGCAAGTATTCACCCGGCTCTGTTTTGGGCTCCAGTCTGGCTCAGGCTCCTGCCCACCTATGACTCTGGTCCATGCACACCTCATTTGGTCTCCTTCAGTCCCCCTGTTCTTACAAAACAGCCCCAGTTCATACCTATCTGGCTAATGTTACATTTCCCAGTGATTTATGCTAGTGACAAAACAGTGCAAGTTAGCCAAGTCCTAGCTTAATTTCCTCTACTAGTGATCCAAGCCAATGAATACACAATTCATGCAAGACGGATACATGCAGAGGGGGTGGGACAAATGGCACTTGAGTTTGATAAACTTATCACTATTTAATAATTTGGAGTGAAATGATTCAATGGTGTTTTTGATGGTGACTACATTTTTTATTCTTGTGTTATAGCATTTAATGAATTGGTTGTAATTGGGGTGTGGAGTGGACTTTAAGTAATATAATAAAAATGCTCCAGTAAAACATGTTGCAATGGGTTTTTTTTTTTCTTCACTAGATTCATGGGGGGACACTGAAGCCTATCAGCTTATCCTTAAGGGTGAAGGTGAGGTACACCCTTGACCAGTTAGCAGTTCATCACAAGGCTGACATACAGAGACAAACAATTACTCTCACATTCACACCATGGGCAATTTGGAATGGCCAATCAACCTATCAGTGCATGTCTTTGGATAATCGAATATTTTCTCCATGTCTGACAGTTTAAAATGAGCTTTTAACATGGCTCGGCTGTGTTTAAAAAGTGACTGAAGCACCGTGGTGCGTAATGGCTGTGTGTGTGTGTGTGAGCCGACTTCAGTGACCGACTTCAACCAGTTAACAAGGCTCAGTGATGGGTCAAGATTTTTTAATGCATTTTCTCACCTTTAGTCCATGTCTAGTTTTGTGATTTCCTCCTCTGCTGACGCTTTGTTTTGGCACTTTTTGTTAATGACGTTACCCCTGCAACTGAGATGATATAAAAACGTCATCGAAAGGTAACATTTCTTCATGGAGACACAAGAGGACGGGGCTAACTCATAGCCCGATTAAAAGTAGTCCCCCCCCCCAAAAAAAGTCCCGGAAGTTCCGATAGTGGAAACACGCCTGTAATGCGTCACATTAATTTCTGAGTAATGGTAACAGCGATACAGTTATGGATAAAGTAATTAAATTATTACTTCTTTACTCGAAATGTGGCTGCGTTAATAACACCGCTATACTCCAATGTGGCTATTCCCAGCACTGGGCAGCAGTAGTCTCATGATGCAGTTAGTAGCAGTTCATTCAAAATAGGTCGAGAAACACTGGCACAATAAAATGTTGCAATCAGCACATATGGGTAATGCCAGCTTTTAAAACCAACAATATGCTCTGTGTAAGCATTTCTCAGTAATTTTATATCCATGTTAAAATATATTAACAGCTTGTATCAACTGTCTGTAACTAATTATATTCATTGAAAAGACACTGGGCTTGGTTTGATGCAGAAAACATTTTCAACAAGTCGTGCCCGGCACAATAAACCCCACTCCCCTTGCACACATTTTACCTGATTTGCTCTATCTCTTATCATTGTGAAAAGACATTTTTGGTGACTGTGACCTTTGACCTACATTCACCAAAATGTAATGGTAAATATTCTTGACCACCTTGCGCCTTTCCTTTGAAAATTGGTCCTGTAGTTTTTGCATAAAGCTGCTTACAAAGAAACCGACGGACAGACACACTCAAAACCAATACACCTCTCCTCTTCAGGGGGTGTGGTAGAAATGATTAAAAAGTCAAAATGTATTCAGTAATATGACAACCAAACCTTTAAATTCGAACAAAAGCACTTTTATGGATTAAAGTTTAATACAAATGGGATTTAGGATGTGAAGGCAAATTTCTGGTAACTTAAAATAAAAGACCTCCTGAATTTAACTGAGCAAATAGTTGATAGCCTTCCATTGATTGATTACTTCAGTGATTAACACATTTTAAGCTCCTACAAGTTCATGAGTAGTTTCTCACTTTTTTTTTTAAACACCCATCAGTTTGATTGAGGAGATGAGGATCGGACAGTTTCTCAGTAGAAAAAGGTCATATGGTCTGATGAGTCCAGATCGACCCTGTTCCAGACGGATGGAAGCATCAAGGTCAGAATAAGCAGATGAAGTCATTACCCATCTTCCCTAGTGCTGACAGAACAAGCTGGGGGGTCAGTGTTATGATTTGGGGTTGGTTCAGGTCTAGGTTCAGTAACATTATGAGGTCAGTAGTACCTGAATGTACTGAATGACCAGGTATGAAGATCAATGGATATTTTTTCTTCCCTAATGATATAGATGTAGGCTATTCTGAGATTCATCAGGATGAGATCCTTTAAGAGTCCGGACCTGAACCACATTAAGAATCTTTTGGATTAGATGGAGAAGACGTTAACCATTGGTCTGATTTTCCATCATCAATATGAGATCTCAGCTAAAAAAATAATCAGATTATGGCTGGAAACAAATGTGATATTACAAATATAACTCAACCCGTGGTGAATGATTATTTTAAACAGGGGTAAATGCAGTCCAGTATAAGATTTTCTAAGTATATATCTTTTTTATTTCCATGATCTACTTATGTTATGCATATCTGATGTTCTATGAGATCCTCCCTCAACTGATATAATAATACTATAAAAGAAAAAAATATAAAAACTAAAAACTAAACCATAGTGGACTCATTGGATGAAAAAAGGAAATTTTGATTCCAATATTTTTGCTTTTTTTTTTTTTTTTTTTAAATTTCTGGTCCATAGGTAAATGTCATTGATGATCTTCACCACCTGCATTGTTTAGTTAAATAAAGTCCAATAGATGTAAATAAAGTCCAATATAACATAATTTTTAAAGATGTGTATGTATATGGGATTGTTTTGTAATCACTATCTAGTCATATTATGAGAATCCCTTGTTTTATAGGAGCCTAGTCCAACAGATATAATTACACTATACTAATAGGACATAAAAAAAGGAACCGCTAAAATTCTACACAATAATCGGCACTCTGGATAAAAAAAAAAATACTTTATGCTTTTCTTACTTTCTGCTTCTTAGACAAATGTAGTTGTTGATCTCCACCACATGCATTAGTTATTTAGTGAATCTAAGCAATATCCCTTGCACAAAATACACATTGTAAACTTTACTTGCTGTATTTCCTCCTGATATTGTTATGTTTGTGCAAATGCATGTGTGTGATTAGTGTTTGTGTGTGGGCTGTTCCCTCCACTACCCTGAGTGGTGGCTAGGGGGTGCACTGTGGACACGCTGTGTGTATGGGCAAGAGATAGTGGGGGAGAGAGAGAGAGGGTGTGTGTGTGCGAGTGTGCGTGTGTGTGTGTGTGTTGGTAATGTATTCCTGCCTGTGGCTGGGCTGGTCACATGGGGGAGAGCAGCCTGTTTAAAACAGCCTCAGCTCGCTCACTCCGAGCAGTGCGAGACACAGAGACAGACGCACACATTCTCTCTCTCTCCTACTCTGCCTGTCTTTCTTCCACGCAAACACACACACACACACACATGCTCATGCACGCAGGCGGCAACTTTCCTCTGTCGGACTGACACAACACACGCCAGGATAAGACACACTCTCCTTGCTACAGTGGAGAAGAGGATAAGGAGTGACAGATCAGGAGAAAAAAAAAAATCAGAAAAGACGAGGTTCCCAGTGAGTAACCAATTGATTTTCATATTTTTATTTTATTGTTTTTTTTTCCCCCACTCTTTCACTGTGGTCTTGTCCAGCTGTGTTTGACCAGGAGTTGACAGGGAAAGGGAGTTGGATGGAAGGGACCATAGGGGAAGGAGAGCAGTGACAGGACAGGAATGGAGATGTGAGCGACACATCGGGATAGCTCTCCATCAGTCTGGGATCTAATGCTGTTAATTAGCAGCGTGCGCTTGGAATGAGAGGAATGCCATGGCATAGAGCTGGAGTGGGGTTTGCCTTGGACTCCTGTGCTTCCCAGGTGGCAGTGCATGACTCCTTCTCTGATTTTTGTGGTAATCGATCGTGCTGATGTTGAGCAGATCGTTCTCAGACACTGCCAGCGCTCAGGCTGTGATTAATAGAAACCCATTGATATGCAGATGGCGGGGATAGACCTGTGACAGCACTTCAGTTCTATGAGTGATGTGCCGGGGGTAAAGAGGAGAGTTCGCTGCCTCTTCTCCTCCTTATCTCTTCTGCCTGATTGTCTCAGTATCTTGTCTGTCCCATTCTGTCCTCCTGACTCACTGTCTCTGACTCCTCATCCCTCCCCTTCTGCTCATTTTTTATTTTTATTTTTTTTGCTGCCACCGGTGCTTTTCTCTGACATGCTCTCCTACTTCTCACATCTCCGTCTTCTCTTTTATCCAACTCCTTGCTGCATATCTCATGTTGTCCCCCTTCCCCGGTACATGCCGGTAGTGGATTCCTCGGGTGCGTAGAAGGAGAGAGGATTGCACAGTTTGTGAGGGAGGGCAGGAGGGGAGGGAAAGGGACAAGAAAGAGAGAGGAATGAAGGAGAAAGTTGAAGGGGGGGTGTGGGGGGCATTGAAAAGGCTGACACTGGCTTGGACAATTAGCCCAGGGAGTCCGTCCTGGGGTGCTATTCTGAGAGGGGCTTTGGCCCCTGGGCCCTGGGCGCTGGGTCACGGGATGCCTTGACCCCTCCAGTCGACAGCCAGGCATGGGAGCCATTATCACGGCCTGATTGATTAGCACTGAGCGGAAATCCCTTTTCTCTTCACTCCTTGGGAGAAAAAGACCGGAGCTTTTTGTCCTTTTGCTGCTGCTGGTTTAGTATCTGCTTGCATGAATGTGGAAAACTCTGGCTCTTTTTTATTTTTATTTTTACTGTTGTCAGTTGTGGAGGTCTGGTCCATATATATCTTCTGTCCAGGCTTATTTTTTCCCTGTGTTTCACTTTGTGACGTTGTTTGTGTTGGTGCATTTGTTTATCAAACTGGTCGGACTAAATATTGAGCCGTGGCATCAGATGTAATTGTGTTTTTGCATGACTTTTTTCCACTTTTTTCAGGTCTTCTGGTCCTCTTATTACTGGTGCACCTGTGGCTGCTGTTAATGATGCTTATTTACATGCAAAAAGTCCATTCAAGAAGTAGAGAAAAAACATGTAAGAGAAAAGTAGAGATATAAGGGAAAATGTAGTAAATTACCCACATTTTAGGAGAATGTATTATAGGGAAGCTTGGGAAATTGAGCTCTTCTCTTTCGACGGTGTATTCCCATTTTACTGTCTCCATCTAATTTCCATGTTTTGATCTCCTCGGTCCCATCTCAGACTAACTCTCACTACTTTTGCACCCCCCCCTTACCTCCCACCCATTCCTCAGACTGGGAGTTTAGCAGGGTGTTTAGCCCAGCTCACGGCTGATCAAAGCGGTGTGTGTCAGACTGGGCTTAGCCCCGGCACTCCTAATGGAGCACCGTTTTCATGCTTAGTTGGTGGTGGAGCGGGGGGGAGAGAGATGGGAGGTTCAGGGCAGAAGGAGGGGGGTGGGGGGGTTGCAAACAGAAAGACTGACAGAAAGAGTTCAAGGGAGGGAGAGGCAGCTAGACAGACAGACGGAGAAAGGGGGCTGCCTAAAAAATAAGACAAAGTAGACTGACAGGCTGTGGGAGGGTGAAAGTAATGATTATTAAAGCAAAGCAGGCAATAGCCAAGAAGGAAAGTAGAAAGACAGGCGAGCAGGAACAGAGATGCTGAAAAACAGGGGATGGGAGAGAGAGATTGGCAGTAAAGGTCTTTCCAGTTGTATCCTGGTGGAGGGACATAGCTTCAGCAGGGCACACAGTTTAGCCCTGCATGGGGATAGCTTCCACACATGGTTTGGTTTTAGGTTGGAAGCAACACCAGACGGGAAGAGGCCCGTGAATGTGTGTGTGTGTGTGTGTGTGAGAGAGAGAGAAAAAAAGTAGAGAGAGATAACAAGAAAAAAGTGAACCGTGTGTCCATTCTGTCAGGCAGCAGATGGATGTGGATGTAAACTTGCATGTTGATGTATTGAACAGGCTATAAAAGTCCGACCAGAGTAACAATCCTGAAATTGGAAGTGTAGTTTTTATTATTAAATTATAGTCCTTAAAGTGGAGTCCTGTGGTTAGATCTCATTAACCCATGAAGACCCAGTGCTGCTTTTGTCGTAGTGCCCATATCACCATTTACACTAATTTTATGCTCTGTATTTTCCATTTTTAAGTGAAAAATCAGGTGTCTTCCTATATTTAACATACTGGTTATGATTATGATTATGTAGGTGTTCATTAAAATTGAAGCTTATTATATCCAAAAAGAAAGAAAACTGAAGAAAAAGGTCATTTTTTCCTGTAAAATATATTATTAACTAAAGATTAAATAAGTATTTCCATTCAGATGTCATTTCTTAAACTTCATGGGTGAATCAATGTTGTAGAAGATGACAGTGTTTCCATGGTTACTACAGAACCAGGGTCATATCTGATGACCATGAAAAGATCATCTACATATATTGATAAGATTAATGCATCAATAGTTATTAAATAACTTATAACCATGAATGATTTTGGTTTTCGGTGGATGTTTGTGTCTTTATGGGTTAAGACAGATGGGAGTGCTGACAAAAGGGCAGTAGTGACGTGAAGGGACTGTACTCAGGGAACTGAGAAGTCAAAGAAAATGATGGTAATTTACAGTTACTTGAAGGACTTTTTTTTTTTCTTCCAAACTTTTTTTTCTCTGACCTTCTACTTCTGTCATTTCCATTCTCACTTTTTTCTCCACGATTCCCTTATTTGCTTTACTCATCCTCCTCCTTCACTCCTTACTCCCCTGTTTTATCCCCTCCCTTCCCCACCTTAAAATGCTAGTGTTTATGCTTCAGTCAGAAGAAAGGTAAGTTAAAACTAGGATAATATTTCCCCTAACATACTTACTGCCTGGGTAAACATCCTCCGACAGATGTCCGAGTCCGGGTGTGATCAGAGCAGGGTAGGGGGGCCGTGAATCTCACTGCTCAAGGTACATAAATGCTACAAATTGGAAGCTGGTGTGTGGGTTGGGGGGGACTAAAGAGGTAGGAAGGTACATTATTTAAAAGGAGTCAAAGATAATAGTAGAGTTTTTGTCATTTTTTTCAGTCTTTTTTTATGTCAAACCTGAGTAAGACACATTCATGGACTAATTTAAAATAACTGAAAAAATCTTGATTGCACCTGGATTTGGACAGAAATGAAAGTGTTTAGAAGTTTCATGAATAGTCTCTATCAGATATGTACTATTCAATCAATGCTTCATAAGTTGTCATTTGCAGAAAATGAATTGCGGTATCATGTAAAATCAATAAACACATAAATAAGTAGCACTATTTTCATCCATGACACAAATTTAGTCTTTGAGGTTTTTTTGGGGGTTTTTTTTTTCTTTTCAAATATAAATCACTCTAAGAAGTTGATCCTAATCAGTCTTGATAACAAATTCAAAAGACACAGATTTGACAGATGGTTATGTAAAAAGTCATCAAAGCTGACACTTGTAGAGGATGAAAAGGTGAAGGAGTGAGGGCTGAGCTGCAAAAAAAAAAGAAAAAAAAAGGAAGATGCACAAGAAAAGTCGACTCTGGTACGACATGTGATAAGGTTTTTGTTTGTGCACTTGTGTTACCAGAGGCATAATATGTGCTTCTGTGAAACAAATGCATGGAAGAGCTTTGTAAGCAACAAGCAACGAAAACGTGTGAAAGCCGGTGCTCCTCATTGGCGATGCTTGGCTCCCACGCATTCTGTCTGTACTGCCTCTCTCTCTCTCTCTCTCTCTCTCTCTCTCTCTCTCTCTCTCACTCTCACTCTCTCTCCCTTTAGTTAGATATGCCACTTGCTGTGTGCTTTTATCTAAATGCACCTAAGGGTGTGAAAACATGACAAGATTTTGTTAAGATTTGGTCCCAATTAAGCCGCCTCACGTGCGTTTTTGCGACCGTTTCCTCGCTGCATCCTGAACAGGAAGATCTGGCTCGGAGGGGGGGAGAGGGCGCGGGCGCTCAGTGTGTAATTATTTCAGTAATCCTAAAGAACTCTCGTGCTGTCTTTGTGCATTTTTTATTCGGGAAGGACACGCTGGTTTTAAAGGAGTCACTAATGGTTTCAACGCCACGGTTTTGTTACAAGCCCTTAAACTATGGCTCAGGATATTAAACGATGGCACTAAGATAAAAAATTAAAAGTCAAGGCAGGCTATTGGATGGTGGATATTTCTAAAAATGTGTGCATTCTTTCTCTCTCCTCTGTTCCTCTGCTAGGGAGTTGGTGTCTGTCAGTCTGCCCTTTTTTTTTTTGTCCGTCTGTGTGTTAGTGGGTCAGTGTTTGCCAAGTTGCTGCTGCTGCATTTTTGTACCCTCAGACAACTCTTCATTTAGCCCCTGTGGCATTCTGGCAGCACAGCCTCTCAAAGACTTTGACTTGCAACTTTCTGATCAAAGCAAACGAGGCATGAAAAGAGGGAAATGAAGAAAATCTTTTATGAATATGTATCCCACCCCACCGTATCACTTTCAAACACATTGCAGAGCACGTACGCATATAAAACCTACCTCGTCCAGTAGGGGGCAGGCCATCTTTAGTCAAGTTTCCCACCCATAGCTAATGCCTGTTTGCATACAGGTGCATACTGTATACAGACTATGTGACAACAGCTGCAACTCTGCTGGATGTATAGCAGCCTTATTTTAAATTCTGGTACCTGAAGTTCTTGTAGTTACCATAAAAAAAGGATGAAAAAAAAAACTACCAATATATGCAGCTGCACACAGAGGATCTTAAGGAGAACTGAGATGGAGTAAATGAGACTCCATGCAAGGATGTAGTAGACAGTGGACTGATGTAATACACAGTATATACAATATGGGAAGACAGTTTAGAAAATGGTAATACAATTTTTGTGCTTCCTATTTTTATAGATGATATTTAAATAAATATGTATACAGTTTTTTGTGTAGATATACTGCACTACACTTGAAGACACAGCTATAACTATGCCGTTCAATCCAGATTAACAGATTGTTAATAATAATAATTGTACTCTGGCACCAAAACTACATCAAAAATACCAGTAAATGGATGCACACTTTTCTAGTTTAATGCAATTATGTTTATTTTTAAGATGTATATGGCAGCTGTCAGTGCTTACCAGTTTAATTTATCACCAACAGTGCAATTATGACAGGAAATGAGGCGATAGAGAGGGAAAAAAAATAAAGGGAGTGACAGATGTCCAGACGTGCATCAGGGGTCAGGATGGTGTGAGGCTGTGGATGCCGTCAGTCTTTGCTATTCCACTGCAGAAAATATTTCCATGTATTTACAAAAAGATATGCTGTCTTTATGAGTTGTTTAACGCCAGCTGTTGATGAACACGTACCATGTCCAGGGCCCCCTCCACAAGTCCCACCCTCAATATCCCTGGATATTTGTTACAAGGGCAATTTCAATACCAACATGCCCACCTAATCAGAAGATGACTAGGGCCAGTTTATGTTGCATTTATATTCATCTGACCTTTACTACATGCTTCATGTGATGTGAACACATTGATTAACCCTTTAATGATCAAGAAGTATTTGACTTCCAAATGAATTTCTATCTACTTTTAACCTGATTTACCACCATTTGTTATTATTATTATCCTCTGCATTTTGTATTGTTCGGTAAAAATGAGGTATTGTCCTATATGTAATTTAACTGATCATGTCATGTTAAAATCCCCCTAAAGGTTTAGAGGAAATTCAAATTGTGTTGAAACTTAAGAAAAGTGATTTTTCAGTCAAAATATATAATTAAGTGCAAATTAAAAAAGGGTTTCAGTCACTGTCATTTGTCAAACTGCATGGTTTTTATTGGTGAATCAGTGTTAAAGGAGGTGATGGTGTTATTACAGTATGTTCATTATGGAGCCTCTGAATGTCTGATAACACACATCTGATACTGCTGCAAGCTTTAGGAGGCGAGGTACTGCATTTGAATGATTTACATATATTGATAGGATTATTGGCTCAAAAGTTATTTTACATTTTAAATCAGCAGAAGCTTTTGGATCGCATTGGTGCTTTAGGTCTTTGGGGTTAAATGGGGTCAATGCAGCTGATGTGGTTATAATACAGAGGATGAGATTTGAGTTTTGACTATTTGTGTTTGTCAAAAGTATGTACAAAACACACAATGAATAGTATAACATGTTTAAAAAATTTACCAAATGAGGCATTCTCACCACAGTTGTAATTTTCAGTAGATATCACTTAAAGTCATTACATTAAAATCTGTTATTCAGTGACAATGTCCAGCTCTATATCAGGGTCTTCAGGGTCTCTTAAAAAGTCTTATTTACAATATGTGGTTTTTATATTTCGTTATTTTTTTAAGTATGGCATTACATTTCACATAGGAGGTATTACATTTCATCTGGGTAGCCTATGGTTAATGAAAAACATATGTCTGGATTTTTTTCCCATGCTAGTTATTTATTTAGCTAGCGCCGTTTGTTGTCTGGATACCGAAAAAGTAAATAGAAGCTCGATCATACAGCCGTTGTGTGTCTAATAGTGCAGGAATCACACTGCAGGGGGCAGTGTGTCCTTTTAGCCAGCATTTACGTCATTGAGTAGAACAGACGAAGAAGAAGTGTTTGGAACAGGGATACGTGACCATGAACCCAGACGAGGAAGTGTAACTTTCGTGATAAGTGTGTTTGAGGAGCTGAAATACAACAGTTGGTTTTCAAAAACAACGTGAGAATATGAAGTGTGATGTAAAGTTTGTGGTAAAGACATGACGTTATGAACAATGGGCTGTAAAGGCCTTGATGAAGGGGAAAAACTAACACACTATGCTGCTAGTCAGACAACAACTGTCTCCATGACAATGTTCATCGCAACGCTCACAAATGCAAGTGCAACGACGGCTTTGCCTTTAGTGTCTCCAGGTCCCAGCACAGATAATGAATACAAGAGAAATAATGAATTACTTATTAGGCGGCTGGCAAAATTGATCCATGGACTGGTACTGGTCCATGGTCCGGGAGTTTGGGACCACTGCTCTGCATCACTTAAATCACTCTTTGTGCTTCAGGAACAGTATGTTAGAATAGCATCAACATTTTCATTCACTTCCCCTAATGCACCATTGTTTAAAAAGCTAAAAATACTGACCATATATGACATAAACAGGCTATAAATTGGTCTCTTGATGTATAAGATAATAAAGAAATATTCCTGTGTGACAAAAATTGACCATGACACCTTCTAAATCCATAACGACCACACAAGACAAAGTCATTATTTAAGGCCAACTAATGCAAAATCAAACCAACGATCATTACAATCATGTACAGTGGCACCAACGTTTGGAATAACTTGGGAAAAAAAATCATTCAAATTATTTCCCTCCTTTGCTACTTTCAAAAGTCCCACTAAAGCTGCTTTTATAAATAACCCCACAGTTTCCTTGTTTACTGCTTCTCTTTAAAGTCTTTATTTAATTCTTGTCCACATGTCATTGGAAGTAATGGTGAATTATTTTCTTGCATTTGTGTTTTAATTGTATTGTTTTATTTACTTTATTTAAGTCAGTTTTTTGTCTCTATATAAGCATATTAAGCTTTTGGCCTCCTTTACACTGTTATAATTTATTTGTATTTATACTTGTTTATATATTATCTTTTAAAGAGCAAAATAAAGTAAACTAAACTACTTTACCTGTCACAGTTCCAATGGTGTCTTTGGTCAAACGTCCTTCTCGGAAACGGAGACGACCTTTAATATGATGTTCCAAGATCAATTGCAACAGTTGTGAGTGAGCATGAGGAGCTTTAGTAGAGGAAGCAGAAAATAAGGAACTGAAGAGGTTACAATTTCTTGTCTCTCCTTGAATCCAACATGTGGCATTCGATTTGTCACCCTTCTTCTTCTACTTTTTTTTTTTTTTATCCATTTCCTTTTTCCCTTGTCTCATTGCTGACTGGCTGAAACAACATAGCTTAGATGCTTCCTAGTGCAAGAACAGAATGAACAGGTAACAGATGGTGATGACATATTTGTTGACAGAATGTGTTAACAGTTTAAATGATTACCGCACTTTACACCTCACTTAACTGTTTATCAGGTGAATAACTATTTTTGATATTTTTTTTTTAATGAATGATGTTCAAAAGGTTAATGTGGATGTGGACAGGTGTCTGGATCAGCACCTGTATTGGACTAATGTTCTAAAACACATGTTCCTTTTACCTTAAATGTGTTTTATTGGATTTTTCTTGGATTTAAAAATGATCAATTCATTTGTTTTACTTATTCATTTGCTACATATGAGGAAGAAACCAAAACGTGGTAACTTCATTGATCTGGATTTTCTACAAAACAGTAAAAAAGGGAGAAAAAATCTAAATGCAAAACCTGTGAAGCATTTCATTTACAGAAAATTCTAGTTCTTTGGAGTCTTTATTGGTCCTTCGGAACAACCAAAAATGTTTTTTTCTTATGTTAATATCCAGAGCAATGTTCCAACTAAAGTTTAGGCCAAACCTACGCCCTTGCATACACGGTTAACATTTCACAAAATTAATTATGTCTTGTTATGGCCTCCAATAACACAATAAGGTTGAACATTTTGCCCTGTAAATGGTTAACACTAAGCCTACTGTGTGTAGATTTCTGGGAGCAGGGACTTGTGGAGGGTATATAGAAGCTACAAGTTCTGCAGAGGCAATAGATGCACAACTGAGAATGTTAGTGGATGGGAGAGAAAATCTAGTCACTGAGGCAAAGAGAGGTCGGGCAGAGCTAATGGCGTAGTAGACTGTGGTCTGCTCTTGATGTAGTGAGCGAGACAGGAAGGTCAGGTGGAGTGACAAGAAAAAACTGGAACTAACAGCAGCCAAGGATGTTCTCACCTGAAGCAAAAGACCCGATGGGATGGCGGTGGGGGTTGTCATAGAGAACGACACATGCGAGTTCTTGAGGGAGAGATTAGAAAAGACAAGGTGGACAGGAGTGGCAGCTCTGGAGGTGAGAGAGAGGCTAACAACAAAACTGATTGTGGTCAGGAGAGAGGTGTGAGGAAGGTAGAGGAACACAGGGCATTCAATTATGCAGCAGAAGATGGTTTTGCCATCAGGTGTGATTGGGACCAGGAGGAAGGTAGCAGGAGAAGGAGTGGACAGAGCTGGCAGAGGCTAACTGCAAACATGATTGTGGTCAAGACATAGGGAGAGGAAGACAAAGCAATAAGGGTGAGGAGGAGGAAATGAGCGGTTAGGAAGAACTGTCAACAGGGATGATTGTGATCAGTGTGGAGGAAGAGAAGACGAGAGAAAAGGATGGGAGGATGTGGGGTGATAAAATAAAAAAATAAAAAAAAAAAGAATGAAAGCATTGGATAATAGTACTGTTATTGACGACTGCGTGTCCAAGGTCACAAAATGGGAAGAGCAAAGATTAGAGGAAATGAAAGGTGACAAATATGACAGCTCAGGAGTCGAAGGTGTGTTGTTGTTCAGTCGTGATAACAGAAAAAGGATTGGAAATGAAATATTCAGTGCAGAGACGACGACGACGACAAGACGCATGATGAGGAGAACTTGTCACAGCTCATGTTTACCTGGAACTCTTACAGTGTATTTTACACATGCAAGCCTGGGCCAACATTCACATTTTGGTTAAACTTGATTCATTACATTTGCTATTTCCTTGGTTTCATGATGCAATTGTACAAGTGTGATGACGTATCTATATCCTGTTGTCATCTTTTCTTTGTGCTCTGTCGTAAGTGAACAGTGTTTTCCATTAACCCATAAAGACCCAGCACTACTTTTCTAGCAATTTTTAAATTCTTCTTTCTATTCTACCTTTTGTTAAGTGATTTCTCACCATTTATTGTCATATATGTTTATTTTATCTAAATAAACACATCAAATAAATCTAAATAAATGGAGGACATGTCAAGTGTGGAAGCATGCTCATCATCTTTTCAAATTTAGATTTTTATTTGTTATTCTACTCATTCACAGAAACGAAACATGTTCCTCAGGTCCCGGGTACTCCAATTGCAATCCACAATCTTGATTAAAAAAAAAAAGGGTCAGAATACTAAAAATAAAAGCAATAACTCCCCTAAAAAGATATCATAATTATATTACTTAAAAAATATATAGTTTAAATATATAATATTTTAGCTGTAAAAACATAAATCATCATCAGATGCAATGTATTCTCATGTAGTCCACTGGCAGGAACCATGACCTTAATTATTATAAGTAATGGATTTTTATTATAATTAATTTTACTTTATCCATAATACATACTATATATTAGTGTATAATGTAATAACTTTAATGCATTAAGTGATCTATCACTATTTAATGTAAAAGGTAAAGTACTTTATTTGTCATTATACATTGTATAATGAAACGTGTCCTCTGCATTTAACCCATCCTTGATGCCATAGAGGCACCTGTAAGGAGCAGTGGGCAGCCATGGGCGGCCCATCTCCAGCTGTAGAGCCAGGCTAATGGTCAGAATCATCTGCTGGAAGATTTTACCCTAACAGACATGTTTTTGGGTGATGGGGGAAACCAGAGCACGTGGAGGAAACCCATCCAGACAATGGGAGAGAAACATGTAAACTCCACACAGAAAGGCCTGCACGGTCCGGGAATCAAACCCGGGTCTTTTTGCTGAGAGGCAAGAGCTCTAACCGATCAATGTAATATCATTAATGTAATATTATCAAATTCATTTGTCCTTTTTGCTGTGAAAATCAGGTTTTTCTATGTATTTAATTTATTATATTTAATTTGCTGATCATGTAGATGTTCATAACACCTCAGCTTAACGTTGAGGGGAAAGTATTTAGTCATTTTAACACATTGTGACTCACTTCCTCATGTGTGAACCTTGCACCAAAACATGTTCTCCCTCCATAACGATTTCTACAAATACAAATAAGTCACTAATCTCTTATTTTTTTTCTTCCATATTCCTGCCTGATCATGGATTAAACCAGATTTCTTTTCAGTCTTGGCACAGACCTACCGCACTGCGGTTCCTCGAGGCTAGCATAGTCTTATACTTGACATTGATTGCTTTGTAGACGGACGTGCATCTGATTTCAGCAAGTTGTTAATTCCGCCAATAAGCTTTTCTATTTGAATGGAGAGAAATGATTGAGCAGATTAATTTCACTGCCACTCTACTATTATTATAATGGTATTACACACCAGCATCCTCTTCTTATTTCTTACTCATATCTTATGCAATGTACTACTTCAGGTCAGTTTTCCTTCTTCCTGTTGTTTTTCTTTGTTCATTAAATAGCTGATGATAGCGTAAATCCACACTAATCCAGTCATCACACCGTGTTTCCTCTGCTGGGACCAGGTGGGTTTTGACACCTACAATTGTGGTTTGGAGCAAACAAAAATTACGTGTGGAAGTTCTTTAGTTGGTGATATGTCACAAACAATACACTATAACACATTTGCCAAATATAACATATAACCATATTTAGATTAAAAAAAAAGTGATATAATTATTCAGTTATTTTTTTTCAGGTTTTTTTTTTCACCGTTGAGCAAAAGCATCTACTGATCTAAAACATTTATTACCTGTTGATCCACTATTCCGGTAAATACATGTACATTATCGGTGGAAAATTCAGTTTGTCATCAGATATGACTCATTTTGACATTCAGAGACTCCATAGTAAACATGGATGTTGGTTCACCAGTAAAACCCATGTAGTTTAATAAATGACAGTGGTTGTGGACTATTGTTTTTTGTTCAGTTAATGACATTATTTACCGATAAGTCACTCTTGCTTAAGTTGTCTCTGTTATTAATAAAATAACCTAGCCTAGCCACACTCGACACCCCTAGCGGCAGCAAATCAAAACAAAAATTTCACCGGGGACCATGTGGCAATCCTCAATGAAACTTGCACCTAGAACTGGCCGACGAATCACAGTGAAGTATAGGGTCAGAGGGCGGGCGTAACAAAGTGATGACAGAGCTGCGATGATTCTGAGAGAAACGACCGTAGAAGAAGAACAACAATGAGAGATGGTTGCAGACTGGGTGGCGATTTCCTTTTATGAAAGATGAGTGAAGAATGTGGGAAAAAATGTCAGCAGTCTTAAAATTGTTTTTACAGACGCCACAACAGTCGTTATACTCCATAATCCACCATTTTGTTTAGACATTCCTAACTTTCTCCAGACTCCTTTGTGAACTTTCCGGCAATTTAACAACATCATCCTATAGTTTACGCTGATTGGTTGTAGTACCGTCCTATTGCATACAGAGGATTTGAAAGACAACGTTTTAGCCCCGCCTCCCCTGATTATGAAGTGTTCCTAGACCTATACATGTAATGAATGGGGATAGCGCGGCTAGGCTACTATTAATCTTCAACTTTAATCTACATGATGAATCCACATGGGATGTTCAGAGGCTCCTTTCGTCATCTTCTACAACATTGATTCACTAGTAAAACTTCTGGACTTTGATGAATGACAGTGACAGATGTTTAGTTAGTGATATATTTTACTGAAAAGAAAACGCAATTTCTTCAGTTTCCTCTGTTTCTGATCTGATATCACTTAATTTTAATCCAAGCCTTCATGAATATCTACATCATCAGTGAATTATATATAGAGAAATGCATAATTGATGCAGATGATGACATTACATAACATGTCAATAAACCACTTAAAAAAGGTTGAATAAATAGAAAAACTATTTTGTACTACTACTGTGACTGTCACAAAGTAGCTTTGGGTCTTTTTGGGTCAAGGTAAATATATTCAGTCGATTCATTCAGTACATCAGCACTGGGATGTGGAAACGCTACCTTCCTCGTTTATTTTCATGCTTTCTTTTTGATTTAATTTAATTTTTTTACTCAAGTTGAGACCTGACATTACCACCCTTGTGTGTAGAAAATGTTTACAACTCTGGGGCTGAGCCATGTTATTAATAATGCACAGTTTTAAAAATTCATGACATTTCTATCAATTTGAGAATAAACTCCAGGGTTTTCACTTTCTGAAAATGACAACGGATGTCTTAATCCTTTTTGAGTGATATTTGAAACTTCTCAGCTGTGAAATATTTATAGGATGGCGCAGCTGGTCGCATTGCATTCCCAATAAACGCCTTTCACATCAAGTGCATGAAGCTATCAGGACGTGTGTGTTACTTCTTATGTCCATCTCTTTCCATATTTGCTCATGCATTTGGAGTTGCCGGTGTGTGTATACAAGCTTGTCTTCATGCACAAGTGTGTATTTGAGTGAGTGAGTGAGTGAGTGAGTGCCTCTCTCAGAGCTGGGGGCTTTTAATCTATTAAAGCCTGATCCTTAAACACTAATCAATGCAGCCTTTTATATTTCCATTACAGTGCAGAGGAAAAAGGATAAATAAAGCATGACAGTAGAGCTCAGTGGCCACACCGCCCTGAAAAACCCCAGCGATTGCTCAAAAGCAAATGGAAAGGCCTGGAACTAAAAAAAAAAAAAAAAAAAAAAAAAAAAAAAAAATCATATTGCAGGTTGGAGTCCAATGTTTAATAGTTACATCAGTTAAAAACTTCTAACTTTCATTACAGTCACATACATACATTTGCACCAGTGAAGTCCCCTTTTTACATTTTCCTCATATCTGTCTTCATTTGTCACTCTTTACAAATGTCGGCCATTATTCCATAAACAAATAATACCCAACTAAATGAACCCATGTGTACCCAACACTGTTCAAACGCATCTACTGATATAAATTGTTTAATAATTGTTGATCCATTTATCCTAATAACACATATAAATAATAATTAGTGTAAAATACAGTTTGACATCTTTTCGTGGTCATCATCTTTGACCCATTTAGATGTTCAGAGGCTCCAACACAACATGATTCAGCAGTAAAACACATTTAGTTTGATAAATGACAGTGGTTGTAGACTATTGCTTTATGTTCACTTAATGATATTATTTATTGATAAGTCAGTTTTGTTTCAGTTTTCTCTGTTTTGGATATAATAGCCCTCAAATTTAATCTAATCTTTTGTGAATATCTACATAATGTGTGAATTAAATACGTTAATGATTTTCACTGGAGAAAAAAAAAAAGACAAAACAAAGGAAAACAATACTATTAAAGTAAATGGTGATAAATTATTTAACCTGTGAGGATCTAGTCCCTCTTTGGGTGAAGTTCCCTTTTAACTTTTCTTCAGTGGTGTATCTCCATTTATTATAATAATTATTTTTTTTCCCCCTGGTTAAAATCAAGTATTTAAGTTTTTTTATTTCACTCTCCAGGTAGATGTTCATAAAAGCTCAGAGTAAATTTAATGATTATTATATCAAAACGAATACAATTGAAGAAAAGTCCCTTTTTCACTGAACATGTATAAATTGGGTTTCACTAGTGAATCAGTTTTGTAGAAGATGACAGTGTTTGCACAGACTCTGAATTATCCAAAAAGATGACAAACTGAATTTTACACCAATTATTTACATGTATTGATAGGATTAATGGTTCAACAGGTATTGAACAGTTTAGATCAGTAGATAGTTGTGGTTAACGGTGGATGTTTGGGTCTATGGGTTCATAAAGAGAGAAAAAAAATATTTTGGGAACTGCCACAAAAGTGACATTGGGTCTTTATGGGTTAATATAAACCAGAATTAAACTCGTTATGATTTCCAACTGTTGAAGCAGATGCTGAACATTGACATAGTGTTAAAAGTCCTGCCAGTGAACTACGCCAGCATACATTCTGTCTGACTCCTACAAGCAACGATTTATGTTTTTACAATTAAAAGGATGACAAACATATGAACATGACACTTCCTTCTTTCAATTTAAACGGATAATTGCCTGAGAATCTGTTTTGTCGTGTGCAGCCTGTACGACTAGACGTCTCGTGTCATTGTCCTCCTGCCCCTTCTCTCTCTCTCTCTCGCTCTCTCTTTCTTTAAACATACCTCTCTTGTTCACAGTATTACATCATGAATTCTCTTTAGACTGGGTTTAACTGGTGATAAATGCATTGTAGCGCTCAGCTGTCAGGGAGGTGGGAAAAAAATCATGTTCAGACTATGCAGCTGACCATACATGCCCCCGTTATTGGAGGTGATTTACAACAAATGACAACATTGCAAAGAAGCCACAGTCATGCCCCCTGCCCCCCCCCCCCTCCTGTTTAAACTCTCTAAACTGACAGTATTTGCTCCTTTTCAGAGCATACTTTATTAGCGATGTCTGCTTGTGTACATGTCCCTCAACCCCAATTAATTTAGCATACTTAAGTGGCAGATTTGCATTAGACTGCGCTTGCCTTTAGAGGATACTTTATTAGGGTTGTCTGGCTAAATCACACCAGCGACCCCATCCCAAACCCCACCCGTCTCCTCAACGCACGCAAAACATTTATGTCACCCATTGCAGCCAACAGTATTTTCTCCACAGGAGTGTATGTGTGTGTTTTTCCGCTTCACTGTGGTAGTTTATTAGCAATGTCTCCTTTGATAGTTAGTGTGCACGCTTGATTATGGCTGAAAGGGAGTGGGCTGGGCACTGGGCCGGAGAGGAAGTCTGCCTAATGATATTAACAACATCCTTTATTGGGTAGCTACTGCTGGGAGGGGGAGGGAGAGGAGTAAAAAAAATAAAAAAAAAAAGGCTAAGGGGGAAAGAGGGAAGGTTTAACCCATGAAGACCCAGTACGATTTTTGTGCTTGTCCCTAAATCATTTATTGGCTCTTTAATGTAATATCCTACTCTATATTTTTGCACTTTTTCAATGAAAATACAGTATTTTCTGCAATTTAATTTACCGATCATGGAAATATTCTTAAAAATCTCTGATTAAAGTTATGGCTTATTATTTTAATAACTGAAAAGTGACGAAATAGTGACTAGTAAATTAGTAAATGAATGTTGTAGAAGATGACTGTGTTTCCATATTCGCTATGGAGCCTCTGAACATCCAAACATGTCATATGTGATGACCATGAAAAGATGTCAAACTGTATTTAACACCAATTATTTCTATGTATTGATAGGATTAGTGAATAAATAGGCATTAAAGAGTTTTTGATCAGTTGACTGTTTCGGTTGTCAGTGGCTCTTTGGATCTTTATGGGTTAAAGGAAAGAAAGGAGGTATCAAAGAGACTTTATCCATATGAGTCACGGGCACCTAGTTGTGAGGATTTACTCTGGACAAAAGAGGAGGAAGGGGTCGATAGACAGAACCCAAGAGAATGAGAGAAAATAAATCGAATGAAATTATGAGTGGGATAATTTCTGCACAAGTGACGCTGACCCAGTGCAACCTTTGCAGATATTCACACTCTGTCTTAATATATTATACGGAACTGTCAGCCCCTCGGTGCCCCCACTAATAGAAACTTTGCAGCCTTATCACAAATCGCCTAGCAACCCTGTCCGACTCCATCATGGGGGTCCACTGGGGGGGTGGGATTAGCTGTGTGTAAATAATGTCTCGGTGTTAAAAAAAGATACACCTTGAATATTGTTAGGAATACTGACTGTTATGATGCTTATTTGGGTCAAGTTTTAGGCAGTAGGGATTATGAATGAGCTATAAGTGTGAGTTTTACAAAGAGAGATCAACAAAAGCAATGCATGCAAATGACATTTAAAAAAAAAAAAGAAAAAAAAAAGAAAAGATACCCAGAAAACCCTCTGTCCTTCAGCCTGGAGGATTTTGTCAAAGCAGGAAAATCTCCGGTGTTACTGATAACACTAACAATGACTCTGCTCTGTTCAAATGTTCCAAAGCCTTTCCAGAGGACCAGTATGTGGAGGAAAGCCCAAACAGATAAATAGAATGTTGTCACCGGTAACCAGATCAGTGACATGTTTTTTCTTTTCTAACTTCTGTGAGAGAAATAACGTATTAATAACAGGTTTCAGGGATTCATACGTCTTTGGATTTAGATGCGATTGTCAGGTTCATTCTTGGTGTTTTCAGATTACACTCATAAATCATACCTTTGTGTACCATCTGCTTCTGTCAATTACTATGTTTTTGCTCTATTATTGCTTTCACTGTGTATTTTTACACAACTGTTTGTTCCCAATGTGAGCCATTTTTAACATAAATGGTAGCCAAGGTAAAGAGAAAAGATCCGGACTAAGCCTTCAAACTGCACAGAACTAATGATATGGCATTCATACTAGTCCAGGGGTCTCAAAGTCATTTTCTTCAGGGGCCACATTCAGCCTGATTCGACCTCCAATGGGCCGGACCAGTAAAATGAAAACATAATAACCCATAAATAATGACAATTCCAAATTTTTGTCATTGTTTTAGTGCGAAAAAATACTTTTAGAAATTATCCAAATGCAAAACAAGTGAAATTTCATCAGGAAAATAAGGACAATTTTAACAATATTCTGCTTCAATTGATCATTAGTCCATTAGTTTTATTATGGATCAGTTTTACAAAGACACTAAAAGAAGCAGAACATGGTTCAAATTGTGTCTCATTTTCTTTGGACATTTGAAGTTGTTCCTATTTGTTACAGGATAGTTTGTGAATGTAAATATTTTTGCAATTGTATATTATATTTTGCAGTAAAACAATGACAAAATTGGAAATCCTCATCATTTATAGGCAAAAAAAACCTACGAAGAAAATATGGAATAATTTAATAGGTCATTATGCTCTTTATCCCAAAGGACCACATTAGAACCATTGGCATATTTGAGACCCCTGCACTAGTCTGTATGGTTACTAGATATTGACAATACATTAGACTTATACAGACTTTGTCATTCTGGATTTTACATCAAAAATGAAACTTCACCTAGACCTATCATAAATATTGACCTATTATCATGTGTAAATGAATACATGACTCAACTATTTAGTTTAACACACGCATTAAGAACAAAATAAGAAAGTAAACAGTACTGAGGTCAGTGAAGGCAACACAAGTTTGTGAAATTCACAGTGACTTTTCATCCTCAACCAAGGAGCTTATGTTTTCATTAGTGTTTGTTCTTCCAACTACTGCGTGGATTTCCATGAAGGGTAAAGGACGCAGGCTGAGGACAAAGCCATTAAATATGGGAGTCGATCCAGAGAAAGGGACATAACCTGGTTTTTTTGTTGCTTTTTTATCGCATGTGGTTTAGCTGAATTTGCAGTGGCTGAGGTCTATATTGGAATACACACACACACACACACACACACACACGCACACGCACTGCGCTTTACATGAGACGTGCAGTGAATAGAGGAGGATTCTTTACATAAACCTGTTTATGTCCCTTTGTGTTCTTGAAAGACAACACCATTGGAGTATTCTTTATAAACTGACAATGAACGGTAGAGTGTATACGTTCAACTGGGAACTTTGCAGCACAATTGGAATAAAAAGGAAACTATAGAGTAAGCACACAACACTTTTAAATCATTATCAGTAAATAAAGAAGTAAAGGAATGAAGTGGGAGAATGTAATTATTGTTTTGGCACTTTTTCTACCGTTTTAGCACTCTTGGAGGTAACGGCTAACATTGCCTCTTGAACGCACCACCATCAACAAGGAAGTGTTGCACAACTATTGTTTGCTCATATAGATGAAATATAATTATCTATCCTCACTTACACTTTGAATTAAGATGCAGGACATTTCTATCTCTCAGAACCAAAATTGTCCTGTTTTCAATTTGAGTTACCGAAGCCCCGCAGCTCACTAGTGAAATTAACTTTCACAATAGTTTTTTTTTGTTTTTTTGCAGAAGACGTAATGTCACAGCGTGAACTGCAGGCAGGAGACTAGGAGTAATTTTCCCCTTTGTGTCATAATGACTCTGGTTGGAGTCATTAAAAACAAACAAAAACAAACAAAAAAAAAGCTGTCAGGATTTATCAGGTCAAGTCAAGTTTGTTCATGAAACCCGACACTGCACTTAATTTTATTCCATTCTATTTTATTTGTTCTTTGTTCTTGGCTCTGTTTATTATTGTGACTTTTTACATTTTTAAAATCTAATGTCGCTACCCTGCTGTTTATCCCAGACACTGTTTTTATTGGATGTGATTGCATTTTGTGTTTATTTACCTTTATCTACCTTTTTAATTATCCTTGCTGCTGTATGGTGAACGGCAGAACACTGAGCCCTTTTTTGTCTTGACATTTGATCAGGTACCTGCCTCTCAGGTCCAATGCATGTTTCGTAATGGGATGTCAAGTGCAATCAGTTTTTCTGCAAAACGAATCTACTCAGTGCCATTTTATCAGTCTTTCTTTTATCCAGTAATGTAGGTTAACGGCTGTAATGTTAACGTCTAAGCATCGTTAGTGTTTCTATCACATCTTTCATTTGTCACCTGTGGTTAGTGTAGAGGTTTTTATTCTCTCATGAACTACAGAAACAGCTGCTATTCAATTAAATAATAACTCACAACTAAACTGTCTTATTATTATTATTATTATTATTATTATTATTATTATTATTATTATATAACTAACCAATTGATTGATTGATTTATCAATTTACTATTTTTGTTTATTCTGTAATCTATTTCTGTTTATCTTTTTATATATCTGTATGTGTATGTATATATTTATGCGTGTGTACGTGAGAATAGAAGAAAAAGGAATGAAAAGGGAAACTAGGGTAAAGGAAGGAAAAGTAAGAAGAAGGGGAGAGAGAAAGTAGAGAAGGTGAAAGAAAAAAAAAAAAAACTTCAATGTTGTGTTCTATTCGGACAGTTGTTTTTGGGTTTGACTTTTGCATTGTGGGTTTTTGTTGTTGTTGTTTTGTTTAACATCTAGCGGTGAGGTATTGGTAATGGTGGCTAAATATGCTTCAACTTCAGCCCTAAACCTTTTCGGTCAAGCAGTGTATTTATCATGTGTGAAAATGTATCTTACCTGCCTTGTGCTTGTGCCTTGTTTCGTATTTTGACCGAAATAAAATAAAATAATAATGAATAAAAATAAATAATCAGTGTCTTAAAAAGCCACAAAATCTTGAATCCACAAATCTGCATTTGATAGTCTTTCAAACATATTAAATTTGATACGGCATGTCTTTTATTTTGTCATAAACTCCCATGAAGATATTTAAATGTGTCTGTTACATTATTCTACTATTATCCTCACCATTTATATTCAAATTAGGAACCAATTATCACTAACTTTCCAGACTCTGGTAAAAAAAATGACTTTGAATAGTGGGAATCAAGGCGTTGGAGTAAATAAATATATATTCTTAAATCTAGGAGTCACACATTTTTTTCCAGTGTGGCTGTGAAATAGGCTGTGAAATGGGTATTAAATTCTGTTCCAAGACATCATAAAAAAGTCTTAAATGTAACTTGTAGAAACCTTAAGGAATCCTGATAACATTCAGTTCTTAACATATGCTGTGATTTTTACTTCAGTATTGTTCGATTATATCATCAAAGCTCACATGCATTCTTTCCGTCATTTACTTCTTGCTTTTCCTAACCATGTGATTGTGACCACACATGAAACTTAGACAAACAACTATTATGTTAAAAGCTTAAACTCATCTTGACTCCACTCACACATAAATATATATTCTAAGAATACATGGCAATTTCTTTTGAACAGCCTGATCTTTTTTCATATAAGTCTTTTGACCATTAAGACACAGAGGCAACAACAAAAAAAAAATCACCTATCTAAACTTTTTAATTCACAAATTCTATCAATCCATGTAAATAATTGGTGTAAAATACAAGTTTGTCATTTTTTCCATGGTCATCACACATGACCCATATGGACATTTAGAGGTTCTGTAGTGAATGTGGATCATCTACTACAACCGATTAAAGTAAAACCCATGGAGTTGGATCAATGACAGTGGGTGGAGACACTAGTTTTTATGTTTAGTTAATGACTTATTTGCTGAAAAAGTCACTTTTCTTCAATGTTCTCTGTTTCTCATCGAATAAACATAAACTTTAATCACAGCTTTCATGAACATCTACATGATCTGTAAATTAAATATAGGAAAATATATGATATACATGAAAAAAAGCTAAGTAAGGATGATATTATTGTTAATCAATGCTGATACATCACTTAACCCTTTGATACATGAATTATGAGAACCTTAGTCAAGAGTTTTTTCCTAAGTGTTTTTATATTCCTCTTTAGGCACAAAAACAGCAAAGTGATTGAAATATTTTCAATTAACCTATTTTTTTTTATGGAGTTACAAAAATGTCCACTCAGCTTTGAGGCCAAGAAAAGTAATAATTAAAATATAAAATAAAACATTTTAAATGCAGTTTTTGTTTAAGATGATTGTTATTTACAGTCTAATAACAAGCAATTGAGGGGGCAGCATCTCCAGCCATGTAGCACAGACTTCCCTCACCCCAGCCAGCTCCTTCAGGGGAATCCCGAGGCGTTCCCAGGCCAACTGAGAGATATAATCCCTCCAGCGTGTCCTGGGTCGATCCCGAGGTCTCCTCCCGGATGGACATGCCCTGAACACCCCCCCCTAGGGAGGCGCCCAGGAGGCAATGTTGAGCCACATTTTGTAATAAACGTCCAAAATGTAATAACTTTTTCATTTCATTTTGTAATAAACTGCCCCAACACATTTTGTAATAAATTTTGCCGCATTATGTAATAAGTTTTTACATTTTTCAGCTGCAGGGCACTTTGGTAAAACTCAAAGAGTTTATGGCTTGGCTATTAATTAGACATATTAGACATGGACAATTTGAAATGACAAATATATTTTGGAAATAGAACTGCGGCAAAATGTGTTATAAAATATGTTATTGCTGTTTATTACAAAATGCGCCTTTATTACAAAATTAAATGAAAAAGTTCTTATATTTTGGACGTTTATTACAAAATGCGGCTCAACAGGCATCCTCACGATCTGCCTGAGTCCCCTCAGCTGGCTCTTCTGGACATGGAGGAGCAGCGACTCTACTCCGAGTCCCTCCCAGATGTCCGAGCTTCTCACCCTATCTCTAAGGCTGAACCTGGCCACCCTGCGAAGGAAACTCATTTTGGCTGCTTGTACCTGTGATCTCATTAAGAACAGCCAAGTTACAGTAATGGTATGAACTGACTGATATGGATCTAAAACAACAGAACAGCTGTAGATGAACTGTCCACTGTAGTGACCAGTATTCAATCAAAGGGTTAATTAAGAAAAGTTAAATATAGCAAAAAAATAATTTGGGAACTGGCACAAAAATGGCACTGGCGTTTTTATTAATTAAAGTGTAAATTGTATTTAAAAAAAAACAATTATGAAGCCACGTGGATTAAAAAGCACACACTCTTGTCATACTGTAAGTGAACTTACTTAGTACTTGTACCCAGCTGTCATTCTTAAGATGAAATGTAAGTGTTCACGACATAGTTTTAGCCTGATTTGTGGAAAACCGTGCACGAAACGGCATGTTATCGCACACTATCAAAAGACAATGTTCTACCCTGCCTGGCACATCCACTAACACTCACGCAAACGAATACAGAACTGTCACACTGAGATAATCACACACCGCCATATGCACAAATACGCACACAGGCTCCCAATGACAGTGCGTTGATTGTTAAGCAGCAACAATCCTCGTCTCCCACTAACACCCAGTGAAAGCTGTCACCTTGAGACGCTTCGCTCAACACCAAAAAATGTCAAGCCTGGTAATTTTCTCTATTTACCTTGGCAAGAAGCCTGCCCTACAATCCTCCCAGATGTGTGTGTGTGTGTGTGTGTGTGTGTGGGTGTATGTATGTGTGTGTGTGTGTGTGTGTGTGTGTGTTTGTGTGTAAAACTGCATATGTGTGTTTATCTGTTTGCTGTGTTAGATTTTGAGTGTGTCTCACAGTGAAGCTATGTGACATTATTGTTTGTCTATTTGCACTTCCTGTGTGTGTGTGTGTGTGTGTGTGTGCGTGTGTGTTCATGAGAGCTAGACAGAAAGAGAGAGATAAATAAAAGGATTCGTTTGCGCTGCATCGCTCTGCAAGCAGTGTCAGCATCTCTCTGCACCTGTGGCTAAGGAGACGTACTGTATCAAACACACACATATACACACATATACACACATACACACACATATACAGGTTTGCATGTCTTATGAGGACCGAGTTTGTAATTATCACTTGTCGGTAAAGTAGAAACAAAAAACAAAGATAAAGAAAAAATATACAAAATAAAAAATATATATATATACTATTTAAAATGGTAAAAAAAAAGAAGAATAAATAAAATAACCAAAATAAAGTAAATAAATAAAAGTAAAAAAGTAAAAGAGACACATCTTCCTTTTTCTTCCCTAAAAACAAATTCAAACAAATGAAAATGAATGAATAAATAAATAAATAAGTGAATACAATTTAAAATTTGCACCTGTTTCACTCAGGCTTTATGAGGACTTTCAGACAAGAAAAAAAAAGTAATGTGTTTATAGGGGACATAATTTGCATAGATGTGGATACTTCACACAGAGGTATATTTTACTAGTGAGGACCTACATTTATATCTAACCCTCGTGGGGACTTGAATTTGGTCTCTGTGATGTCAGAGGTCTGTGTAAACATATCAATGTCCCCATAAAGATAGGAATACAAGCACACACACACACACACGCACCTCACTATTCCATCTCTGGGCATGAGCTAATTACACAGACAGTGTTTTATAAATAACACATACTTATGCTGTTATGTGGTAGAAGGACACATGCAGGTACACATTGTTTCCTACTCACACCTGATGGAGTTAACATATCATTTTACACACTCAAATTGTATGTGTGTACGTGTGTATGTTTGCTTTTGTGTGAAAAAAGGCATATATTAGTTACCTATCTTCAGACTCGAAGGCAGAGTGAAAAATAGTCTCTTATCAGGAAGGATTAAAATGACAAAGCGTCCCCTTAAGTAACGTCTGCCATCACACCTGCTTTGTCCAACTGCACCATACACTATAGAAATATATATGTGTGTGTGTGTGTGTGTGTATACATGCCTGTTTGTCCACCATTAATTAATAACGTCCATGGAGGGCACAACCCAGTTCATAGAAAATAAAATAAAAATGTCTTCTACATTCTCTAAACACCAGCTACATATAAACAATATGTTTATGATCCAGGAACATGTCCTGTCCACAATTCTGCTGAAATTTAGCAAATCTGATATTTGTACATTTACCCTCACTTCTACATGTAATTACCTCTGCCAAGGCCCTATTAAATTTGAGTCAGTTTGTCTGTCTGTCAGCAGGGTTATACAAAAAGCAAATTTTTCATAAACGTTTTCAGGAGGTGTTGGTAGTGTCACATGGAACAAATGATGACATTTTGGATCCTGGATTCTGGATCACTTTGAAATTTACTCTCCATCTTTTTGTGTAATCCTGCTGACAGACAGACAGACAGACAGACAATCGGACCTCTCTTCATTTGAAGGGGGGGTGGGGGGGGTTGCGCTCTGAGGGCTTTTCTAGTTCGTATTTTAAATCTTTTTTTTTTATTATTATTATTATTAATAAAAAAAACTAAACTTCTGTTTGTGTGTAAATGTATGTTATGAGAAGATGGAAAGTAATGGCATCACACTTCATTTTGCTCGTGTTATTACCTCTGCCAAGGAGGTATTAAGTTCGGGGCTGTTTGTCTGTCTGTCTGTCTGTCTGTCTGTTTGTATCTGTCTTTCTGTCAGCAGTATTACACAAAACGTTCTGAATGGATTTTGATAAAACTTTCAGGAATGATAGATAATGGGTCAAGGAAGAACCCATTAGATTTTCAGCAATGAAGGTCAAAGATCAAAGGTCACACTAAAGGTCAACAGCTAAAACACATCAGTGGTAATATCTCAGGATTCAGGCACTTTTTTTTTTTTTTTCATTCATGTCGTCTCACCTTCAGACATCAGATGGGTCTACACCTATGGCTCCATCACGTCATGTGTGAATAAAAAAATGAAGCCTGCTGTCTCTGACCGCCTTGTAGTTTAATGTCATTTTGTTATATTTCAGATTGCATTTCAATAAAGAGCAATGAGTCAGTCAGTCATATAGAGCATATTACATAAATAAAAATGTCAAGAAATGTTCATTCTTCCTATGTAGACTTATGGGAGACCCTGTATATGTATGTGTATGTGTATATGTATATGTATGTGTATGTGTATATGTATATGTATGTGTATGTGTATGTGTATATGTATGTGTATGTGTATATGTATATGTATGTGTATGTGTATGTGTATATGTATATGTATGTGTATATGTATGTGTATATGTATATGTATGTGTATGTGTATGTGTATATGTATATGTATGTGTATATGTATGTGTATATGTATGTGTATATGTATATGTATGTGTATGTGTATGTGTATGTGTATGTGTATATGTATGTGTATATGTATATGTATGTGTATATGTATATGTATGTGTATATGTATATGTATGTGTATGTGTATATGTATATGTATGTGTATATGTATGTGTATATGTATGTGTATATGTATGTGTATATGTGGGGAAAAAAGAGAAACCTTTGATAAAGTTTCAGTGTTTAAATGAAATACTGATCCTGAACTCCTCAAATATTCCTACCCTTAGGCTAACTCTGGGAAAATGCATCAAATGGCACCATTTACATTTAATAGGGTTCTCGGTCCCTCACGAATAACATTTATAAAATCCAATTTACTTTTTTCAAAGCGGAAGAATCTCAGGCTCCAGTTAGATGTTAGATTCTGAGCTGTGGGCAGTTCTCACCAACCCAACCCAACCCAACCCCCCCCCCCCCCCAAAAAAAAAAAAATATATAAAAAGAATAAAAAGAATATTACCAATGAAACCTTGGCAAAAACAAAACTGGAGAGAGCATGTAAACTGGCTGCCTGAGGAGCCACAGTTCTACAGCCAACAAATTGATGCCTGATGGATAAAATAAATAAATAAATAAACCCCCCCCAAAAAAAAACTTGGATCCAAACACCAGCTGAATAAACCATCTGTTTCTTTGAAACACTGCTCATTAGGGATATGTATTTATTTTCATTTTTATTTGTATTCTCCTTGTTATTACTCTGTTTAATTTGACCTCCTATGGCTTATCATATTAGTTCTTTGTAATAGATTGTTCCAGATTATAAATAGCACACACTCAAGGCAAATTTATATTTATTTCCAAACACACTGAATGTTAATTAGGCTACATTCAGACTGCAGACAAATATGGCCAAAATATGATTTTTTTAAATCTTTTTTTTGGTTCTTTTTTGCCTGTATGTGACCTGGTAAAGACAGTTTGAACAGTACAGATTTTTTTTCAGTCAAATGTGGTCTTAAATCTGATACATACCTGATATTTTGCAATGCAGCTTCAGTCTGAAGAGCCAAATGACGTTTATTCCAACCTTTACGTCATTGAAATACGACAAAAATCACAGTTTTGCATACCAGGAGGAGGAGCCAAAGCAAAAATATATTTACTTCCATAAACACCATGCATCCCTGTGGGGTCATGCATTACATCAGGACATCTTTTGTACATTCAAATCACTTCAGGCTCACATTCTGTTCATATTCCAAACTGATAGAAGTCACAATTAATGTGTAATATGAACGAGCAGACAAAAAAAAATAAAAAATGGATGTCACCAATGTAGAGTTGGACTCCTCCAGGTAATTTTTCCTCCTGCTGTGTTCATTATGTTTGTTCTCCAAAAGCCAAAATCTGAAAACCAATGGACCCATCAGCCCAGAGCCCAGAGGCAACAGTCACGCTCGCCTTCTGCCACCCCTCTCTCTCCAGATGCAACCTTTACATGCTCCATCTGCGGCTCTAAAATCACTTTCAGAAGCCACATGCGCTGGTGTCATCGCTGCTAGGCACCAATTTTACAGCCACTATTTGTTTGCTGATGCTATTGTTTGCAAATGCATACGAAAGGCTGTGTTTTCTTTGGCTTTGACGGCTCTTCTTCTCCTTATGATCTTATGGTCTGGTGGCGAAACAATCTACTGATCTACAGCTGCGCAGGATAACTGACATTCATGGGAACTCCATCATTACTGCAATAAGTGTTGCTGAAAAAGTACGTTTCATATGCATGTGTGAGAGGCCAGATGGTCAGTTTTCAGAATACATGCACATGTGCTTGTGAATCAAACTATGAACATTGGCTTTTGTGTGTGTGTGTGTGTGTGTGTGTGAGGGAGCTGTGGATTAGTTTTCAGTGTGAAGGCATGTTGAACAGTCGGTCAATTTCCTGCCGCACGTTCAGTTCCTCCTCCCCATGACAAATTCTTCGATTTCCTCACAACACATTCCTGATGCATTATTGGCCATGGACATTATATGGTTCCACAGAATCTGCCTTTCAGAGTCTGGAAAGTATTGAATTCCTTGTACGTTTAAAGCAGGGAACAGAGAAAGAGGCTGGAAGAGGAACATATAAGCCAAAAAATACGTTTCATCCTCTATTTACAGAAGGCGGTTTTTCAGTTAAAGATGTGTTTTTGCGCATTAAGAATTTCGCCATGCACCAATCCCAACGTCATGGCTTTGTCATTGTTTTGATTTCAAGATAGAAGCGACTTGTTTTCAGACATCAAGTACAAATAGGATCCACATTGCGCGCCGGTTTAGTCAGCTTTACTGTACTGTTAACATAAGGGTACATTTCCTACAAATGGAGCATTAGTTGACACAGCTGGGCTACACATTGTGACACCGAGTCTGAACGCGGCTTACAAAATTATGTTATGTCATATCCTGTCTTATTGTATTTAAGCAGACATACCATCTCGCGTAATGACATTAAAATGTTCCTCAGACCTTCCTCCGTAAACAATGTTGCCAAAATGAGGTTTTAAACCGGAGGGCTAATGTCGTCTGTGAAGAATAAGTGAATGTTTGTAGTGGCAGGGAGGATACTGACATGGCTTAAGGCGTCCATATTGTTGAGGAAAGTTAAGGAGGTTGTGCTCAAGTGTGAAATCCATATTGAAGCCCTTCGGTTATGCTTGACTCTACGACTTGTGTGTGTCCGTGAGAATGTGTTTTCACATTTTTTTTTTTTTAGTGGGACTATGAGTGTGTGTGTCTCCAGTACAGAATATGTGATCTGGTATACGTCTACTTCACTGATATTTCCACTGAAATGTGTGTCTGTCATATAATTCAAGACACTCCATTATTGCACAAATCCCTCGACTGGTAGCTCAAAAGGACAGAAATGTAAGCCCATATGGAACTTATCTTTTCTGGCCATATTTCTTCATTACTCAAGGCTGTTTTCTTTTAATTGCCCACTTAGATGTAATACATCTCAAACTTGCTCTTTTTGGATAAATGAAATAGAATGTCTATTAACAGACGCAATTACGTTAAAATAATCAGAAAATGGACTTGTCAAGAATCAAAAGCTGCTGTAAAATGGTGCTTATACATCATATGCTCAGTGGGCAGACTCTGAAGTGGCATGGAATTAATGTCTAACACTTATATTACTACATGTACATTGAATATTTGGAGCCAGATACTTGTTTTAATCTGACAACATGGGCTTAAAATGAAGATTTAACCACTTAATAATCACATTCTCTGCATTTTGCACTTTACAGCATTCAAATTATTATAGCCCCTGAATCGATTTGGCTATCCACAAAATGCTGAGATCCTAAGGTTTCTGACACTATATATCACTTTATGGCAGCAATATGGGAGTCTATTACAAGTAGGAAGGTTCAGAGACTTCACACAGGCTAAAAAAAATGCCTGGAAATAACTAAATATACGTAGTTTTAATACGAGTACTGGAAGTGCAAAACAAAAAAGTATGTTTGAGCTCATGTAGAATTTCCAAAAATTTGGTTGTGTACAGTTGTAGTTGTTTCTTATAATAAATAAGTTAAAATGTCAGGTCTTTTTTTGCTAAAATGCACTGTTTTAAAATCACCATTTATTGTTTCTAAAAATGATCTTTTATGTTTCAATGTTCAGTTTTGTGGCTTTGTTGCCTTTTCTAGCATGTTTAATAAAATTTTTTTTTTGTTTTGTTTAGGTGTGTGTGTGTGTGTGTGTGTGTGTGTGTGTGTGTGTTTCTGATCATATTTTAGTTTAAGGTAGGTAGGTACTGTAGGTAGGTAGGTAGAATTTTTATGAAAAAAAAAAATATATATATATATATATATTTTTTTGTTTTTTAAAAAGATAGATTGATTTTATTTTTCCTTTTGTGGACTTCTCCACCTTTCGTGTATCATTATTGATGTTTCATCAGTTTTGATTTTGTTTTGATTTCATTGTCTACATGTTTGAAATAAAGATCTCAATCAATCACATGTATTTACATAAAGCTAAATCTGTACTCAGAATCAGCCAGGTACATCAAATATCTTCCTATAACATTACGGTATTAAAACACTACCAGTAAAACCTGATAATAACAATAATGAGCAGATGTTGAAACGTATGTTGCACAAAGGTGCAAACTAATTTTCCAAAAAGACCTTATTGTGACACTTTTAAGCAAAGAAAACATGAAAACACCTCAGAAGGTTTAAAGCTAACAAACTCACTTCTGTGGTAGATGTCTTTGACCTTTCTCCACATTCCATGATTCACTTAACGGGAGGTAAACAGCTCAGAAGCGTGTTAGCGGGGTAATATCTTCCTAGAAAACACCCGTCATGACGCTCAGTGGTGGGTATCTCTGATTATGTTTTCTTTGATGATGCAAATTGACCTTGCCTTGCAGCTTAATACTGCAGCCGTGAACATCCTCACCGGGGCGACTGTGACCTCTGTGTGCACTGTGTGGCTGGAGGGGCATAATGTCTGTGAAATAATCCCAAATTTTCATCATGGCAGTCTTAATATCAAAGCATTAAGCAGTGAGACAGGACTGCTGCTGAGTCAGAGTTCATGAATGCTTCTTAGTTCTCATTTAATTATCCCTGATAAATGACTATGAGGAGCACTTCTAGGGATACTTAAACCGAATCAGCATGAATTCGAAGTCTTTGCATGACTTGCGATCTCCACATCATCCCTACTGTGCTAATAATGTCCATCCACATGGTGTCAAATGCATCATGAGCTTAATTCAGTTATATTAGGTGATTCAATGTTCCTTGCCTTGATGATCTTCATGATGTGTCAAGACAGTTTGGGTTCAGCACAAGTCATTTTGGACAATTTGTGTAATGTTCCAATGCATCATTCAGCACCTACCACTGGGTGGTCTATCATGTGGTTCCTGGTCTTTATTAAGATTGACGAGGTAACACCGTCAGTAGATAATTATACTCTGTAAATTCCCAGTTTATTTGTCTAATTTTCTATCACCTATCAATAGCTTTTATAGATGCTTCTAGAACAATGTCATCTCAATTTTGCTTCCTAGTCTTTGAATAAAGTTCAGAATATACGGTAACATTTATAGCAGGTGTCATGAACTGTACACAAAGCATTCATGACTGTTCCATGAGACATTAATACCAAACCTTTCATGAATGTGGAAGACAGAACAATTTCAAAATAAAAGTCCAACAATCGCAAAGCACTGCAGCAATTAATGAAATAAACAAAATGAATGTCATGCCTCTCAGTGGACCTAACAATTAATAAACAGGCTGTTGTTTTCAGCTCAGCTTTTCTGTGAGCAGTATATTATTATTATTATTATTATTATTATTATTATTATTATTAGGCTATTAGTACAGTGATTCTGTCCTGCATCATGTGTGCGGGGGTGGGGTGTTAGTCCCAAAACTGCCTTCGGCATCCGCCATTTACCTACCACATTTCTGCCCCAGATAAAACTATACAACAACAACAACAACAAAACATTTGGCACTTTTCCCTTTTTTTGCGGGATTCCAGAGAACATGTCTCGCTCCCACAACCACACCTCACCATTCCCACCCGCTCCAGTAAGAGGTTGTCAAATAATGGCCTTTGTGATTGTTGGACATATATTTAGAAAATTTGTCGTCGTTCTGTCTTCCACATTCATGAAAGGTTTGGTATGAATGTCTCATGAAACGGTTTATGTGCAGTTTATGAAAGCTGCTCTGAATGTCTTATGAACTCACCCGTCAAGTAAAGTGTTACTGAATATATTATCACAAAATAATTGACTCTCCTTGAGTGAATTTAAAACACTGTAACTGAGTGTATTTCATAGTCCTAAACTGGATTAAACAAACAAACAACATTGGTTATTGCTTTTTCTATTCATCTATTCACTAGATGTTTGTCATGCTTGTTTTATTTTTCTATTTCCCTTGTGATTGGCATCAGTCTCCCAACAAATAAGCGATTTTATTGTCAAGTGACGTCCTAGTGAAAGTAATTCCATGTTCTAAATATTCCATATTCTAAACTATCAGCTAGGGGAAGATGTGTACCAGTACAAACAGGAATTAACACAAAGGGTTCACAGACTGTGTCACTCACTGAATAAAGTATAAAGCTCATTGTGTAACACTACACACATCTGAACAATTTTATTTGTAAGTTTTCAGTTAAAAAATTAAAATAAAAATCAGTAGCTTATGGTCAAAATAATACTAATAATCATCACATGCTGCATCAGCTGATAGTTTACATTATAGCTGTGTTAGCTTAGCTCTGTTTTTACACAGAAAACCACCACAGTAAAACCACTAATCACTTCTGTTTTCTGTATGGTTTGTGTTAGTAGCAGAACTAAACATCAATTTGGAATTGAACAAACAAGATCAGAACTGTCACATTTTAGTCTAAACTAGAAAAGCACTCCGAGAACACAGACCTCCACCAAGGTAGACCCCCCCCCCCATTACCAAAGTACCCTGATCATGTCATCAAAATCTGTCTAAGTTTTTGAATTACCTTGCTAACAAACAAACAGGCAAAAACATAACCTCTTTGGCGGAGGTAATTATGGATCAATAAGTGATAGGTTAGCAAAGATAATAACTTTATACCTTCATAAATCTCGTAATCACACTCGCCAATGTAGAAGAAATGCAGCCATTTTATCATCACAATCAAATTTTTGTTTTAAATTTAGAGGTGTGTCCAGTGGGAAAAACCCAGCAGTGCTTCTAGCATTTATTACTTTCCTTTCCTCACCATCCAACACAGTAACTCACTCTCCCTCCAGTAGTCATATAAATCTTTGTTGGTGTAAATACACTCAGTTCATACCTCTTCTGTACAATATATCGGCATCTTTGGCAAAACTTCAAACCTCTTTATTCTGACCACGGATACTTTTCGTCAGTTATAATATTCTGAAATAGGATAGTATAGTACATATAACTCCTTTAGACAAAGAGTCAATTAAATACATCTGACAAATAGAATACACTACCCAGGGGAAAGGGAGGGGGGGGGGTTGCTTTAAAGATCGTCTTAATCAATAGTGAGACAAAATAATATGAAATGTTGAGCACATTTTGCCTTTTAGTTACAGTGTTTCTAAAATATCATGAGTTTGATTATTATTATTATTATTATTATTATTATTATTATTATTATTATTATTATTGATATTATTGTTATTATTATAGAAACAAAAAGAGTTCCTATTTCATGCTCAGGGCTGTGGTCTTCCAATTGTTTTTCATGTGCATGAGGCTTTGGAAGTTTTTATGTTCCAAACACAGCCATAAGGGAATCTCATGGGGCTCTGACACTCCCATTAGACTAGACAACTTCCACAATACAACACAAACAGGGGAAAATAAATAAATGAAAAACACAGCGACACAGTCCCTGCCTGCAGCAACACAGACAAAATGTGCTTACAAAGTTGAATACCTCTTGACTCACAACTGTTTTCTAGTGTAGCCTTCCTAAATTAATTTTGCATCATGGCTTCCAAAGGTAGAAAAACACCATTTTTGTGGCTAAGCAAATAGGTCAGTGTCCTATTAAATGAAACTACTCAAAAGTGAAATACGTTTAGCTCTGCGCTGTTTTGAAGGGGTACCACGCTACGAGTTGATTTTAAATGGGTTTTTCAAGGGCATTCTGTACATTAAAGAAGATTCTGATTCAAAGAGGAGATAAGTAAGGGCATAGGAGTGTTTCATGACTGACAATATATATATATATATATATATATATATATATATATATATATATATATATATATATATATATATATATATATATATATATATATATATATTATTCAGAAATGGTTCAGTTACTCTTTTTTGACAGGACTTTGACTTAAAATGGTATGCACAAAGAAGCCCAGTGCAATTGAAACTACCCTTCTCCATTTGTGACAGTAATACTGTGAAGATAATTCCCATTGCTGTTTAATAAAATACTATGTACTTTCCATCAGGTCTAAAGGGGGTTTTTTGGAGAAAAAAAAGTTCCTCTTTTCAACTGTTGTACTGGAGCTAACAGGTGAATCTTCAAGCTGTTCTTTGGAAAAAAAAGACCATTGATGAAGACACCACATTCAAACTGTTGTAGATGTTAGCAATAAATGTCATTTAGCATTTCTGTAATGTTGCAGAGGGTTAAACCTATCCAATGGCCCAATCTTTTTTTTCTTTTTTTTTTCACATGCTTTTTTCTCAGTTCTTTGTCAAATGTGAGCACATCAGTTGTCATCAGTAAAGTTGCTGAGCTGGTTGATCATAACCTTGAATTAAGAATTTTATCCCCAACTCTGTTCATTATGTTTTATAGAGAAAAAAAATGGTAAAAATGTCTTCCTATGCCAAATGAGTCCATTTTTACTTTCGAACTGTTTGAAAACACGCAACATATATTTAGGTTTAATATATTTAAAATAGTAGATTGTTATAATGAAACGTATACCACTTATACTTAAACCAAATGTAAAGTGAAAAGTACTCACTTCCATTAATAAGAATTTTATTGATCATTAATGAATAAATTAACCTTTAATCACCAAAAAAACTAAGCAATTAATTATTCAAATAAATGCATCTTGACTAATATAAAATACAAATCTTCTTAGAATCTTACCAAAGCTTCTGATATTTTAAAAATATGGAAATAAAATAAGGTCAGGAGTGTGAATTTTATTATATTAATGTATTTATCATGTTTTATATTGGAACATGAATTGTTATTATAAATTTTGTACCCAGGATATGATGAGTTATTTAATGTATTTTCCCCAAAACATTTCAATTACCACCCTGGGGGTAGTACCCTCTTTTGAGAAAGACTGAGATATAGGAAGTGAGAATGAGGGACACTATATGACTGGATCTTTATCAGTGACACTGGATGTAATGACCAGTTGATAAGTCAAAGCAACAAAAAGCACACACCCCAAAAATAACCCTTACATCTGTGCATGAATTATATTGATTATAAAAGTTGAAGTTGTATGATGTGATGCATGAGGACTTGTTTTACACAGACTTAAGTGAAATAGTGGAACAACATGAGGATGAGTCAGACTTCAGATTAATAGGCGACGTACTGTGAGTAAAGAACACACACTGAGCGAGTGATGACAAAGAGGATACGATGAAGGGAAACATGATGCATTGTGACTGACATGGTCTATTGAGAGATGATCAGTTTGATATATAAATAACATTCGAGGCCTGAGTTGAAGCCAGGATCAGGGTTCCTACAGATTTCTATAGGTTTCAATTTAAGGCTTTGTAAAACCACTTACAATTCAATTAAATTTTATTTTATTTATAGTCCCAAATCACAACAAAGTCGTCTCACAGGGCTTTACAGAAACACATACGACTATAGAAATATATAAAAGGTCCTAAGTGAGAGAAAGTTTAACACCTGTGCTTTAAAATCTAAGCCTAAAATGGTCCACTTGGATTTTTTTTTTTCTTATTTTGACAAACTACGAGGTTAGAAAATATGCTGATTCCATTCGCCCATTTTTCTATAGAGCACTTTTTTCCTTCAAATCTTTCGAAATTTTGCAATCATTTACAATTCACTGCGTGTTATAATTCTACTAAAACAACTCATTCTCCAGCTTCGAGTACAGGCATGAGTGAAATAAATGTAATAACCCAATTAAGCCTATAAAGTGCAACCTCTCAGGTTTCAGAAACCACTGGATTTTTTTCAATTCCCCAATGAATGAGCTACAGCCATCCAAACTGCATATATGCACAGGATGTGTCAATGATACCATGTTAGGCCTATTATATCAAATATAATACATTTTTAAGACTATTTAAGGTATTAAATACAGAGTTGTACATTCAAGACTTTTTAAAATCCTGTGGGAAACCTGAAGAATATACATTTTAATGCTACTCTTAAGTGAATCCAAACGTATATTTTCATGTTTGGATACTCTCACATGTGCCTGCCTGCATGCGACACAAGACGTTTGTGCATGAGTAGATTTGGATCTTAGGTAGTCATGAAAGCGCGCATTAAATCAGGACGTCTTCCATTAGAGCATCTATCAGGGATGATTAAATTGATGGCATTGTTACGGCCCCTGTTACCATGACTGGTTGCCTTTGCTTGAAAAATACTGAGCGACGACTTTGCAGCAGAAGTCATTTCACATGTCTATTTTTAAAAGGCCTTGTAGTCAGAAGGGATGTGCAAAAAAGTGCCAGTTCTACATATTTTTTTTTCTGTTGATCCTGCAGTATATACATCTATATGCCAACCAACTTTTCTTGCATGCATATTCATTCATTCCTTCTGTGATTGTCCTTGAAAAGTCTTCTGAAATGATCATACAGGAAACTGCCAAGAGGAAACAGTAATAATGTGTTGCAGGTTATAAAGCAGCAGCTGTGGTTTATTTAACCACAATTACCAAGACAAATAATTATAAACAAGAATATTAGCCTATTTCTGGATCAAGTTCTTAATGGTTGCTTATATTCCCCAATAATCCTGTAATTACAAAATCAGAATCCCTTTATTGTCAATTGGGCATATTTTGTTTGGTCTTTCTAGGACCAAAACTGGACGCAGACAGACAACTGGTACGACTATTTCTGTCATGAAATACAATATTTATGGGACAAAATAAAGTAAGCACATCAACTATATTCACACCAACAATTGAAAACATCACGTACTGTTTATTACGCTGGCCCTTTTTTTTTTTTTTTTTTTTTTGGGACACACAATGTGGACTGTGGGAGACATGAGATAAGATGCGTAGAGAGCAGGATCCAGGAAGGTAGAAGGTGGGGGGGGTGTATGTCAGTGAATGAATGTTATCAGTTATGTTGTGTTTGAGTTATAGAGTTGGCTTTTGTCTGCAGTAATGAGGATGTCATTTCTTTAAAAAAAAAAAAATGGACCCCTCCTTAAACAAGGACTGAATCTTGCCAATTAGCATAGGGAAGTAGCAAAGTGGTCCAGAGGTAAAGGATGATGGTGTGTGTGTGTTTGTGTGTGTGTGTGTGGGGGGGGGGGTTAGACAATGAAAGTGAATGGAAACAATTAAGAAAAGAAGAAAAAGACTACTGAAGTGTTGTGTTTCTATAAAAATTAAGAAAGAAACAAGGCTTCAAGAGAACTGATAACACAGAAATAATATAGATAAATAATATAGATAAATAATATAGATAAATAATATAAATAATGCAAGCATGGAATGGACTGAGCGATGCAAGGAAACAGAGACACGAGTGAAGCTGATACAGATATGAGAAGAGTCAGGCCACCAGATGGTCTAATGACCAGAGGAAATATTACAGCTGGCAGCCCTGCACCGACGTTAATGACACCAGTCATTTAAGAGAGACTGTATGTGTGTGTGTGTGTGTGTCTCTAAGAGCATAGTTAACTGTACTCACAAGGTCAAGAAGTGCTCCTAATTATACTGTAATAACCTAAAGGAAAAGAAGTGACATTCAACCTTTTATTGTATGAGAGGGAAAAGCCCTGGGTCAGGAACAGAGTGACTGGAACAAGGCTGTTTAAATAGGCACAAAATAAAGACACCGGGTTCTTCCTTCTTTTTAAAAATGTGTCAGATTCTTTTTTTTTTTTTTTTTTTGCCATTTTGTCCACAAGTCAGTCAGCTAAGCTAAGCAAAGATTTATTTTTATAACCTATTTAATCTACACAATAATTCCAAATGCTTTATATGAAACCATTAAAAGCATTACAGCAGTGATACAATAAAAAGTAGAAAAGAACATAAGTAGAAAAGAGATAAAGTAGATAAACAGATAAAAACTTTACGCTTAAAAGAACGTGCAGATGATGACAATTACAAATATTCAAATGCTGCTGAGAAGAAAAAAAATTGGTGAACATTATGTCGACAAGTGGGACATCAAAAATCATCAAATTTTTGGGGGGGGAAAGTTTTACCAATTCAGACGTAAAAACACAAATTTGGCTGAAAGTTCACTCAGACGTCTGTCTCCATCATCTACATCCATTAAAGCTAAAGAAAATGTGATTCTGCACTATAGCGTCCCCTACAAATTTGCCTTTACTAAAATGGCTTTAGTTCAGACATACTGTATATTCTATATCTATTTAACACACAACATTTTCACACTATAGCGCCCCCTACATATTTATACAAAAGTATGTGTTTGTGGCAGAACATTACATCCAGCCCATGGTACGGTGTAATACAGATATAGTGTGACATATCACTGCAAAATGAACATTATATCTCCACATGCAAATGTTACCACACATTTGTATTGTTTCCGACAATTTTTTAAATTCAACTAACCTGCAGAAATGTTTAACTCTCACATTTCATTTCAATTGGGGTCGTATCTCCTTTAGTAACTTTATAATAAAGTTATTTGCAGCTTGTTCATGGAGAGAAATGACACAACATGAATAGAAATCACTAAAACTGACCAGTGACATACAGTACTGCTGTGCACGTTTCTCAGCAGGCAGGTAATAAAATGAATCACAACACAAAGAAAAAGCGAAAAAAAAAAAAAAAATGTCCTTGTGATATGGAAAAACTTTGAACCTTTGCAGAAAGAAGATGATGCTTAAATGTGTGGAGAATCAAACCCAAAATTGCAGTTAAAAAAAAAAAGGAATAAATATTGGATTTTTCCGAGCATGCCAGTAAAAGTAGTGTTTTTGATAGCTTACTACATCCCCTCCAGCTACTGCAAGGGCAGGCATTTCCTCTTAAGCCAAATCTTTTCCCTCATGTTAAAAGTTAATGTTGCCGCCCCATATCGCTGCAGAGTCAGCAGTTGAATCTGGTGTTCCTTGATATTACAGACTAAAAATCACTGTATTTACCGTAATGTATGTGCAGCGCCTCTTCATCTCTCTCCTCTGTGTCTCAGTGTTGGTATCTCGCTTTCCCTCTCGCTGTTCTCTCTCCTTCCATACTTCATTCATTCCCATCTTTCTTATCTCCCTCTCATGGGTTTATATAGAATATTCTGACCAGGCCCCTGCAGTGAACATATAATTAGAAATCAGTGAACCATGACTTCAACACAGGGGCTTTTCTCCTATCTGCTTAGGGAACGGGTGGGGTGGTGAGTGGTAATGGTGAGGTCGGGAGTGTATTACATCTTCATGGTCAGAATACTACCCCCCACCCCACCCCACACACACACACACACACACACACACACACACACACACACACACACACACACACACACACACACACACACACACACACACACACATACACACACACACACACACACACACCACCGCCCTCATGTTGTCCTACACTGCATTTAGAGAGATAAGAAGAGAAGGAAGAAGTGAGTGGATGAGGCAGAATGGATAAATGGATTGATAGATGGAGCATGGAGGGGAAAAGGGGATGATGTGGAGCATCGACAGTGAGATGGAAAGAACGGGAGTTATGGCGTCTTTCCATTAGCTCTGTTTTCCACAGCCAGGGATAACACACTGGTGGGTCATGCTGTTTGGTTTTCATTTTCATTAGTTACAAAGATTCCAAAAACAGCACTACACACATATATATATATATATATATATATATATATATATATATATATATATATGTGTGTGTGTGTGTGTGCAGGCGTGGAAACAAAGTAATGTCCATGTAATCATCACTTGTAGATAAAGTAATCATTGTGTAGTTATCGTAAAAACATATATATTAAAAAATAAATAAATACATATTGTTTTCCTTTTAATTATAAAATAGGAAAAAAAATACATTTAAGTAATTACATTTTGAAATTTTATAAATTGAAAAAATAATAATAATACAATGGGGGAAAAAAATAAACATCTTAAAACATTTGAAAAATATATTTTTTGCTTTGCACCTGTTTCCTTCATGCTTTATGGGGACTTCCAGAAAAAAAACAAGTTAATGTGTTGATAGGAGACTTCATTTGCACACTTCACACAGATTTCACCTACATTTATATTTAACCCTCATGGGGACCTGCATTTTGGTCCCCATGGTGTGAATGTCACTGGATGAACAGATTAATGCCCCCATAAAGATAGGAATACAAGTACATACACACACACACACACACACACACACACACATACACAGAGGATCTATGAGAAGAAAACGACATTAGACCAGGCATCAGTCGCAGCACAAGTCAGTGTTAAAGGAAACAGCTCAAAGAAGGATTTTGGCAAAAATATACCAATGAAATGACATTAGATTGTGTTATTATGTGTTACTTATAGTTTAATTATGGAAGATGTGCATGCTGGTCATGTACTTCTATGAATTTTTGACCTTGGAGCTGACGTTTGCGCCTCCATTACGAAGTTAACGTAGGTATATTTAGACTTGGGCTCATAATGTTAGGTCATGATGGAATTGTCTCATGATATATTTTTCAGAAGGATGGTGAGTAACAAAATAAATCATCCTGCTGTCATAACTGTCCTACTCAGCTACGACGGCCCATTTGTCAGTAAAATTAAAGTAGTTTATGGTGAGAGCGTTGCACTAATTCATGGCAACAACCCTTATAAGCTAGCAGCTAGCACAGGTCACCAGGCTATTGACTTGATTACCCCAACCTCCGAAAGGGAAGAGAGCTATTGTCTGTCTGTCTGTCTATCTGTCTGTCTGTCAGCAACTTTACGTAAAAAACAACTGGACCAATTTCCATGAAATTTTCATCAAAGGAACAATGTAGTCCAGAATAGAGCCCTCGGAATTTTGGTGAACGTAGGTTAAAAGTTAAGGTCACAGTCACAATGATAAGTCAAATCAATTATCAAAGTCAATGATAATGACAAATCAGGTAACATGTTTGCAGGGGGAGTTTTGTTTTTTTTGTGCCAGGCACCACTTGTTTTACTTTACTTCTAGAATCCATCTGCACTCCAGTGTTTCATTTTGCATGAAGTAACATGGTTAATGTGATCGATAAAACTGAAATATGAGAATTCCTCTGCAACACAGCACTTATGTCTGTACTGTATATGGAAATAAGGTCATAATGGTTTGGTTTAGTTATATCAATATATTATAATAATGGATGTCCATAGTTAGATGATAGAATAGACATGTATTTGTCATGTGTGTAGGACACATAGGAACTATTGTGCGATCGCTCCCAGAATCAAATCACATAAAGAAAGAGCACAAGATGAACATAGAACTATATAAAAACAGCTAAAAACCTACACACATCTGTAAAAAAATATGTATAAAAGTGCATTAAAAACTTATATAACAACCCCACATGAACTCTTTATAAACCCAGGAAACAATAAATACAATAATAGATGATAATAATAAATACTAAATAAACTAAAATCCACTTCAAGGTGGTAGAGGTAGACATTTATACATTAGTATATACACAAACACAACATATTACACTTGCCCTCTTATTAAATTAAGAAGTGAGAGGAGGGTGATTCGGGGGTGGTTAGCACTAGTGCGTCACAGCAAGAAGGTCCCTGGTTTGATTCCCACACCAGACCTTTCTGTGTGGAGTTTACATGTTCTCCCAGTGTCTGCGTGGGTTTTCTCCAGGTACTCCAGTTTCCTCCCACCATCCAAACACATGCACTGATAGGTTAATTGGTTAATTTAAATTACCCATAGGTGTGAATGTGAGAGTGATTGTTTGTCTATATATGTTCAGCCCTGAAATGAACTGGAGACTCATACAGGGTGTACCCCACCTTTACCCACTGTAGCTGGATTAGGCCCCCATTGACCCCATGTGAGGATAAAGGTTCTGCAGGTTCAGAATGATTCAATGGATAAGAGTGAAAAAGGTCTACACAACCTTTGACCCCCCCCCTTGAAAAAATCAAATGGTGCCAAACACAACCCCCTGCAAACATTTCACCTGATTTGTCCTTTTTCTTATCATTGTGAAAACACATATTTGATGACTGTGACCTTGTCTTTTGACTTATATTCATCTAAATTGAATGGGATTTATTCTGTTTATTTACAGAATTTTTCATGGAAATGATTCCAGTAGCTTTTTCATAAAGTTGCAGACAAACAAATACAAGTGGTGCCCGACACCAAAGCCCCCACCCTGACATATTTCACCTGATTTCTCCTATTTCTTATCACTGCAAAACACATATTTGGTAACTGTGACTGTGATCTTTGACCTGCATTTACTAAAATTTAATGGGATCTATTCTGGTCCACCTTGCACTTATCTTAACAATGTAATGGAAAGATGCTTACAAACAAACAGACAAACACAATACCACTTTTCCGGGGTGGGGTAAAAATCACCGCAGTGACTGATGACAATGATGAACCTTGTGTCGAAAACATGTTTTTTTTCCTGTAGAAAACCTTCCACTGTTTTTCCTGCTCATTTATGGCTGCAACAGTGTGTGTAATAAAGCAACCATTAACTAAATGGAGTCAGATAACATCCTGAGCACAATCTTCCATATTGAAAATCTAATGTTTAACTTACGAGTGAATGACTAAGACATTATCAAGTATCAACAAATGTCTTTTCATGTGGTACTCAATTTTGATTATGAAAAGAAATAAATCTGCTCTACTCAGCAGCTCTTTTTTTTTCTGGTTAATGATCATATAAAAATGTCAGTTGCATAGATGCTCAGGCTAATGAGTTCCTTCTGAATTATTTGTGTACTTCTCATAAAAAAAAAAAAAAAAGCATGAGAAATTGACAATAATATACAATCGTTCCGTCAGCATAACGTCGTAGTGAATGCGAGATTGCTCCTCAATTTTGTTTTGTCGTGTCTCCATTTCAGCAGCGGCAGCAAAACATAATAAATGTGTGAACTAAGTAACCACTTCACTGCTGTTAAAAACCTATAGATGGACTTAAATACACTGTTCTACAATAAATGATGCTAACAAAGGGACAATTAAAGTAATAGAATAGATTTGAAGTGTTTCAACTTTGATCAAAAACTATTGATTTTATTAAATACATTTAAACACAATAATTACATTTGAAATTATTAGTTGAATTATTTTGGGTTTTCTTACAATTTAGCACATGTTAAGTAAATCCAAATCAGTTTGAGGGGGGGGGACAGTCTAATTACTATTTATCTGGAAAATACCAATTCAGATATTCCAAATATCTGCAAAAAATAATTTAGACTTACTAAGATGGAATTAATTCATAAATATCTGGATGATATTGATTTATACATTGTTGACTTTATTGATAAAATATCATGAATTTCTACTCAGTGATTTTCAGTGGATATTCAAACAGAAATGAGTAAAATGCAATTGATAAATATTTAAAATGTCATTAACTCAGTGGTTTTCAAATCCAGTCCTGATGGTCCAGTGTTCTGCATGTTTTTAGATAATCTCCCTCTTCTATCACACCTCTGTTCAATTAATGATGAGCTCTGCAGAAGACTGATAATAATGTAAGAGAGAGAGATTTATTATATTTAATATAAAATTACTTTTTTCATTATATTATTTAGTTCTTTATGTATTTTAATAATTATTTCATTTATTTGATTTTAATAATTTTTTATATTTTGTCTTTTTTATTTAAAAATATATATTTTTATGTTTTAAATTCATTCATTTTATTTATTATGTTTTTTAATTACAAATATTTCTTCAAATATTTGTATTTATATATATATTTTTATTATAAAACAATTTTTTTATTAAAATATGTTTAATTTTTTTTACATTGAATTATTTTCATTTATTCAATTAAAAAGTATTATTTAATTTAAACTTATTATTATTATTATTATTATTTAAAATTATTTTTAAAATAATAGTAATTTATTTTTAATTATTAATTTAGATTTTTTTTTTTTTTTTTTTTTTTTTTTTTTTAAAGAAGAAGAAAAGGGAGATATCTAAAACATGCAGGACACTGGGCCATGGGGACCAGATTTGAAAAGCCCTGCATTAACTCAATATCACAATATACCAAACTGTACAAAGTGTGTTTTTTATATAGAGTTTAATACAATGTATTTCGTTAATATGAATTAAGACCACTTTTCACAGTGTAGTTTTGCAACATCAATGCTAGATAGATAGTTCATGAATCCATACATGCACATTTACACCATTATATGTTTACAGAGAGATTCAGGTTGTATTAAACAGGTTTATTTTATTTTATTAACTTTTTTGTTACACATGTACTTTGAATGGAAAAATAACATGGAGCTGAAACTAGACAAACATAGTAACAGGGTCTTAGGAAGTCTTGAAGTCTTTGGTTTATAAATTTGCATTTAATACCATAAAGAATCATTTTGAACGCAATTAACTTTGTTTTGGTAGGTCTTCAGTTATGTTGCCATAAACCTTTTTGCTGTATTGTGTTTAAATGTGTCTTTAAAATGTCCAAGCACCAAAGAAAATAATGTTAGTCTACTCAGTTCCATCCGTTCCAACCTGACAATTTATATTGAAATTAGGAACCAATTATTGCTAACTTTCCAGCCCGCGGTGAGAAACGACTCGGAACAAATTTTAGGGGTCACAAATTTTTGCCAGTATGGCCATGAAATAGGCTGTGAAATGGGCATTAAATTCTGTTCTAAGTAGTCTTCAAGAAGGGTCGTAGAAACCTGTACAATAAGTTTAGATTTTATTTGTATGAAATTCAGGACAAAAATAAAACTAAACATGTCTTATCATATATTGTTTAATGTTCTCGTTACTAAAATGTAGTTGATTGGATTGATGTTTAACATGTTTATTTATTTTTTTAACCCTTTGATGCATTGTTATACATATTTTTTATTGTTATTTTATTTTATTTAAACAGTATTTTTTATTAGTAGTTTTTATACATTTATATATATTTTTTTAAAGATGACTTTTTGGTGCAGTGCCTGGTACTAAGGTTGGTCATCATTTTGTGTTGTTTTTATTGTATTTTAACCACTGATGCAAAACAAATGTCCTGTCTGTGGGACAATTGTGAACTGAACAGAACAGTTTTTCTACAGTTGTTCTCTTGTATATTCATGGGTTTTGTTTTAGGGGTGTAATGGTACACACAATTAAAACACCTTTTTTTTTTTTTTTTTTTTACACTATGGATGAAATCATACTTATTTAAGCAGGAAAAAAACTGAAAAAAAAAAAATCAAAAATATCCAAAAATAAATCCCAATAAATTGTATTGGTTCATAGTACTCACTTTAGTGGGTATGAACAAGAGATTTAGGAAAAAAAATCAAAGGTCATAAATAGGAGATAAAAAAAAAGAAGTGCATCATTATGGGACAAAAAAATTAAATATTGAGATAAAACGTCAAAATTGTGAGATTAGAAAGTTAAACTATGACAAAAAAATTCTGAATTATGAGACAAAAAAGCCAGAATTATGAAATGAAAGTCAAAATTATGATATAGTAAATCACAATTTCTGATTTCTGACTTGTCATACTGTCACATTTGTGTGGTTTGAAAAACTAATGAGTCTATTCTGAGAATGTAAATAGTATAAAGTACAGATATTTATACAAAAATGTAGGGAGTAAAAGTAAAAAGTTGCCAGACAAATAAATACTGTAGTAAAGTACAGATACCTATAAGCTGTACTTAAGTACAGTAAAGACAGTACTGTACTTACAGTAGTTACTTCTACCTCTGATCTGCTGTAATATATTTACTTTTATATCAATAGTGTGTTATCATTAGACTGTAATTAACAGTCTTCTTAAACAAAAACTGCATTAAAAATGTTTTATTTCATAATGATATTGCATTTTAAATACATGTTTCTTTGCTTCAAAGCTTAAACACATGTTGTCCAACCGAGTGGATATTTTTGTAACTCCATTAAAAAAAAAAGTTCATTAAAAAATGTCAATCACATTGATTTTTTTCATGCCTAAAGAGGAATAAAAAATAAAAAATATTGACTAAGGTTCTCATAATTCATGCATTAAAGGATTAAAAGAGACTCTAGCTACAGCTTCCACTTTTGTTGGTGTGTTAAAAAAAAGGCCATGGTTTGGATCATATTTGTCAGACATGAACACATAACTGACTGATTTAATGTGTGGGTTTTTTTTTTACTTTATACCCAGTGTATCTCAGGCTTTTACAGTATGAGTTTTTCCTCTGACCTATTGTGTGCTTACACCTTCAGCATGTGCTCGCCGTGTGACTTCTACCTGACTTTGGCCGTGGATAGCTTTATTGTGTTGTCGTGGAATGGCTAGCTAGTTATAGTTTGTGCTGACGGCTTATTGCAGTATTAGAAAAGGACAGAGGAGCCTTTGGGACAATTTTCATCACGGCGTGCCCTTGGAACACGCAGACGTTCACACATTGTCACACATGACACTCCTCGTACACAAGCAGACACACACACACATCAATCCAGATGAATCCACGTGCACGCACACACATGCATGTGCACTTTATTTTTTTTATGAGTCCTCCCTTCTGGCTATAGCAGGAAATGAATGTCCAGCAGCTGAGGCTGTTAATTAACATTTATGGCTGTAGATGACCGTTGAATCGTTAGACTGGCTCTACACAGCCTTCACGTCAAACCTACCAGAGTATAAAAATCCAATCTCTGCCCCTGACACTGTGCCAAAGTAATGATGGCGGATACCGGTGTTGATTTGTTTTTTAATATGACTCTAAATGACAACAATCCCCCTGCAGGGTCCACTACCTGTTTGTCTCATTGGACACTGGGTCTAAATGGGATGTAAAACAACTGTTTGGTGCTTTGATGTCACGTATATATACTGATGTTTTTACATGGCTCTGTATAATTTGTGCCATCATTTACTTTCCTTGTGTCTGCCAAACACAATGTCATATATATAATATATTGAAGCACATTTTAAGAGGGCACACAGGCTTGTCTGTTCATTCCTCTGATGCTGCTGCACATGAACATGTGTCCCAGTCCGCCATTTTTCATGACAGATTGTTCTTTGATTTTATTATTTATAGTGTCATAGGTTTTATATTATAATGTATAGGTTTTATATTAGTGTCATAGTTTTTTTTTTTTATATTAAATGTATAGGTTTTATAGAGTATTATTTCTACTGTTGCACTGGAGCTGCACCCTAAATTTGATTGTTTTTATGTACAATGTCTATAAAGTATTAAATTTTATTCAATTCAATTCAATTAATTAATCAATCCGCATTACGCTTCTAATGTAATATCTCAGGAATGGCTCAACAAAATGGATCTGACTCAAGGGTGAATTGTAAAGAGTGTCAAAGTCAAAGCCCCCCCCCCCAAATGATTTCAGATTTAAAAAGTACAATAGAAACATAAGTTTGAACTTGACCCCTAAAGACCCAGCACCACTTTTTTGTCAGTTCCCAAATGATCTTTATTTAACCTTTAATAACAGACATATCACAATTGATTGTATTATTATTCTCCTTATATTGCATTATTGCATATATTTTCCATTATTTCATGTACTAATCATTTAGATGTTCATAAAAACTCTGATTAAATTTGAGGTTTATTAGATCAGAAACAGAAAAATGAAGAAAAGGAGACTTATGGGTAAAAAAAAAATAGTGCCTACCGTAATTTCCGGACTATAGAGCGCACCTGATTATTAGCCGCACCCACCTCATTCTAAGAGGAAAACCGATTTTGTACATACACAAGCCGCACCTGTATATACGCCGCATATGCCCACATTAAACATGTAACACAAACACAAAATTAACCCAAACCCGACTTCAAGTCCCGCGAATGAAACTGAATGTCCTTCATTAACCCTTGTGCGGTCCTTCGTAAAAGGCACACTGGCTGTGTCCTACAATCAGGTCTTAAAAACCCAGATTCCAAAGTTCAGTTCCATAGACTCATCACCCCACCCCCCAAGGATATATTACTGTTTTCAGTAGTAAGCAATGGCATCCTACAGTACGTATAAAAAGGTACATTTGTGAGCCACCGGCTCTCTTTGACCCGAAGGACCGCACAAGGGTTAAAGTCCACAGTCCAAAAATCACAGCCGGCAAAATGAACAGAAAATGATACTTAAGGTTTGATGCAGGCCTGCAGAGTCCGGGTCCCGTTGAAAGTAATCCAAGGAAAAAAAAGTGTATATTTCCAAAGGTAAGGGAGGGAAAAATGTCCGCCGCATCCACAAACAGGTGGCTGGTCGCCGCATCCACAAACAGGTGGCTGGTCACCGCCTCGCCTCATCTATCGCAGAGTCAGCGATAACTTTCTCTTTCGCAGAGAGTTCAGGTCAAACTCCTCCGTGCCAACGTGCAAAAATAATCCACAGGGTCTGGTCGAGCCTCTGTCTTCTCTCACACACCGCCGCGGGTTTTTCTTTAAGCAACTTTTTACCCCCTGTACACCTGTCTGTCACCTTTACCGGTCCCACTTAAACCCGTCACCCCGCGTTTGTTCCGCCCCTCCTTTTTCATTCAGTCTTCCTCGACGCATATATTCCACCGGTCTAAATCTTACCTTTTCTACTCGAGCGCCTCTGGGGGCCGTTAGGAAAATTACATAAATTGGCCGCATCACTGAAAAAGCCGCAAGGTTGAAAGTTTAGGAAAAAAGTAGCGGCTTGTAATCCGGAATTTACGGTACATTCACTGTCATTTATCCATTTCCATAGGTTTTTACTGGTGAATCAATGGTGTAGAAGATCACAGTATTTCCACGTTCACTATTGATCGTCTAAATGTCCAAATGGGTCATATTTGAAGACGATGAACAGATAATAAACTGTATTTTGCACCACTTATTTACATTGATAGGATTAATTCATTTTAGATCAGTATATGTTTTTGGTCCCCTATGGCTGTTTGGGTTTTTATTGATTAAGATTGTTATTTGTACATACACTACTGAAGTAATAATTTCTCAATGGCATTTTAATTTAATAATTATTTATCATTATCTACATACTTTCTCTTTCAGTTCATTGACCAGACTTGAACTGTGTGTCCAACTACAGCTGTGTGTAATGTCAGCATTTCTGAATCCAACCATCATAACCCTCTGCAAAGATGTGATTAAAATATCTCCCAAACCATGATATTCTACTAACCCTCAACAAACTGCGAAACCATTTTAACCTACAATCTTTGTATTTGCTGAGATGCAATCCCCAGTCTTTGGAGGCCAAACTGTATTTAGTTTATTTTCCATCCATCCAGCCTTTTTCTTGCCTTTGGAATAAGCCAAAACAAACCCCAAGACGTTGAAACACTATTAAGAATTGTTTATATGGCAAGTATTTTAGTTCATGGAATAATATTAGCATGGATCTTTTGAGTGTGGTATTTTTTTTCTCTTTTGGTTGATTTGGTCTTTATACAGTAGTTTGAAGTCCTTCCTTTTTTTAACAGGTGACATCAAGCCCTTTACTTATCTTTGTATTTTATTTAAATCTCACATATTCATTTAACTTATGCAATTTAGATTAATTCTCCAGTTATCCGTTATATCCACGCTGTCCATCACTTCACCTGTCATTTTCCATTCATTATAATATAATGCTCTATTTCTGTCTTTTCATCCTGTCAAATGTTCACTTCAGTTTCTCTCAGCTCATAATGCCACAACTTTAAACACTCCTAAAGCACTTTAGCGTCAGCCTTTAAGATGTTATCATAGATGGATAGTATAGGCAAGGCAAGTTTATTTGTATATCACATTTTCAACAGTCAGATAATTCAAAGTGCTTTAAAAACAGTCAATTGAAAAAGGGGAGAAAAAAAAAAAAAATAATAATAATAATAATAATTAAAAAAAAATTAAATATGAAAATTGAAACAAAAAACAAGAACAAGTTACAGTGCAGTGTAGAATAATTAAGAAATAGTATTCGCAGTAGGCAGCATCGAACAAAAAAGTATTTAGTATACAGTAGGTAAAAACTAGTCCCATTATTATATTGTGTTATTTCTTGAAAACATATTTAGAATCAGAATCAGTTTTATTGCCACATATGTGTACACATACAGGAATTTGTCTCCGGTTCCCTGTGGTGCCCTGTCGTACCAATAAAGAAGAGAAACATAACAAGACATAATTTACATAACATAACATAAATAACATAGTGTTTTAGGAATAAATATATAAATCATAGTTGAAATGTATATATTTATGGCAAATAAGCAGTTGGTAAGATTAACCTTCTTTGAGTCTTTTCATTGTCTTTTCATTATTTTAATATCACAAATATAGTTGACAATCACTATTAAAGTGTTACAGCTTATTTCAGCATAATATTACTTTAAGGTTTATTTGAGTCAAAAGTCTTGTCTGAGTGCATGCAGCCCAAAAGGCCACATGACACTGAAGGCTTCCCTCTCAGACACACAGTTTTAACACCTTCCGTTGACCCCCTCCTCCACTGCTTCATGTCTCCTTTGTCCTAAAGGGGTGTCGACCATGTTTTTCTGTTCCTCTGTGTCTCTTTGTCTTTGGAGATGTCCATCCCTTGTGCATTCTATCTCTATATGCAAATTACTCAGGTCTAACCTTCTGTTCCAGCTTTGTCTCAAAACTCAAAACTAAAAGGAATCTTACATTTATATGAAACATCACAGCACATTAATACTGATATATTTGATGTTGTTGTAATTCTCCCAACACAATACTAAGAGTGCAATATGGTTTAGTATGGTTTATGTTTCAATTTATTGTCCGTCCGCTGTCTAGAAACAATTGATTGTGCTGGACAAATTCAGAATGTTAGATTTTAATAAGACTGTTAGACATAATAGTGCACAAGTTTGATGAAACAATATCTTTATTTAACCCATAAAGACCTAGTGTTACTTTTGTGATAGTTCCCAAATATTATTATTTATTTATTTTTTGTTTTTACTTTTCTTAAGTGATTTATCACCATGTATCTTCTTACACAGTATGTTGGATTTTTAAGTGAAAATCGGTAACACTTAACTTGACGGGTGAGTTCATAACACATTCACAGCAGCTGTCATAAACTGCACATAAAGCATTCATGACTGTTTCATGAGACACGATTCAACATTCCTAGCAAACCTTTCATAAATCTGGAAGACAGAACGACGATAAATTTTCAAAATAAACAACAATCACAAAGCAGCACTGCCATTTTTTCCCCCAAAAAACTCTTACCATCACGTGGGCTAGTCCAGTGACTTTTGCTAAAGGGAATGTCCAACCGTTCCATGTAGAGGCAGTAACGGTTACATTATTAAACAAATTGTCACTGGACTAACCTATTGACTGAGCTGTGACATGATGGTAAGAGTTTTTATTTATTTATTTATTCGGGGGGGTGCTGCTTTGTGATTGTTGAAAAGGTATCGTTCTGTCTTCCACATTCATGAACGGTTTGGTATGAAACGGTCATAAATGTTTTATGTGCAGTTTATGACAGCTGCTGTGAGTGTGTTATGAACTCACCCCTCAAGTCAAGTGTTACCTGAAAATCATATATTTTCCCTCATTTATTTTACAGATCATAATTGGTGTTCATAAAACCTCAAATTAAAGTTGTGCGTTATTATATCAACAAGTCAGAAAATAGAAGAAAAAGGCATTTTTCAGTCAAATATATCAGTAACTGAATATAAAAACAAACCATCCAGGGCAGCAGTGGTTAGCACTCGTGCCTCACATCAAGAGGGTCCCTGGTTCGATTCCCACACCAGACCTTTCTGTGTGGAGTTTGCATGTTCTCCCAGTGTCTGCGTGGGTTTTCTCCAGGTACTCCAGTTTCCTCCCACCATCCAAACACATGCACTGATAGGTTAATTGGTTAATCTTAATTGCCCATAGGTGATTGTTTGTCTATATATGTTCAGCCCTGAGATGAACTGGAGACTCACACAGGGTGTACCCTGCCTTCACCTGTTGTAGCTGGATTAGGACCCCACAGACCCCTGCGACCCTAGTGAGAATAAAGTGGATTCAGACAACGAGATAAATGACATCCACTGTCATTTATCAAACTCCACTTCTGTTGTAGAAGATGACCATGTTTCCTCATTCACTGCAGAGCCTCTGAACATTCCAATGGATCATATCTGATGACCATGAAAACATGACAAATGTATTGATAGGATTATTGGATCAGCGGGTATTCAATGTTGTATATCAGTAAATTATTTTGGTCACCAGTGGATGTTTGGGTCTTTATGGGTAAATTAATTTTAAGGCTTGAGAATTAACTATCAAATATGACCCTCTTCAATGCCAATAGAAGAGACTGTTTAAATGCCCACAAATGCTCAAATCATTATCCAATTCCAGCAATTATCAGATTACTCAAGTGATAGTGTAAACAGGATGAGAAAAGTGCTGGTTAGTTCATGTTTTTAATATACACGATGGTGTATTATTCCACATATATGGTGGTTTATGTACATGTATACAATGGATTTGTAAATATTCCACTAGAAAGAACCTGTAATGTGAATGGATCATAATGTGCAGACAGTGTTTTGAAGTAGATCTGAGACCTACGTATGTTCCTTTGGACTAAAACTAAAGAATTTCATATTTTGACCCAAGACTTATCTTGGAAACTTGAGCCAAGTCACATTTAAGACTTAAGTTGCTTTATCAGTAACATGTGGTAAAATTTCATTAGTTTTGTTCCGGAAGCATTTTACTTGTACACCAGTGTAATCTGATATTTTTCAGCAGATAATGTCAGTTATGTGATTGAGAAATCAAATTAAAATACCTGGATTTCTTCCCAATACTCCAGTGGCTTCATGCATGTATACAGGACTGTCTGAGTGGTTGTGGTCTTTTACGTCTGTGCATGTGAAAAAAAAACAAAAAAAAACAGTACGCTTGAGTCTACCATCACTACATATGTATGAACCCTCCAAACCACAAGACAACAGACAGACACCAATAGAAACTAGAAAAGCACTCTGAGAACGCAGACATCCGGCAAGGTAGACCCCAACCCCCCCCCCCCCCCCCCCCCCCCCGGATCACCACCAAAATCTAATGATTTGCACATCTCCCCATTGCCAACCTATGCTGAAAATGTCATTAAAATCCTTCCATAGGTTTTTGAGTTATCTTGTAAACAAATAAACCAACCAACAAACGCCAGTAAAAACATAACTTCCTTGGCGGATGTAAAAAATACCCATCATTTGATCATGACTGATAAGGAGTTTCCCTCTGAATATGAAGACACTTGGCTTTAGTCAGACATATACTGTACGTTAGGAGGAGGTATACAAAGAATGTTGATTCTGTGGTTATATAACAGCCAAAGCTAGGACAAGAAAGTATAAGTATTACCAGTTCTGTCATATTCATCAATGTTAGCATCCATCCATCCATCCATCCATCCATCCATCCATTTTCTACCAGTTATCTGGTTCTGGATCTTGGACCTTGTCCACCCTCCCCCAGGGGACTCCAAACCCAGGCCATCTGAGGACATAATCCCTCCATCATCCCAAATCTCCTCCTGGTGGTCCACACCCCAATCATCCCATTACAGCATCCAGGAGGCATCCTAACCAGATGCAATATTCCTGACCAGATTTATTTTTATCATGATATACAGTATAATTTAATAATGCTGCCAGTTAAAAGAGTAATGGCTCCTAGTGGTTAAACCCTGAAAAACATGGTCCATCTGTTGAACTCAACATGGGCCGTGTATAATTACAGATGTAGACCGATTTATTTAAAGCTGCAATGCCTGATATTTTTTACGGTGACACAGAGCAGAAATTCAGCAGTCATCTTTCAGCATGTTCTAATGCAAGTGGTCTGAAATGTTCAATTTCTGAACTGAAGGGTTAAACTAATTGTACAGCACATCTACCCTGTTGGCCACATGTTTCAAAGCACAACATGATCACACTTTTGGATTTCTGAGGCATGTTAAATGCACCCGATATCTGTTGCTTGCACACAGTAAATGAGAACACATTTCACAATTTAATACATAGTACAGTATATATAGATATATATATATATCATAAAAAAGTACATAACTATTACAAATATATCTTATTATAGTCCATATTTTTCATGGCTGATAACATTCCAATGGTTACACATATCTGTATAGTTAGTATAGTGCGCTAATAGGAAGTCATATATAGACATTGATTTAATTAGTTGTGTTCTCCTCCAATGTAAGTACCACCCACTTCTATTGGTAGATTGATTTCCTGGGTCAAGACCAAAGCAGCAGAACCTGACAACCTCACAAGTTATTGTTTATTGATTGATAGAACCTACTGGTGTGATACAGGGCTATCTGTCTTATTTTTGAGATTATTCTATTACCCAGTGCTTGAAGTAATTCTTTTATTTTAACGAGTACATTTTACAGTAGCATAAAACAATCATTACTGGCTAACTTAAACCCTGATGTGTACATATGGACACTACAAAAACAAAAAAAGAACTATACAGCACTAACAAACACAAAGATATATGTAGAAGCTGTGGTGAAAATGTGACCATTTACGTATAACAGAGTCAAAACCAGAAGGACCCAAACATGAGTCGATTCCAGTCACAGCCAACACACTCCATCCTGCCAATCTTCCAATACTGTTTGTGTCCATGTCCACTTTGACTCAGCCAAAAGAAACTCCGTGTGAGCAGAATGTGTTTTTGATGTGGGTTCAGGTGCACGTGTGCATGTGTGAAGTCTGACGGACGCAGATAAGGTGGCAGTTATCTTATCGTGCTGAGCCAACCCACCCTAAACCCGCAAACCTCAGGTGTCACAGTGCGCTGGCTTTTCCCCAAACATCCCCTTATTTTCATGTCAATTTCACACCATTTTGCTGCCTCTCCATCTCCTCACACACCCCTCCTTCCTCTTCCTCTCCATCCTCATCCCTTCATTTTGTTCCCTACTACTCTTTGATAGGCAGTTAAGCTTCTTTTAGTCTGTTTTTGCTCCTCTGTTCTCTTCTCATCAATCCTTTTTTCCTCTCTCTAGCCCTTTTGATCTTTCTTGGTATCCATCCACTCGGCCTTGCGATCAATCTTCCCTATTTTTGGGCAACTTTGACAGTGTTTGCCTTCCTTCTTATTCCCACTTTACCCAATCCTGACTGTTTTCTCGTGCGTTCTTCTTATCTCTCCCTTTCCATTTTGTTCTGCCTCTTTCCTAATCTCTCACTTTTACACTCTCTCACTTGTACATACGTATATTTTACCAGATCACTACATTTATTCTCAGTGTCATGGAGTCTTCACCATGGTTTTTTCTTTTCTCTTTTCCTCTCTTGCCTAAAGACATTATTATTCCTCCTACTGTTAAAATGATATAAGCTCAGGTTCACTGCTAAAAAAATCCCCTCCAAATTTTGCTATTATAGGATCCTCAAAACCATGGACACATTCAGTCAATGCTAACATGTTAACATGTATATTAAATACTAATATTAAAAAGAGTCCACTGTTTTTTAGCCTTTCCTCAATGGATAGTGGGTTGTAAATGGGTAATAGTAGTCGGTTGGAGCAGCCATGGTAGCGCGGGTTGTCCAATAACCCAAGGGTTGGTGATTCAAATCTTGCTTTGTCCTAGTCAGTTCATTGTGTCCTTGGGCAAGGCACTTCACCCTCCTCGCCTCCAGTGCACTCACACTGGTGTATGAATGTTTGGTGGTGGTCAGAGGTGTAAAATGGCAGCCGGGACAATTATGGCAAATGTAGTTTACCACCACCAGAGGGACAATGTGAGAGTGAATGAAGAATGGGGCACTAATGTAAGGCACTTTGAGTGGCCAAAAATAATGCTATATAATCCATTATTATTATTATTATCATTATTATTATTATTAGTAGTAGTAGTAGTATTTTTAGTGTTTTTTCTATGAACAGAATCCATGTCTTCATGAATCAGTTTTCATCCCTGACTTTTGATGTTTTTAAGTTTCGGTCTTTGAGAAATGCTCATATTTTTGATGGAAAAGTGCCCATATTGAATAGATCTGTGGTCTGTGTTGTTTTTACAGTAAGTTGATGCCAAGTCCATTATCGTTACTGAAATTTAACAAAATTATAAAACGTAGACTTGAAAAAAAAACTTTTATTAAATTAAATAAATAAAAACTATAATTAAAAGAACAAATGGTAATTAACTGGAACTGTATTGCGTGCTTACAAAACTAACACATATAAATATTCTGGGTGAAATTCCCTTTATTTTCAACTTTGTCAATATAACTAAAGTTGGAAGAAAGTAGCGGAAAAAAGTCCTTTATGGAATTTCTTTTATTTATTATTTAGTTGATTTACATTTTTTGGGTGGATTTCTTTGAGTATAGCGAGGAAGATAAAATATACGAAAAAACGTAAACTAATATGAAAACTAAACTAAAACTAAGCATTTAAAGAAAGTAAAACTAATAAAAAAAAACAACAACTAACAAATCTGCTCTGAAAAATAATTAAAACTAACTGAATGAGAGAAAAAAAGTCAAAACTAAATAAAATTTAACTTAACAGTAATGAAAAACTGAAAACTATGATAACCTCGGTTGGCGTCTTAAAAATCCCATCATTTACATCGTAACATTTCTTTTGGTATTCACGTCTTGTCATCTGAACAAACGACATTTTTCCCTCCTCATCCTCCTATTGCATCTCTTTTCATTCTCCATCTTCATCTCTCACTAAATACTGTATGAAAATCTTTGTCAGTGTGTCAGACACCCCTTTAAGTATTTATTCCAGACACTTGGACTGTCCTCTCTTTTCTCCTTCTGTCTTTATATCCATGTCAAACTAACGAAGTCAGACTTTTTCTTCCAATCTCTCAAAATAACTTTTCTCTCTCCATTCTGCTTTTAATGCATTTCCATGTTGCAGTACAGTGGTGGACGGATAAAACGCTGATCTCCTGGACATTACTCTGGGGTTTTGCTCTTTTCTTCCCAGTGTTTTAATATTTATCTCTCTTCACAGTTTTTTTATCTTTCAGATCAAACCTTTTTTTTATTTTGTATCATATTTGACATTTTTCAAGTAGTTTTACCCCCTTGATTGATCTGTCTGTTGGAATATGTACTTTACTTTTCTCCCATAACATCTCTAAAAACAGTGTTATTTATTTATTCACTCTTTTCTCATCTGTAAACCATCCTTTTTCTGCACCTCCTTCTTCTATGTCTATGTATTGGAAGAATTTTTGTGTTCGTTGATTGGAAGATTTTACTGTAATTGTACTGTTACTACTGATTTTACTTTCAATGTTTCATGGTAATACTTAAATTTAAAGGTCAACACAATCCACTTTGCACTACTGTTAACTGACTTCAGTTCAAATAAGATGAATTTAATAAGTATTTAAATGATTGAATGTTATTTTAATGATGATGAGAATTTGATTTTAGCTGATTTCATTGCATATTTTATTTTCTAAACAATTGACTTTCCATGAATCAAGTTTTGCGTTGTTATTAATAGATAAAGCGTTTTAGATTCTACCATCTATTTCTTCAAGTGAAGTGTGTAAAATATACGAGAGGTATTTTATTTATTATCTTACATCTTACACTGAACATAAATGCAGTTTCTTAATTTCAGATGAATGAATATATTATATTATTGGATTTCTAAACACATGAATGTAGTAATGCAGGGTAAAGTATATACCTTGAATATTTTTCTCTGTAATAAGCATTTCCTCGTGAGTATCTAAGCTCAAGATTATCTTTCTTAGTCTCCCATTCTTCTTTTGAAAGCTGACATAATTTGACTTATTCCGAAACCAGACTTCAAGGTATGAAGTCAATATAGTTTAAACCAAGCTCATTCTTTCAACACTCTGAATATTCCACTACAGCAAATGCCTTAAAGCAAATATTGATTCAAGGATTGTGGTGACACCCATTTTCCAAACCTAATACTATACAGCTGAGATCATACAGAATCAATCCATATAATAACACATTCCTGTCCTATTATTTCCAAATTCCATCAACCTTGAGGTGTAATTTCAGTCTTTTAAGACAGGATTTGCAATAAAGCTTTTTTAAAATATTATAATTGTAAAACTATCTTCCATCTGGTCAAACATAATCTTTAGTCCTGAACATTTATGGCTTTATATTTTTTGTTTCTTCCAGACATTTTTTTTAATCTGCATGGAAGTTTCTGGAATACTTCCTTTCTACTTTTAATAGAGATATGTGCTCTGCCATAAAGTGCTATACAGTGACGTAAAATCTCATGATCACAGCATCATGATGTCATTTGAATTATGATGATAGCGTAAACCACAGGTGTCAAACATAAGGTTTGGGGGCCATATCCGACCCGCCATAGGGTCCAACTGGGCCCCTGGGATGAATTTGTAAAATGCAAAAATTACACAGTAATAATAAAGGAAGTTGAAATAATTTGACATACATTGGATCTAAAATGGATCAGACCATAGTCATAATAAAGAATAAATGATGAAAAACACACATTTTCTTAATTGTTTTAGTGTACAAAAAAGGGAATAAATAAATAAAATTACTAGCCTCTTACAAAAAATGTGAATAAGCTGAAATGTATGTGGAATTTTACCAATATTCTTGAAAGTGTATTTGTATTTGTGTGTATTTGTAAATCCACTGTTATATTTAAGTTGTGATGTGTATATGATGAACTTAAGTGTAATATTGCACTTATTTTTCTTCAGAATTTTCAGGCTGTAAATATTGTTATTCATATCTACGAAGTGTACTTGAAAATAACAAGAACATTTTCTCTGTGGAATATCAATTTTTGCTCAAAAACACAGAGAAAATTTTAGAGTTGACATTATTTCTACACTTTTATCCTATTATTTATATTATTTTACTAGTCTGACCCACTTTATACCATATTAGGCAAATGTTGCCCCTGAACTAGGGTGAGTTTGACACCCCTGGCGTAAACGGTGCAGGAGAGATTGCCATTGTTAAACTATTTTACCTGAAGATTTGATGGGTTTTACCACCACTCAAATAGCTATATTTTGAGAATTTACAATAAATTCTGATCAATAGCACCGTGTCTCATTTTCCCCAGTGTTGGTGTGAAATTAACGATTGTTCAGAATGATAAATGCCCCCATTTGGATGCATTTTCTTGGAGTCTGATTCTGTTCTGTCATGAAAACGACTACATTTTCATCTCTACACCCTTGTCACAAGAAACTGCAATTTATCTAATGCATGTACACTACAATACCTGGCCTGTGTTCAATCATGGACATGTATTGGATTAACTCTAGTGGCTGTATTGTGTGACACTAACAGGTGATTGGGTTAGACCAGGACCAGTTGCTGACCCCTCTTGACTGACCTCATTACTCAGGGTCATTTTTGCAGGACCTGTAAAGCCACCTGATTGTCCTCGGCTGTGCTTGTAAGGAAGGGCGACAGGTCAAGTCTTATATTGGATATGGAGGCTGAATATGAGACGATTGGTCTTAAACAGTGACGCTAAAAACAACACTTTTGTCATTTTTTTTTTTATCTTGTTAGGAGTTAAAGTTCCATTTTGATAATATCTAAATTAGATGAAATTTGTGCATTTATTTATTCAAACTTTTTTCATATTCTCACCTCAGTTACTTACACACTCATTTTAAGGATCTCCAATTTACATTTATTTTATGGTGTATTTGAGATAAACTACCTCTGATCCAGGCCCAGATACTGATCAAGGTCTGGATCCTGGGTTGTCGTTTGGATATTAACCCTTTTAAAAGTCACTTTAGGAGGTAAATTGCAACAGTATATTTTTTGATAATGTTTTGCCTACTGCAGGGGTGTCAAACTCATTTTAATTCAGGGGCCACATTCAGCTAAATTTGACTGAATTTGGCAAAACCACTAATAATACATAAACTCCCAAAATGTCGATATTTTAGAGTGAAAAAAGGAAAATTAAATAATGAAAATGTTTCCATTGACAAGCTATCCTTTCAAATAATGTGAATAACATGAAATAAATGAAAAAATATATGCCGAATTTTAACAATATTATGCTTCTGTTTATCATTTTCACATGTTCATTACAAGTTGCAGATCATAGCGGGTCTGCAAATACACAAAATATTTAATATCAGGCAGATTATTCTTAGAATTGCACTAAATTCTCTTAAAACACTTAAGGTTCTTCATATTTGTTCGCAGATTAGTCAAACATTTTATGAAACTATACTTTGTTTTAGTGTAAATATGTGAAAATATTTACATTATAGTAAAATAGTTGTGATTATTTATTATTTATTTATTATGATAGTATTTTACTGGTCTGACCCACTTCAGATTAAACTGGTCTGAATGTGGAACCTGAGCTAAAGTGATTATTAATTAATGTCTTTATATCTATTTTTGCATTTCACAAATTCATCCCAAGGGCCAGACTGGACCCTCAGGCAGGCCGGATTTGGCCCTCGGGCCTTATGTTTGACACCTGTGGCCTAGTGCATATTGTTTGATCTGCTGTTCTGTGTGTCCTACAATAGTTCTAATATGTTTATTTGGTATATTTATATATTAACAGTTATATGCTTCTATTTAGAGCTTTATGTATGTATATGTTTATAAATGCTCCTTATTCTATTGTATTTCTAATTTATTTTCTACTACTTTTATTGTGCTTGAATGGAGTAACTATAACAAATATAATAATAATTTCCCCTCTGACTGTCCACATGCTGAAGTGTCCTTGGGCAAGACACTGAACCAGTCGGGTATGACAGCAGCTGCATTCCGGTATATGAGTGTGTGTGTGTATAAGTGTGTGTGTGTGTGTGTGTGATTTTGAGCATCAATAGTGCATAAAATGCGCTATATAAACTCAGTCCAATTACTTCTGAACCTCTGAAAATGGAGGGACTATGGTTAAAATAGCTTTAATTCTTAATCGGTTATACTATATTTTCATTAATCCCCCCCAGAATTAAAGCTGAAAATCCCCACTTCAGTTATAATTTGATTGTTTCCTAGAATTAACCTCGAATGCTGCAGCTCAACTCATCACGGGTACAAAGGAATATGCCACCATCACTATCCCAGAATCCTCTTGGTGGCTTCTGATTCCCTCCTGTGTTGATTTTATAGTATTAATGCTTACCTTAAGGCTTTAAATGGTCTGGCTCCCACTTATATATGTGACCCTGGACACTGGTTCATCTCTGCCCAACCATTCAGATCCTCAGGTCAAACTGGGCGTCAAAGAGCGATGAAGCATTTGCTATTAAAGCACCAACCGTGTGGAACTCTCTACTTGATGATTTAAAGGGGCACTGAGTCTCTAGATTATCTACGACACCTTAAAACTTTTACTTTTACCCTAACTTTTGGCATCTTTTACCAGAGGTGGAAGTAACTAAGTAGAAGTACTTCTGTAAGTAGAGTTTTTAGGTATCTGTACTTTACTTGAGTATTTATTTTTTTGGAAACTTTTTATTTTTACTCCCTACATTTTTGTATAAATATGTGTACGTTATACTCTTTACATTGTCAGAATAGACTCATCAGTTTTTTTTTTTTCAAATTAGACAAATGTGACAGTGTGAAAAATAAGTTTTAAATCAGAAATTGTGACTTACTATATTATAATTTTGACTTTTTATCCCATAATTATCCATTTGTTATCTCATAATTATGACTTTAATCTCATAATTTTGACTTAGATTTAAAATAATCTATTTAGGACTTTTGAATTTTTCCTAAATTCCCTGTCCATACCCACAAAACTGAGTACCATGACCCAATAAAATACATCATCTACACAGTAAGTCACTTTTAAAGGATATTTTTGTGTGTGTCTTTCATTCATTAAATCAGGGCAGTTTGCCACTTGTGGAAGTGAAAGTGAAACCTATTAATCATTTAGGTCATTTGTGTGTGTGTGTGTGTATGTGGGGAGGGGGGGGGGGGTGATGTGCCATTTGGTCATTCAGATACTACATATTCATGTGTAACATTAGAATGTAGAACAACAGTGCAGCAAAATTATCCAATAACAGATTACTGCTTAAGTTACTTTCAGGTGATTCCAGCAGCTTCTTCACTTCTGTATTTTACGGGCAGGCCTGCGGCAGTGGTGTCATTCAAATTTAATAACAGGAGAATCGTCCACATATAGTTAAGATAACTACGATACATGTGGTTAAAATGTATGTTAACTTTAAAATATTACTTATGTCAGATTTAATAAAGTGAGGTTGTATTTTTGTATCATATAGTCTTTAATGCATCCATGTCCTACATTATGTATTTGACTTAGTCCCTCTATTGATTTTCTTCAGCAGTGCTGGTGAAAACAACAACTCCCACAATCCCACGATGCTTCACAGCATCAACAAAATCCTTCTTTTGTCATTTCTTTGATTGAACAACCTCTGTCTGTTTTAAAAAACACTTCCATCAAAAATTAATTTCCTTCCCTTTGTTCTTTGTTTGTGATATCCCCCCCCCCCCCCTTATCTTCAGTTGGAGACTCACAAACACTAAAAATTGTAAACTTATCTCATCCTGCCTCTCGGCGAACTCATTAACTGTGGACTGTCTCAATTAGCATGAGCTCAGACATGGAGGAACAAACCTTCAGATGTATGCAAAACACTGGTGACCGTAAACATGAAGTCAATACATTATGGATTCACTTTATGGTGCATTTACATAAGAAGCTAAGAAGTGGCACCTTTTAACTGTATACAAGCTGAATATAAAATATGGATACGCACACACGTGCACGCACACACGTGCACGCACACACTTTCCATTATGGCTTCATTTACACTGATAAATACAACCAGCGAGTCTCTTGTACTACTACTACTACTACAGTACTACTACTACTACTACTACTACTACTACTACTACTACTACTACTACCACGACTACTACTACTACTACTACTACTACTACCACGACTACTACTACTACTACTACTACTACCACGACTACTACTACTACAGTACTACTACCACGACTACTACTACTACAGTACTACTACCGCTAGTACTACTACTGCTACTACTACTACCACGACTGCTACTACTACTACTACAGTACTACTACCACTAGTACTACTACTACCACGACTACTACTACTACAGTACTACTACCACTAGTACTACTACTACCACGACTACTACTACTACAGTACTACTACCACTAGTACTACTACTACTACTACTACTACCACGACTACTACTACTACTACTACTACTACTACTACTACCACGACTACTACTACTACAGTACTACTACCGCTAGTACTACTACTGCTACTACTACTACTGCTACTACTACTACTGCTACTACTACTACCACGACTGCTACTACTACTACTACAGTACTACTACTACTACTACTACTACCACGACTACTACTACTACAGTACTAGTACCACTAGTACTACTACTACTCCTACTACCACGACTACTACTACTACTACTACTACTACTACTACAGTACTACTACCACTAGTATTACTACTACTACCATGACTGCTACTACTACTACTACAGTACTACTACCACTAGTACTACTACTACTACTACTAGTAATACCACGACTACTACTACTACTACTACTACTACTACTACTACTACCACAACTGCTACTACTACTACTACAGTACAACTACCACTACCACGACTACTACTACTACAGTACTACTACTACTACTACCACGACTACTACTACTACTACTACTACTACAGTACTACTACCACTAGTACTACTGCTACTACTACCACGACTACTACTACTACTACTACTACCACGACTACCACTACTACAGTACTACTACCACTAGTACTACTACTACTACTACCACGACTGCTACTACTACTACTACCACTAGTACTACTACTACTACTACTACCACGACTACGACTACTACTACTACTACTACTACTACTACTACTACAGTACTACTACCACTAGTACTACTACTACTACTACCACGACTACTACTACTATTACTACCACGACTACTACTACTACTACTACAGTACTACTACCACTAGTACCACTACTACCACGACTACTACTACTATTACTACCACGACTACTACTACTACTACTACTACAGTACTACTACCACTAGTACCACTACTACTACTACTACTACTACTACTACTACTACTACTACTACTACTACTACCACGACTACTACTACTACTACCACGACTACTACTACTACAGTACTACTACCAGTAGTACCACTACTACCACTACCACAACGACCACAACTACTACTGCTGCTACTACTAAATAATACTAAATAATAATAACAATAATAATAATAATAATAACCTTTATACCTCCTCTTCTCATGAACACTATTACATATGAACAAAGACTAGATGATAGTCGTACAAATATAAAAAAACAATTAAATGACTAATCAAACAGAACATTCAGAAGTGTCCTCACTCATAGGCTGTGCTTAGTATAATTAATCCAACTCCAGGCTTTGTCTTTGTATGTAAACACATTCTATAAATAACAAAAGGGCTGCATTTGTTTTCTGAGGGTTTACCCCACACGATTCCCATGCTTAAATTCTGTCACTCCCTGCTCTTTCAGGCTCCATCTTCTTAACCTGATCCCTTTGCTTGCTAATAATAGCTTTGGCTTTGACCCGAACAGGCAGAGAAACAGGACAGAACAGGAGAATTGGGAGCCTCTTGGATCCACTATGCTGCTCAGACTGTTTTTAGTAATACGGGGTGAATATTTAATCACTTATCTTTAGTTTTATTTTATACAACGCATTAATATATTAAATTTTCCTCACCTTTTGCAGTCTTACAAGCAATAATTATATGAATTTTGGACGATGAGATGCGCAACTGCAAATTTATATGACAAAATGCTGTTACACATCATATATCAGACCAATAAGTTGGAAAGAATCAATGCGATCTTAATCATATTAAGTGAAAGTAAAGTCTACATTTTGACCTCATTGCTGAAAGCTTGTTAGTGCGGAGGCAGCAGACAAACAGTGAAGACAAACAGAAAAAAAAAAACAAAAACAACCAATCCCAGCTTTTGGCTGGTGGCTGCTGTGAATCCTTGGTTTTGCTGTAATCCTTTATCCCTGCTAAAAAAAAAAAAAAATCACAATACAGTGAGGACAGCTGTTTGTAAAGTGCATTATCTATGGCTAGTAGACGTGGCAAACTGCCATGTCTCTGTCTATGTTGCTGTCATTGAACAAGCTCGCTAACAAAAACAGGGTTTGGAAATTTAAGAAGGAACAAAAAAGCCTACTCTGAATTAGCATTTAGTTTTGGCATGTTTCTAGACCCGTGACTTTGAAATGGGGTCTTTTTTTTTTTTTCCTTTTGCATTAGAGATTACAGGCCTGTCAGGTTGTCTGGTGAAGCATTTGTTGATCCAATATCAAAAAGGTTGAAACAATTGCTCTTAGAAAACAAAAATAATTACAGAACATCATAGAAAATGTCCTTTTTGGACAATATCTCAGTTCATGTTCTTGTTCTTTTTTCACAATGAAAGAGTAGATATTTGTCGGTAGAATAAAAGCAAAGTTTGACCAGAGATCAAAACAAAATCAACTTGGATCAAAACTCAAATGACTCTGCTTGGATTCGGTGGTTTAATTGGATGTTTTGTATCGACTTGGACTTTTTCAAACTAAAGACGTGTAACAGTACGAAAAATAAGTCACTTCAGAGGGAAAATCAGTGGAGGAGAGAAACTGTGACTTTATATATTATAGTTATATGACTAATATGTCACAATTTTGACTTTTTACTTTGTAATTGTCACATTTCATCTCAGAATTTTGACTTTTTCTCTTAAAATTATGCATTTAAGAAAAAACAAAATATGAATTTTCATCTCAATTCTAACTTTTTCTTCTTACTTTTCCTAAATTTCCTGCCCATATCCACAAAACCGAGTACTGTGATCTGATCAAACACATCTACACAGTAACTCACTTTTAAAGGTTTAATTTGGGTACTTTTGAAACTTGGTTAAATTAGTATTATTGCATTTATGGCAATACATACATTCATAAAATGCCATTCTACTTTTGTACTTCATTGCAATTGAGAAATTGTCCTTTTTTTTTTACTTTTACTTCAGTAAAGGAGTTAAATCAGTACTTCTACTTTTACCAAAGTATTTTTTTCTTACAAGTAGCTGTACTTCTACTTAAGTACAGGATGTGAATACTTTGACCACCTCTGGTTGGTTTATTTCTCATCATATGGTTAGAATTCCCTTGAAGGAAAAAAATAGGATCAATGACCCTGTAGCTCACCGACATATTCTATCAAGAATCAATAAGGAGTTGTATTTGTGAGTTTGTCAGGATCTGTGTTAAAGTCCTGTGATCTCGATGCAGGAGATCAATGTCCTGATAGAAGTGGGTGGTACTTTCACTGGAGGAGAACTCAACTATTTTCAATTAAAATCCATATATGTGAACCGCCACCACAAAACCAGGCATAAGTCGCGCTGAGCCGTTCAGAGCTACAGCCAAATTTAGGCTGGAAGGTGATTTGTTATTTGTGTTTACACCTTATCAAAAAACGGTACCGTAACACCTCTATGTTCAGTTCCTGTGGTCATTACATTGAAATCCAATCAATAAAGGTGTTTATTGGGTCAATTATTTAAGCGGTGACAAAAGTTTAAGGATTGCTGAGCAAAGACAAAGACGACTTCCACCTCTTTTCGCCGAACAAACCGATCTCCGTTCCGTGCGTAAACATCCAAGTGTTCGGTACGAGGTAAAAGCTTATATTGAATGTTCTTGTCCAATGGCGTAAGCCAAATGATTATAATATGTTGCAATTCTGTCCTATTATTACAATATATAGAACTTCTGTGACATGTCCATCAGAGTGTCCTTTAACATCTGTGAATATTTTTTGTCAATCGGATACGAATTATTATGCGTTGCTAAGGACTTCCTACCCCAAAACAATCCAAAACTTTAACGGACAATATCTAAAAATATGCAAATTGCATAATAGGTCCAACTGTGGATATTAAAATGACCATAACTTTGGTTCTACTTATGATAGAAACATAATTTTTTCACCATCTTAAACCTTAGTTTCCACTCTACCAATCTACACAGATAACTCAGTTTTGATCTCCAGACACTTATGCCTGGTTTCGTGGTGGTGGGTCACATATGACTTCCTATATACTCAACAGTAACACCTACAGGTTGTCCCATAAGTCTCCATACATAGGAGACATAATACATTATATACACATATAGTTCTAACATGTATTACTTTATATTTCAAATAACTCAAAAAAATGCATTTGAATAAAGAGCAGCGAATTGAAATGGCAGTTATAGAGCTTATTATATATATTAAAATGTCAATAAATGTTTATTTTTCCTATGTATGGGGCAGCCTGTATATTAAGATCTGTCACCACTTCCACTTTATGAACCATCGAATTATGGACTATTATAAGTAAAGGTAAATTTCAATATCAAAACTTCAGAATTTTTTTTTCCCCCAAAACTGTCCACAGACTTTGTAGACATGATCTCAATGAAGATGCATTTGAAAGGAATCCGACCAGTAGTTTTGGAGAAGATTGTTGAAATGCAGATATTGGTGATATTGAGTTTGTCACTCAGGTGGTGCGGTGGTACCTTACAACAAGAAGGACCCTGGTTCGATTCCAACACCAGACCTTTCTGTGTGGAGTTTGCATGTTCTCCTCGTATCTGTCTGGGTTTTTTCCATATATGTTCAGCCCTGAAATGAACTGGAGACTCATACAGGGTGTACCCCGCCGTCACCCATTGTAGCTGGATTAGACCCCCACTGACCCTAGTGAGGATAAAGGGGGTTCAGATGACGAGACGAAACAAATTAATCATTCAAGGTCAAAGTCCATATATGACTTCCTGCCAGTGCTCAACAGTAATTTTATGAATCTCTCATGTCTCCTATAGTTGAAGCTGAGAGTGTGTGGGCATGCGTGTGTGTGTGTGTGTGTGTGTGGGTGCGTGTGCATGTATGGGTAGGTGTGTTGATGTGCGTATGTGTGCTCTGTGAATATGTGGTGGGAGGGATGGGTACTTGTTTTTAAAGCTGTAAAGCACTTTGTGTTGCATTTTTTTTATATGAAAAGTGCTATATGATTAAAGTTTGATTTGATGATTTTTCTCATCTCATTTTCTGAACGCACTATATCCTCAAAAGGGTCACTGGGGTCATAATCCAGCAACAATGGGTGAAGGCGGGGTACACCCTGTATGAGTCTCCAGTTCATCTCAGGGCTGAACATATATAGACAAAGAATCACTCTCACATTCACACCTATGGGTAATTTAGATTAACCAATTAACCTATCAGTGCATGTGTTTGGATGGTGGGAGGAAACTGGAGTACCTGGAGAAAACCCACACAGAAAGGTCCCACTCACTGGTGCTGGAATTGAACCCAGGACCTTCTTACTGTGAAGCACAAATGCACCATTGTTGCCCAAACTTTTTTTTTTTTGTTTTTTTAAATATAATCTTTTCCATGTCACCCTAATTTTATGGATATCTTTATCCAGGTAAACATGGACCATTTTAAATAATGGCATTTTTTTTTAATGTTTAATACATTTGTTAAAAAAATAAATAAATAAATGTAAGAATCTAAATTTGTCCAAACGTTGTATGAACTTTGAAGACATGACCCAATAGTTCCTGGTCTATCGGCCGGTGAGATAAAAAGAACAGATTTTATGATTCATTGAGCATTTGTCTCCCTGTCAACTCACGCTGTGATTCTATAATATCATGAATAAAATAAAAGTAGAGATTCGATATGTGAGGCTAAGCAGACTTGTGTGTTGGGACTCATGCTGAATATATAATTATCTTTGGGTCTTACTGTTTGCATTTCTATATTTGTTCTAATTCCTATCTGTGTAGCTACAGTATGGGTTCTTGTGTCATTCTCATCTGCTCTTACTTCCATATTTGCATAACAGTGCTTTTTTTTTTTTCAATATCTAAATAATTTTAGCCTGGCTTGCTAATCTGTTCTTATTCTTTATCTGACACTGCATGGCAATGGAGGCCATTTGGGGATTTGTTTTTTTTTTTTGTTGATTTGCAATTTTTATTTTTTTTTGCATTTTTAAATATCCATTCTTTATTTGTTAATATTTGGTTGTTTTTAGCTGTGGTGTGTCATCCGGAGAGTTCAGGAACTGCTGAATTGGAAAAGTGCACCTGGTGTCAAGGTCTGGAAGAAAAGAAAAAAATGAAAGAAGAAAAAAAAACAAACAGAAAAAAAAAAAAAAAAACAAGCGTATGTGGATGCTGTGTTTGAGAGCCAAATACAGAATAAAGACAAAAAGACAAAGGAGGCTGAGACAGGGAAAGAGACACAGATAGAGAAGGAACAAACAAGAACAGAGGAAGTGAGAGCGATGGAAGGAAAGTGTGTACTTGTCTAGAAGGTGATGTTTCACATGATAGCACGTTCTGCAGTGTTGTTGCACGGCAGCATCAGCAAATCTCTCCCACATCCACCCCCCCTTTTCCTTCGTCAGCCAGGCAGGCAGGGTTTCTAGAGATAAATAAATAGCCTTTCAGCCACTGATGCCACTAGAGAAACTGAGACAGCCTGCCTGGAGTCTGCATAAAAAAAAAAAATAAAAAAAAAAAAATAAAAAAAAAAATGCTACAACATAGAAAAAAAAAATAAGCAAAATGTCCTCTAACTGTCGTATTGAGGTGAAACTCCTAAGACGACAAACAATGATATATGTGGTGATAATAGTGGATTTACATAGACATTCACTTTAGCTTTAGCTGTTTTACTACTTTTTAATGATATCACATGTGTGAGTTAATGCACTGAGATGAGATGTTAACTTGGAAAAGTAACCTCATCGTAGTTTGAAATTTGCAGACTATAGTAAGGAAGCCAAGATTATTTACACAGTGTCTTTCACAAACAAGAGAAAAAAAAACAAAACTAAAATACACAATAAAATGACAATGCCAAAATGTCGAAATTACAACAAAACATGATGGACATAAAACAACCCTTAATGTACTGCTTTTAAAATATTAAAATGACAATCCTAAAATGTAGAAAGTACCATAAAACATGATGGACATAAAACAACCTTTAATGCAGGTGATGAAGGCGCATCACCACCTCACAAACAAACTTTATAAACCCCACATACGTTCTTCAACCTGGAGCAATATCTTTTATTCTTTATCATCTCATAATGGGATTTCTACTGTGCAATATTCATTTATATCAAACCTGTGTAAATAATCTGTGCAATAATCATCATCACACACTGTTATTTTTACTGTGGAATTTTTATTCATATACACATACACTATTTTTATTATTGAACTAAAACAAATTAAACAAATGAAGCCTAAGTAAAAACATTACTGATACGACAATTAATCTGAATACTTAAGTATCTAAATTGAAAGTAGTACTGCAGTATTGTAATATTAGGTGAGATGTGGTTCCTGATGTAACGTATTCCTTTTGTCACTTTATTTCTTGTCAGAAATCTGTCACTCGCTCAGTCTCAACACACCTACTACATCTGGTGAAGTGTTTTGTCCTTTACTAAAAACATGAAACTGGGCCTTTTTGGTGCCAGAACAAGGTCTGACATAACAGTGGGTGGTACAGTAGTGTGTGTGTGTGTGTGTGTGTTTGTGTGTGACAAAGCAGATTATACTCAGAGAGTGACATCTGAAGTGTTTGTGTCTGCATGCAGAACTGTAACTGACTCAGTGCTATTGATCATAAACACCTGAACCACTGTCAAGTATATTCTTGAAGTAATGGTTGCATTAAACCTATTTAATGTGATTTTACGTTTCATGACGAAATCACGATGCTCTATGTAGCAAGTTTGTTGGGTGGATTTAGCAGAATAACGACAGAGCCAATGCAGAAGAAGTGTGATGGTGATGGATGAGGATCAGCGTTGGTTCAATTTGGCTTTAACATCGATTTTAGTAAAGTTACACTTAGTCTTCTTTATGGAAGTTGAGAAGGAAGATGCACTCATGTCTTTTCTTTTCAAGTAACCAGCTACGGCAACATTCTTAGATATCAGCTGGCTCTGTTTGTTCTTTGCTCTGATTGGCCACAGCACTAGCCTATCACATGCAGAGCAGATTCAAAGACAATCGCAGATGCCACCCCTAGGGCTAGGGTTAGGGTTAGTGTCTCTCCAAACGGCTTCAGAATGATTGTAATGTGGTCAGTGTGTGGCACGTTGTATTGAAATTAGATGAGAAATTTATATCTTACATTGTAGGACCTGCGATTGTGAACATGTCCATTGCGATGTCGATGCTCAAACAATATATTGTGCAGCTCTACTTTATAGAAACGGTATTAATAGATAAATGTATAACCAAATGTGTCCATCCATTATAATTGATGAAACTCCATGGGTTTTACTGGTGTAGAAGATGATGGTGTTTCTACGTTCACTATGGCCTAGAGCTGCACAATATATTGTCTGAGTATCGACATCGCAATAGTCACATTGCAGGAATTTCCAATATAAGAGGAAATCACCTAAAAAGAAGGCTTGGTGCCGGAAAGAAAAGCAACATGTATGTGTACACACATAAGTGCAGGGATCCTTGAAAAGTCTTCAAGGCATTGAATTCACTGTTCTAAAAATATGGCTTTAATTGGCCTTAAAATGTCTAATGGACAAATGGACACATTGTCTAATGGACACATTAGTAAGATTTATGTTAGTTTGAAATATTTGGTAACATTTAGGCTCATTTACAAAAATGATTTAGGGTGAGTAGAAAATGAGGGCACATCATTCTGTGGGTGTAGTATTTAACTATAGTTAGTTTTGTGCAAGTGTATGTTTATATGGTGTGTGTGTGTTATGTATTAAAAATGTCAAAGTTTTGCTTCTTGATGCAAATGGTTCATGAATGTAGAAGCAACTGGACCAAAAAAAGTCATGTTCTATTTAAAATAAACAGTTGGTAAAACTGCCCCCGACTAATTCAAGTGGTATTTTTTAAATTTTTTAAATCTCTTTTCAATTTTGGTTCATTGTCGGCTTGGTCTTAAATTTAATTTCAAACGACATAAAAAAAAATCAAAATTAAAAAGTCTTGAATTTAACTTTCCCTGAGCTGTAGGAACCCTGTATGTGAATAAGAAGGATGACACTTAAATGTATGTTCTGTGTCGACCACTGATTGTGTTGACACCACACAAACTCCTGGGGATGTTTCATATCGCAATATATATCGCAGGGTAAAAAAAAAAAAAAAAGAAACAAAAAAAAAACACAATGTCAGTTTTTTCTCATATCGTGCAGCCCTACTATGGCCTTTGAATGTCCAAATGGGCCATATCTGATGACCATGAAAATATGACAAACTGCATTTTATACCAGTTATTTACATGTATTGATAGGATTGGTAGATGAACAGGTGTTTAACAGTTTAGATCAGTCGATGCTTTTAGGTTCAGTTGTACTGACGCTGGTGCAGAAGCTTTTAATATGTCAATCTTTACATGTATTCAACTGCAGTTATTGAATACTCTATTGGAGCACACATTTTACAAGTCACAAAGACTGACTTAACTGTAAATCCAAATACTGAAATGACAACATTTATTTTTCCTGATTGAATTAAATTGTCCTCCACCGAAGCTTAACAGTGGAATTTCATTTCAAACCAAACCTGTTTTTTTTTTTCCTCCTGTTTTACCCATTTTCTTCCATTCTCTTCTCCGCTAATGGAGTTTTTGTTTTTTTTTCTGTTATTTTTTTGTGGCTTTTATATTCTACACTAGACCACTTCATCAGCAGCGTGACGTGGCTGCAGTAACAGCCGTTTTACAGCACAGCAGATTTGGCTGATGTGCGTGGCACGCTAAGTTACCATGAAGTAGAGTTAGTGGGTTTTGTGTGGATGTGTGAGTGTGAGTAGTAGACAGTGTGAGAAGCGTGTAATAGGCTCACCTGTCCCTGGCTGCAGACTGATGGGCAGGTGGAGAGAATGGAAACCAGATGGGAGGAAGGAAGAGTGGAAAATGCACCGAGTAGATAAGACCCCACCACACCGCCTATGGGCTGCATGTATTAAACAGTAAAAGTTCTTCATTGTAGGGTGTTATTGCTCTTGATACAGACTTTTATGGCAAATGAACAGCAACAGAAAAAAAAAAGAATAAAATGTGTAAAAAATAGACACTTTCACTGTGTGGACCTGAGAAGTTGAAAAGTTTCCTGAACTGATCTCATGTTTCCTTCTATGACTTACGACGTAATAATAAAAGAAAATCTCATAGCACGTCATTTAAAAGTCAAATATGCAAGGATTTCCTTTGGTTTTCAGAGGATTTGTTCTGAGTTTTGGAAGATTTGTGCACACGAGGTGTTCTTGTGTCAGCCTACAGACATGCTATACATTTTTCAACAGAAATTTGTATAATTTTATTTTACTTTAAAGTATGGAAATATTTTGGGGAAACTGGAATGTGACCAGAACCTGGCAAAGTCTAAAAACTGCAACCAATAGATTTGAGAAAAGTTATATAATTTTGATGATTACTATATTACTTTTTTGATTTTTACATTTAGTAGGGTGTAAATGACACACCCAGACCTTTAAATTGTAGAGAAAATCATTCAGTACAAATTGGGTTTTGTTGTTTCAGTTTTGTTTGTTTTCTTTCAATTATACGCACTTTCAATGAAGCACAGTTCAATCTGATTTAAAAAAAAAACAGCCTTATTTTACGAACAAAATTCTACAGATAATGAACATTCAAAAGTTAACCATTAGATTTTGGAAACCACAGTTAAATGTGATAGGTTTTATATTCATTTGGTTTAAAATGATAGACTTAAGCCTTATAGTGACAGGAAAATCCATTCAATATTTGTAATTTTTACAGAAATGTTCTTAGCATAAAGTAATGAAGTGCTTGTTTTTCCGTTTGCCTCTTTTCTCCATGATTCTGAGCTACTCCAATGAACAATTATAAGCCTTTAATAGGTTCCAAAGACATTTATTGGCAAATAAATCACAATTTATACAAACAGTCAGTTGGTTCACCTGCCAAAACGTTTGGCCATGACTACATTAATTACTTTTTACAGCCAACGTGTGAAGTGAATGCAATCAAAATGCATACGATCTCCAACCTTCTCTGCTTTTTACATCTAAGGAAATCAGCTTGGAGACTGATTTATTAGTTTTGCGTGGGCTGACCCGAAGTGAGTTGCGGGTCATTGAAAAATATTTTTAATGATATTTGGGTTGCGGTCAGATGGGTCGTTTGTCGTTTGAGATAAACATTAAAATAACCTGATAAATCATTGTCATTTAAATATTATTTACGATTTTCTATTATTAATACAAAAATATAATTTATTGACTTAGTTTCTGTGAAGGTGATGTACAGAAGTATCCTATGGTATCGAGGGAGCAAGAGAGAAAATAAAGTTTAAAGTTGGGAGAGTGGAAGCTTCGGAAACATACAAACAAAACATGTTAGGTTTGGGACACATTTGCTGAGATTTTTAAAGATGAGGAGCGGCTCCCAGTGGGTTTTTTTTTTTCTTTTTCTGTGGATACCGGGTTCAAATGGCTCTTTGGATGTTACAGGTTGTCGACCCCTGGTTTAGATGCTGCGTGTTTATTAACTAATGAATGATGAAACAGGACAAATATATTTTCTCAACATATTAATGTACAAGCAATGACATCAATTTTTAACACAGAAATAAATGCAGGTATTTGATGTGCATAAAAAACAATGACTACTTTTTAACGCGGGTCGAGTGCGTTCTTTTTAAATATATTTGTTGTGGTCCGGGTTGTGGGCAGGCTCGTTAAAAAAAAACAAAAAAACAGTTAATTTTTATATCAACCCGCGCATCACTGTGATGTATATTGCTTTGAATTGTATTTTGTTTGTGCTGACAACTTTGCAAACGTAGCTACAGTAACTAAGCTAAGTAGTCTGAGCATGTGCAAATATTATATATTCTACCTTTAATTCTAGACATAACAAATTGTCTACTGTAGACATCCATCACAACCATGACCGTATTCTTTTTCTTTCTAAATGTACGATGAAAGCACTCATCTGATATTGGATTTTTATGTCTGTTTTTTTTTTCTCAGGGTGACGAGGAGGACTGAGTCCACATTTCATCTTTTTCAAGGTAAGTTAAGCTTTTGCGTGTGCTGTATATCCTCCTAATGGGATTCCTCTTCAAGTTGAGTTGCTATTCAATATTTTTCTGCTTAATTTAAAGTTGATGTGTTTTTTTCTTCCTTTATCTGTGGTGAGTAGATTCACAACAGAGACATCTGTAACACCCATTTAATTTGACAAAAAATGATCTTTACTGTCTGTGAATCTTTATCGTCATGCAAATTTATCGAAAATGTCGTCTCTTTGCACCACTTCAAAGATGATTCTTTAACACTAAACCAGCTGCGTACGTTTGAATCCACAATAGTTGCCACGTGTGCGTGTCCACGAGTTTAAAGCTGTATTTTGTCACGTATTAAATCGAAACCGCTTGAATAGTTGCTGTAATTAATCAGAAACGTCCCCGAACCTCATGTAGCAGATCCCCTGGTCTGCTTTTGTGGTGGTCTCCAGTTTCCTGTCAGTAGCACATCTCTTGGCTGCATCTGGTCTCCGTGGTGACATGTATGTGTCAGCGGGAGGTCATGTGATGTGCGTGGGTGGTGGCGGGCGTTGAAAGGACTCGGAGAAGGTGGATAGAGTTCCTCTGTCCAGAAATGCCAGCGAGATGCACATGTCGACAGTCGGACACAGAAACTTCAAAAATGCGGGCGTGCAGGCATTATACATGGTCAGATGCGCATACGGAGACACATGTCGACAGGAAACACACAGACAGAGGGGACACACACGTAGACAGATATCCAGATTCCATGAAGGCCACTGCCATGCATTCATGCTGACAGCTCCAGACTCTAAGGTTACATACAGGGAAGTCCATGCCTGCCGCAAAGCTTTGAACATTAATAGTATGTGTACACACTTTTATTCAGTGGCAGGAAGCTCCAGCTAAGGTTTAGTGTCATTCATTTAATTTAACCGGAAAAGCCGGCATCTGATCTTGATAGAGAATGACAGATGATATTTGCATACGGAATTAGCAAATGTAAATTGTTTCTCACTCAGCAGCTGTGCCAGATAAATGAAGGGTTAACGGCCTAGCTTAAGGGCAACTTGACTGTAGTTGATGAGGGTGGGGATAGCGTAACTCATTCGTTTTCCCCGGCCTGTTTTTTTTTTTTTTTTCTTCTCCCCATGGTGGTCTAGGGATTTGAACTGAGGACACAAGCTTACAGGAGCTTTAGGCTACCGCTGACAGCCAGGTGTAATGCAATGAAATTACTCAGTGAATCTGTTTTCGCAGCAACTGTAATTGAGTTCAAGTTCAAGAATTTATCCTCCCAAATGGGACGTTTGGCTCGAAGCAAGGCATATGTCATGTTGCATAAGCACTGTAAACAAAGAGCTGAAATTCAGACACAAGACACATTAAATGAATTGGAAAGAGCAGAGTCTCAGGAGAGCGAGACTCGGGAGAGGAGCGGGGTCTATCTGTACGAGCCTGTTTCAGGTGTGAAAGTTAAATATCAGACATAAATCATTTTAATGTCTGACTCCTCCGGTCATGGTAGTTTATTCCGTTTTTTTCCACATCTGTTATGAAGGCACTTGACACAGTTAAGAACTTTTTGGCAGAAAATAAAATGAGGGCTGAAATCCTTAGAAGAAGAAAGATAAAGTAACCTCATTATTACATTAATTAATTTGTGAGTTTCCTTTAAAGGTTAAAGTTAGTTACTGTGCACTCTTAATTAACCCCACAGGGACATTTGTTCTCTGTATTTTTCCCATTCTAATGCACACATAGTACCAAGTATTTCACAGTAGTACCTGGCACACATTAGGAGTGATGAACTGCCATTGAACCATCCAACTCCAAATGTAATAATAATAATAGATTACATTTATATCACACTTTTCTAATAATTCGATTCATTCACTCACACATTCTCACTCTGGTGGTGGCAAACTACATATGTAGCCAGAGCTGCCCTGGGGCAAGTTGATAGAAGCACGGCTGCCAAGTCGTGCCTAAAGCCCTGAATATTCATACACATTCATCGACCAGTAGCAGCACTGAAGGTAAGGAGGGTGAAGTGTCTTGCTGAAGGACACAACAGCACATGGCTTGGACAGAATGGGATTTGAACTGCCAATGTTTAAGTTATTGGACAATCTGCACTACCAGGTGTTATCATTACTGTGGTCAGGAGCACCAAAAGGAGAATTTAACCCACATGTATCTGTATCTGATGGCTTGGAAATCAGAGGAGACACTTCTTCCTGTCCAAAGACCAGGGACACTCAAAATAGACTGGCTCCAGGCCATCGCTGGGACCCAATCGCCTTCTACCTCCTAACCCACAGGTGCCGAGCATAAGGCCAAATCTGACCCATTAAAGGGTCCAATCTGGCCCCTAGGATGAATAACAATGAAGGTGTTAATGGCCTAAAAATGGTTTTAGTTCAGGTTTTACATCCAGAATAATTAGATCTTAATTGGGTCAGACCAGTAAAATATGAACAGAATTACCTATAAATAGTGAAAACTGCAGATTTTAATGTAAAAAAAGTCAAATTACATAAAGGTCTTTATATTAACAAACTATCCCATGACAGAATCCTGAATACTTAAACAAATATGAACCCCATGAAATATCTGAAGAGAAGTGTAATTTTACAAATATTCTGCCTGTTACTAAATGTTTTGTGTGTTTGTAATTGAAATATTAGTTGCTATGCACATGCAGAAAATGGTTCAAATTGCGCCAGTTTTTCTTAAGACATGTCACGTTATTGATGTTATTCACATTTTAAATATTATAGATTTAAACATCATCATAATGTAATTTGAAGTATTATTTTACTTGTCTGGCCCTTTTCAGATTATATCAGGATGAATGTGGCCCCTGAACTAAAATGAATTTGACACCCCTGATCTAACCGCCCAATCCAATCTGGCCATTTCATTCTTGTTTATGAGCTCGACATAGATCTGGGTTGATGTTCTGACTTCAATTGCTTTAGTTCAAGCAAGAACATGAATTGGTAGGTTCATCTAGTGCAGGGGTGTCAAACTCATTTTAGTTCAGGGGCCACATTCAGTTAAATTTGACAGAGGTGGGCTGAACCAGTGAAATAATAGAAATGAAATATGTTGACTTCAAAAACGTTTCTATATTTTAGAGTGAAAAAAGTCAAATTAAATCATGAAAATGTTTACATTGACAAGCTATCCTGTTAACTAATGTGAAAAATATGCTTAATTTTAACAATATTATACTTCCGTTTATCATTTCCAAATGTTCACAAATACACAAAATATTTAATATTAGGAAGATTATTTTTAAAATGACACTGAATTCTCTGGAAACACTTCACCGATTATGCAAACATTTTGTGAAATTATACATCAGTGTAAATATGTGAAAATATTTACATTTACAAAGAGAAAAGTTGTGAGTATTTATAGATTATTATGATCTTTAAATACTCATTATCATTATTATTATTATTATTATAATCATTATTATTATTATGATTTTATTGGTCTGACCCACTTCACATTGAATTGGTCTGAACATCGAAGCTGAACTAAAAGTGATGATTAATTAATATCTTAATATCTATTTTTGCATTTCACAAATTCATCCCAAGGGCCAGACTGGATCCCATGGCGGGCCAGATTTGGCCCCTGGGCCATATGTTTGACACCTGTGGTCTAGTGTCTATTTGTGTAACCTGTTGAAACTCTTTTTTCCCTCCATTTTAATCCAGTCCATCCTAAAGGTTGCAGCTACAGTGGGCTCAGTAATGTGATAGAGTGTGCTTTGATCCCTCGGGGTCATGTTGTTGCCAGAATCACCTTTATATTCGTACACAGTCTGCCCCCCCCTCATTATTTCCATCTTTCACACAAACACACACATACTGTACACGCTGCTTTATTTTAGACCCGACTGACATTGACGTGCCCACTGTGTACCTTGAACCGGTGCCAGATTTATTGTGCAAAAGCAGTTGGGTGTGGAAATTGACTTTGAAATTGACTTCTATTTTTTTTTTTTTTTTTTTTTTGTAATGGTGACATGTTTTTCCTCATTTGTCAGTTGCCTCTTTCAGAAATATATGTGTGCATGTGTGTTACCAAAGAGCCAGTTCAGCCCTAATGGATTTGCAAAAAAACCCGAAAGCGCTTCCAAGTTCACTCATTATGTCAAAAATCAGGAGGTGTTTTTATTCATTTTTAGAATATTTAATACATCTTTCATTTTGCCCACAGCAGCGCTTAATAGAGTTCATTAGTTATCATTGGACACAGGGAGGGTTTTTTTGGGGTCTTTTTTTTTTTTTTTTTTTTACTTAACCCAATTTATGAGCTTATTAAAAAGAAGATACAACGGGCCACAGTTTTACATAATTATTTAAATTTATGACCTGTTGTTTTATATTTATTAACTAATAGCAGTGTTACAACAACTCAATCTCTCAGAAACCACATTATTCTATTACTAAATTACAAATCTAATCCATGTTTTATTTTAAACATAATACTGTGTGTTACAATTTAATACAAATTGAATGAGTACTTCATTGATTCTGTTTACTTAAACTATTAACAAATTATTTGAAACCAATATTTGCAAATTTTCTTTGTATCTTTCTCTAATGTGGTGTTTCCCAAAGGTTTTTTATTTTGTTTCTGAAGACCCAATTTCTAAAAATGGCAAACCGCTGAGACCCACTTCACAACAGGCAATATCTATAAAAAAAAAAGACAAGCATAATAAATATATGTACATGCAACTGACTGTTCCTGCAGTATTACCTTACATTATTTTCTTCCAAAGATAAACCAACTGGACATAATGTATGTTCCACAAATTACATATAATTGCGAAACATAAAAATATATTGCTTTTGTACTTTAATAGTAGAACAAACATTTTAAGTACAACTGCCTTTTCTCCAAAGCTAATGTTATTTTGTGTTTTGCAATGAAAATCTATTTTCCTACATTTACTGGTCGTATACATGTAGGTTATTGTATCAACACAGAGAAAACTCAAAAGCAATATATTATTACTTTAACTACATATAAAAACAGGTATCTACAATCACTGTCATTTGTCAAACATGGGTTTTATTGAATCATTGTTGCATATAGTGACATTATGAAGCCCCTGAATATCCAAAGGAATCATATGCAATGCTGGATGGGCGGACATTTCTGACGTTTCGGACTGCACTTTTTGCAGAGTAGCACTTTTCATATTTTCAAAAACAAACACCTTAAATGTATGTTTATTTGCATATAATATTATAAATCACTCAAACACATGTTAAAAATGTATACAATATACTCAAATTAAAGTATTATTTGAAAGAGTCCATAAGAATTTTACACATGATCACACATTACAAATGTAAACGATACACTCGTATTGTTTGGGTTAAGGTTATAAGAAAATATGATTTGGCCGAATAGTCCTACTCTGGAAAAAGTGCGGTCCGAAACATCCTTGTCCAGAACATAATAGTCCGAAACATCCTAGGCTAAAACATCCAAGACCGTGATGCTATTGAAAAGCTCAGAAAGTGTATTTTACTGACTTATCAAATAGGATTGATAATATTACAGGTTTTAAAGTAATTAAACATTTTAGTTATGTCAATGCTTTTGGCCATCTGTAGCTGATTACAGTTTTCAAAATGTAAAATATTTTCAGCCATTAAGCAAAATAAAGCAAACACAGTTATAATTTAGTTGTATATGAGTGGTTATATTCGGTTTTTGTTTCCTCCTGACACCCTGTATTGAGCAAAGACCACACCAGTACAGATATCATCATTACTCCATGTGACATGACATCGATGACATGAGTGTGATAAGAGATAATATACTCCCAGCGTTGCCCTCCTTCTCTCTCTCTCTCCCGCCTCCATCTTTGTTGACAAACCCAACGTAGCCTATGCACATTGACAAGGCAATATTAAGATCAGTGCCAGTTGCCATCTCTGTGACCTAGAATCGTTGACAGGGGAGTGATAAGCCAAAGAATTGCATTAACCCAGCCTGACGGACATTATTTTTTAAACCCTGAAGACATTTCTGAAGACAATGTGGGCTAACGCTACCGAGAGCAGTACGTCTGCTCTGTAAAATACCGTCACTGACACATCCTGTTGTTCTGGGAACGCAAAGGCAACCAGTACTATTAAAGCCTCGATATTGACAATGCATGTTGACAAGGCACCGTGAGTCTGTCCGACCTGGTGTTGTTGACAAGACATTGGATTTCGGCGACAACTTGCTCTTCCTCACCCGCATTAACATGGTTGGGATTGCTTTGACGTCTGCAGTCTAGGGGAAACATGAGTCTGTCTTTCCACCAAACACTCCAAGCATGTGGATGTGTGTGTCCATTGATCGGGATTAGAAAGGATGTGTGATCCAGCTCTCTGGGATGGCCCTCACTTTGCTGCTGGAGGTGCATGCACGCGCACTCTAATGACCGTGTGTATGTATCTCTGAGGCGGCAGGGGGTCAGACACCAATTGTAATGACAATGGAGAAGAATTTAAATGAGAGAAAAAGGGGGATCAGGGACGTTTGCAAGGAGGATGGAAGAGGCTTTGGTGCCATTGTTATTCTCCCCTTTGTCATTCTGCTGCTCTATTTCTCTATTAGAAATTCCTCTCTCTCTCTTTCGCTCTCTCTCTAGTATTACATCTCTTACAAATATCTCTCCTGATTTGATTCCACCATATCCCTATCTCTGTCTTCTCCCCATGTCCTTCCTACCTGCTTAGGGCTGGATCTGCATGTACAAAAACATGTGCAAGCTCCAAAATAATAACTGATTTAGTAACAGTGCATTCTTTTAGAAGTGCAAAACAGTGCATCTGCATCAAGGCAGTGCTTTTGCCATAATGGATATGTAATATGGGATGTTTACATGCAATTGTGCATGTGCTCGGACGAGAAAATGTAAATAGATTAATTTAGCATATGCAAAGTGATTTATCAAACCGGAAAGCAATTTTGCTTGGAACCTGTCTATATTTAACACGTCTCAATGAGATGTGCAAGCGATTTGTATGTGTAATTGTACACACATGGAAGTGGAGAAACGATAACATACACATTTTTCACCCTCATGTGAACATTTTTTGGACTGACAGAAATAAAACTCTTAAAACATGGAGACAGGACATATTTACAAACGTGTGTTATCCTCACAAAGAAGACGATTCAATGGTACTGCTAATGTGTAAGAATAATACAATGTTCTGAAGTTCTGCCGAAACTGCCAGTGAAGTAACTTTTAGAATGAACCGAATAGTCAATGTCCAGGCATGTCCAAACTATTGCACAAAGGGCTGGTGTGGTTACAGGTTTTTGTTCCAACCAAACAAGAGTTCACAATATGACCAATCGATTCTCTGAAGACTCAGATCAGATGATGAATTGAGTCCAGTCTGTTGTGGTGCTGCTTGGTTGGAACACAAACCTGTAGCCACACTAAGCCCTTTGTGGAAGAGTTTTGACATGCCTGCCTTACACCGACAGACCGATGAGTTTATGTGACTGCTACAGAGAGTACTGAGTCTAACACAGTAGTTGTATGTTGAGGTAAACTAACACCATAGGGCCTTTGACCAAACTTTCAGAAAGTAGCCAGATAGAACGAGAACTGTTAAGAAACCATTTTTTACAGTCAAAGAAAGAGAATAAGTGATCCAGGCTAAGAGCTGTTGTAAGTGTATGTCTTATTTATCAGTAAAATTCTGGTTGTTTAAGAAGGGAAATCATAGAAAACATGAAGTTATTTTCGATGTGAGACATTGATTACCATTGGAAAACCCATAATTGTTCTTTGTATAAAATAGATTTACAGCAATTGTGTGAAGAGTAGCTGGATACAAAACAGTTTTGTGATCACTTTTGTGGTATTTGAGCTGCTGAAGTGTTCCTCGAAACTCCCACTCCTTGAAAAGAAACATCATGAGAACAGAAACCCAGTAGGCAGAGTTTAGCTCAGATTGACTCAGAAAAATCGATGAATGATGAGGCTCCAATAGAGGAGGACGTGTAAAAGCCCCTTTTTAACGTCATTTATTCAGTTTCACTTAAATTTCTCCTTTTCGTTATCTATTTTTCCATCTTCCTGTGGCTTCTTCCATTGTCTATTACTACCCCCCTACCCCCCCACCCCCTTGTTCCATCATGTCTTGTGTTATTACCCCAGCAATCTGTGGTCAAATCTAGTCCAGCTGCTAATATAACCACTCTCAAAACAGACGCATTGATTTTAATCTCTCTCTCTCTGTAGGTTTGTCATACATACACACTTTCTCTCCTCATCTCTGTTTGTCACCCCCCCCACCCACCCACCCCACAACCCCTTCTCTGGTCCTCTCCCCACCCTTTTGGTCTGTAGCAGCTCTAATTGCGATCAATTAGGAAACTTCAGAAGGCTGAAATAGGAGCTGTGACAAGGGGCATCCGCTGAGCTGGCAGGGAGAGGGAGGGATGGGCGAGGGACAGGGGAGTGGAGATGGGAGACGAGGTGGGGGGGGTTCTGAGCTGGTCTGGAGAGATGAGCTAATGGTAACGGGTGATTGATGTGGCCACAGCAGCTGAAAGTCACATCGTTTTTTTCATGCCAGGTATCGATTCCTGACAGCCTCTTGTTAGCTTTGGGGTGCGCTGCATGTGGCAGGGCACTAACAATGCACTGGTAAGAGCTGCACTTCCCATCTGAATCTGAAATTTATGCATTCACTTCAAGAGGCCTGGTGGAAAAGCAGCTTTTCGTATATTTGTTTTATGTTGAATAAAAGCCCAGATTGCACTCTTTTTCATCAAAACAGTAAATCATGTGGTTTTACTTTTTTTTTTTTTTAGATTTTATTTATTTATTCATTCATTCATTCATTTATTTATTTATTGTTAATATTTTTAATTATCTTGTTCTCTTTTTTAAGCCCTGATATGGACCATGTATTTTTGTCTGATGTAAATAAATAATTTAATTGAATTAGTCTTCAATCATTTTTAACATTTTAGTTTTATTACAACTTATTACAGGTGTTGCACAAATTAGACATGAGTATTATAACCAGAGCAGGTTGGTGTATGACTGGCTGCTTTATGACAACTTATACTTTTCAATATATAAGTTCTGAAAATGTTTTCATGGATTTAACTATTATGGATGATCATATAATTTAAAAGATTTTCATGGAGAAAAGGATGGTTAAGTTCCAATTTTCTCCTTAATGACACTTTATTTTCTTGATGCATTCTTTTTTATATATACAGAAATAAAAGCCTTTACATGGCTTGTTGTTATTTATAACAAAATATATGAAGGAAATACATTCTTGAACATATACACACAACTATATCAGAATTGTGCAATTTTCTTATTTACCAATTTTCTAGTCATTTGATGTCTTTAACTTAGGAGTAATTAGATAATAACAAAGCCCATCACATACACTCTAAACCTCCAGAAACCAGGCAAAACTGAAGGAAAACTTGTAATATATTAATTGTAACTGATTTTATAAGAGGATCATGATTATGCATCCAAAAATATTGTCAGATCGGCCTCTTCTGATTTTACATTTATTGTGTCATTTATTCATCCCAACTGAAATGTTTTATAATGTAAATATGTTTTGCTCCTCTCTCCATGTGAACTTAATTAGTAACTAATTCCCTTAAAATGCAAGTAGAATTCAGGTCATCAATGCCAGATATAAAATAATTATCATCAGTTTTACCTTTTGTGAGGGTACACATTTTATATGCAGATTTTGTGGCCTGACATTAGTAGTTTTAATCAGTGTAAGCCATCTAGGTTTAATTAATGTCCCAGCATGATCCTAATCATAAAATATGGATGTATTTACACCTCCTCTATGTCATATGATGTCTCTCCCGTCAATCATTGTGATGATGAGCGTGGCTGTTATTAACCACTAATCAAATTCTCTCTACGAAACTAATTCATTTTTGATCATTTACATTGGATGCAGTGACTTCCAAGTGAAAAGCTCTTGGTTATGAGTCACAGATGATCAGTTTTCTTCGGATAAAAACATTTTCCCATCGTAAGATCTGACTTGGAGGTCAGAAGTAATTGAAGTTACATTTGGCCAGATGAGTACCTAAAGGCGTCTGTTTTTTGTTCTATTGTAAGTAGACTTTGTGTTGTGAAACAGCTGGATGTTGTATCAGGTGCTTCGTATCAATGGCACTGCATGTCTGTTCAAATAAAATTTTCATTACACTGTGAGAAAGTTTAATAGCGTACAGATATGAGGAGAGTGAAGTATGTGTTTGGAGTTTAATCCAACATTTCACTTGTAAATATAAGCAGCTGATAGAAATCCCAAGTTCCTTTTTTTCTTATTTTCACTTTGTTTATATACTGTGTATCACTGACTGAGCCTAAAATGCAATTTCCAGGACGTTTTTTTCCCCCCTTTTTTTTTGCTCGGACAGCCTTTTACAGAAAAACAAGGATCCTCTTTTAGTTCGAGTCAAGTATTCCCCCCGCGGCAAAGATTATAAATAGCATTATTACCCGGAAATTTTGCTTTTACAGAGACTGGATCATGCTGGTTGCCTTTAAGCTTTCTGAGGCAACAGCTGAAGAATGTTTCAGGCACTGTGATTTTTACGAGATTCATTGTTGTAGTGCTTGACGTGAAGATAAAAAAACAAAAGTAACAAAAAAAAAAAGTAACAGTTTCTTGTAAATTAAACTAATGGTAAATTTTTTGAGATGCTTCCTGCCAGAAGTGCATTCACACCCTCTGGTTTGTTAAATGTGTCTGTTCTTGATACATACAAGCTAAGAGCCACTGGTCTCATGTTCAGCTGGCTTTGCCTTGGGGCATACAGACCCTTTTATCTTGTCACCCTAATGCTTGTGTGTGCGCAAGACGGAAAGAGAGAGGGAGAAAGAGAGCAGGAGAGGAAGATGGGAGGATCAATACTGAGCCGTCAGGAGGTCTGCTACTCCCAGCGAGAGAAGGAACAGGACACCCAGCAGAGAGCGAAAGGGAGTGAACATAATAGAGGGAGACAAAGAGGAAAGAGGGAAGAGGAGGGAGAAATGAAGAACGAAGGCAGAGGGAGGAAAAGACCAGAGATATGGATGGACAGTGAGAAGGCAATGGGGAAGGAAGACAGATTAGGACAGAGATGAGGAAGAAGAATAAATAGTGCCAGCAATAAATAAACATCTAAGAAGGATTGAGAGATGAAGAAGATGAATGTAGAGGAAAAACTGGAAGAGAAGGTCAGAGAAGAAGTTGAAGGCTGTCCACATTACTCCCAAAAGGTGGTGTCTGTACACTGTAGATTTTGCAGTGTTAATTTGGAGACAATGGGACCAAATACACTCTAGAAGAAGTTAAATAAACTCTATAAGTGTTGATTTAACACTGCAAAATTTACTGTGTAGATAGTGAGTTTCAGAAATATGCACATAGTCTAATAAAACCTGAAATGAAAAGGTTATTGATAAACGTCCCTTTATAGACCTATAATATAGTATGACCTGAAAACCTAATTTGCTGAAGAAATTAGCCATAACTGGTGACACATGACATACATGCTGGTGTTATGATACTGATGGTGTGATGCACAGTACATGTAAAAGTCAGTGAGTTATTATTGCATGTTGTTAGTCACATACGATAATTGCCAAAGCCACACTTTTGGCCATATAGTGATATCTGCAGAACGTAACTGTCCTTACAATATATATATATATATATATATATATATATATATATATATATATATATATATATATATATATATATATATATATATATATATATATATATAATATGTACACACACACACCATATTTCATTCTGGCACTTTTATATATATATATATATATATATATATATATATATATATATATATATATATATATATATATATATATTGTCACTCTTACATATGTATATTTTCCCTCTTGCATACATATATTCTCATATGAGAGTGAGAATATAAGTATGTGTGAGTGAAAATATATAAATATGAAAGACAGAATATATGTATGTGAAAGCAAATATATAAGTGCCAGAATGAAATATGGCCTAAACTGCTCCTCATATAGTGGTGGCAATAAATAATCACCAGGTGAATTTTTGCACTTACCAAACTGTCCTTTAAACTTAAAAGGACATGGACATTTTTATATTTCAAATCAAAGGGAATGATGTGTGCCAGTACTTATGTGCATATAATGTATCTCATATGTGTTAACTAATTAAAAAAGTACAGTATTGCATGTGGGCAATCTGCTTTTTCTAAAACCCAGTGTACATCATCTACTAATGAACCCCAGACAGTCTCATAGTCCTGACATTTCCCAGTGTGACCTTCTATTAACACCTTTCGGATAATGATGATTTATTCTGTTTCCCGTATTAAATTTTTGACCAACGCCTCAAATCTTCATGACTTGTGATGAGTAAAGTAATAAAAAAAATATGCTAAAATGTCACAGGTTTTGTCCTTAAATCTTCCAGTATTATAACTGAACCAAGAAAGGATTTTTATATAAGAGCTAAAGCCTCTAAAAACTGTGAATGTAAAGCCATTGTTGAACTAAAAAGATCAGTGATTTGATCCTGAAATGGTCGATATGTCCATTAAATGTCAAGTCCCATTGAAGTGTTCCATTTTGACGATCATAACTCCACAACTCTGACATACTTTGGGTGTAAATGTCAACCTGTACTGTATATGTCTTCTCTACTTTCTTTATTTTCCCTCTAGTGTACAAGTGGTGTTTAGTGGATGTATTTCCACCGAGGCCACTTCTACGGCCAGTGAGTCTGGTTAGAACCACACACTAGATCCTCCAACAAATAGACTCTAAGTGTATTTATACCGTTGGTTTTTGATGCATAATTCAGTGAACATAAACATCAAATGAGGAGAGAAGTGAAACTCTACCCCACAAGATCTAAAAGCTTTGACTTGACACCCATAATGAATATTTAAACCCTGATGACCTTATCCTGCGCATGTCTGTAAATGATTTATTGTTCTTCCTCCCACATGTCTATTTTTATACCTTTTGTCTTTTTTATTCCCATTTCACCTCTTTTCATCTTCTTCCCTTTCTTCTTCTGACACTTTTTTGTATCATTTTCTGGCTACCCAGTGCTTTAAAAAAAAAAAAAAAAACCCTTAACTGAGACAGCTAGTTATGAGTCCTGAGCCCATTAGTGGATAGCTGCAGAAGAAACTGCCAACAAAACTAAAAGAAAGACTCATCTGATCATGTGTGAATTATCTCTGAATATCATCAACTGTAATTATCCCTCCGAAGTATATTTCAGCCCCTGATGATTAAGGATCCTAATGGGTCCTGGGAATAGTATTATTTAATATAGGGAAATAAGATGGGGAATAATACCCCATTATTGTTAAATGTATTCAAGATGAAGAATTTCAATTGTGAATTTCGTTATACTTGGGCCAATAATGACCCGGAGTCTTTAATTAAAGAAATACTTGGAGGCATAACATAGTTTTTCACTGTGAAGCCAGAGGGTGTGATGAAATGTCCTGTCCTTAGTAATTCTTCGTCTCATTTGTAGTACAAGTGGGAAATGACAATTTTACATCTTCTGCCAAGATGGTGCCACAAATAACTTTCTAAGACAGAAGAACATGGCTTGTCAGCAGGCTGAAAAGGGAGATAAACATGTTACCAGTTTCACAGTTAACTATTAATAAGGTAATATCTGAAGCAATGTTCATTATTAAAATGCTAAATGATGGTGGTGTTCATTCCACTGGACCCGGAGGAGCTGAGAGTGTTATATGTGAATTAGTTGGAGCGGAGATTAGATTGGATTATGCCCCAGAAGCTTTGTCATGTAACATTAACCCATGTTAAAAAGTATTTTTTATGGAGAATTCACAGTGAGTACATTTATATACACTTAGATACATTTGAATTATTGTCTTACTTTGATTGAAATCAGAGTTTTCAAAGCCATCGAAACCTTAATCGTAACTGAATCAAATCGAACTGGAGTTTGAGATAAGGTTCAAGGGTACTTTATTAGTGCCCGTGGGTAGATTTGTTTTGCAGTCAAGGTGAACATTTGATTCTAACATACAACACACAAGACATATAATTAAGGTACATTGGTCGAGTATATAATAAAAAGTCCAAAAACAGAACAGTGCTCAGTGTTCCACCACTCATCAATATAGCAGCATGGATTGATAGAATAATAAAATAATTAAGATGAAATTAATAAAAGACATATGATAATGCGATTGTAATCGAATTTCTCCATACATGTAAACACCACCCAACCTTAGCGCAACTAAGACTGACCTAGACACGCCCCCTTCTGGAAGTGACCAAAGACACAGCATGACAACACATACATGACATGTAATGAATCAGAGTGAACAGTACGTATGACGTATCTTTGCTTTTATCTTCCCTAAGTGTCGTCGTCCTCTTTCTACTACGTATGCTTCAAATCTGCCACTTTTATTTAGTTATTGTTCTTCTTCTATGGCGCCAACGAGAAGCATGCTAACACAAAAGGATGTGTAGTGCCTGGGAGTGGAACAATAATTTGAATTTCTCTTGCTGGCATGTACATGTAAATGTACTCAGTAAACCTTCTTGTTCACTCTGAATAAGACTGAAGGGACACACAAAAGAAATGAACACAGGTCAGGTCAGATTCTGTCAGATTTTTGTGTTGGCCTTTAGTCCTCCTGAGTTGTGGTGAAACTTGGATAACACATGATTTGTCCCTTTCTGTTGTAGGAAACTGACCTCTTGACCACAGATTAGAGGTCCCAAAAGTGCTATAGATTACCATGTAGTCACATATAGCCAAGATGTGTTTGGCCTCATGTTACACGTTTTGTCCAGATGTGAAACCAGAGGTGGAGGCGACTAAATGTACATGAAACAGGTTGAAAAGGACTGAACCAGTGTTATTTGGTCATCTGCTTTTTGTTCATTGTGGAGTCCTTGGGCCTATTTGGAAACCCATCAAAATGTATCAAATCACATTAAGACAAGACAATAAAGCAATTTTGATTGGTTCAAGGGTAAGGTGAATCTTTTAGGTTTATAGAGTCGCACATAAAGTAACTTTACCATCGACTACAAAATGAATATATTCATACAGAAATACACAAAATACACTTAAAACAATTTCAGTAAATGTTGACAGGGACAATGGTCCAGGAAATTATAATTAAAGGCTAAATATAATTGTCTCCATAATGGAAATTCAGTGCCTGCATTTTACTCATCCTAATACATACATATAGAGTCCCTATCATTAGCATTAACATTAGTATTTTACTGGCGAGGAAACTCACCAGGAGTGCTAAACCTGGTCCTTCTTGCTGTGAGGTGAAAGTGCTAACCACTATGCTGCTGCACGGTTTGACCATAGTTAAGAATATACTGCATAAGAAAAGACAAATGTGTTCTCACAGCCCTGGTTTGACAGTACGTGTAGCTTATTCTCAACACATCATGTGGGCAGAACTTCTTCTCATGTAGTGTCTAAGAACGATTGTGTGAATGTTTTAAAAAGGTTAAAGATAAAGTCACTATATTATCTTCATTGGGAGATTGATGGGTTTGACCCTTACAAAGAGACATGCTGAGTGGGAGTCGGAGCACCTAAAATTATTAATAACATATCACTCCCACTACACAGAGTAGTCCTACGGTCAGCTGTTGCAGATCTTGAGTCATGGTTCACGGCGCTACCCGGATGTAGAGGCTGGCCGTTATGTATGTTTGAACTCCAGGGCTTTTTACGTAACTCAGACTCTTAGTCCAGCCCCCACCAGCCTTTGTGTCTGAACCATGACCCAAGAACCACAATATGTACTGAACACTGGATAACCTGTGCCATCCCTATTGTTCACCATTTTTAATAGTTATATGTAATAACCAGCCAACAGGTGACCATAGGTCTGCTACCGTACTTGGTACTCTGGTCACTGGTTTCTCCTCAGTTGGTTATAACAGATAGGATCCGGCAGAAACAGCTTTTTTTCCACCATGTCCTGCTCTGTTTGACCAGCTTATTACTGCACAAATGTAACTATGACTGCAATTATTAAGTACCATTTTCTGTCTAGGTAGCCTGACACTCCTTATTCTAGCTTGTAGGTTGTCTTCCAACATAAATAAACATAAATAAAACATAAATCACGTGACCCATGACATCATGTGGCAGCAGTCTACACATGTTAATCAACATTAGCAATTAGCTTTAGCACATAGCACACTTTAGGAGCACAGAGCTGCCATTGAAGGCGCTCAGGGACCACCACCAGCTCTTCATCAGCACCAACTTAAGAATGAACCCATATGTACCTGTGGTTAATGGTGGAAATCCACAAGATAAAGTGACAAAAGCCACCTGAGAAAAATGGAAATGCAGAGGACTTCCTTGGAGTTCTGCACTTGACTGTAGTATAAACATGTCCTGACCAGAACAAACTTTGCTGTTACTCTTCAAGAAAACAAACACATTTTTCTGCTGCTGTGGAGAGTATGCAAGAGCCTTTACTACCTCCAAGGACAAAAACTCCAAGAGCACAGACCAGCCCTAAATGAGCTGCTTCAGTTTTAAACCATCATTAATGTGAATGATCAACTGTGAGCTTCTGTCACTTTGTGCATCTTTAAAATGTCACTCATCTCGCAGCGTTGAACTTGGAGCGTGACATCGACCTGGTGGAGACACTTTTAAAGGCTAAGTGATCTAATATTAGACACATTCAGAGATAAACGCCAACAGGCTCATTTATAAAAGAATATGGCTTTGCAACCTGCGCGGTTCGGCCCGTCTCAAGGTTAGGGCTCTCGGGGGAGAGGAGGGATCGGGTTACACTAATGCATCATGGCTGCTGGAGGACACACGCACACGCCTCGTCACGCGCCGTCTCACCCTATCTCTGTTTCCCTGTCTCTTTCTTTCACACACACCCCTGTGAGCTGATACCCTTGTACAGGTCTAAAGCAGGGCCACGGCCTCGTGTTATTGTGCCTTTGCAACCTGCGAGCAGTCTGCTGTCTGTCTCTGGGCAAATCACTGTCTCTAAAAATAACCCTCTGCGATGTATGATCGCTAACGACCTGACCAGGGTTCAACAGTGGCTGAACGTTTAAGAGCCACAATGAGATACTTGTTCATTGTTTTTTGTTTTTTTTAATAACTTATGTTAAATAATTGTCTTCAATACTCTGGAGCATTCTGTGTAAAATATGTAATATTAATATATTTCTTTCAAATTACACTTTATATATATATATATATAATAGATAGATAGATAGATATAGTCTAACCAATTGTCTAATCAAATCTTGTACGTCTGACTAGGGTCTGACAGTGAAATATTATTGTACAATAATCAATGAACCATATTGCAATGTAAATTTTATATTATACCATCACTTCCTCCGAGGTCAGTGGTAATAATTGTCGCAATACAAATGTATGTTGTGTTAAGGTCTATGTATTTTAATTATCTGAGACACAATGCTTCAATGATTTGCAGTTTTACTTATTTTCTCTTATACTTTATATTTTGATTTGATCACTTCAAATGTTACATATCAATATTTCAGAAATGCAAAGACAATGACAATATATCTTCAAATAACTGCCATCATATATTCTGCTGATGAATCAGCAACAAATATTTGTATTTAGTCATGCATTCATACTAGTTTTATCTATCAAATATGAGTTATAAAGTTGTGTAAATCAGTGTATTACCTGCTGCACATTGTGGTCAGCATGGACACGATGGACACATAAAGACAATGTTGCATTGAAACTAGAGAGTATAAGTAATGTACCTCAATAACATAAGGTTACATTTTAAAGATTGTGGTTCCCCCTCAACTTCATCTACATTAAACTCTTGCTGTGACCAGTACTTGTCAGAAGTTAAACAGAAGTAATGATTCATGCAAAAATCTGTGTTGGTTTATGGTCATTATCTTTGCATTGTAGCGTGTTTAGGAATACTTTTTTAAAACAGAATCATTTGCATTTTTGTCATGACTAAATCCAGTCCATTTCCACAGATAATAACGCTATCAACCTGCTCATTCCTTTTATCTTCTGGTATAACTCATGTTGCATATGGGGGGTGAGGAGTATATGGGGGGAGGGTAGCAGCTGTGCCACTTGTTACCCATATTACCCCAAATTTGTGCGATCAATTTTGCTTCATATTCGTTTTCAGAAAACAGGAGCTCAGAGTCTCCATCTGCACAGCCGTTAGCCATTACTGCTAAAATAATTAGCTAAGTAATCTATTATTTGACTCAAACATTATCAGCTGCGAGCCTTCCATTCACTTATCCATCCGTGTTTTTGTTGGTAGCACGACAACACACAAACTACACTACTGAATTTCATGCAACCTGTGAAAGGATAGGGCACAGACCAAGGAGGAACACATTTAATTTTGGAGTTGATCCAGACAACTTTCACTTGGCAAAGATAGAGCTCTGATGCTCTACAGAGTGCCCTCCTACTATTTCCTTCATATTACTCTTGCTCGGTGTCTTCAGGGAGCTCCTCTTTCACACAAAAATGCAACGTCACAGGGCAAACACACAAACAAACAAAGACAAACAATAGATAAAGCCCCACTGGATATTCACCCCGGCAGAAGAAAAGAAAAAAAAAACACCTCCTTTAATGGATTTCACTCACTTCCACAGGGCTCTGCAAGAAGCTATAGATTAAAATTTCTCACCATTGACCTCTAATATTAAGAAAAGTCCCAACGGGAGAGGGGGTCTTTTTCCCCTCTCTTGAATGACATTCTCTCTCTCTCTCTCTCTCTCTCTCTGTCTCTCTCTCTCTCGTACGCTCACACTCCTCTATTGGTGTGGTAAGAGGGCCTTATTGTGTGAGCCAGAGGAAATGCAGACACAGCAGAGGACAGGGCATCCATTGATCTCAGTATAGACCCCTTTCCTTTACTTCCCTTCTCTTCCCTTTTTTCTGTTTTACTGCTATCCCACACTGTCTGTGCAACCCCCCCCCCCCATCACTGCTCCACTTTCCTACATATAGTTTTCTTTCTGCCTGTGATCTACCACCCCCTTGTACTCTACATTGTCACTTTCACTCTCAAGGCTATTTCGTTCTTGTTGCTCAGATCTCCTTTTCTCCTGAGCCACAATCAGGCACCAATTAATTTTCTTGAACTTTCTCACTTTTGCGCACGTATCATTTTATACATACTTTTGTGCATATGTACTTTTTTTTTTGCTGAATGTTTTGGCCATGGCAATCTTGTCTAATTCTGGTTAACCCTTTATGTCTATGGTGAGCAATTCTGTATGGATTTATTAAACGTATTCCAAAAATTAAACAGTTTGTCCAATAGGAAAAATGTGAAAACACACTCATAGAATACACGGTGTTCTTTCCATAGACATCTGAGCATGCTCAGTGCATCCCCCGCCTACAATTGCATGGGGGTCAAAACACAGCAGCACAGTGAGACCAATTCACTATAAAAAACAAGACAGTCAGAGACAGCAGACCTCCGCCAAGGCTTGATATGACGTCATATGACGCCAAAACATGACGTGATGGAGCCATAGGTGTTGATCCATCTGATGTCTGAAGGGGAGACGATGTGAATGAAAACAAAAGCCAGATTCTATCTTGTCTGAGTCCTGAGATATTCCCACTGATGTGTTTTAGCTATTGACCTTTAGTGTGACCTTGACCTATGTCCTTAATTTCTTGAAATCTAATGGGGTCTTCCTTGACCCATTATCTCATTCCTGAAAGTGTCATCAAAATCCGTTCCAAACTTTTTGCGTAATCCTGCTGACAGACAGACAGACAAACACATTTAATACCTCCTTGGTGGAGGTAATAATGATTAATTTTTTGTTGCTTTTGTTATTTTAATACTATTTCCTTTTTTTAATGTTTGCAGCATTGTTGTGATTTTCCTTTATTTGTCGCCAAGGAGGTATTAAATGTGGCGTTTGTCTGTCTGTCTGTCTGTCTGTCTGTCTGTTTGACTATCAGCAGGATTACGCAAAAAGTTCTGAACGGATTTTGATTAAACTTTCAATATGATAGATACTGAGTTAAGGAAGAACCTATTAGATTTTGATCAATGAAGGTCAAAGGTCAAGGTCACACTAAAGGTTACCTTCAGACATCAGATGGGTCAACACCTATAGCTCCATCATATGACGCCACATTAAGCCTTGGTGGAGGTCTGCTGTCTTGTTTATTTATTTATTTTTTTTTTTTTTTTTTTTTTTTTGGAGGGGGGGTTGAGTTTCTCTGCTCAGTGTGTTCCAAGTTCATGTACAAGGTCCTTGATATCCTCTGAGCAGCTTATTTAGTAAAAAACTCTCAAGTTTCAATTCCTCTCTATGTCTTTTTCTGTAATTTTTTTGCACTGTTTTTACCTTAAAACACACACTTAAAAAAAGCACTGTAGAAAAAGAACACAAACACATACTCAGAGCAGCTTTTATGACACAGAAACACCAACAAATTCACAGCAACATGTTTACCTGAAATAATGTCTCAGGGGTTAAATGGTTAGATGAAATGTGAATATGTATATAGCCTGTGTAGTCTTTATTACTTGAAATTATTATTGTCTTTTATGCATATACATTTATCGTGTTGCTGCCTTGACCACTACATTTCCCTGTTGTGGGATCAATAAAGTGTCATCTAATCTCATTTTAAAAAGTAAAAATATGTTCATCCTTCTCATTTCTAATTTGGTCTCAGCCACAGTGCATCCAAAGGTTATTTTTATTAGATTGAATAAATATAGATACAAAAAAATAAAGTGTAAAATCGAGAAAAATGGGACGAATTAAGCAGAAACTCCACGAAAGAAGATAAAACGGCCAGATGAAAAAAAAAAAAAAGGGGAAAAAAAGGGCTAATGAAAAATGGTGCAAGAGTGAGGGATGAAAAATAGAAAAGAGAGCGACAGGCGGAAAAGGTTGTAGGCGAACGGTATGAAGGGTGGAAGGCAAAGCTGTGAAAGAAAGCAGTTACAGGTAGTTCATATGTTAAAAGGTGTTGGAGCTGAGCCAGTAAAAGCAGGCATGAAGCTAAACAGGAGGAAGTAATTTAGCGAACACACCCACACAGCAGCAGGCTTCAGCCATGACTGAAACAACTCTCAGGGGGAAGCGCCTCCTCCTTCATACATCCCTGTTGCTGTCTCTTCTTCTTTTTTCTCACGGCTTCAGCTCCAGACCTCACCTTCTCCCTCCATGCCTCCTATCTGTGACACTTTCTTCTTTTAACCCCCCCCCCACCCCCCTCCTTCTCCGTCTCTTCCTCCCCTCCTCCTGCTCTCCCTTCCTGCTGGACAGGCTTTTATATGAGAGCCATGTGGACTCTCCTAATGACATGTGTGTGTGTGTGTGTGTGTGTGTGTGTGTGTGTGTGTGTGTTTGAGGTGCTGACATGTGCGTGTGAGTCCGCATGCATGTCCGTGTGCATTTGGAAGTGGTGACACGTGTGTGTTTGTGTGTGTGTGATGGAGGTGCTGACATGTCTGATCGGCGTGTGGTTCGCCTACTGAAGTCCTGCCGACGGCCTCTTACCTTTGAAGAGTGTGGGGGTGGGGGTGGGGGTGGGGGGGGTGAAACAAAAAAAAATAAAGTGAAAAAAGAAGATCCTATAACTTGACGTGCGTAATTACTACAAGGTTGGAGATGGTAAATGTGAACATATGATTTGGTCAAATACAAATGACAGACATAAAATAAAAGAGCAAAGACACTTATTTGACTTATTAAGTTGAATAACAATAATATTTCCATCCATCCCACTTCATAGACACTATTCATCCATGTTCAGTGTACAGTCTGATGGTTGAATATCATTTTTTTAATCCTTTTCTTTTTATTTCAAATAAAACCAGTTTTTTTTCTTACAATGGTACTTACTGTTTTTCCAAATACAAATTCCAGACTTTTTCAAAACTGCTATTTATTCTCACAGATTCTGACTTTATGTACCCTTGTACTAGTGTGTACTATTTTTAGGGACTAAGCTGCACAGGACAGGCCCTCTGACTCTCTCACAGAGTGTATGGGTTCATTTCGGGTTCAGTTTGATGTGGACATGGGAACCACAGAGTGTTTGGGTTTGCTTCAGGATCCAACCTCTTGGACCAGTGGTCCAGACCCACTTCTATTGGAATCAGGGATCTGTGTGTGATCCAGAATCATTTACTGCAATCCGAACGAAGTTTTCCCCAAAACTGAGAGACAGTAAGGTTTAAGGACCCATAGACGATGTGGCTTCATGCGCCACAGTTCCAGATGGTTTGAAGCCGGGACCGGTGCCTCCGAATGGCTCTAAGTTTCTATCCAAACCTGGGTCGACCCATCAAATCCTGTTGGTATGAGTTTTAGTTGGATCAGTGATGTAATGTGAACCAGGATCCCTGATTCCAGTACAACTCCAGCTGGGTCACACATATTAGTCCAGCAGGAGGTCAGCTCCATGAACAGACAAACAAACAAACAAACAAACATAAAAAAAACAAAAAAACCCAAAACAAGTGGTACCTGACACAACAAACCCTGGCCCCCTTGCACACATTTTACCTGATTTGCCTCATGGCTTGCAAAAACACAGTTTTGGTGACTGTGACCTTTGACCTACATTCACAAAAATTTAATGGGTTTCTATTCTGGACCACCTTGTACCTTTCTTGAAAACTTCATGGAAATTGGTCCAATAGTTTTTGTGTAAAGCTGCTTAAAAACAAAAACACAGACAGGCCATCAAACAAACTGACTCAAAATTTATTGGCATCTATTCTTGCCCATTTCCTGGAAATTTCATGGAAATTAGTCCAGTCATTTTTGTGTAAAGCTGCTTACAAACAGACAAAAAGCCCAACCAACCAACCAACCAACCAACAAACAAACTAAAAAACACCACCACTCTCCCCTTTGCAGGGCGGGGTAACAAAGTAACACAGCCTTCAATGACAAATTAGCTTATATATATTTGTCGTTTGTTTCCACATTTTGCTCTGGCACTAGGGTTGTTTGATCCTGTCAATGAGGATATTATTGGAAAATAGAAACACATATTGGTTAAAATAATATGACATTTATAAAACAATAATATCAAAAGGAAAGCAGGCATGTAGGGTGATGCTGAAGGAGGAAATAATGCAAGTGGAAAAAAATGTCAAGGTGCTACCAATGTCACATTTCAGTCTTTCAAACTGGCACTGACGTGAAACGACATGGAGAGACTAGGAGAGAAACAGGTTGGGGGTGGGTGGGATGTCGGAAGTCGCACTGAATGACACCCTTCCATTCTTGAAAGATGACAAGTTTTAAAAAGTGTTGGTCAGAGCTTTGAGTGTTTCCTAAGCACTGTCCATCACTACAAAAACACAGAGCACTTGTGCTGATGAAGGTGCTTTTCTGAAGTGGTCAGTTCAGTTCACTTGCATTTCTTTGGAAAATACGAAACTCAGGTGTTTCGTCTTTCATTCTGGATTATATGAACATAGAAAAAACCGTTGAAAAAATACAACCATCTGTGTTCAGGATATGACCACGGAATTTTCTCCAAATATAGATTACAAGAAAACACAATAGGTGGTCGGATCAATTTTTCTTGTATTTTCATGTACTTTTTCTTATCTTCTTGACAGCCTTTACTTTTTGTAGTTTTCTATTTCTATGGACTGAGCCATCCATTATTAGTCTGATGAAGAGCACTTGTTGTGATTAAAGCTCTGGCAACTTTTTGAAGTTCTATAGGCAGGTTTATGAGATGAAAGGAAAGGCATAAAAGCAACCTATTGTTGTCTGCTATACAAGACCGTCTGACAATAATATGAAACCCTGAATGTAAAGATAGACATACACACCTACAATACTGCTGGTCAAAGGAGATCCATGAAATGCTGTTTGAAGGAGATGTTACCATTTATCATGCTATTCCAATCAACTAGCTTAATGAAAATGGAACATAAACACCAATTAGTCTGCTTTAATTGACCTAAATCAACATTTTACATTAACTGTTTAGAATTAATGTATGAAAGAACTGTGGTTCTACTAATTCACTTGCAGCCAGAAGTGACTACAAAGGGGATGAAACAAGTAGAACATAAAGCATCAGAGGTGAATGCTACTGTAACTTGGTAATTAATTAATGCTTGATGAAGTTTTACAAACACAACGAGTTAATGTAGCCTCATATGTCTTATGCTCTCACAGTTACACTCCTATTTTTGCCTGTCATCTTATTAACTTAAAGATTTATACAAGATCACTTAAGCAGGGTGCACACATAAAGATAATTAGGCTGTTTTTGTCTTATAAGTTTATCCTGTGATTTAAGGTGTGCTAAGAGTGATTTTATTCAGCAAATCACCTCCGAAACAGGTTGAGCCAACAATCGTAAATATTAAACTTGTTCAGTATTTATGACTAAAAATGATGACTGACAATTCCCATCTAAATATATCAAAATGAGTCCTGGAAGAAAATATACTTGGCATGTTTCAATTTCAGTAGCCAGGACTTTTAAGAATGTTTTTATGTAGTCCATACTATACTTGGATATGTTCCCATCTTTCCCCTAGGTGTTGTATTCACAAGCACATACTGTGGCCTAAGCCGGAGTACAAATGGTGTTATAAGGCCAATACATGAAGCACTGTTGTGGAAAGAATTCTGTCACTGTCCAACAAATGCGGAAGTCAGAAGAAGACAAACCCTTACATCATTGACTGAGGAACTGTTCTGTTCATAGACAATACTTTAATATCTGTTAGTCTGTTTGAAGCAAAGTGAAGAAGAGCAATCTTCATTTGCCCTGTTTACATGAAAGTTTTTATTCCTGTTTAATTGTGATTAAAGGTTAATTCCACTTCAAGATGAACATGTAAACACCTAATTCCAGTTGAAAATGATAATTCCGAATTAAACTTAATTCTGAATAAAGTTGCTGGTTTATTACAAACTTAATTCCGAAATTGATTATTCCTATACCATGTAAACAATTTATTCCACTTTAACATTATTCCTGTCCTGTGCATGCTCCTGGTCTTGTTGCAATGACACACATATTTTGTGGTGATGATACACATATCCCATGCTGCCGGCCCGGCATTAGTATGTTCATTCCTACAGTTGATTCAGTCGAGCTCCTGCTTCATAATTATCACAAAAAATTAATGCAAACATTGCATGTAGTATCTGGTATTCCATATCGATAATTGAAACAAACGCAAAACAGGAAGTGGATGTGATCATTTTCTTCCGATAGACATCCAGACATGAAGCAGCCATTCTGTCCAATCAGAATCCTCTGTACCTCCAGCTCTGAAAGCTGAATTATCTAGATGAAATATACACCCATTTCCCATGTAAACCTTTATGTGGAATTAACATGTCCATGTAGACATGAAGGAAATAGCTTTAATTCAAAATTTTTTTATTCTGAATAAATAATTTGAAATTAAAAAAACATCATATAAACGTAGCTATTGTTCTTGATGTATCACAGAGTAGTACACCAACCCCACGTATGGTTTTATGGTGATTAACTCACTTCCATTGTCGGAATGGCGACTAGGGTTAGGGTTAATGTCGAGCACGAATAACATTTACATGGCAATGTTCCATACTGGGATCCAGGGAGTCCATACCCAGGACTACCTTCTCCACTGGACTATGATACAATATTCAGGCATGGAATGGTTGCATTCGTGTGGACAAAATGAAAAGGACTTTGGTGTCCAGCGTACACTGTTACACTGTGTGAAAATGCCCTAACAGTCATTCCCAGTGGCCATCAGTGGTATTACAATAGAAAGAAATAGAGTTTTTTGTTTGTTTTTCCACATCGGTCCAATTGAGTATCATCAAAGGGGGCAGCGTTTATATCCTTGACATGATCCAGCTACATGTTTTAGCTACAGTTAAGCTGTTATTCCATCCAACTGCACATAATGTCTACTGTCCACCTCATTGTCTGTACATCACAGTTTATTTTATTGGTTTGACATTTGAGGTTCATCTACTGAGTAGTGACCTTGTATGTAATGTAATCAGCTGACACGTTTACATCATCCATCATGTTTGATTCACAAGTTTTATTCCTTGGCAAGATATACCAAGATATAAATGCTTTTCCATTCATGGTGACTCACTTGATATAAATGCAATGAAAATGCAGTAAAACTTAAAAATCCCTTCTGGTCTGTATGGATTTTACCAAAAAAAAGTTAAATGATTTTAAAATAACATATCTGGTTATGCAAATATCAGTCACATTCACTGCTCAAACACAAGATAATCATACAGTATTTCCTTTTGGTTGTCAGTGTATCATGACTAGTAATGGTTTGAAGTTTGTACAAAGCACTTGTAAAGTTGCATAATAGATCAGGACTGGCTCCAAAGTATTTATAATGTCACAAATCCTGCTTGTTAAGTACAAACCTTAAAACCTTTCCGTGAGAAGAAAAGCATTGGATTCATGGTGAAAAAAAAAAGATTAAAGTCATGCAGTATTTTTAGTTTACTGCTGTAGGCAACAATAAAGAACTTTGTGCAACTGTGCAGTGTTTTTGCCCGCTTTAATTCTTTACGTGTGCGACGCCTGATGTAAATTTGAAGATCAGATGCTGCTGATGGAAAGTCACCGTTTGGCCGTGTTTTGTACAAGTGGCTGTGGGGTCCCTGAAGTTGCAGCCGGAAATGTTTGACAGCGTGGCTAGTTAAGAGTGATTGATGCCCTCAGCCCTCTCAGCTGTTAAGGAGAGATGAGGCGAAACAAGTGATGCAAATCGGATTGGAAGCTGCCTGCTGGCATCTGACTTCAGGAATGGTGATTAAAAACACATTATGACAAAGACAACATCTGGTGGTGCATTCAAAGTGTCAGCTGAACATTAGTTGCAGTGCAACATTACCCCATAGACCACGCACAGAAGATGAAAGGTGCGCTGCAAAACTCCCAACTCCACTTCAAACAATGAAAAATGACAAACAAAATTAGCCCAGAATTAAAATCACATTTTCAGTGTGTGATGATGCTTTGAGAGAACTGAAAACAATCAACAAGTAATTTCTCTCAGTTTTCCGCTTTTTTCCTCATCATCTGAAATCACTTGTTTTTGCTCAGAGTTCTGGATTTGTTGAGTGTGTGTTCTTTCTTTATTTAGAAGTAAATTAAGCTTGGGCTTATTATCTTTTTCCAACCTGCTCTGTTTCCACCTCTGAAAAGTGCTTTTCAACTTTGCAAACATAATCTTATTTAATTTTTTTTTTCATTATAATATAGTGTAATTCCTGTGCTGTTTTTATTTTCACCAGAGGTATGGGTTGGGTTACCTATCAGTGGCATAAAAAGTAATTAAAAAGGAAATAAACAATGACAAATGGCATCAATTTTCTTTGATGGCAGACCACAAAACACAGCAGCTGTTCTGGCGCTGATACTGTTGGGCTGTTAGTGTGCAGTGCAGCATCAACTTGGCAAAAACAGACGTGGGTGATTGTCAGGATGAGTTTTACTGTGGTTCAGATGGATTTTCATCAAGGACATCCAACTTATGACTTTGAGGATAATAGTCATGACATCGAAGAAGATATACTTATATATATTAGAGCTGTCAAATTATTCAAATTTTTAATAATTTTAATCAACAATGATAATAACTTCAATTAATTGCGATCATAACACTTTGTCAGTTTACTATTCTGTCTCTGTTAAGGTTTTTTTTGTACCTACATTTCCCACAAAATATGCAAAAATACACTAAAACACAAAACATGTGAAGAGAAAAATATACAAAACATGCTAAAATGATTTAAAATTGACACCCCTCCCCAGCAAACTAACAAAAAAAAGTGATGGAATATTCAAATCCTATTCAAAAACTATACTAAAATACCGAAAAACACCAAAAAATGTGATAAAATATCCAAAACGTATGTAAAAATATGACAATATGCAATTAACAGGTTTATTCAACACAACTGTTCCATTTAATTGCGTGAAAATATTTAATCAGATTAATCACAATGATGCATTAATGTGGTTTAAAATGATGTGTGATATATGTGATCGAACTGTCAGATACAATTATAATCGTCTGGGGGAAGTGTCAGACCTTCAGGTGAATATACAACACTGTGCAGAAGTGCTAGTGGTTTAATATATTTATCATGTCTAATTTCTCAGCCTCTGTATTAAAATCCAATCTAAATATATGGGAAATATCAGCAGTAAAGAAAAAAAAATATTTTAGTGTTACCTCTCTCACACTAAACATGTCTTCACCCTTTTATTCAGACAATATGAGAATTATTACATTACATTTCAGATTTTTTTAATACCAAGTTTAATTGCTGCTTCTTGTCATGGGGATAGGAGGTTACCTTAACCTCTATAACTTACTTATAGTTAATTTTTTGTGTCTTTTAAGGCTATGTATATGTTTCTGTTCTATCTGAAGAAAGGAAAATGAGAAATAAATAACGGATGCTCATTTCACTCCAGCAAAAACAACAAAGGCTTTTACACAACGCTGCACACATTTCTGTGTTGCTGCAAATAGTCATACATTACAGTATGTTTCATATAAGTGTTATGTGTGAACATGCATCACTGGGATGCTGGTGCTGATATCCTGAACTTCACACCTATGGTGATAATTAGAGCAGTTTCAATCCAAAAACATCAAACATTTTCCCAGGCTTTGAGATAACTGCCAGGACCTGAGAGAGACTGTTGCATCACCAGGAGGCATATAGAGAACATATGTGAACTGTAGAAAGACTTAATGAACACTGCACATATTTTATAGAATATATTAAAATGTATTCGTGGGCGTCTATAAACACAATTTTTTTAATTAATGGTAATTATAGTTCAAATAATAGTCAATTAATTTGGTTGAAGTTGAAGGAGAAATGATCAGAGCCCAAATTGTCTCCTATTTTCAGGGACTTATTGAATAAAACAGCTTTGACTGTTCCACTCGTACTTACATTTGATCATGTTGGTGCAACTCTGAGATGTAAAGGTCGTAAAGAGTGACATTAATTCCCATTAAAACCTGAGATATTGTGACTTGCCAATGAACGACTGCCATTCACCGTGAGTTGAATTAAAGCATTCGAGTGAAGTTATTGGCCCTTTATTATTGTAACACAAACTGGTGAGAAAATCTGTTTGATCCCTGTGTTAATCTGTAAAACATTTACCAACAGGGACGTTTTTGACTATATTTTATACACTATATATATATTTTTTTTTATTATTATTTATTTTGAACAAAAAATAAACAAATACAAAAAAGAGACAGAATAAAAACAGCAATAAGTGCAATAATATGTTCAAAAAGGAGGGAGGAAAAGTCAAAACATTTAAATATTCACTTCCCAAGTTGTTCTGTTCATGTTTGACTACATAATTTACCGTATTTTCCGGACTATAAGCAGCTACTTTATTCATATGTTTTGAACCATTAGGTTTATAAAAAGGTGTGGCTATTCTGTGGATTTTTCATCCATCACTAGGGGGCGCTCTAACCAGAATTAGAATCAAAACTACTAAGAACAATCAATGCAAGGGAGAATATGCTACCTTTTCTTTATCAGATAGAACACAGACGACACATTAGCAACTGTTAATTATTTTTCAAATCCTTCATCATGGAGACAGATGTGACGAAGCACTTCTGACGTTGTTCAACTCTGACTTCATGGGTTTCAGTCAAGATAATTAAAGTGATTTGTGATTTAAAACATGACAGAAATGAAGACAAATGCGGTAAATACTAGTTATTTTCCTCTTGGTTCTGTTCTGTTTTAATCAGCAAAGTTGCTGCTGTGTTAAAAGACACTGTTAGGAAAAAAAAATCTGTTCAGTTACAAACATTTACAGTTCAAAATTGTTCTGTACATGCAGTAAATATCAACATAGATATCTGTGCGGCTTGTATATTCTTTTTTTTAATGTTTTTAAAAATACAGCGGATGCGGTTTATATACAGGTACGGCTTATAGTGCAGAAAATACAGTATGTTTTCTATGATTTGAATTGTTTTCACATGCACAGAATCAAAAGAACTAAATAAATCAGATTAACCTGCATACAAGCAGGAAGTCATTGAAGTCTAGGAGAGAAATTCAGACGTGTTAATCTGATTTCTCTTACATTATTGCTATTATCTGATCAAATATATGGGATTATACTGTTAACATGATCACTTGAATAATCTAATAACTCCAGAAATCAGATAATGATGGAAGTGTTAGTCTGCATGTAAACAGACTTAGTGATTCACCATTAAAACCTACATGGTTTGATTAATGACAGTAGCTGCTGGTGCTTGTTTTTAGGCTATATTAATGATATATCTTGGTGAAAAAGTTCCACTTTCCCCCCCAGATTTTTCTGTTTTGATTGAATAATAACCTGAACTTTTATGCATATTTACATGAAGGGTAAATTACAATTAGTCAAATATTGTGATAGCATATAATTGCCCACTTTGTAAAGGTTAAATGGAGAAAGGAATTCATTTGGAAATAGTAGAAGGTCTTTAAATGTTAATTACCATATTTTTTATATTATTATTATTATTATTATTATTATTATTACAAGATGGGAATGCTAAAGCGTAATTTTACTAAAAGGTGACGGATGGACTATTTCCTGTACTAATAACATTACTAAACCACACAAGAGTCCTGCAGCTGCCGGAAATTAAGTTGTCAAGTTGAACAAAAGACAAAACAGTATGTAATAGTTGGTATAAAGCAGAGACATACTTGCATTATTAAATAAAAACCAAGCAGAATGTTTGTCTGAAATAGAAGAAGTTTAATTTGTCATGGTCTTATTAAATTGTAAGCACAGATGTATGTACAAATGAACGTGACCCAACAGAAGAAGCAAACAATCTAATATTAAGGACAGACACAGATATGCAGAACAGCGCACACGCCTCTGAGAGCGGGTCTGGGGTCTCCGCTGGAAATGCAGTGGGTCTGTGTGAGCTGTAGTTGAGTTAGTAGGTAATTAGTTTGGCACAGCGGCGTTCTTCCCAGGCCCTGTGTGTCTGTGTGTGTGTCTGTGTGTGTCTGTGTGTGTCTGTGTGTGTCAGGGGTGCAGTGGAGGGGTTAATCCTCACTGCTTGTTGCTCTATACCCCCCCCCTCTCTCTCTCTCCAAACCCCCAACCCCTTCAAATCTCTGCTTGTTTCTCCCCGTCTCCTCTCCTTTTTCTTTCTTTTTTTTTTTTTTTTGTTTCCCTTCCTCCTTCTGGTTCTGGTTTTCCAGTCTGATTCGTTCTGTTTCCTCTGTCTATCACCTCTTTCTCATTTTTTCGACCATCTGTCCCACTCTCTGTTCTCCCTTTATTCACCTTTTGTGATATATGTTGCTGTGTTTACATGCATAGAAGAATTCTAATATTCCAGTAAAGACATGTGGATAGTATTTACATTGAAGAAACGTACTTTGAACTTGGATACAGCCCATTTATAATACATATCTCAGTCAAGGATTTTCTTGTTTTAACGGGTTTGCATTATGTGTTGGACACAAACCAACACGCCAACAGCTTGCAAGGTTGTGCTACAGGTGCATGGCCAAACGAAAAGTTGAGATTTCAGGTCGGAATGAAAAACACATTTACTTTCCAACAGCATGAAACAGTTGAATATCAACATTTTTTAATTTGTTTTTGATCAGTTTAAATTTTCAAGGAGGTGTTTTGTGCAAAAAAAAAAAAACAACAACAAAAAAACGCCCAATTTTAATACAAAAAATGATACGAACAGTTCTAGCCATATTATCATATTTTATCCCGAGCAACAACACGTTCAGGAGTTGTTTATCAGAGGAAGCACCATTGCATATAAACAGGACTATTAGTGGAATATTCATTTTCATTAGCTGTTTTTCACAATTAAACATTTTGTATATGTAAATGCAGTCATTAACATGGACCTTCTCTTCCTCCTGCATCTTTTAAGTGTCTCTACCTTTTACCCCACCTTTTATTCTGATTGTGCGTGTTTCTTTTTTCTTTATAGGTATGAATATTTATGCTATTTTTCTTTCCAGTCCGTCCTCTCTGATCTTTCCCTTCCTCTTTCCTATTTAATAAAAGTCTCCAGTAGTGGAGTAATCCACAAACAGAGAGCTCTCACTGTCTCCCTCTCTTCATTCCTGCATATCTCACCACTCATCCTGCATCTATACATACATCCCTTCTATCCCTTAACTAATGAAAGTCTCCCACTATCTTTGTAATCCACTGTCTCCTTCCCTGCACCTCTCTTTTGCCCCCCTCCTCCCCCCCTCCCCTCCTTCTTTCCTCTCTGTAGACTAATGAAAGTCTGTGGTGTTGGTCTAATCTCCTGGCTGTGCGCTCACAGCTTCTTTGTTGGTCAAATCTGACTAATGCCCTCCGTCTCAGTCCACAGCACAGGAGCCTCTTACCTCAGCAAGACCCCCCCCCCCCATACACACACACACACACTGAAACACTTTCATACACACATGCAATTCTTGATTTCCCTGATAATGGAACTGCATATCTGTTTTTGTCTTTTGCGATAACATTAAGTCTCAAATATACAACTTTAAAATTCAATTCAAATCTATTTAATTGTATTTAAGGAGCCCCCCCTCCCCAATCACAACAATGTCGTCTCATAGGAGAGCACAATCAATCACTGAAATAGATGAAGTCCCAAGCATCCCCTGTCCTTAGACCCTCCTTCTCAGCAAAACAAAACTCTAAAACCCAGTGGGGAAAAAGAAACCTTGGGGGAGAACCACAGTGAAGGAGAAGAGATCCACTGACATGGACACGGACAGGCTATAGATGAACGTCCATTTGTAGATGGAAGGGGGGGGGGGGGGGGGGTTATTAAAGAATAATACCAGCTGAAATTAATTTGAAGAAATGTATTTAATTACATATTGATTGATTGATTGATTCATTTATAACTGCAAAATATTGAGGTAAAAACACTAATTGACAGACAGACAGACAGACAGGTAGATAGAAAAAAGTTTAAAAAATTATTTTAAAAAAATATTTTATCTTGTAGGTTTTGTACATATCTCATATTTTTCAGTATTGTGTGTGATACACCAGTTGTTTTTACTGCTAAACAAATGTCCATTCATCCTGTGACAACAAATATTTATTGTATTGTATTTTATTTTATAATGTCTTACATGTTTATCTACTTAGTTTAACATGTTATCATCATCTGAAAATGGCATAAAGTGGCTGTTTTTGTGATATTTGAACTATGTTAATTCACTGTTTGTGCCCTGCTCTCCATAAAATATATAAATTTTTTAAAATGTCACTAAGGATTATAAGAATTTGCTTCTGTTTTGTGTCAAATATATCATAACCAAAATACATCAATCAATACATAGATAGCACAAACAGCTTATAAAAATAAATTACAGATATTACAAATCGGAAATGGCAGATAATAATAATAATAATAATAATAATAATAATAATAATAATAATAATAATAATAATAATAATAATAATAATAATAATAATATTTCAGGCAATAAAAGAATGAGGTGCAACAATGAATAGCTTTTTCCATGTGTTAGCAATTTAGCGTTTCCTCTCTCAAAATCACATGAATCCATAAGTCAAAGTGACCAAAAAATATGCATCCAAACTACTCTACCCAGTCCTTGAAGGAACTAAACAGGATAGTCCTCATTGTTTAAGGTTTTTGGTTTGTGGCTGAACAGGATACATGCACTCAAGAAAGGAACTAAATAGATAAATATGGAAGAAAAAAAAAACATGTGAACATCAGTATTTATGACTTTCAGCAGCTGAAGTTTACTTCTTCTGCACTGTTATCGATTTGTTATGTCGGCCTCAGGCAAGACTTTAAATGAAGAGTAGAGAAGTAACTCAGAATGTATTAGTAGAATATGTTACGGTGATTCCACAGAGACGTGTCAGCTGTGTTGTGGATACATGTGAAGAAGCTGCTTTTCTATCATATTGTGACACTATAGAGGTTTTGGAATAAACCAAACAAGACAGGAAGTACTGTAGAGGTGGAGGATGTATCAGTCTATATTGTATAATAGTCTTTGTTTATGTCCAACTGTAAATTCCTGTGAGGCAACCTGGTGATATGGGTTCTCCAAATAAAATGGAAATGAATTAAAACAACAGGAGTTGTTTAATCAGCAGACAAAAAGATTGAAGAACCCTCTATCATTATGTATTTATTTTAGTTGCTGGCATTGGAACAGATTGGGTGTCATTCTTGCTTTATTTCACAGGTGTCAAACTCCAGTCCTCGAGGGCCGGTGTCCTGCATGTTTTAGATATTTCCCTTTGCCATGTGATTCAGTTTAACCCTTTAACTCCTGAGAACTAACAAAGTAACTGGTAACATGAGCAAAGTAACAAATGGCAGAAAATCAAAGAAAAATTAAAAGAACCAAAATGTAGAAAAATAAACAAAATCAACAAAAACTAAGAAATATTTACAAAAAGACAAATAATGTGGAAAATTTTGTAAAAACAAACAAACAAAATACTAAAAAAGAAAACTAGTATTGACATTTGGTCACCGCAATAAAAAAAAAAAATGGTGAAATAAAATATAAAAAAAAAACCAACTCTTGCTTTTTGTCACCTTTTCCATGCACAAAATAAAGTTAAACTTTTGAATTTTTCTGAATATTTAAACAAAATCATCCATTCAGAATGCATCAGCGCTGACACTTAAAGAGTTAATAATCAGCTCCTCATCAGACTGATAATGATGCAATGGCCTCCAGGTGAAATGGAAGAGGGAAACATCTAAAACATGCAGGACACCGGCCCTCGAGGACCGCAGTTTGACACCCCTGCTTTATTTCATCAAATTGTCTGGATTTTTTTTTTGGTTCTTGTTTTATCAACACCACTAAATCTGCAATTACAAATGAGGAACTTGTTAAGGATGTCAATGATCATCATTACATTTAACAGTTTTCATAGAAAATGGAATTAGTCCATATGCAGATGACATTTTACTAGTATTATGTCATAAATCTTTGAACCTCAAACCACACTCTGATCAACTTGTCTAGCTCTGAAACTTCCTGCATTCAAAGTTCAATAGACTAAAGCAAGTATTATCAGTAAAACAGTAACCATTTCAAAGTATAGCACTGCATCAAGGGTGACCTTGGGTCCATCTTTGATGCCCGTCATAGCATTTTTATTATTTCTTTATATATTCCACATCTTCACTTGGAATAGAATATGAGTTCACATTGAGTGCAACCAGGCTTCCATCAAAATCTGTGACAAATATTAACCACATTTCTAGTAAATTCGTTAAAAAAAAGTGTATATATCGTTTAAATAGTTGTATATTTAACATCAGCTTCTGAATAGAAATTTAGTATATATTGAAACCATATTATTTCATTAATTTAAATTAATTTATTATTATTATTATTATTATTATTATTATTATATAACAATGATATTATATAAATATAATAGATTATCTTACATAACTAATCTATTATATTCTGGGGTTACCCCCCTCCCCCCTACACCTCTAGTTTTGGACATCACCGTTAGGGTCCTGTGGTCTCTGAGTCTTTCTGATGGAACACAAAATGCCTGAAAGAGGAACTTCACATGCAGCTGTAAAGCTCGCAGCCAGACCCACAAGCCACCTTCTCCCCCTGACTGTTTCTTTATAATTGTGAAAATATTGAATCCTGTCACAAAGAATTGTGAATATTTTCAACAAATATGAGAAACCTGAAAATATCTTAAGAAAATGGGCAATTATAACAACATAATGGCTATTAATAAACATTTTCTGCATATGGAGAAATTGCGTGTTAATTTTAAGTTGTGACATAAGTGTAATTGCACTTATATTTTAATATATATTTTAGGTTGTACATGGTTGTGGAGGTTATTCATGTTGTCATAAAGTACTTTAACTTTTACACACAAATGTAGATTATTATTAATAGATTGCTTATTTTACCACTAGAGAGTACATTGGGTTGAATATGGCCCCTTAATTATACATATTTTGATCCAAGTGATGGTTAATTTTTTCAGTGTGTGTTTTTCATGTCACACATTCATCCCACAGGCTGGATTGGATCCTTTGGTGGTGGGTTTTTGGTCCACAGGCTGCATATTTGTCACCTGTGACTTCACATAGCAGGTCTTCATGCACAATTCAGATTTTTTTTTTTTTTTTTTGCGTGGTCGTTCATATTACACAATAAATGTAACTTTTATCCACCTTGAGTGTGAACAGAAGGCGTCCCTGAAGTGACCCGGATGCGCCAGAGGCTCTGATGTAATGATGAAGGAGGAAATACGTCGTAGTACGTGACATATGTGGAAGGCTAAGATCAGGGGTGCTTACTTTCACTTTATACATTTTTTAAATCCTGCATGTCGATACTACGTTGTTGCCCGTAGCAACTGCTAGCATCTTAGCCAGAGGTGGGCAATCCTGGTCCTGGAGGGCTGGTGTCCTATATGTTTTAGATATTTCCCACTTCCATCACACCTGGAAACCATTACATCATTATCAGGCTTCTGCAGAGCCTGGTGAAGAGCTGATTATTAATTGAATCAGGTGTGATAGAAGAGGGAAATAACAAAAACGTGCAGGATCTTAGCCCTCGAGGACCAGGATTGCCCACCTCTGGCTAAGATGCTTGCAGTTGCTACGGGCAACAACGTAGTATCGACATGCAGGATTTAAAAAATGTATAAATCGAAAGTAAGAGGTTCATCTTAAGAGAACCTCAACATGACAGACTGAAGATATTTGGAGAACATCAGAGATATGAAGGTTATGTCTATGCTATGAACTATCTGAGTTCATCGCTATCAACTGGTCCTGCCCCCCTGGACCTACATACAGTTCGTTCACTGTCTGGTTTTGGGCATAAGTTACTACACAGTGGAAAAATAAAGTCGTTTAACAGCTATGAACAGTTTTACTCTGGCTGATTCTGGGTAAACCTGTGGATAGTTACATGTTTACGTGTCTGTGGGAATTGTACATTAAACTAATGGTTACCTCATACAGTAATATTGTACTTCTGGGTCTTTACGTTTGTTGTGTCAATCACGGGAGTAACTGAAAAAGTCCGATAAATGTGACATGGCTGTTCAAACTGAAGTGGCATTGCAAAATATCAGATATATGTATCAGATTTACTCCCACATATGAAAGTGGACTGGGATGGATTAAATAAAAAATCTGATGTGTGTCGTTCAGATTGTCTTTAACAGGTCAAATGACAGCAACAAAGTAAGATTTGGGCCACATTTGACATAGACTGAACATAAACCCTGACTGGATCGCAAAGTCCAGGCAGGAGGGTGTCACAGAGATCAGCATCTATGCATTCCAGGTATTACAAATGTTTGCTTAAATTGGACCTCCAGCATTTCTTATGAGTCTCAGCAGTATATCACTGCATCCACGAGCAGCATTGATTTGACCTTAACCTACCTCGATGGAGCAGTGCCGCCATGCATTGCCAACAGACTGACCCTTACACCTACATTTCAGAGCACATCATTTTTTTTTTTCAGTGTTACCTTCATTCGTCAAAACTTAAATTAGGCTGAGGAGGCATGTTGACCCTTCGATGACTGGTCCATTAGAGGGCAGACTTTGACCTCAAGTAACCCTGTTGATGTTAATGGGTTTTATTGACGTAGTCATTCTATTTGCCCCGGTAGCACACATGCAAATGCTTTAGTCGATGTTCCAGGGTGATGCCGGATGGGCTGTCAAAAATATGTGCACATGATAAATACAGTATATGCTGCATTGTGTTTCATATATTGATTTTTTTTTTTCCCCCCTTCTTACCATCTTCCTGTTTTTGCTGCCAGCGACGTAGCATCATTGAATGTAGATCATGATGTAGTTGTGTGTATCAGGGAGGAGCACATATTCAGTATGAGTGAGTTTATGCTAACGTACACAAGGGTGTGTTTATTTTGTGCACATGTGTATCCGAAATTTGGACGTTACACAATTCTGACATTGTTTGTAATATTTTGCAGTCATTAGATTGCCTGTTTATGGAGAATGTGCAATAAATCATGACAAAATATAACCAAACACAAGTGTGTGTTTATCAACAAGGCAGGGCTGTTTCAGTCCTTGCACAGTTTCAGCTGTGCATGACACCGAGGATAGAATTTTTATGTTGCGCTGAAGACACATTGTGATTCCAGTGTGATCCTTAGACTTGTGGTCAGACAATTTAAAATACATAAATACATACATATATGTACAATACAATTTACAATAGCTTCCGGCATGAGTAAAAGCACAAAAAACGTATAATTACAAGGTAAAAGGAAACAGTAGCACAAGTATAATATAAGCCCTGAAATGAATTTTAATCACTTGGATGTTTCTTTCTTGCCTGTTAAAGAAATAAATGACACTGAGGTGCTTCAGTGGTTTCTAAAGTAAATAGTTTGATCTAATATAACAGTTATAAAATGCAGTATTACTCGTACAATGTTACTCTGAGGTTACTTTGTTCTATATTGTGAAATCATGTCAACATGAGAATCAAGTATTTTGTGAAATATTACACATAGTTTATTTAAAAATTGATCAGTATAAATTGTGTTTAATGTCTTACTGATTATGGGTTTGTAGCTTTGCTTGGCTAATTGTGATTCTTTTTGTTGTATTTTATTCAGAATCTAGTTGTAAACATGTAAGGAAGACAATTTCATATATAATTATACACACACACACACACACATACAATACATTTGCAATTATTGGATTGAATAAGAAAACAAAATCCAATGGTTGCACTCAAACAACATCTGAACACTGAATAGATTGACAAAATAATTGTAAGAGCATTTTTATTTGTATTTTTTTGGTCCTGCTGCACACATTTAAGTCTTAAATAAAATCCCATTAAAATGCAGAACAAATACATCATAGATACCATTTGGTAAAAATTGACAGGCGTTCACTTTTGAAAGCAGTAAAACAAAACAAATTACTCGTGCCATGTTTTTAACAAGAGCAGTAAATGAAGTCTCTTGTCAACATCAATATTTACAGTCTTACTCCAGAATCACTGACAATAGTAATTTATCTACAGAGAACAAATACTCCAAAAAAGAATTAAATACGTATTTAAATTCTAACTAGTTAACAAAACCAAAAGTGCAAAAGAACTTTGAGAATTATGGACGGAACATTAGACTATTCTTTTGTTTCTAACTTTTTTGTCAGGCAGTAAATGAGGAGGCCATATTTCAATTCTCTCATGTGGGAAGTTAAACGTGTACAAGTCAGCCAAAGGTGAAATCCACCCCTGCCAAGGGAGATTTTCAGCTTACAAGGTCTCAGGCAAGACCCGTCTGATTCATAAAGTGTGTGTAGATAGACAGAATTAAATGTCTGTGTGTGTGTGTGTGTGTGTGTGTGTGTGTGTGTGTGTGTGTGTGTGTGAGAGAGAGATCTGTAGAAATCCAAGGCTTCAGTCGGTTTCATCCCATTGTGGTATCGAAAGAGTCTTCCCTCAGTGTAAAAACGGCAAGTTCTTTTTTCTTCCATATTGCTGGAAGTTAAAGATAACCTCATGCAAAGGTCACTCTGAAGATCCATTCACTAAATTAATGATGTATACAGACGGAGCCTCTTGTCTGTCCTCTGCATTCATTATTAACGTCCGCCAAGGAGGTTATGAGTTTGTTTGTTTGTCTGTTAGTTTGTAAGATAACTCAAAAACTTATGGGCGGATTTTCATGAAATTTTCAGGCTAAGTTGGTAATGGGGATATCTGGTTTTGGTGGTGATCCAGGGGTGGGGTGGGGTGGGGGAGGGGGTTCTACCTTGTTGGAGGTCTGTGCTCTCAGAGTGCTTTTCTAGTTATGGTTCTGTTTCTGTCAGTATCCTGGAAGTTTGTGGATGTGAACCCCAATGCAGAACAGAGAACAGTACCACTAGGACCCTAGGGAGGGGCAGTGTTGAGATTTGAAGAGAATACTTTTTCAGAAACTTGTCATAGAACGACAGTGAATTGAATCTGTTTACATGACCACAGAAGTCAGGATAAGTGGGAAACATTACACTTTACCTCTGCACCCCACACCCCATTGCTGCTGTTGTCAAGAAGCAATTTCCCAATTGTGGGATCAATTCTCAAAAAGCTTGATTGTTTTTCACAATGATTGGCCAGTATGCTAATAAAGACGGGTGATCTCTGGTGGACTGACTGACATGTGCTCAGAAGTATGAAGGCAGTGACCCTTGAAATGAATGTCTTTATTTACGGGTGTAAATTAAACTTGGGCATTAATGATATAAATACATTTCATTCCTACTGGTAATGTGGTTAGGTGTCTGTTTAAAGGTGTCATTATGCTGAAAATCACTTTTCCACGCTCCTTTTCGAATCTGATGGGTCACCCCGACTTACCAACACATGCTGCCTTTGACAGTGGTTTGTCACCACATACCGCATTCACAGAAAACAACGAGGGGAACGAGAGACCCAGAGAAGGCCGGTCTGTCTGACATCAGATGGACTTTTGTGTCACCAACGTGGGGTTAAACCAGTCCCCCATTGCAGCGAATCTGAAGTAGCGTTAGCATTAGCATCTATGAGAGAAGACCGCGCCACAGTAGCTGCTGCACAAACTTGAACAAAAATGGCGGATTAACCTGGTTCATGTGCTCTCTGTGGAAATAAAGCCTGTTTTTTCCCTGCGCATTTTCAGAACAAGCAATGGCACGAAACCTAGCTGGGTGATACTCTGGTTAAGGTAAACACATACAGAGAGTGTTCCTTCACATATTCTGAGCCAATCAGAGACGCCTCATCACCGCATCCTGTACATGTATGAGGAAGTACCTCAAGTCATTTTTCTGCTGTGCAAAAACGGCTGGAAACAAAGCAATCCAGACATTTTTTTTAAATAGAACCAACACACAATGTATTCGATAGCAATGGAGAAGACAGTAATATTAATGAAACAATGATGGGATGTCACCTTTAAGTTACATTTACCCAGGTCATTGTTATTCTCTGTAGTTTTGCCTCTAATCCAAGAGACTTCTTCAGTTTTCAAACCCACGACACAAATCCCACTGAGCCTAGAACTACTAAGATGAATGAGGTGAGGTGTTACAGTATTCTTTGAATGCCATAAAGACACAAGAAAGTTGTTGGAGGTAAAAATGTCAGTGCAAGTAAGAAGAAGAATCATGAGTAGGATGCGCTAGGACAAGGCAAAGACAAAAAAAAAATGCTGGAATAGATGCACGTAGCAAACAGTGGGAGCTGTAGGTCCGCAGACGTGGCCCAGTAAACACTAGGGACAGTTAAAAAGGAAAGGGTGAAAAGGTGTCCCCACCTCTCTTGGCACCACTCTTCAGCTTCCTGTCTAATCCGACAGAAGCTTCCGTGAAATCAGCTCCCCTGCTCTTTGCCTCCTGCCTGGGGTGTAAAACCACGGTAGAATCAAGCAGAGTATAACGGAGAGTAGGGGTGTTAATCCACCCGTCGGCCTCCAGGCTCGGGGATTTGAGACTAACTCCTATCACTTACCATGAAGGAGGAGGAGGAGAAGGAGGTGGAGGAGTGGGAGCCAGAGAAATGCCTGTATTTTCACTACGCACTTGTTTCTCTGTCAGTCTACTCACTCTTACCTTCTGCGCCTTTAAAAGGTCACAGTAAATCAGGACAAACAGTGACTTGAGGTTTGTGAATGTTCTTAGTTGTCCATGTGACATTAAAATGTATATATCACATTGATACTTAAAAGTACCAATAGCAGGGGGCAGTCATAGACCAGAATACACTCAATATGACTGATAGGACCACAGACTACAGACTGTATTGACCACTGAATAAAGTATGAATCTTGTGTAATGGTATCATCAAGTTTTTTTTTTTTTTTTTGGGTTTTTTTTTTTTTTACTACAAACAAAAGTTCAGACATATGTTCAAAATAATAGTGCCTTCTGATCTTCATGTGCTGCATCACTTGATAGTTTACATTATAGCTCTGTTAGCTTAGCTTTGTTTTTAGACAGAAAACAGCTACAGTTAAACCTTTAAATGATTGTAAAGTTCTGATATCTGGCAGTAACTGGATTGTTATTATAATCCAATTTAATGTATTTACACGCACTTGGGGCACTGCAGTCCATTATTGGATTTTTTTCGGAGTACGTATGTACGTATGTACGTATGTACGTATGTATGTATGTATGTATGAGTGTGTGGGTGTATGTCTGGGTGTATTTAGTGATAGTTGAATCAAGCTTCATATTCTCTTTCATTCATGCTTGACAATGTCATTTTTGTTCTCTAAATTTTAAACACATGCACAGATGTAAACAAAATAAATCAGATAAACTCTATAAACACAGGAAGACAGTGGAGTATTGAGGAGAAGTCCAGGTGTGTTGATTCGATTTGTCATAATCTCATTACTGTTGTTATCTCATAAAGGGTTTACATGGTCATTTGAATATTCTGACAACTCCAGATATCCTACAATCCTACTGTGTGCATGTAAATGGTCATTTTCAATAGCTCCACTAAACAACTGTTTGGAATCATCCAAATGAGATCAGAAATGTCACAGTTTTGTCTGAACCATGGATCAACAAATGGCAATTAAGCAACAATAACATCCCATAATAATTTCATAGATTAGATTAGAAGAGACTATTGATCTCACATTGGGGAAATTCACCAGTCAATACAGCTACAGAATAAAGTGCAAGCACAAAATGTGCATGCATTAGTAGTGTAAATAAAACTGGATTGCATTGTGATGTCATATAGGATGTAACCACGCCCATATAGCATGTGATGTAATCACATGATCAGGTGTAATTGTTATTCTTTAAGTGCTTCACCATATTTCACCATCAGATGGTGTTGTTTATTTTGATTTGACAACACCGTCAAGTGGATTTTAATTCATGCGACATAATTTTTTTGTGTAAAACCAGGAAGACACAAGGTTGCGTTGCGTCATGACGTCACACATGACACACTGATCTACACAAAACATGTCTGAATGTCTATCGGGATGTGCTGAAGCTAATGCTGTAACATACTGTGTACAGATAAGAGCTCATATGCAGCACTTCTCTCACCAGCGAAAATATCTTATATGGTGCCACAGGGGAATGAAGTTGTCACATGATCAGTTTAATAGTCACTAGATTCAGCCCAGGAGTCGCAAGATTGTTTTTTTTTAGTTGTCAGAGATGGACAAATGTCCCTAAATCTAGTGGCAAATTCACACAATTGGCAACATTGTGCATAAGCATAGTGCAAAAGACAGTTTGTAAAAAAAATTTCAATAACAGTAGGAAGTTACAAAATGCAAAAAAGTCAGACATTACATATGAGCCACCAATAGGATAGGGTCGTACTGTTGTCTTGTATAATATCATTGTGGTGGCTATAAACAACCTGTGATAGTGCTTGTTCTTACACTGTGGGTGTGGCCTATATTTTCATAAACCTCATAAATAAATGTACCTGCATTAAATTAATGTTATCATTTCAGCATCAAACTCCATTATTTTAATTTAGAACCGTTATTAGCTATTATCACTCTGTCACTTCCTTTGACTCAGTGTTTTTTAATGTTCATTTTCCTCCACTTGACGTTAGTTTTCCTACCCATGGTAGAAAGATAGAGGGGCTCACCACTGCCTCTAGTGGTCACATACATTTACAATGACATATCAACACATAGCTGTGAATAAATTGAATTCACGTCTCAATAATATAACACACTGGCATCATTGACACAACTCATTATTTAAAGCTTTCCATTAATTTATGCTTATTTTACCACATATAGCACATATATACTTCTTTAAAGGGAATGTCCACCCATTGTTGTCATGCATATTGTGTCATCTGTGGTTGTATGCACATAATTACAGTTTAGCCAGTGTTGAGAAATGCTGTGAATTTGTTATAACCTTTGGGAATATAACACCACACAAGACCCACACCAATGAAGTTACTATAAAACACAGCATTTGCACATTGAAAATGAAAGACGCTGCATTCAATACATCAAATTTTGTTAGTTATTTAGTCGTCCACTGTTGTTTTATATCATTTTCTCCAATTGTGTGTCAATTGATGGCTTTCTGATCCAGATGTAACACATTTTCAGGGATTAAAATGTGAAGTTGCACATGTTTCTAGTGTTGCAATGGAAATGCAGTTTCACTCAACATCACTATAGTTAAAAGGTAGATATAGATGTAAGCTGTTAACTGAGGAGATGATAGATGTTATGTGTGTTTTATTAGAAAACCCAAAGCAGTTGATGTGGTTTAAACAGCAGCGTTTCAAGTTTTTCCTTAATTGTATTATATTTATTTCAGCAGCTCTTCATACATGGTTGTGTTTCATCACTATATCCATCTCATAGTGTATATTTTACTTCTTATAATGGGTATTGCAGTCTGATTCATGCTCACACAATTATTCATTTAATTATTCTTCACATTTTCCCTTCATCAACATGCTCCATGTGTATTTTTCCAGTCCTCCCATGCTTGAAGTGGATACTGTGATATTTTCCACTTTGTATTTCTCAGTCTCATAAATTCAAGTGTCCATTTATACTTATGGTATATAACTTCTTAAGCTTTAGCACTGATACCCTCTTGAAAGAAGTATAGAAGTAAAAGTATAGAACCAGATCATCAATGACATCTTGCATAATGAGTTCTAATTTTCATTCCATTATGTATCCGTGCTTTGCAGGAATGTACAGTGGAACATTTTGATGTATAATGATGGGGCTGTAAAGTCATTATATCAAACAGCTAATCAGTGCTGATGCTATATGTTAATAGACAATAGATGATAACAGTAGTGCATGCTCTGAATGCTTTAGATCCATACATCAGATGATAGAACACTCATTATAACCATAAAAAAAGTTGAAACTTGATGTGAACTTTGCAAAATTGCAATTTATGCAAACTAATCCTCTCTGCAGTTAACTTTCTTTTCTTTTTTCCTTCACCGTGCATTTTCTCCACACTTTTTTTTTTTTTTTTTTGCTTTCTATCGCCTTATCTTTTTGCCTTTTCTCTATACTGTACATTGTCCCCTCTCTTCTCCTCACCATGTTTCTCAGCCTGAGACTTTAATACCCCTTTATCTCTAACCACATTGTAAGCCAATTTAGCTCCAGAGCAAAGCTGTGAACTTCGTTACCACTGCCAGTTCACAGAGAAAGACATCCAGAGCAGCTACAGTGATACTGCTGTTAGTAACCTATCCATGAGAGCTTTTAGATGAGATTACCAACTTATTGCCCCCATACGAACACATTGCAATCATTTTTAACACAACCATTTTCTGATATTTATTCCATTGATTTTCTGAGGATTTTTTAAAAATATGTGGCTTTGGCTCGTACTCAATAAAAAAAATAGTGAGGGTTTACATATGCATGTTACACAATCATTTATTAATCTTAATGCACAATATAGGTCAATGGTGTCAAACTCCAGTCCTTGAGTGTCCTGCATGTTTTGGATATTTCCCTTTTTCACATGATTCAGTTAAGCCTGAACACAAATGGAACAAAATTAAAGAAATAAAAGAAAATGTAGTAAAATAAAGAAAAAAATAATAAAATGAACAAAAACTAATAAATATTTACAAAATTATGAATAACATGAAAAAATTTACAAAACAAATTACTAAAAATGAAAAAAAAAAACTATACTGTATATATAAAACTATAATGAATGGTTTAGTTGAAATATTCAGAAAACGTCAACTGTTTTCCTTTTTTCTTACTGTTTTTATTGAGTTTTGTTCATGGAAAGTAAAAAGTAAAACTAATTTAGTAAAAGGCAAAATGAAAATTGGGACCAAATTTCAATAGTATTTATCCTTTTTTTTGTTTTTGTTTTTTTTTGCGCACCAACATTAATTATAATTTTGTAAATATTTATCACTTTTTGTTCATTTTGTTGCTTGTATTGTTTATTTTCCGACGTAGTTTTTTATTTAATTTTTTTTTCTTTAGTTTTGTTCCATTTGTGTCTCACTGTCTTCATGTTACTAGTTATTTTTTTCAGTTTATGATAAATTTTTGTTTATTTTGTTCCTTATTTTAATTCTTTTTTACCATGGAACTGCTAAAGTCTCAGGAGTTAAAGGGTTAAACTGAATCCTGTAGAAGAGGGAAATATCTAAAACATGTAGGACACCGGCCCTCGAGGACTGCAGTTTGACACCTATGATATAGTTTCTCTTTGTGGTGGAAAAAAAAAAAATCCAGGTTAAGATAGAAATTAGTTACCCTTTGAGGTTAATGAACTGCTCACCTTTTCACTGAGGACACTATAGGTTTAATTACTTGCTAGTGCTGTAGGATCGAATTCCTCGTGAGCTTTTGAGTTTGATAAATGGAAGATGCTGTTAATAAAGTCATACAATAGGCTTGGGCGATCTCAGCAAGTTGGAGTAGGAAACAGTTGGTGGATCATTATTGTCTCCAGCCGTACATATTAGTCAGTCACAGAGTTATTACAGAGTTAATACAATGTAGACTTGTATTTACTTCATCCAGACAAAGAATATTACAATAATATGGTGTTAAAATGATGCAGTTTCAAGCTTAATTCAGTTTCAGTTTATTTCAAATGTGTCACAGAGAAAAGAAGAATAAAAGGAACAAACAACCAAGGAATAAATTAAATAAATAAATGAATGAATAACGCAGCAGTCAGATTTGTCATACAGTTATTTCACATATTCAAAAAAAAATGTTCGTCAATGAAGAAAAATAATAATAATGCTTTGCTTCCTGTAGTGAAACAACAACAGTAACATTTCAATCCAACTCCAAATGCATGTTTCTCGTTTATTTGCAAATAATATTCCGTTTTAGTTTATTCCCAGCACATAAAATCATCAAAACAGCAGTCACAATGGTCAACAAAACATCCTTCTTGCACTCAAAAAGAATTGGGAAGAAGTCCCACCCTATTTTTTTTTTTACAAACTAATAATCCAGCAGCGTCTGCATTCTATGTCTTAACACACTTTTATATCTGTGTATACTTAACACAAAAACATCTACAATCATTTATATACACATTATTTTATAAGTCACCTCACACAATGCAATTTGTTCAATCACCTATAAGTATATTTATATTCACTTTATATTTATGACAAATACAGTATTTAATATTTTCTCCTAATCATGATAGTTTATATTAATTTATCACTATAAAGTAGTGTCTAGTGTCTTCCAAAGATAAATGTAAAATTATTATTAACCAACAGGTGCAGTGTTTGTATATCTGCTTTACAGGTAAACAAAGAAAGAATTGTAAACACTGCAGCTATTGGTTAAAAATAATAAAATTTTACATTTACACTAGTATGAACCTTTACAAGACATTAACAAATAGGTAACAAATGGTTAATAATTAATGAACAACCCATTTATAAATGGGTAATAAATGGTTGATACATATTCAAGTGTGTGTAGGTATTAGAAAGTGTAACCATTATTTTAAATACGTGAATTGAACATTCACAGTACATCATACAAACAAAAGACATCACAGTGAAGCACAATTACAGTAACACATCTTCCTCTTGTACATCTTTTTAAATGTCATTATATCTTTACATTATTTTAAATCTTTATCTAACCCATTCCAAAATTTAACCCCAGACATTGAAATGCAATAAGAATTGAAATAATTGCTACAGAAACCAGAGGAAAATCAGTTTGTAGATGTAATTGTGACTCCAAAAGTCTTTTGGCTGGATCATCTCTGTCAAAACTGGCAAAATGAAGTGTTATTTCCAATGTTAGAGAGCTTTGAAAAATCCTATTCAGGATAATTCCTAGCTGTAGTAAAACATATGGTAGATCAGACTTTTGGGTTAGGGTCCATCTGGAGTCCAGTGTTGAATATGAGTGAATGGGATAATGGCTGGCGTGGCGTAAATTTGGCCCTGGTTAATCTGAGAATGGACGGTGTCCTGATGCTGCCAATGGGAAACTCTGTCGTTGGATACTGTTGGCAACAGAACTCATAACTGATGGCAGCGTGTTATAAGAGCAGCTGATTGAGCAAGCGTGATGACTAGTGATTGGTTGGTACGTTCCATATGAATGATTCATGAACCGGGAAGGATAAGCTGTGTGGAATTTTTAAGCGAGGTTAAAATAAAAGAAGTGAAAAGGGGGATTAAATTATTTCTTTAGCCGTAACATCAGAAACTTTTAAGTCACAAGTTAAAACAACAAGGTACGAGTTAATTTGATTTTTATTATAATAGATATATGCAGAGTTCTGTTCTAACCACAATATGTGCAGTGTTACTTTAAAAACAGCAGGTACTGACCTCTTATGTCTTCTCTGTTTCCATTGTTGTCGTGGTTACCTTAAAATATTGCATCAATAATACAAAACAGCAGATGGGGATGGAAAAGGCATCTGGAATTTCTAGTAAACCTTTTATTTTTTTCTCTATTAAAAAAAACAAAACAAAAAGATTGCAGGAGATAGTTTGATAATATAGACACAATATAGGCGTGTTCTTTTCTTGTGGATGATTGACATGTAAATCTACGATAGACTTAAGGATTCGAATAAAATCAGTAATGCATGCAGACAGCTGCTTTATCCACTGAAAAGGTCAGAGTTCATAATAACCTTAAAGCAGTCATATGCTTGTAAACAGAGCTTCTTAAACATCTTTACGCACTCGTTGAAAAAGTAACGTTGTAATGATTGTGGCTGAAACTGTGGTAGTTGATTGATGATTAAAGTAAAAGCACATATTTAAAAATGTCAAATCAAACTTACGAACTTAAAATCAAGATGTCCTGTTGCATGTTTTGTATAGAAAGTCTCACTGTTCAATGTGTCCGAAACCAAATGATCCAAATACAACTGAGGTTGGGTTTACATTTTTATTTCTGAAAGTCGATGGTTTTAAATTGTCCTAAACCCATTCACTTAAACTGCAGCCTCTTGTGATTATACACTGCACAACCAATGTGCCCCACAAATACACACACCCACATACTATACACCTATTCACACACGCACACGCACACATACACTACATGTCTCATGACAACCAAGTTTCTAATAACAATAATAATAATAATAATAATAATAATAATAATAATAATAATTATTATTATTATTATTATTATTATTATTATTATTATTATTATTATTATTATTATTATTATTATTATTATTTATCATATATATATATACAGTATATATATATATATATATATACAAACAGAAAAAAACAAAACAATAATATAGTTATAGGGGCCTGTCATTTGCATACATTTTCATACTACATACCACAGATTTATATTTTACTAGTGGGACCTACATTTATATTTAACCCTCGTGGGGACCTGAATTTTTGTCCCCATGGTGTCAGAGGTCACCATGTTGTGACTATGTAAACAGGTCAATGTCCCCATAAAGATAGGAATACAAGTACACATACACACACATCATGATAATATATATAATTACAGAGTTGATGAAGTTACATTCATTTCTCATCAAGATGTTCTTTTATTAATGTAAAGTTGGACAAGTGTATAAAGTTTTATTCATCACATCCTGAAAATACATTTCGGCCAATCCATGAGTGGAAATGATGTCCAATGTACTCTGAACCCTCTGTCAATATTTAATTCCAATGAATGCTGGTATTGGTAGAATATGTCTGTCATCAACAAACATGATGTGTGCTGATGAATGTATTCACATGATCTGATGAGTTTTTGGACACATTGAATGTAAACACTGCCCCCATAGGTTTGTACTGTAGGCACTAGGCATGATGGGTAATCACTTCTACCTCTCTTCTGGTCTCCTCAGACCACATGACCATTGAAGCACAGTCCATACTTTGCTTCAAGCTACTCACAGCATCAGCAAAACTTACCTTTAAATAAAACATTTTAATTGTTCAGATCCTGATGGAACATATTCAAATGTTAATATCGAACATCAATTTTGGAACTCCAAATATTTCCCTGTCTGGGTTTTCTTTAACAATCCATTTACTCAATCGTCACCATGACTCAGAATTGTCTGGCTTCAAATACGTGGAAGCTAATTGACCTTGCAGAAGTGAATATGTGCGTCGAATCCAGCATATTGTGAATTAACTGAACCCAGTGGTGCGCTGTGCATCTCATTCTGTAGCTAATTATTATCAGCCATCTGTTAAACGCATGTACTCTTCCATCAGCCGTACTGTTAACCCCCCCCCACACACACTTTTCAACCAGTTTGTATACTTCCACTACCTCTTACTCATATGTTCTCTCCAGTGTTTGCGCTCGCTGCTGTTGCACCTGCTCTGGCTGCCGTCCATCAATCTTACCTGTCGGGTTACTGAGTGAATTTCCGCTGTTTTATATTCCCCTTCTGAATTCTGCCTTGTATCATCAGTAAGAAACAGTGCTATTATGAGTAACCAAGTCTTTTTCCGGAATGACTCACACTGCGTTGAACACACACAAAGGCCTATTTATCTTCACGTAAGTGCGTTGTAGTCGAATACATCTCATCTCTTCAAATACTTAACACATAATTTCAATCTAATATACATCTTGCATGACAAGAGTATTATGTAGTACATTTAGTGGTGGTTTTATTTCCTCTCTTTAACTCTAGCATTCTGTCAGACTTAACCCATAATGTCCCAAACAGCCACTGGAAACCAAAATCATCTGCTGATTTAAAATGTTTAATAATTTCTGAACCACTGAACCAAGCAATATGGGGAATTTTTTAAAAAAAAAGGTAAAATGCACTTTGTTGTCTTTTCATGGTTAACAGATATGACCCATTTGGACATTTAGATGCTTTGTAGTGAACATAAAAGCAGTCTCATCTTCTGAATCACACCAGTAAAACCAGTAAAACCCATGTGTTTTCATGAATGATAGTGATTGGAGATGTTTTTTATGTGTGCTCAGTCATTGATAACTTTGCTGAAGAAATCACTTTTTCTTCAGTTTTCTTTGTGTTGATGTAATAACCTTCAACTTTAAGGAACATCTACTTGATCTGCAAATTAAATGTAGGAAAATACCTTGATTTTCACTGAAAAAAACACAAAACACAGTGCATGATATCATAATAAATGGCCATAAATCACTTCAAGAATTAAACAGTGAAAAAAAATTATTTGGGAACTGCCACAAAAGTAGAACTGGGCCTGGTTTGCACTGTTATTTGTTTTATTCAGATGTTTCCCTTTTGTTTGACTAGAAATAAAAACCTTAAACTTATTTGACTGCATGGAACTACTTTTATTTGTGATAAAAGCGATTGAATATATTGTCTAAATTCTTGCAATTAGTTACTTTTTTAAAATGTGGACTTGCAGGACTTTGGCTCGGACCTTCTACTACTGTAATGACCGGACCTTGGGGACTTTTATAATAATAATAACTTTTACTTGAATACCCCTGTTTTATAGGCAAAGAAAAAAAACTGAGAAGAAAATATGGAGTCATTTAACAGGTCATTATGCTCTTCATCCCACGGGCCGCATTGGAACCATTGGCGGCCTGCATTTGGCCCCCGAGCTGCATGTTTGAGACCCCTGTTTGAAGTGACACATACTGTAGCGACATTATTGGTCAGATATGACACACATTATGTCCCTTTTATGGAGTAGATACGTAGCTATATTTATTTTATTGAGGTTGTTTTGGAGTGAGGTTGGTTTGTTTGACAATAATTGTTTTGTTTGTTGGTTTATATAAAATAAACAGCAAAAAAGAAAAATTAATATGAACTTGCTTATTACAATAAATATCTATAATAAAGTGGTTGAGACCAAAAAAATAAGAAAGATGGGGTCAACAAAACCGAAAATCAAGCTGTGGAAAATTGTAGATGCCAAGCAAAAAAAAACAAAAAAAAAAAAAGAAAGAAAAGTAAACCCCCGAGAGCTTAACTGAGCTGAGGTCACCAGAGAACAGATAGACATTCAGCAAATATGGTCATTGTTGAGCCCCCAACAGAAAACATCAGAGTTTTGTGATTGCTTGCGATTACAGCTAAGTGCAGTATTTTCACAAAGACCCATTTGTTTTGATAAAGACTCATCCCCCTCCCCTAGAGAGAGGTGAAAAGAGGCTGAGAGAGAGAAAAAATAGACAAAGACAGAGAAGGAGGAGATGATGGAGAGCTCTCCTTGGTATTACATCTGTGGATCTGAATGTAAAACCAGTTTTTATCTGGTCTTCATGAACTTTTAAGACCTGAATTTATTTGTTCTGAGCCTAAAGTCTACTATTCAGTCCTGGTTACTTTTCCTTTTTACTCCACACTTTTTTTTTTTGAATGTCATTATTACAACCCCCCTTTTTTTGGGGAGGAACATTTTGACTGTGATCCGAAAGAGATCTTGGATTCTGGATCGCTTTGAAATTTTACATGTAAAATGATCTCCCCATTACCAACCTACCCTGTATCCACCCTTTATATAAATACCATGTATTTGATCAAGATCCGTCCATAACTTTTTGAATTATCTTGCTACTGTAACTAACAGACAAACAAACATAACCTCCTTGGTGGAGGTAATAATGTCCTATGGAAGCACAAATAACAATAATTATACACATACTGTAACACAAAGGTTTCATAATTTTGAGCAAGAAATAGAAAATCAACTGACTGACATATAAAAGGAGTTGTATGAAAAAGATTAGAGGACAGGATTTAAAGAATAGATGATTTTGGGCTCAGAATAAGCACAATGATGGATGATGATGAGACATTGTTCTGCATCATCAGGGATTAAATGCATTTGTTTGTTTGACACCAGTCAGAACTCTGTTACACAGACTTTTCTGTTCACTCAGGTCAGACTATACTTTATCCATTTGACTGTGTAAAGAGGTCATTTGGTGAACATTTAAGAAGAAAAGCTACACAAATGCTTATCTCGAAGTTCAAGGTGCTTTTATTTATTTAACCCATAAAGACCCAGTGCTATTTTTGGTGTTGTTCCCAAATTTGCTGGTTCATTCCATTCTTGACTTTTTCTTATCTTTGTTAGTTTGTGTTTGTCATTATTTATCATGTTGGCATGTGTCACTTCCATCACCATTGTTGTTTTATAATAGTGATGGATTGTAGTATAGATTCTGCAGACTATCATTACCTCTGCCAAGGAGTTTCTGTTTTTGCTGGCGTTTACCTCTTTGTTTTTGTTCAAGATAACTCAAAAACTTATGGACGGGTTTTGATGAAATTTTCAGGATATGTTGGAAATGTGAACAGGAAGAACTGATTTCATTTTGGTGGTGATCCGGGGGGGGCGTGGGGGGTGTCTACCTTGGCAGAGGTCTGCGCTCTCAGAGTGCTTTTCTAGTTTAGATAGTTAATAGCTACGGTTTTTTTTTGTTTTTATTCTGAAATTTTTTTTCGGAATAAAATAATTCAAAAATAAGACTACTTCCTTCATGTTTACTTGGACAGGTTAATTCCTAAAAAGGTTTACATGGGAAATACGTGTGTTCCGCTCTTGTTAATTAGTAAGTTAAGTGCTGGAGGTACAGAGGTTTCTGATTGGACAGAACAGCCGCTTAACATCTGGATGTCTACCCAGAAGGAAACAATCATGTACACTTCCTGTTTTGCATTCATTTCAACTAGTAACATGGAAAACCAGATACTACGTGCAATGTTTGCATTTATTTTTGTGATAATTATGAAGCAGCAACTCGACCAAGTCCACCATTGGAATCAACACACTATTATATATGCGTCATCAATGTGAAATATATTTATCACTGCGACGAGACCAGGAGCATGTGCAGAATGACAGGAATAATGTTAAAGTGGAATTAACTGTTTAAATGCCAGAGGAATTATCTAATTCATAATTAAGATCAGGATCCAGTGACTATATTCTGAATTAATTTGAATTCAGAACGATCATTTTCACCTGGAAGTGGTAGGTTTTTTCATGGTCATCTTAAAGAGGAATTCTGAATTAAACGGGAATAAAAACTCACGTAAACAGGGCAACTATGTGTAATATACATTAGTTTTTCTATTATTAGGTCTCTAAACAGATGTTACTTTATTATTAAGAAAGCAAAATGAATGTTATATGTATAATGTGAGAAGCGGGTGGGATTTAATGTTTTCTTCTTCCCAGTAGCAGTACATATTGAAATTATTTTGTAATTATTAGTGTGCATAACAATTGCATTAACGTCTTGATTATCTTTATGTATTAATTTATGTGTTTTCTCTACTCTTAGTTTCTTGTACACAAAAAAATGCTTAATTTTTCTACTTCTCACAACAAATAAATACATGATTAAGGTGAAAATGAATGGAAAAAAAATATATATTTTTTTCAACTACGACAAAAGCACACCACTTCTACATGTGTAAGTGAAGACCAGAAACATTTCGGTGGCTTTACTCAATATATTTGTTTTCTTTCTTTTTTTTTTTTTTTGTTAAAAAAAATTGACTAAATATAAGGCAGAGGCATGTGAACAAAACTCCTTACAAAGTACAAATAGACTTGAGTGAACAGAAGCTTAACACAGTTTTGATTAATGCAAACATTTTCAGTGCAAAACAAATAGATGAATGTAATCCCTGATGATGCAGAACAATGGCCCATCATCCATTTAAGTCATTACATAAGCATTAGAGCAACACAAGGGCTAATTATCATCCACAATAACCTGCATTAGTCCTCGGTCACTGCGCTACTTGATTCCACTGGAACGACTTCCTCTGTCCCTGTGGCGCTTCCCATTTAGACCAATCACTTCTAGCCAGTCCAATGGCTGAATATTAGACCTCTGTAAGACACAGGCATGCGTCCCAATGAGCTGCCAGATTAGATGTACTACACAGATACAGAAAATATACTGTACATGTACTGATAGGGAAATTTGGTTCTGGTCATGTTTGTGTTATTGAGTCCTCTTTTTTTTGATAATAAAACAGACATTCTCATCATCTTTGAGGCCCACAGCACATTTATGAACATGCTTCATTTGCACAAAAGCAGCCTTTTTGCAATATATACATTTTAACTTGTGTTTTCACCTCTTGCCCACATTTACACAGTGTTTTAAGATGGGGGGAAAAAAAACAGATACAAAAAAAAAATAACAAAAAAAATAAATATCAATTTTGTGTCCATGCAGATGAGGAAAACAAAGAGATTGGAAGATGATTGTGTTACATTACAGACTGCTCATGGCTATTATCACTTAGTGAACGGGTCTCAAACTCATTTTCGTCAGGGGCCACATTCAGCCGGATTTGATCTCCAATGGGCTGGACCAGTAAAATGAAAAGATAATAACTTATAAATAATGAAAACTAACACAGTGCAACATAAGATAAAACAAGATAAAAACGCAATAATATTAGAACTAACATTATAAAAAACAAATATAGGCACTCATACATGCATATATACATACACACTTACACACATATATACAGGTCAAGGTCAGGTCAAAATAAAAGTGTAAATGTGCTCAGCAATTAACAACAAGAAATTATAAGCAGTCAATGGCTGTTATGGTTCCAGCCACTGCGGCCGCCATTTTCACTCCAAGAGAAGTGATCATGTGACTATGTAGTCGCATCCTGTGACATATAATTGCGGAAAAAGTGTTTCCATTGTGCTTTTGCGATATATTAGAATATCGAAACGTCTGAAAAACCACCTCATGATAACACTTTTTGTCGATATTTGCCTGTTTTTCGAAATTCAGGTGTTTCCATTACCAGTTTTTATAGCGATAAATACATTTTGCAAATTTCCAAAGATAATGGAAAAGCAGCTAATGGTGAAAATAATCTTATTTGTTGGCAGGTGATGTTGCTCAAAAAGGCCAATATTGCCGTTAGAAAGTTAGAGACAAAAATATGATATCTTTTTTAAAATGAATTGATGTTAACAAGAATACCCCTGCAGAAATTACACATAGTAAGACCTTAAATCTTTGTTTGAGTTTTCTTCTAGTTCTGTTTTTTCTGGTTAAATTCCACATTAGACATCTGCGGGTACCCTCACCATCTCCACCATTTCCATAATTCAACCTTCGATTTCCCCACCCTTTGTTTCTTGCAAACCCTGCAGAAACTCTGTGATCTAACGGTAGCTGAGGCAGCGGCAGCACACAACACCGCCTTTAAGAAATCACATATGTTTCTATCGACAAATATAGCTGAGAGAGAGAGAGCCCCTTTCACCTTGAAATGTGCTGCGTTTCTGTCTAATCTTCTTTCCTCCTTAAAAAATTACCTTTCTGAAGGGCGCTGGGGTTCAGAGAATCAATAGATCACTCAGGCTGCAAATGTATTATCTTACAAAGGAAGGAAGGGGGAGGAGAAGGAGGGGCGAATGAGAAGAGAGAGCATGGGAAAAGAAGGGAATAGAAGGAGTGCAATGGAGATGAAGATGGCAGATGGAGGTAGCTGGAGAGTGGAAGGAAAGTGGGGAAGTAATGGAAGTGAGGAATAAATGGTAAATATGGTGAGAGAGTTGGTGGGAGGGTAGTAACGGTGTGATGAAACAAAAAAGAAAAAAAAACTAGAAGAGTGAGGAGATGGGTAAAACACAACAGAGAAAATGCTTGACAAAAAAACATTTGGAAGTTACCATTAAGGTGGAAAAAAAGAAAATTAGAGAGCGGGAAATCAAATGAAAAGGGTGAAGTGTTAAATAAATTGGATCGACGATTCATTAGGGGAATGAGACTAAATGTGAGCTACAGCAGAAGAAGAAGAAAATGGCTCTTCCATCTAGTCCCATCAACTGTGGCATCGAGAAGGAGGAATAAAAACGCATGAAAACTGCATTGGAAAAGTCCAAATATGAGACAGGAATTATCTTAATATTGACAGAATGTGCACATTTTCAGCTGATATTCACTTTCATGAAGCAGGAGGAGGATACCTCACTGTTGCTTAGTTGCAGTAAATGCTGTATTATTTTAACGCATACAGACACCAGTAACCCAAACCAACCACTGATCTAAAATATTGAACACACTTTGATCCATTAATGAAATCTATACATGTAAATAATAGGTGTAAAATGCAGTTTGTCACCTTTTTAGGGTCATTAGTTATGACCCATATGGATATTCAGAGGGTGCCTAGTTACCATGGAAACATCGTCTTCTACAACATGCAGCAGTAAAAACCCATGGAGTTTGACAAATGACAGCTTATGTTCAATTACTGCTATCTTTGCGATCTTTCCCAACTTTAATCTGAGCTTTTATGAATTAAGTATAATAAAATAACAGGATTTCAGTGGAGAACAAAAAAAGCAAAACACAAAGGTTAATATTATAATGTAATAAATGATGTTAAATCACTTAAGAAAGGTTAAATGGAGAACTGCCACAGAGGTAAGGCTGGGTCTATATGGGTTAAATGAATATAAAAATGAAGGTGTGATAAGATCTGTCAGACTATTATATCTACTGTATAAGTACATCAAGTTGAAGTAGGAACATCAAGTTGTCAACAGTGGCAACAAAACAAGAAGGATTCAGATAGTAGTATATTTCTTCCACCCATAAAGGTCTTTGTTTGTCTACACATCATCAGAAACACTGACCTACACTTATAACCTAAATTCTAATAGGCCTATTTGTTGAATGAAATTGTATTAATTAATTTGTAATAGACACTTCTCTTCATTTCTTGGCGTTTCTATGGCAACATTGCTTCCTATACATGTATGTGGATGTAATATATTTTGTCCAATCAGATTTCAGTGTCTCTATGTCACCAGAGTTAATGTAATCTCCCCTGGGCCTTCACAATGAGTAGTAAAGGTCCATATAATTTAAACTGTGTATCATCAGGGGTGTTTCATCAACGAATCAGATTTCAGTTCCACTTAACAATGTCATTATAATTCATGCTTCCTCTTATTGGATAGTAAGACCAAAACTCTTATGCAATATTTTTTTTCTTAAATTCTTTGTGATTCATGCCAATAAAGGTAATTTAAATGGACTTATCTGAACTGCTCCAGGTGATGAAGTGTAGAGGTTTGGAATTGTATTAACTGGGTTTCTTGCTTTAGTAATGATGGCATTCACCTTCAATATTTACCATTTTTGGATAGCATTAATAACTTTTATAACTGTGATGTCATAGTGATGGTACTGATATATTGATTAAGTTAAATAAGTCACCCTGGAAGGCTCAGGTACCAAATGCACGGGCCAACACTGGTATTTTTTATGTATCCTGTGTGTCTCTTTTGTGTGGATCTAGTCACTTTAATACCATATTCCCCGATTTTACAAAGACACTATCACCCTCTGATATGAGTGGGATTTATTTAAAGCATTAAATAAATAAAAGAAAAGTGCAATTAAAATGTGTACAGTGTGTGCTGGTATTTAAAATAGTATTTGATATGATTTAGTTTACTTGTATTCATATAGACATGATAGACCACTGTTACAGTTCATTGTTATTCTTAATATTATTTTAATATATTGTGTTTTTTTTTTTCTTTTTCTCAAACACCATCTCCATCAGGGCATCACAATTTTGTTGTGTACACTCTGTACATACAACGGCAATAAAGTAATCTTTCATCTTTAAACATGAAACGCACATCCTTATAAGCACATCTCTGTTCAATTGCTTTATTAGTTGTTTTAGAATAAACAAGACCACAAATCACATCGTTATCTCAGTAATGTTTTCACTATTTTATTTAGTTGACATCTACTTTATATGTATACATATATATATATATATATATATATATATATATATATATATATATATATATATATATTTATTTATTTATTTATATATATATATATATATATTTATTTATTTATATATATATATATATATATACATACAAAGCACTCTGTTGTACTTTTTCGTTCTCTCTTTCTCACACACAACCTCATAAACACAGATAGAAACACATCACCACAGGCAGACGGATCAATACAATCTCATTTCACACCTTGTGCAACCAAAGTTCTTCATTGCAGAGGCAGCAAAACACACACACACACACACACACACACAAAATAAGAGCAGATCTAGATAGTCAGACAAAGACAGACAGAAAGACAATTCAGAATTGTTGTAGGGAAAGGTGTCAGAAAATTGTGTATTAATGGATACTTGAGGTGGTGTTTGAGATGAAAAGCTGTTTTTTTGGGGTGATGGGAACATTTGGGGCTGTGGCTAAATGTTGGGTGTTTACATGGTATTCAGTCTGTTAAGTGTTTGGGCTCAGAAATGGCCAATGCTGGTTCTGGTTCTGACAATGACATTCATCTGTCTTGTTACTTTGCTCTGTCCTTCTCATCCTCTCGTCTCTTACTCTCTCTCTTCTTTCTTTCTTTCTAACATCTCCCTCTTAGACATTAAGTCGCGTTATCCATCTGCAGCTTACAATAAAAGCAACAGCCAATTAAGCTCAAAGTCTCTGAAATACAACATTACGAGCAAATCTGAGCATAAAAGTCAGAGAATTAAGGTCCTTAGAATGCTGTCTTAACCCTGAAATACTGTCATATAAGAGCAGACATGGGCTCTATCACCTTATTTCAATACTCTTATGACCTCTATTTTTATTTTTTCCTCCTTTTTCTTTCCTCTTGTTTACTCTCACATTTCTTATCCATCTGGTTTCCTGTCCTTTTCTCTTGTTTCTGTACTTTTTGTCTCCTCGTTTTTGTTCTCCTTCCCATTCCCCTAATGTTCCCCTCCTCTTTTCTTTTGTACTTTCTTTTTGTCTCATGTCACCTCTTTATTTCTCCTCTTTCTTTCCTTGTTCTCTTGATTTCTCTTTTACCTCTCCTCTCCTCTCCTCTCCTCTCCTCTCCTCTCCTCTCCTCTCCTCTCCTCTCCTCTCCTCTCCTCTCCTCTCCTCTCCTCTCCTCTCCTCTCCTCTCCTCTCCTCTCCTCTCCTCTCCTCTCCTCTCCTCTCCCCTCCCCTCCTCACCTCTCCCCATATCTCCTCTCCTCTACTGTGCTCACTTTTCTCCTCATTTCTTGTTGTTTCTCCTCTGCTCACACTTCTTCTCCTTGTTCAGCCATTCCTCTCCTTACGTCATTTCTCCTCTTCTCTTCTTGTTTCTTTTCTCCTGTTATTTTCTCCTCATTTCTACTAGTTTCTCCCCATTTTCCCTCTCCTGTGGTCTCTTGTCCTCAATATCCTAGTTTCTCCTCTCCTCTCCTCTCCTCTCCTCTCCTCTCCTCTCCTCTCCTCTCCTCTCCTCTCCTCTCCTCTCCTCTCCTCTCCTCTCCTCTCCTCTCCTCTCCTCTCCTCTCCTCTCTTCTCTTCTCCTCTTTCTTTGCTCTTGGGGACAGATAAGGTGAGACAACAGTCAGCAGACAGAACAGAAGCAGAGGAAGACACTTTGTCCTCATTCAACCTCTTGGTTTCACATACAGTGCGTTCATGCCTTCTACTTTACCAGCCCTTCATATTGGCTACACTCCACAGGCTGCAGACTTTAGTAATCGATAAATGTGTGTGTGTCTGTGTGTGCGTGTGTGTGTGTGTGTGTGTGTGTGTGTGTGTGTGCGGGAGTAATGGAGTGGAATCTGACAGCGATTGTCAGTCATCTCGCACGGCTGTGAAATAGATTCTAAAATGGAGCTAGAGAAACCTGTTCATATTCCCTCCGCTGGTTTATGTGTAAGAGATGGAAAGCATTTGATTAACATCCATCTCGGCATCACCTCCTTCTGAGCCACCTCCAAACAATAAAAACCATTACAGCCACTTTGCAGTACACCAGTGAACGTTTGTCATCCCATTGTACTGGATAACAACACTGCGAGATTACTTTTGTTCAGTCATTATTCATTCTTTTATGTTTCCATTTTTTCCCCAAGTATTGCCTGGTAACTCATCTTTCATGAACTAAAATCCGCTATGTTTATTTCACGACAATTTAAAGTCCAATTTACAGTGCGTTTGTTGTACTTTGCAGAACGACGTGCGCCTTTTCTCATCTCTGTAGTTTGCAGAGCATGGCGTGTAAACATAGGAACGTATATCCATTTCCAGGCACGCAGTCATCGCTTTGCTTGTTTTTCAGGAGACAAACTTATTACCTGGAAAAAGAATCATTCAGTTAAAGCTGAATTTTATTTTCCAGTTTGAAAGCGTTTAATTTATTTTCTTTCTGATGCATTTTGCAGATCATGCAGAAACATGAGTTCCTGCAAAATCACTCTAACTGGCTGGAGGGCTGAACTAAACAAATTAAACTAAAGGCTTTTTTTTTTAAATGTTTACTTACATGGGTGAATGTGTTAGCAATTTACTGTATCTATCTATCTATCTATCTATCTATCTATCTATCTATCTATCTATCTATCTATCTATCTATCTATCTATCTATCTATCTATCTATCTATCTATCTATCTATCTACCTATCTACCTATCTACCTATCTACCTACCTACCTACCTACCTACCTACCAAGTTTAAGAGTAATTCCACATTTCTACTAGTAGGACACACGTATCAGTCTTTGGCCAAAGTAAGATCAAAAAAAGAATAAACCCTAATGACCCCAGCCATATATATATATATATATATATATATATTTCCATATCTTGTTTTGACATTTCCATGCAAATAATATCCACCCACAGATGTCAACAGTAGGGTTTTGAAAAGATAAAATAGATTTACTGTGATGACTATTTGGAATTCAAGTGTATTGCACACAATGTTGAAGTTTATTCTTTCGGTGAGTGTAGTTTAGGGATGTCTATCAGCTTGGGTGGTTAGATATTTGGCAAAGCAGTGCAGGAGACCACAGTTGCCAAATCCCATCTGAGAAAAATGATTTAGAGTGTTGAATATCTAAGTGCTGTTACATAACAGTCTTAAATGAGTTCATGATCATTGGTAGACAAACACAGTTACATAAACTGCACTTGAGCATCAATCTGTGTGTGTGTGTGTGTGTGTGTGTGTGTGTGTGTACACACACGCTTGGCCATCCGGGTGTGTTGGGAATATGTTTCTTCCACTTTGCGTCTGTACTAAGTGTTTGTGTGCATGTGTTAAGTCCATGGAGGTAATTTCACTCCCTGTTATTTGTCAGACTTAAGCATTTGCTCCCTCCATCCACTCTTTGTCACTCCACCATCTGCTTGTTAAGTTTGACGTCACAATGCTGTAAAAACTCATATATGGCACGAAAGGGTCGACAGCGGTGCAACTTGTAAACTCTTTAGTGAGGTACCAATTAGAGTCGAGAGGGGTCATTTAATTAACTTCAAAATATGTGTTATTACACATATTTTGGGGCATGACCTGTAGTAGATTAGACACATGGCAGAATTTGTATTAAGTGAAGCAGTGAAAATACCTTTTTGGTTGAAATATGTTAATTTCCTTTTTCTTTGTACAGGATCATTTTATGACATGAAATTAGGCTGAAATACAAAGTGTGTACCAAAACTTGATAAAAGCTATATATTTGGTATTAACATAGCTTGTATAACATTTAAAAAGTTGCCTTATAAACGTCCATCCATTTATTCTGCTTTTGACTATTATATGGAAAGTGAAAGGCCAACTGAATAAACACATTCCTCCTTTTATTTCTATTTATACACATTAGGAATAACCTTTGATCTTGTGCAGTGATTACACAACGAATCCCAGTACCCTTTATGCATCAAGAATTAATTACATACTGTCGTCACATTCATTTCATAAGTACTGAAATTATTGGTAACACTTTACTTGACGGGTGAGTTCATAACACATTCATAGCAGCTTTCATAAACTGCACATAAAGCATTCATGACTGTTTCATGAGACATTCATACCAAACCTTTCACGAATGTGGAAGACAGATTTTCAAAATAAAAGTCCAACAATCGCAAAGCACTGCTTCTTTCAACAGTGCTGTCATCTTTCCAAAAAAAAAAAATAAATAAAAAAATAAATAAAATAAATATATATATATATATATATATATATATATATATATATATATATATATATATATATATATATATATATATATATATTTATTTATTTATTTTTATTTATTTTATTTTTTTTACAATGTTACGCCCCGTGTTCCAATCTAGCATCTACCATTCACCTACCACATATCTTTACCAGATAAAAAAAACATTTGGCACTTTTCCCTTTTTTTGGCGAGACTCCAGAGAACATTTCCCATGACCATTCCCACCCTATCAAATAATGGCCTGTGCCGCAGTGCTTTGCGATTGTTGGACTTTTATTTTGAAAATTTGTCGTTGTTATGTCTCCCACGTTCATGAAAGGTTTGGTATGAATGTCTCATGAAACATTCATGAATGCCTTATGTGCAGTTTATGAAAGCTGCTATGAATGTGTTATGAACTCACCCGTCGAGTAAAGTGTTACCAAATTATTTGATTTAAATTTTATAAGCAACAGTGATTTGCTATAAACTGGAAATAGTAATGAACATATATCAAATAATTCATAAAACACCAACACTGTAGTGTGAAGCAGAGGTGTCACGCCCTCAGTGTTCAGACCACATACTGTTTATTTCACTTCCTGGTAAAACAAGAAACTAAATGCGGATATTCATACTTTTCAGCAATAAAAAAAATAAAATATGATCAATAGGTGAATTTATATATGAGTCCACTGGGCCTTAGTTTATAGTTTCTAAATGTAGATGTTATGCTAGTTCATTAGAGGTGTAGCTCTTCACTGGTTTATGGTTCAGTTCTAAATATATTGTATCTGCACTTTTCTTTTCATGGGTGGTTTTGTTTTGTGGCAGTCAAATACATTAGAACAATTTTAGAAAATACTTCCCAATATTAATGGTCCAGTAGAGTAAATATTAATTTATGCAAGGTATTCAAAGTAGAAATGCAATTATTGACTGGTTTTACTATATGGTTATGGTGTTTGCATCACAATACATCCTTTAAAACAAAACCTTGTCACACCTCTACAGTCCATTTCCTTGTTTTTTTCCCCCCAGGAATACACTAGCTGTTATCCTTTGGGTCTTGAACTTAACATAACTAAGAATATTTCAGTAACACTTTACTTGACGGGTGAGTTCATAACACATACATAGCGGTTGCACATAAAGCATTCATGACTGTTTCATGAGGCATGACTCAATATTCATACCAAACCTTCATGAATGTGGAAGACAGAATTACGACAACTTTTCAAAATAAAAGTCCAATGATCAAAAAGCTGTCTCGCGCAGTACCATCCCATTGCTGTCTCTAAGCTGGAACAGGTGGACAATTCCTTTTAGCAAAAGTGCAGCTTTGCGATTGTTGGACTTTTATTTTGAAAAGTTGTCACCGTTTGGTCTTCCATATTCATGAAAGGTTTGGTATGAATGTTGACTCATGTCTCCTGAAATAGTCATGAATGTTTTATGTGCGGTTCATGACAGCTGCTATGAATGTGTGATGAACTCACCCGTCAAGTAAATATTTCAGCTAAAAGAAAATGCACATAATGCATAAAGAATCACCACTATGCATTCAATTAATTTCCATATGAAGAACCCCAGAAACCAATCCTGGGGACCTTTTCCTTTTTCTTTTTCCATGCCACTTATTTCACCTTCTTTCTCTTCTACTTCATCTCTGTCTTCATTGATTTTTTTTTTTAAGTACAACCTTTTTGTTTTCTTTTTCAGTCTTTGTCTTTTTCAGTTGTTAAGTTTTGGCATTTATGTTCTCCTGATGGGCTGCATCGCTATCTTTGCAAGCAGCATTGGACGGATGCTTTAGATGCAACTTGGGCCAGAAGCACTGATGCTTGGCCGAACCTATATAATGCATTGCATTGCTAATAAACAATGAAAGGGCAAGAGAAAACTGTTGTGTGTGTGTGTGAGTGTTAAGAGAATGCTAATACCTTTGTCAAGACCTTCACAATCTGAGCATGTGCTTTAAGAAACACACTCAAGTATGCCTGTGAATGCACATTCAATAGCAGATTATTACAATGTTATATTCTTTACCTTTTAAGGGATGTTTTTCTGCTGTTATATTATTTCACTCTTTTGTTGAATTCTAATTTCCTCTCTTTGTTCGAGTAATGTCCTATATGAAAATAACCAGTTATTCTTAATTACACAGTCACTCGCCCAACACTCACAATAAATAAATAAATGTGTTACTTCCTATAATCATGTGCTGTGTGGGCTGAACCAATTTCGGAACTATAATAGCAATTCAGAAGATTACTCAGAAACTACCTCAGGCTGAGCTGAATTAAAATATATAATTTAGCCTTTATTTATTCAGGTAATGTTGACTGAGCTTGTATGTTTCTCTGAGCGATGCTTGCTTTTACATTTGTGCCTTTGTGCATGTTAACCACTGGGATATGCCTCTTGAATGCAGCTGGCTGTTGTTGGCCACAGGGCAGCTTCACTGGAGCAGATGGAGTTCAATACCTTGCTCAAGGGCATTGCAAGAAATGGTTTGCTCGAAGAAAGCAAGCTCATTTTTCGATTTTGTATGCTTGTGTGCATTCATTCACCACTGCATTCATAACAAACACTGTCTGTTATCGTCCATCATCCCCTTGAATAATATTCACCAAAATGAATAATTCCAATATGCTGAAAGAAAAGATCATTATAAATCAATTCATTGACCTTGAAGTGTATTTCCATGTTTCATGATTCTACCATCAGTTTTTTTTTTTTTTTTTTTTTTTTTTTTTTATGCAAAGTTTCAGGTGGAGTAGATAGGATTTCAGTATAAAGCAATATTCAGGCAAGGCCATTCAATAGAAACAGGGATAATTTTACATCCCACAGTCATTTTCCATTTTCCAGATACAGGTCTGATTCATATGTTGACATTAGAAAAACTAGATATTATACATTGTCTATCATGTTCTTGTGTTTTTAACCCATAAACCCCCACTGCTGCTATTGTGGCAGTTTGCAAATTAATTTTTATCTTTATTTAAAAAAATGTAAGTGGTTTGTCTCAATATTCCCTAATTATTGTCCTCTGTGTTTTTCCAGTTTTCAGTGTAAATCAGGGATTTCCTCCTGTATTTAATTTACTGGTCATGTAGATGTTCATGAAAACTCAGAATACATTCAAAGGTTAGTATATTTCAATTGAAAAAAACTGAAGAATAAGTATGTTTTTCAACAAGGATATTTATGATTGGAATTATAGAAGGTAAAAAAGGTAAAGGTAAAAGTACTTTATTTGTCATTATACATTGTACAAGGAAATGTGTCCATCCTTTATGCCATTGGGGCACCTGTGATATGTGTTATGAACGCTGCAACAATGCAAGTCTAGTTGCACCTTTGTGTTTATGTGAGAGATGTGGTTCTGATTCAAATGGATCTGTTTCTTTTGCCAAAAGCAGCAGATACTGGACCTGTTTGGTATAATGTTTTTTTTGGGAAAACACTTGGCAGTTCTGTTGGATCAAGGTCAGATCACATTTCCACCAGATTGTTTCAAACTGGACGGAGGCGTCATCTTGTTTTGGTCATCACCCAGGAGTTATTACCACGTTCACACCTGTGCAAATGACACTGACGGAGGAAAAAGTAACGCGGTTGGAATAGAATGGACTGAAGGTTGCAGGTGTGAAACTACTCTTTGACAGAGCTCTCTACTGTCAAAAGCATCAAATGAGGTACTATGGTTTTAGTGGAATGATGTTCCATTCCTGTAGCGGAGTTGACGGACTGCAAAATCAATAGCAGAGAGCATCAAAGCTGTTCTGGCAGCACGTGGTGGACTAAAACCTAACCAAGACAAGACTTTATGTTGGCTCTCAGCTTAATTTGTCTCTGTAATTTATTTTATAGAGCACGATAACTTAATCTTTATGAAGACTAATGAACCGTTACAGTATAAACTAAACCAGATTTATATTCAGATGTTGTCACATTCCTGCTTACTCACTGGTGTATCATCATCATCATCAGTGCCGTCCCTCCAGGAAGTCCTCAACTGTGTGGAAATAGAGAAATGTTGTCATCACCTCATACTGGAAGGCAAGAGAGAGAAGAAAGGGTACGAAGGAGGGGGGGTTTAAAGGGAACCAGTACTGATCATACTTATAATGGATGCTTATGTGTGCTTTTTGTGTTACTTATAAGTAAGAGGCACAGATTCAGTAATGACATCACCATAAATGCAGCACACTGGGCTGTTTTATTATACGGACAAGGCAGTCAGACAGCAGACCTCCGCCAAGGCTTGATATGGCGTCATATGATGTCAAAATGTGACATGATGGAGCCATAGGTGTTGACGTATCTGATGTCCGAAGGTGAGACGATGTATGTGAATGGAAAAAAAAAAACATGAGATACTATTTTGTCTGAGTCCTGAGATATTACCACTTTGTATTTTAGCTGTTGACCTTTACTTTGACCTTCATTTCTCAAAATCTAATGGGTTCTTCCTTGTCCCATTATCTATCATTCCTGAAAGTTTCGTCAAAATCCGTTCAGAACTTTTTGCGTAATCCTGCTGACAGTCAGACATACAGACAAGACAAATGGACCCGAATTTAATACCTCCTTGGTGGAGGTAATTACATATGGAGCCACTACCAATAGGGAACAGCCATTGTCAACTGGAAGTGTCATACCAGCGTTGATTCCAGCTGACCAAGTATGAGTAAACAAGAAGCTGTCAGTGAGCCAGATTGAGTGGATTTCTATGCTTGTTGTTTGTGCAGGCGTCAGCTTTGTACTCTACCATTGTCCTAGCGATGTGAACCAGCACTGGTCGGTAATGTTTCATCTTAGACTGGTGTCTGCTGCACAGGGTCATTGGTCAGTGCAGGTAATCGGACAATACAACATGTGTCTGACCTGGACTGACTGGTGGAGCAGTGACTTAATACTATAATGCATTAAAGTTACAGATTACATTCTGCTGTAATGCACAAGTATAAGGCTTTACTAATCAATCTTCAGTAATATTTTACTTGGTACATGTTCTATAATGTTTGTGTTACAACATACTCTCCCTCCATAATTGAATTAAAATGTTTTTTTTTAAATCTCAAGAAACAGCAAGACAGTGGCATCAAAAACTTCTATTTCCTGTTGGTGTAACAGAAGACTGGCCAAATGGATTTATGCTCACTACTAATGCTGTCCAATGTACTTTAGGGGGAAAAAAAATAATATATATATATATATATATATGCATTTCAAGTGTTTTAGGAATTACAATAATATCAGATATAAATGTTTGTATTCCTTGGGTTTTGAGTTTTGAGACAAAGCTGTAACAGAAGGTTAGACCTGAGTAATTTGCATATAGAGATGGAATGCACGGGGGATGGAAATTTCCGAGGAAGAAGGGACAAAGAGGAACTGAAAAACACGGACGACACCCCTTTAGGACAAAGGAGACCTGAAGTAGATGAGGAAGGGGTCGACGGAAGGTGTTAAAAGGTGTTAAAATCTGTAAAGTTTCAAAAGTATCTAAAATAAAGCCTTTAAAGGTGAGTTTGATCAAGTCACAGTTACTTAGTTTTGTGGATGTGGGCAGGACATTGAATTAATCTCACAATTAAGATAAATAATCATGAGATTTAAAAAAAAAAAAAGAAGTTATAAATATGAGATAAAAATGCATAATTTTAAGAGAAAAGGTTGTGAGATAGAAAGTCAAAATTACAAGATAAAAAGTCAAAATTATGAGACAATACTCCGATAACTATAATATATTAAGTCACTGATTTTCTCTCTGAAGTGACTCATTTTTCGTACTGTCACATCTGTTTAGTTTGAAAAAAGTAATGTAAGAATGTAAATATATTTATGTAAAATGTAGGGAGTAAAAGAAAAAGTTGACAGAAAAATAAATATTCAAGTAAAGTACAGATACCTAAGTAAATGACTTAAGTACAGTAATGAAGTACTTTTACTTATCGACTTTACACCTCATGCATACTTGAAAGTGGAACCACTAGTATTGTTTGTGATCTTTTAAAATAGCTAGCAATGAAAATTCCGTACAGGTATCCTTTGAAAGACAAATATGGTGAATGACTGAGATGAGAACTTATGGGAAAAGTGGTGATAGGGCACGAGGGAGGACAAGATAAAGGTGGAGGAAGAGGCACGAATGAGGGAGAGAAAAGACAGACAGATGGAGTTCAAACATTGAGCTATAGCATCACTGTGAGAGACACTCTAATAAAGTAGCTGATGGCTGACAGAATGTGTGCCTACAGGGCCTGTGGCGACACTAGGAGAGAGTTGACTGTGATAATGAATGACTGCCTGGCTCTCTGCGCCACACATACACCCCAACCCCCCACCCCTAACAGACACTGGGTGAGCTAAGATAATGACATCAGTGTAAAGTCAGCAATGACTAAGTGAAGTCCTCCAGAATAGTGCTGTTCTAGCATTTGATGACTCTTCCTGGGGCTAAGAAGACATGAGTTGTCAGCAGGTTAAGATGCATGCAGTTTAGTCATTGCTTTTTGAGTTGAACAATGTTTGTTTAGAACTTGAATAATAAATTAAAATAAATAAAGTAAAATAAAATACAACAACGAAAAGATTCAGTTTGTTACCTACTTTCCTATCTACTCATTTGTTGTTGTGTTTTTTTGTTCTGTTTTGGGGTTTTTTGTATATATGTACATGTTTAGTACTTCAATAATTTATTATTATTATTATTATTATTATTATTAGTAGTAGTAGTAGTAGTAGTAGTAGTAGTATTAGTATTATTATTAGTATTAGTAATTTTTGTACTATGCACTCTATTGCTATAAGATGAATTTAGGTTAATGGGGTATAAGGCTTATACTTCATCATACTCCTTTTCGGACATGTCATTGTGTATTATTATTATTATTTATTTTTTTTATTGTTGCATTCTGCATATGTTCGAAATAAAGCATTCAAATCAAATCAATAATAAGCCATGACATTTTCCTCTATATTTTCAGGGATTTTATTCAATGATAATGCTAGGTTTTATATTTTACTAACCAGAGAGACTAGTAGTTTCACTTGTATTTGTCCTTGTCGCCCTATCCTTAAACATATCACTGAAATATGTTCCCAATCAGAGAAGAGCTGAATAGAAAAGCAGTGTAAAATGTCAGCTGGCATGTTTTAATAAACTGCAAAATTCTGAAGGAAAGTATGAATGTTTGTTTCTGTTGTCAGATGCTGGTCTGACCTTCAGACTTGTTTTGTTTCTTTGTTTTTTTTCCCACTCATTAACCCGATCAACGTCCAATGCATTGTGAATGTAAACAGTGTTTATTGGTGCACAACAGAAATTAATGCTACAGAAATTATTTACAACTGAATTGAGATGGCCTACTCTAAATGGTTAAGTTGATAGAAACTGATCCCTTGCATCTGCACAGATACAAAAGCTCTTCTTCTTGTGCTTTATTTATTGTAGTCATGAGTGTTACTGCCTTCTGGAAATATGACACAGTGCAGTATTTTCATTCATTTATAATTTCATAATTTTATTCATATATTTATATTTTCATAATTTATATATGTATATTGTGTTTTTGTGTTTTAGTATTTTTTTTAATTCTCTGAATTTGTAAATTTTTTAAAAATACTTTACATACATATTTTCTATTTTCTATCTCTTGCACTAAAAGGCCTGCACCTTACCCTCTTCTTGCACTTGTTGCAATGACAATAAAGCAAATCTGAATCTGAATCTATTCACTCAGGAGCCTTGAAATATTCTTAAGTGTGTGTGTGTGTGTGTGTGTGTGTGTGTTTGAGGGAGACCTAAGTCTGATGCGAGGGTGATGACAGTGTTTTTTTTATATGACATGTTTGGTGTAGCAGCAAAGATTTTGATATGGTGCAGTGCCACAGCTAAACTTTACCAGTTGAATGGTTGCATTGTTCAAAATCTCTTGGTTTTGACGCAAGCAATTTTGGACAAAGATACTTTAGACATTTCCATGCTCCCAAGTTTGTGGCAACAGTTTAGGGATGGTCCCTTTTCGTTCCAACTTGACTGTGCACCAGTGCACAAAAGAAAGGTCCATGAAGACATGGATGACAGAGTTTCATGTGGATGAACTTGACTGACCTGAACACAGTCCTGACCTTAACTTGATAGAACACTTTTGGGATGAATTAGAGCAGAGAGGCCAGGCCAACTCACCCAACATCAGTGTGTGACCTCACAAATGAAGACCTCACAAATACTTCTGGGAACAATGGTCAAAAAAAATCCCATAAATGCATTCCTAAACCTTGTGGAAAACCTTCCCAGAAGAGTTGAAGCTTTTATAGTTGTAAAGGGCAAACTGACATTATATTAAACCCTATGGATTAAGAATGGGATGTTAAGTTCATATGTGAGTCAAGGCAGGTGAGCGAGTACTTCTGGCGATACAGTGTATGCTCCTAATGATGAATTTTTTTTTTCTTTAACTTAGCAATAGTTTCTAAACTATCCCAATTAAATACATTTTCCGTTTTCAGATAAAGAAAGAGCTACAGTTATTTTTGTGATGATTTCCAAATTAATTTTCCACTGTATTTTTTACCATGACAGTGACCTCTGCATTTTTTTATGAGCGAAAAGCTGGTATTTTCTTTCTATATTTAATTTCCTCATCATGCAAATGAAAGAAAAATGAAGACCGCCCCCACCCCAAGCAATAATATAATCATCTACATATAAATACAACTGTTTACAACCACACTGTCATTGCAGAAAATGGTGTCCCCATGTTCACGACAGAGCTTCTGAACATCCATATATATATATATATATATATATATATATATATATATATATATATATATATATATATATATATATGTATATATATATATATATATATATATATATACATATATGACACCACTGAAAAGATGACAAAGTACATTTAACCAGCATTGCAACATGCAGTGAAAAGACCATGATGCTTTGGTTCAGTAAGTGGTTTTGGTCTTTGAAGGTTAACTTACATTTGACACTGAAGCCAATGTGAGGGATTAGACAGCATAATTATATCTGATTATTAATATGTGGCAAAGCATGGTCATTGTAAATAAAACTTCTCTTTGTTTTTCTTCATGACAGTGATGATGGTGCGTTTGGACTCCACTTTCTATTAATACTAAAGGCACTATATCGGCAAAATACAGTTGTATGCTGTGGTTAATGACTAAATAGAGGAGCTTTTCTTATTTAGTAGACTTGTCTATGTGCCTGTGTATAAGATTATTTCAGGCATGTATTTCCGCAGAAAGTAGCAACAGACACTGGTCTATACTTTGGTGAATGCTCCAATATAGCTACTGTGTTTACTTGGTTACTGAGGTTCTAGACCACCCAACGGACTGTGCATGTGTGTGTGTTATGTGCAGAGTTATGTTTTAACTGTACAGCCTTAACTGCATCAACTGGGTTTTTTTTTTTTTTTTTTTTTTTTTGCTTCTATACATATTTATCCTTCATTTAACATTATTTTTTTTTGTTTTGTTTGTGTTTGTGTGTGTATGTGTGTAGTCTTTTACATGTCATATATATGAGTATATGTCTGTGCACCCAAGGGCCACCTATCTAATATGCTAACCTGCAAGTAGGAATCAACTCTGCAAATAGCCTCCTGTGGTGAAGACCAGCACAGAGATGAACACATAGTATTTAGGTCGTGTGTTTGTGTGATTGAGTGTGTGTAGGCCTCGTCTATGCTGCTACTGTATTTACTATATTTACTAAAGAGGCTGGGCAAACAGGTTAAGTCAACTTGCTGTTTTTAGTTTCCGACACATGCATGCAGGGGACTGCTAAGCACAAAATACACACACACACACACACACACACACACACACACACACAAACACACACATGTGCACTTTCTTGAATTTCTAAGTTTGTTTATACCTTACTAGACTTTCTGCTTGCCATATATCGTTTCACTATCCACACTTTCACTACTTCATGATTGTTTTTTTGTGTGTAAATGAATGCACCTTGTGTGTCCTGATTGGCTAAGGGACTGTAGACCCTTGTCAATCACTGTCCTCCATGTACAGCACAGAATGCGCTCAGCTTTGCCAAATGCACATAAACAATTTGACACTGAAGTGACAGTTTTCTCCCATAAAACCTACAATGACAGCGAAACATTCTGCACTGACAAAAGGCACCCAAAAGACACTGGAAGATGCTAAGCGTCACACAAAAAGTTGAATTTGTGGACATGCTGAAGGAAGGTATAAGTTATGCAGCTGTGGGCTCTATTATAAAATAAATTAATCTTCAGTTTGTTATATAAAAGAGCAGAAATAAGTTTGAACAAGGATGAAAAAGGGTTGTAACTGTCTGCAACAAAACCATGGAAACAATGGAGTTAGCTTTAGCTATGTGGATCAGTGACTGCAGGAAGAAGAAAATTACATGGATACCAACAACACGTGGGTCACTATTAATATTTACCTCTTCCAAGAGGTTATGTTTTGTCTGTCTGTCTGTGTGTTATTTAGCAAGATAACTCAAAAAGTTATGGACGGATTTTGATGAAATTGACAGGGTAGGTTGGTAATGGAAAGATCTGGAAATGAGTCGATTTTGGTGGTGATTGGGGGTGGGGGAGTGATGATAACTCAAAAACTTATGGACAGATTTTGATGACATTTTCAGGATGTGTTGGGAGTGTCACAATGAACAACTGATTATATTTTGGTGGTGATCCGGATGAGATCCTGGATTCTGGATCACTTTGAAATTTATTCTCCATATACCTCAATGTAAAATTTCAAAGTGATCTATAATCCAGGATCTCTTCCACATCTTGAAAATTTCATCAAAATCCATCCATAAGTTTTTGAGATATGTTCCTAACTAACAGACAGACAAACGAACAAACAAACTCCAGCAAAAACATAACCTCTTTGGCGGACCTCTCTTCAAGGTGCCCTCAGAGTGCTTTTCTAGTTTGTTGAGAGAAATGGGAGAAAATGTTAATGCCTGTCTGAGAAAAGTATGTAAAGTGTGTGGTGAGGAGTGTTCCAGCTTTAAACCATATAGAATAAATATTAAAAATAACAGTTGCTATTATCACTTATTGCAGGCTATGTTTAGAATTTAACCTGAGTGGTCATTATATTAGGGTCTAAATACACCAACAAATGAACTAAAGACATATAAAAGTGATTTTATTTAAGTATAACCTCTTTAAATGTAATAACTTTACAATTATAGACTTACAATTACTATTACTAAAGAAATGATTGCACGTTAATCGGTCGTATTGTGTCACAGATGTATTTGTGAAGTTATGCTATAAACTAAAAACAAGTCCCTTGTTATGGTTATCATGTATATGCAGGTTCAGGAACTATTACATTTCAAAGAACATGGAGAAGTGTGTTGAAATTAGCTATAATTGTAGACCCTACTTTATATAACATACCCTCAAAAAACATCAAAGGCATCAACAAGTAGACAGAGTAAACCCAATGTACATATCATATAAATGTGCAAGCTAGAATATAGAGGTAGAATATTCATGAAGTCAGTCTTGAGCATTTTAACAGAGAAAATAAATGAATATATAAATAAATAAATAAATAAATAGATGCTCTTTGCCCACTGATTGTAGTGGAATACTTGCTGTGGTCAGTCGGGATCTAACATGGCTCATGCAGAGGTCGTTAGTATAGTATATATTAAAATATTAATTATAAATATTTCTTGGAAACAAATAAACTATCCAAAGAACAGAAAGAATACTGGTTCCATAGGTTTTACTGTGCCAGTGAAAATATTTACTAGGATAACACTGTTCAGTATGAAAAATAGGATTGATTTGAATTCCACTAAAATGACAGTTTTCATGTCAAGTCTTTGTTATTCAAATTGATTCGTCTTATTTCCCACAAAACCCTCATTTAAAACAAAATCCCTTCACAAACGTCACTGAAAACCTAATCTCACATAGTGTGTGTTTTCATTTTTTCTTTTTAGTGGTTTCTACTCTGGCTCAGAAAATAAAAGAGTTTTCATTTTCATCTTTTTTGCCAGATGAAAGATCACAAAGTTTGCGTGTGTGTCCATAGCAAAGAGATTCAAGAGTCAATCGTGTCAAAATTTGCCATTTCAGGGTGAAGTCACAGCTTGGAGTTTATTGTTCTTTCACTGAGATGAAGGGAAATATTCACAGATGACAGTGAAATCCTGACACCATCACCACCACAATGCAACGTAAATGTTCAATATTCCTCTTTATTCAGTCCAGACATGTATGTATTCAGAGATATAATAATAATAATAATAATAATAATAATAATAATAATAATAATAATAATAATAATAACATAACAGAATTTTCACATTTAAAACATTCTATTCACTTCTAGTAATTTACTGGAAACATAGTATATTGAATGATTAAATAAATGAATGTGTGCTCTAAATGTTATTTCTATTACAAACACATTTAGACCCAACAGACCAAAACTAGAATAAGCTAAAGCCCAATTTTATTTAGTTTGTTTGATTTATCCTATTCATGCTAATCATGTTTTATTTTATTTTTGTGCACTATAAATGCAAAATACCTAACGTGAATGAAACCAAACCTGTGAATTTAGTATCACCATCTGTGCATGTTTAAAGAATGATTTTATATCTCTCATAAGTTGGAAAACCGAGAATTGTTTTTCCTAATTCTGCCATTCATTTCCAGTTTTTTGGTCAAGTTGAAAGGGACACATTGCATTTATTACAACATTTTCTACTATTCACTAAAGTCAGAGGATAGCATGTCACAACCACATGTGTATAAATCACTTGGATGATTATTAGAAAAGCAAAGCAAAATTGATAGATGTATTGTATTTAAATTCTTGTAATCCTTAGTGAATTATTTTTATTTTTTTTGTGAATTAACATAGTTCAAATATCACAAAAAACAGCCATGTTATGCCATTTTCAGATGATGATAACATGTTCAACTCAGGAGCTAAACATGTAAAACGTTATAAAATAGAATACAATGGAATAGATCTTTGTTGCAGTAAAAACAACTGGTGTAAAAATTTACTATGTAAAAATATCACACGTAATACTGAAATATATGATATCTATCTATCTATCTATCTATCTATCTATCTGTCTGTCTGTCTGTCTGTCTGTCTGTCTGTCTGTCTGTCTGTCTGTCTGTCTGTCTGTCTGTCTGTCTGTCTGTCTGTCTGTCTGTCTGTCTGTCTGTCTGTCTGTCTGTCTGTCTGTCTGTCTGTCTGTCTGTCTGTCTGTCTGTCTATCTATCTACCAAGTTTAAGAGTAATTCAACATTTCTACTAGTAGGACTAGGATCTATCTGTCTGTCTGTCTGTAAAATACTATGAAAACTACTGATATATAAACAAAGCTAACGCTATACTACAGATGACAATAAGTATATATATATATATATATATATATATATATATATATATATATATACATACATACATACAGGTAATATAGAACATATACAGGTGAGATTAAGAAAAACAAAGTGCATCAGCATAAACATCAGCATGTTACCATTTTTACTTCAGTGTTGCCGGGTAACGGTGCCTGAAATTGTTACTTTGAAGTGTATGTGAACCTGCAACAACAGGTCAGTCAGTGGCTTTAGGGAGAGGAGGGAAGGTGGTGACTGTGTGTGTGTGTGTGTGTGTGTGTGTGTGTGTGTGTGTGTGTGTGTGTGTGTGTGTGTGTGTGTGTGTGTGTGTGTGTCTTTTATCCACTGTGGGCAAGGCCTCGGCTCTGGTTCTGATTAACTCCCTGTAAAAACACCTCTGTTCAGAACATCACAGTCCGTACATCACACTCTCCCTCGCACACAGCTCCTGGAGGCTCCCTGTTCACAAAGGGGAGTCTACACCCATCATTCAAAGCCTTACAGACCTGAAGAATGCTGACACACACATGCACAATCACACACACACACACACACACACACACACACACACACACAGAGTCACATACACACATAGTGCTCTGTTTTCTTTGCTTTGATACACTTATAGAGTTCAGAGGTGAGAGGGCTGGAGGTAACACCGTGTTTTTCCAGATCTTTCTAACCATCTAAATCTGCTTCTACACACACAAGGAGGTCCAGATGGCTGGGTGGAGACAAAAACACCCTCACACACACACACACACACACACACACACAGAGTCATGCTCAAAGGCACAAACCCACACAATATGCACCCTGAGATTTGTTACCTGAGGGAAGCTTGATCGATCCAAGATTTACATTCAACTTGTGTTTGTAAGGTTATTTTTATTTACAGCATCACAGTTGAAGTAAGTTGATGACCCGTGTCTGATAGCATCGGGCCTTTACAAGAATTCACCCGAATAGTATGGTTTCTACATAATTAAAGTGCGTAAGAGTCACGTAAAAGCTATAAAACTTCACCTGTAACAAAACCTCCCAAAGGATGAGGATTTAGTTTTATGTTTGTATTTACATACAATCAACAATAGAAAGTATCATCAGTTTGACTTTATTATACTCTTATGTTCTTAAATATGGCTTCGATGGCTGGAAAATAAAATAAAATGATCTATAAGAATGGATGTAGTCCACATAAAACATTAAATACACAAAGTATCGCTGTGCTGTATTTAATGTGCAACATTTTTATTATTATTGCTTATTGCCGTCGCACTGCATCCACCCTTTGTTATCGTCCACAATTCACTGAGATCGCTTCTCCTCCCACATTTCTTAACGGATTTCATTTCTGAATGATTCATTAGATCGATCTAAGCACTGGACACAAGACTTATCACTTTGTTTGTCAAAAATTGCCTTTGTTTTTTCCAGTTGTTCACCAAAATCACGACTCCTCCCTCAGTTCTCAACAGATTGCATTTCCGATTGATTCACTAAGTTCAGTTTCAATCCAGATCAAAGAAAGTAATTGGTCTAATATTAGTTTCCACCAACAACCTAACAGCTTTAACAGCTTTAACCACAGTAATATGTCATTACCCAGTTACCTACTTGTGTTCAGTCAGATGATACCCCAGACGAGCTTTGGGGGCTTCCTATACCATTCACACAAAACCCTGTTTTCTTATTGTAGAAACTGAATACAACATCCATAATTATGTTTTACAGTGTATTCACATATAATTATCTTTTTCTTTTACATGCCATTTTTACATGTCAGTTTCAGTGTGGATGGAAAAATAAGATTTTCATTGTACAGTCAGACCTATTTTTATACAGTATACAGGATCCTTGAATAAATATGAGTCATTGTGCTTTTGCTATAATTTCCCATGCACTGTTTCTGATTTAGAGCCATTTACATTCAACCTTAATGTGTAGTACTGTCCCCTAAACTATGTATGCAAAGTTAAAATACTGGATTGAAGTTTTGTTTGTTTGTTTTTTTTTTGGGGGGGGGTCATAATAAGCGATAAAGGACATATTCTTAATATACAGAATCGGCTATATTCTATTGCAATGTTGCCACAAAAGCTTGGATTGGATTTCTGTTTTTTTATATATATATATATATATATATATATATATATATATATATATATATCTACTGGCACCCAGCCTTAAGGCCCATTTATGTCACTATAGTTGTACAATAGTTGAAAAAGTGAAAAGAGACAGAAAATGCTGGCCTTAATAAGATCTGACTCACTCACCAAATATATTTCACACTTAATCTTTAAGGGATTATAAGGAATTTATGATTGAAATGATTGAAAGCTGATGTGAATAAATGTGGTTTGGGTTCATATTTAAAAACATCACCTGCAAATATACAAATGTATCTCACCTGCATCTTCTGTTGTTAATCAATAAGAAGTTGAATACGTGAGGTTGTCAGGTTCTGCTGCTATGTTAGACTCCCATGGTTGTCATGTAGGAGCTCAATCTCCCAGTAGAAGTGGGTGGTACTTTCACTATAGGAGAACGCAACTAATTCAGTGAAGTATATATAGTCCATGACTTCCCATTAGTGCTCAGTAGTAACTATACTGATATCCATGTTAGAAGTAATTGACATATAGACCATTATAAGTAAAGGGTACATTTATAATATATCTACCATTTATCAAATATTCGAAAAGGTACATTTGGCAAAACTGTGAATACACATTATAGACATTGACCCAAGGAACACTATTATATTTTTGTATTATTATTATTGGTCATACTCCTCTACCTGTGTGTTTTACTCAGACTTTGGTTAGACACTGTGTGTTTGTGATGTTGGATTTCTACAACTGCAGCCAGAGCATCATTGCATGATACATAGTTGCTGACATCCTCAGGTCCGTTAAATCTCAGCCAGCTGAAAACAGTCACATGTGATCAGTGGTTAAATTTATCACTCAGAGCTGAGGGCTATCATCTTCATACACTTGCACAAGAGTGTGTGTTTGCGTTTGCGTCCATGTGTGTTTACAGCTTACACTCGACTACCTCTTGAGACACAATTGACGCTGTCTTTAGTGAGCAATTATAACCAGAGTGACTGTGGAAAAAGGTCAGAGCCGCCCGGGTATCAAATGCCAACTGTGCACAGAAATGTGTGTGTGTGCGTGCGTGGGTGCGTGTAAGCACATGTGTGTGAGGTTTTATATGTGTGCTTTTACCAAAATGCCAAGAGCTGCACTTTAGGCTTCCAAGTTCTTGGGGGTAATCTACAGCAAACCTGCATGATTGATGAGAGAATTAGGGCTGCCAAGCAAAGCAAAGCATTATGGGAATGAAGAACTTGTGTTATTGGAAAGGGAGCGTGACATTAAAGGTTATAGTGGCAACTGTGTTGTGTTATTATGTGGTTTTGTTTGTGTGTCTTGGATGAGAAACAACAATCTGTGTGACAGCAATTGATGGATTGGATGCAGTGAGTCCATTTTTTTCCTCTTATTGTGGTCATTATGGTCACAGACATGATAAAGTCATTAACGGCTAATTAATGCTTCAGTAGTGTGTGAGTTTACATCGATGACACTGGTCACGTTCACAGTTAATATTCACCTGAAGTACTAATGATGTTACAACCTTTGGCTTTTGTTTGTTAAATAATTGGCAAGTAGTGAAGAAGCTATCATGATAAATGTTATCTACATCAGAACATATGAAGTTATAGAAACAATCACAGTCAACCAAAATTATCTACTGATCTAAAATCTTTGTGTGTACATGTGTGTGTGTGTGTGTGTGTGTGTGTGTGTGTGTGTGTGTGTAATTGCACTGTTCTGAAAAATTAAGACTAATTGGCCAATATGGGATATCTACCAGTATCTCAGAAAAGTGATAGGACCAATATTTTGGGAGCTATTAATAGCTCTAAAATGACATTATTTTTAACAGACAGGTACAGTGTTTGTTGCCATGTTAACAGACACTGCTTTTGTGTGTTAAAAATAATCAAATTTTACATTTATCATTGGAAGACGTTCTGAACCTTTACAAAACATTAACAAATAGGTTAAAAAAATGGTTAATACACAGTTAATTGTGTGTAGGTATTATAAAGTATTACCAAAAAATAATTTGGGAATGTTCAAAAAGTAGCACTGGATATTTTTAGATTTAAAAAAGTTTGCTTTTACTATTACAGTTGTTTAACTTTATTTTGAAAGAAGGGAAAATTGCTAAATTGAGGATCCCCCCCCCCCCCTATATTTTTTCCCAGTTTTTATTTAACTTTTTAAATTTAGCTCAAACCCATTGTTATTATTTTATTATTAACTGGATTCTGAAAACAGTAGCTATTTGTAGCACTTTAATTTATCTCAATGCATTTGGTGATCATTGGAAAATCAGAAGTCAAATAGTTGATGATAAGTTGGAGTTTAATGTCAGCAAAAGGAAAAATCTACTGTCATCGTAACTGCCTCGGGAAAGTCACAAGTTACTTAACGCCAAACAGTCTTAATCTTCCACTTTTTGATACATAAAACGTCCTTGGGCCGGATTATGGGGGGGTCTGGTCCACGGGGCCAGGAGATTGCAAACCCCCCCCTTATGTACGGCCGGTGCCAACCTACCGTACATAGGAATTCTACAAACGTTTCTTTCTGTTCTTCCTTCTTGCAAAGTCATCACTAACTCATCAAAGTTGAGCTGTCGAACCCATTCTGATTCTACTGCAAGAAGGACGAGTGAATTCAACTGATTTTGGCACATTTTCATCCTGAGCTCATTTGTAATTCGAGCCGTTCCCCTTCACAGGTTGGTATTGTCAGGGTCAAACCTTCTCAGTGCTGTACCCCCGTAGCCCAGGGTTCATATCACCCTTCTCTCGGGGTTCTCTTCAGATATGCCCTATGACAGTGTGAGTCGTCATAAGATAGAGAATAGAAGCTCTCTGACATCACAATTGAAATCTGTATTGCTTTGGGCCCCTGGGTGCCGGCCCCACTGGCCCGGTCTGTAATACGGCCCTGCCGAGACAGGACGTCTAACGTCACTGAATGTGATTATGCAAATACAATATTCACTCTTATGCTTTGTTTTGGACTTTTTTTTTCAGGTGCATTTCACTGAGACCTGAATCTACTTCTCCCTAAATTTAGAGGCGTTTGTTTTTGGTTCTATTTTAATCAAAACAGAGAAAAGCATCACGTCTTTACCTGTGTTGTTTCCTGTTTACTTCCCCAGCTGGTTCCTCCCAGATGGTGAGTCGTGTAAATGTGACTCATGACATGACGTGAGCATGCAGGGATAGTGTTACAGATTTCTAACATGATATGCAGCATTAGAAACTCAGATTTCACCATCTTGAAAACAAAACAAAAACCTTCAGCCACATTCCGGCAGGATAATAACCCACGATCTGAAATTAGAAATCCATACATCTCAATTCTGCACACATACACTATGGTTAAAAACAGACAAGATAGTTACAATAACATGTTTTGCTTCAACTTTTTGTCTGGAAAAGTGTAATTTTTTTCTCATCACTTTGGAACAAATGGGCGTCGAAACAACAGTTGAAGTCATTTATCGTTACTTTCTTCTGTGTATAGGATAGCTCTGGTTCCTGACTTTCCTGCTCTGAGTCAGGGACCTCATTTCTTACCCAGATGAATGACTGTCGTTCTCTGCACTTTTGTAAAGACTTCTTTGTTTTACTTTTGTGATAGTTAATTATATTGTATACATTTCAACAGATCACCCAGAGTAAGAGTAAAATTAATTGTTGAGTTATAATATTTTCATCTGCACTGACTCCGCTCTTATTTTGAAGGCGTGGAGCAAATTTACAAACTGCATTTCTATCAATGATATTTTCCCCCTTTATTCTTAGGCATACTTTGTTTTCATGCTACCTCATTAATGTATTGAGATGAAACAGGATGTTGTGAACTTACGACATATCCAGTCTTAATGTCTGTAATTTTCGTGAGTTACAGACTTTTATTTATCACGTCCAAATGTGCCACACAATAACACAGAGTTACGGGGGTAATTGCAAATTACCAGTGGTCCGCAGATAATACTGATCCCGTGTGAATAGGGCATGAGGGAATATAAAAGGTAGAACAGCTTCTCTTCCTTTATGCACCATTTTTTCTCCTTTATTTCCCTTAAATAGGTAAAGAACAAACACACCTGGGATAGAAATGATGGTAAATGAGTATAAGCATGAGCATCTAGATCAGGGGTGTCCAAATCCAGTCCTCGAGCGCCAGTGTCCTACATGTTTTAGATATTTCCCTCTTTCACATGATTCCGTTTAAACCTTTAACTCCTGAAACTTTAGCAGGTCCACAGTAAAACGAATTAAAATAAGCAACAACATGAACAACAATGGCCGAAGTCATCAATAAAATGAACAAAAATTAATAGTAAACTGACAAAATGAACATTTTGTTGCTCATTGTTTATTTCTGTATATTTGACTTTTTATTTTATTATTTTTTCTTGAATTTTGCTCCATTTGTGTCTTATTTTATTCATGTTACTAATTATTTTGTCAGTTTATTGTTCATTTTTGTTCATTTTATTAATGAATTTAGCTGTTTTTGTTCATGTTGTTGCTTATTTTAATTATTTTTTACTGTGGAACTGCTCAAGTTTCAGGAGTTAAGGGGTTAAACTGAATCATGTGGAAGAGGGAAATATCTAAAACATGTAGGACACTGGCCCTCGAGGACTGGATTTGGACACCCCTGGTCTAGTACCTTTGGCAGTTTGGTGTGACTTGACGTAACTTGGAAAACTATAAGTTACGGTTGGCCTGGAACACAGCATTATTCTACATCAGGAGAATACATAATGAAGTGCTTTGTTAGCTGCTAGCGTTAGCACTGGCATTAGTATTTCTCATTTATTTATCAAAGCCACCAATTTCATCTACAACTGTACCTCTGATCTTTATCATCACGTGTAGGCTACCGTAGTAAAATGATGACTGAATGTGTTTTATAGACTCAGAGACACAGTACTGCAGCAAATTGAGACACATATAAATCAGGGAACATTAAATGCTGCCATAGAATAACAAGCAAATATATGCTAACATTAGCTGCTTATACAGTAACCATGAAAAATCACCTGTCTAAGTGTATTCATATCTATTGGTGAAACAGGCATTCTAATAGTCATGTAAGAATATACAAAAGTTAGAGGTAAATTAATATGCATTTAGTGCTAATGGACGCAGATAAGTAAGCTAACTCTTAATTAGCTGCCATGCTAGGTGATTGTAATGAATGTGTTTGTATATCAGCATTCAGCCTGTAAGCACAGAAAGTTTTTTCATGTTTTAAGACAAATTAATGTATAAAGAGTTTTTTTACCTGAAGGTATTTTAGCTCATTTAAAGCCAAAAAGACAGTTGTAGGTAGAATGAACACAGTTGAATAGTGAAACAGCCCGAAGAAATACTTTGAATATGGTTTCTTTTTTCTATATTCAAACAAGGTAAAAGACATTATTTGTATGAACTGTATTGTCATTTTGTGTAAAACAATGCAATTTCAGTGGTTATATAAGTTTCCTTTGGCTTTATGTGCAGTGTTGATAGGATAAAGGTGATGGTAATTTCCAGAAATGTTACATGGGCAGATGTTCCCCATTCTTGCTTTTCATAATAGGATAAATATAGTAAATTGATACCAGACACTGACTGAATATTTCAGTGTTGTTGTAGAAATGTTGACTTAAAAGGTTGGTTACATTGGTTACAGCCCCATTCACTGACTTGTTGCTGTTCCAAATCATCTTTATTGTATTGGCCTTTTAACAATCTGCTATCAGTCAGCGTGTGGTCACAGGGTTGTTAGTGCAAGAGACGAATCCATAGTTTTCCCATTAGGGAATGTTGTCATCTGTTATTAGGCAAAGCTTGTAAAACTGTAATTTTTGTTGTTTCACATTTTGAACGACCAAAGAGTGGAAGAAAAAAATTACCTATATGTGCATTTCTTAAACAGAAAGATGCCTTCTATCTACACACACACACACACACACACACACCAGCCACCCTCATGTATTTCCCTCCTGGCTTTCCAATTTAAATGCAAATGTTCCCAAATCGGACTCCACAAAGACGCAGAGGCAAAATCATTTGACGCAGCGATGAATTATATATTTTAATTAAGCAGGCAAAAGAATCACGCCTATTCAGCCCTTTCCTTTCCAATAAGAAATGAATAAATAAATATGGAAGAAGAAGAAGGGGAATAAATGGGAGGGTCAGGGGAGGTATGGATTGATGCATAACGAAAGGAGGGTATGTATTGAGTTTAAAATGTGCGCAGCGCTAACCGCCTGTGGGCTGTCATTATGTGAGCGATCTGAAGCTGTCAAATTTCAAAACTGTATTGTTTGCTGATAGACGGGCTAAATACCCCCACAGCCACACACACACACACAACCTCAAACCCACCATTTGGATTTTCATAGGCTAACCAGTACTTAGAAAATAAAGAGCAGAGATGTGGATTGTGATGATCTGACAAGGGATGCAATTTTAATTTCACCCCCTGTCACTCTTCTCAATATTTGGTTTGATGAAATACATATGAGCTGCCAATCACTCAGATGTACGAAGACACATACACACACACACACACGCACATGAAAACTCCAACTCTCTATTTTATATTTAAAAGTCACAGGTGCACACACACAAAAACACTCATCTTCTTATAAAGTGCAAACTACAAAAAAAAAAAAATCTCTCTTTTTTTTTGAACAATGACAAGAAGTTAAATGCGCACAGACTGACTTGTGTATTCTATTTCTAAAACTTTTAACCATTTTCACTCCCATCTAAAAAGAGTTAAACGTTTGAAGTAATGTGTTAAAACAGTTGAAATTGTGCTTAAACCCCTGTTAGGTGTAGAAAAATGTTAAATTAAACACCCAATGCTACTTTTGCGGCAGCTCTCAATTTTTTTGTATCATTTTTTTATAATATTGTTTTCTTTATTTTGCATTTTTCAGTGAAAATTATGACTTTTCTTACACTTAATTAAAGTATCACATAGGTGTTCATTAAAGCCCAGATTAAAGTTGAGGGTTATTACATCAGAAATGAAGAAAACTGAAAAAAATAACTGACTTTTTTTCAGTATAATATATGATTAATTGTCCATAAACCAAGTTTCCCAACCCACTGTCATTGATCCAATTCCAGTAGTTTTACAGGTGACTCAATCAGTACGTTTACATGCACTTTATACATACGTTTATACATCGACACGCACATCACTGGTAGTGCGTGTTGAAGAAGATAACACTGGTTCGGTGTTCACTACAGAGCCTATGTATGTCCAAATGGGTTATATCTGGTGACCATAAAAAGATAAACTGTATTTTAAACCAATTATTTGTATATATTGATAGGAGTATGTGATCAGCAGGTATTAAACATTTTAAATCAGATGGTTTAGGCCAATAGTGGATGTTTGGAATTTTATGGGTTAAGTTTTAAATTTTCCACAGGATGTGTTTAGTGTTGGAAGAATCTGCGAGAGAGAGAGAGAGAGAGAGAGAGAGAGAGAGAGAGAGTGAGTGAGAGAGTGTTAAACCGGGGTAAGGTACTTACTTCCGCCCTGCATGGGGCGGCATTTTACCCTGATTTTTTGACTACAGGATAACGTCAGAAACGGTTAAAAATACGTAAAATAATAAAAAGCAGCTGAAAGTCACTGCTTTTCCTAAATGTGTCCATTAAACATTGTGGATCAGTGCAGCTTAATACAGCAGTTAAATAATACACAATTCACTGTTAAATACAAATAAACCCACTCTGCTCTTTGTCGTGCTTTGTTTTTTAAATGGTGAACCTCTGACAGCATCAGAGGGAATGAGACAAGGAAAAAAGTACAGAGGAAACCCAAACAAACTGCATCCATTAGTGCATCTTTGCCTCTTAACCTTATGTCTTGGAGAAGCATTTGCAGGTAAAGTGCAGGAAATATAACATGCACCAGCTGGCTTTTTTTTTTTTTTTTTTTTTAAACATTTATTGTGTCCATATTTATGACCATTTGTGTCCATTTCTCAGTTTAAAGGTGATACAAAATTATTGTGTTTGCAACAACTCCCCCCTGAGATTATTTATATATTTATTTATTAAATAAATAAAGCTTTTTGGCCTCCATTATAAGTGTACTCATACCATGTGTTGGTTGACAATTTTAATCTAAGAGGGTTTTGAGCCTTAGATCAATTTTTGCCATCATTCACGTTTATACAGACAGTGTTGATACAGACTAAAATAGAAACAAACAAACTGTAAGAAGAACAATTAAAGATCAGTGAATTTGAAGAACAGAAGAGTCTGATATGATAAACAATAGAAAGCAACTAACGATTACTAAAAGAAAAATTGGCAAAATTAGTCATAGAAATAACATAACATATTCTCATTCAGATGTAGTTCCTCCATTCTATGGAAAGCTGCTGAAAGCAACACATGAATCATCGGTCATTATGTTTACAATATATATATATATATATATATATATATATATATATATATATATATATATATTTGAAATGTTAAAATGTCGACTAACAGACATAAATTCCATAGTATATCTCGACGGTGGTGACATTTATTTTAGTCATTTTATTACTTTCATATCTGATGTGAACAAGTATTTAGAGATTGCTTAATTTTGCCCCTATTTTGTGCCTATCTCAAGACAGCCCATTCTTGAATTAGAGCAAATAAGTTGATGATTTTGACCTTTCACCTTTTACAATATTGATAATTTTGTTATATGTACATATGCGTCGTGTAATATTATATGAATATATATATATATATATATATATATATATATATATATATATATATATATATATATATATATATATATATATATATATATATATATATATATATATATGATATGATATGTATATATGTGTGTAATACTATGATTAAGTAATTGCATGATATGTCTATGCTTGACACACACAGTGTTTCCAGAAGTTATTTTGACAATATGTCACCTTTGACCTCCAGAGGTCTCAAAAACCATTGGTCGTATATGATAAAACCAATTATGAGAATTGTAGAAATCTTCATTCACATGCTATGTCTCTGTGGACACACACACAGACAGACACACACACACACACACACACACACACACACACATACACACACACACACAAGGTCTTTACAATAATCTCACCCAACCAATGTTGGGCCACGGTAATTATCCTTTGTTCCCCTAATTACAAAACCATGAATTTATTTTTATAAACCAAATAGAAACTTAAAACAATGCAATTTTTTTATACACATTTATTCAAATAAAAAACACAAAAGCAAAACAATTATATAATCAGATGCTTGAGTGCAATGGGCTTTTCTTTTTTCCCCCCTGACACCATTAGTTTGGTTGGCCATGGAAACATTTCCTGCCTTGTGTAATGTTTATGACCGTTTCATTGCCTTCTTATATTTCAGTCACAGTGTAAAAGCTTTTTCATGTTTTAGAACATCACTGAAACATGCAAATGTGTGCTTTTTTCTTTTTTTTTTTCCTTGACACGTTAAAAAATGGCATACTGATGTCTGTGTTAAACCTTAACTAAAAGAGACAGTGAAAGTGGATATACTACTGCATGTTGTGTGGGAAGTGGTGACAGAAATGGAGAAAACATACTTGAGAGAGAAAGAAAGAATAGAGAATAGTTAAAGCTAAACAAAGAGGTAACGAGGAGAGGTAATGGGAGATGACAGTGGTTTGTAGCAGCTGGAATCATGCATCAAAAAGAGTGAGGAAATTCACTTTCCTCTCTTTGCCTCTATTTGAAGTGTTCACTGTGTTCTTCACATGCAGACACAAACACCTTACTCACCACCAGCAGACCCTCACACAACCTTTGTCTGTAACAGAGCCAACTCTCTATGGTCAGAAAATGAGGAAAAGCAGAAAAAAAAAAAACCCTAAAAGAAATGCCACCAGACAAGAGAGGAGACAGAGGAAAAAAAAAGGGACAAAGAGGGAAGTTACAGGGCCACCCCTGCTTGTAGTCTGGCATTTACTCAGTGTTGTTCAAGGAGAATGGTGAATCCTACCAGCCCATACAGGTGTATCTGATCCTGACCTCTGACCTCTTTTAAATCACCACAGAGGCAGTGGTTTCAGTTTTGTCGTCTGCAGAGCCAAGACTTTGAGCTATTTGGCCTGCAGTACAAAGAAAAGGGCTAAATCACCCACTCAAAAGTCACATGCCTGTAGGATTTTAATGATGCAATTTAATGATAGTGTTATTTGTTCTTCTTACCTATCATTGATTTTTCAACTTTTTATATATTTTTTTTGTGTGGTTTTGCCATACAAAAATACAAAAGAAAAAAAAAACACAGTAGTCTAGGGTTGAGCAGTAACATCACATAATATAGATATTTTATGATGTAATTACTGTATATGCCGAACAAGAAAGGTAGATAAATCTATGTGAAAATACTAGTAGTATCTGATACATGATCGCTCTTTCACCCCCTGAAGAAAATTAAAAAAAATAAATACATACATAAAAAAAAAAAATAATAATAATAATGATAATAGTAATGAATACGGCACAGTATTTGAGAATGTGTTGCAATACACTACACAGTGTTGGATCAAGTTTTCATGCCAAGGGTATGTTTATGAAATTATCAGTGAGGTGTTGTGAAAATAGGTTAAGAAAGAATTTATTATTTAAGCCTCTGACAGAGAAACACAACATCTCAGGTTTGAGATAAGATAAACCATCCTGCTGCTACTTTTTGTAAGGAAGTTTGTTTCATTTTTTTCAATGAAGCTGTTTTCTTTCTGTCTCGAACTGCACCAAACACCAATAATTATACTAAATAGTTGTCTCCGTACTATACAAACTAAATTTGTACGACGGTGACAAACTTCATTTCCCCTTTAAACCCAACAATGTATTTTTGTCATCTGTAAGAAACAAGAATTTCACAGTTTTATTTAAACAGCAAACAAACAAACACAACTTGTATTTTCTGGGTCGCAGGAGGATGACAATGTTCTGATCTGTTATAAAATATGTGCAGAATGTGTCACGTTGAAGTTATAACAAGGTGTTGCAGTTTGGCGTCTTTGTGTAATTTCTGATCAACATTGTCATATTTCGTCAATATTTATGTGTGTGCCACCTGGAGTGTTTCTGTTCATTACCTGGGTTGGTAGAATGATATTAATAGCAGGGGTGTCAAACATGTGGCTCTGGGACCAAAACTTAGGATCCAATGTGGCCCGTGAGATGATTTAAATTTTTTTTTTTTTCAAATCTAAAAACTACACTGAATTATATATATATATATATATATATATATATATATATATATATATATATATATATATATATATATATATATATATATATATATATATATATAATATATAATTATATTAAAATTATTTTAGTTCAGGGGTCACATTTAGATCAATTCAATCTCAAATAAACTAGTAACATAATAATGGAAAATTAATATCGTTTCAAAATTTTCCTCTTTGTAAAAAGTCATGGACTCATACAGTGTTCACCCATTGTAGCTGGATTAGGCCCCCAGTGACCCCCCGCGACCCTAGTGAGGATGAAGCACAGGTTCGGATGACGAGATGGTGAAAAGTCATGGATTGGATTTCTATACCGCTATTTAAGGCAAACAAATCACTCTGCATTATTGGTTCATTATCCATTCATGCTTATATTCTTACTCTGGTGGTTGTCTGGTTTACCTGTTATTAGGTGAAGTGTCTTGCCCAAGGGCACAACAGCACATGAGTGGGATTTGCACCACTGACCCTTCCATTATTGGACAATCCACTCTAATGTACATGATTAAAATGTTTGCAATTAAAATCTATCTTTTCATAAAAATCTGAATAATCTAAACAATTATGAACAATTTAAATAAGTGGAATTTAGACAATATTTTTCCTGTTAATAATGTTTTGTTCCATTTGTAATACACACGTGTAAATGAAAAGCGGACGTAGTATATTGATAAAACTGCACTTTTTGCTTCTAAAACAAAGAGAAATGTTTGGAGTTTTTAGTTTTAGCTTCTTACATTGTTTTTTTTCAAGGTTCTCAAAGCTGGTCCAGTTGAGGTAATATTGAGCTGAATGTTTTTACCGAACTAAAACAAGTGGTGCCCCATCACAAACATTTTATAGTACTTGATTTGCCCTATATCTTATCATTGCGAAAACACATTTTTTGGTGACTGTGTACTTGACCTTTCACCTGTATTCACCAACATTTAATGGAACCACCTCACACCTTTTGTGAAAATGTCATGGGAATTGGTGCAGTAAAGTTACTGACAAACAGACACAAAATATGAACTCAATATTAACATCAGCAAAACAAAAAACCCCCCTAAAAAGTAGACTAAAAAGCATGTAAATTAGACAAATTACTACAAATCTTAATAATGCTATACTATTTAGTGCAGCATCTATGACTGTAAAATATTGTAATCAAACTGGGAAATGCACTCTTTAAAAGTAATCTGTGCTTTGCAGTCAGGAAGGTTCGTATAATCTCAAAATCTGTACGATGTGTCTAAAGAACAGCTCATTTGCCAAATACAGATTTATCACAATCTCAGATCAGGAGATCACCAGCCCTGTCTGCAGCTGTGTCTTAAACTCTGAGCCACGTAGTGAGATTTAATTTAACTGAGTTTCCCTTCCTGCACACACGCCTCACAAAGCACTTAACTTCTTGGAGCTGCAGGTTGTAAACACGCTGCTTTGTCGAGGTTTCCTTCTCACTTCAGACAGACACAAAGTCATGGAACACAGTCCAGGAAGCAAGTTAGAGATACAAGACACAGACAGAGATGCAGTGTCCAGCTGAGTTAAACAGAAAGACAGACGGACAGGTTACAGGTCCCACCTCGACACTTTTAAATCCCTTTTAAAAAGTTATTTATTCAAAATTGATTTTAATGTTTGATTACTTTTATTTTGTCACTTTTAATGTGTGATTCCTCTGTTTTCTATTGTTTTCTTTATTGTTTTATTTTTTTATTTGTAGTCGGACTCTTCGTGTTCTATTTTTTTCTTCATGTAAAGTGTCTTTGAGTGTCATGAAAAGTGCTATACAAATGAAAAAATATTATTATTATTATTATTATTACATTATTGTTACCTACTGACATCACACCAGGAGACAGAAGACAGCCTGACTGTTCACGTATGCCACTCATGGTCTTTTTATTTCCCCGTACGTGACCAGAAGGACACCAGAAGTACCATCAATTAATTTCTAAACGTTTAGTCTCTTTCACATGAGACCTTTTTTGAATATTCATGCTTAATATAAATGCACTTGTGTAGAAATAAAGCATGAAATCAGCCTCAGTATCCCCTCAGTACCTATGTCCTCCAGTACCTAATGCTAGCTGCTAGTACCCGGCTCAGCTCGACTTGACTCTGTAATGTTTCCATTACACAGAGGTGTTCAACGTACTCACATTCTGTCCTTAAGTAGAAGTACAGAAGTGCTGCTCGTGTGAAAAACACTGGTAAAAGTAGAAGTACTGATTCAACTCCTTTACTGAAGTAAAAGTTAAAAAGTACAACTTTTAAATTGTAATTAAGTATAAAGTAAAACTGCATTTTTTTTTTTTTTGCTATGGATGAAATAATACTTATTTAAGCAGGAAAAACCACAAAAATATCCAAAAAAATAAAGAATTTAAAAGTGACTTACTGTGTAGATTATGTGTTTTATTGGGTCTTGGTACTTCGCTTAGTGGGTATGGACATGAATATTAGGAAAATTAAAAAGTAGGAGATAAAAAATTATAATAAAAAAAAAGCATAATTATGAGATTTTAAAAAAATTGTGAGATAAAATGTTAAAAATAATGAGAAAAAAAGTCTGAAATATGAGATCAAAAGTCAAAATGATACCATAAAAAGTCAAAATTACGAGATAAGAGGACAGTAATATGAGAAAAAAGTCATCATTATGATATAGCAAGTCACAATTTCAGATTCACTGATTTAAGACTTATTTTTCATTTGTCTAGTTTGAAAAAGTAATGAGCCTATTCTGAGAATGTAAGGAGTATAAAGTACAGATATTTCTACAAAAATATAGGGAATACTAGATATATTTACTGTCAACTTCTGCATGTGTATGTTGTAAAGCAGTGGATCACAGATATACAGTAACTGTCTGACTTCCAGGTTTTATATATCAAGTATCACCAAAATCCCAGTAGCGGGTACCATGGTTCCAGGTCATTTTCCGTAGTCGAGGCAAACAGATACTAGTGGAAATGTGGTATAAACTCCCCTGTACCTGCCCCTGACCCTAAAGGGTTAAATTTAGGGTCAGGGGCAAAGGCACTGGGGAACTGAGGAACATAGGTGCACTCCTGTTTAGATCCTAGACATATGATTGTAATTCTGTATCCAATCTGAAAGCAGTTTTAACTGAAGCCGCTTCTCGATTCCCATCCACAGTCCTCAGGCACAGTTTAGAAAAAGCCATCACAGCAGTTTCCTCCTCGTCTTCACGTTAAGCCAGTCCGCCCGGTTCTGATTCCTGCTTCGTATTTAATGGACATGAACATGAAAGTCTTATTGATCTCTTTTTCCTTCTATTGGAAAGAAATCAAATGTGCATAAAACAGAGAGAGAGAGAGGGGGGGGGGCAGAGCGATAAAGTGGAGATTGAAAAAATGTGAAAAAGACAGAGAGAGAGAGAGAGAGAGAGAAAGCAAAGAGCAGGGATTACACTCCATCTCCTGCACCTCATCTCTTTTTGCAAATAATAACCCCTGAAATATTGACCTTTGCGATGAACAGGGTCTGTGGGAGTCGACAGGATGTTTGTTTATGGTGTACTATATCTTTAAGAGCTGCTGGCCACAGCCCATCCCAGAAAGGATGGACCCATTAGACTGATGAACAGAGAGAGAGAGAGAGAGAGAGAGAGAGAGAGAGAGAGAGGCATATGAAGACAGTAAAGACAGAGGTTATTCAAAGAAAAAGAAACAACAGTCAGAGAAGTAAAGAAAGGATTGTATTTGAAGGGGGGAAAAAAAGGTTGAAGTAGTAGAGAGGAAGAAACAAAGGCTAAGGAAAAGGCCACACAGGGACCACATGAGTGAAAGGAGACACTGACACAGACAGGAAGCGACTATCTCTACATCTCCACATGATGTTGTAGGCGTCTATGGGTCTGTCAGTCAATCAGGGCGACAGCTCTCCATCTCTCGCACGCGCTCCCACTGATGACTTTGCTGCTGTGTGTGTCTACAGATGGCAAACCTTGTGACATCGTTGTGCTGTGTAGTTCTGGCCGCAGTGGTGGTAGCCTACGCTCAGAGACGCAGTCAGCTCGGTGAGTACACATTTCATCCCATCCTGCTTTTTGTTGTGTTACATTTACTTTTTGTTGTTATTGTTGTGTTCTCTGCTGAGGCCTGTGTTTACTGCCCTACACTCAACACCTCTGCTGTTAAATGACGTTTGATTTTAAAGGTTGTAAAGGGTTTAAATTTCCTCCTTAACTTTTTTTTTTTTGACTGATGCTTGTTATAATGTTTTGCTGACATTTATTGAGAAAAACAATTACACTATTTGCTCTCCTCATGCTAGGCTCCATCATTTAATTTTTTTATTTATTTTTTGCTGATTTAGCGCAATTTTAGCTAGCAGTCTATGGAATTATAGGGTACGACTTTCAGTGTGTTTTCTTTCATCATGGGTTACAATTGAACTTTACTTGCATTAGGGTCAAAGTTGTACAATAAGAGGACATCATCAATACCTGTGTCTAACCTTTTCTTAGTCATCACCATTATTGGTCCAAAATCGGCTGCCATTGCTCTCTGACTTATGCCACTATTTTGTCTACATTGCCAAGGATACATCCATACAAATATTGTTCAGACAAAGACGCCAGTCAGGTCAACTGATGATCATGAGCATGTCTCAAATGATTAGTATAAAAAAAAAAACACTGAATGAAAGAGAGAAGGAGAAGCAGGAAAGACCTAAATGGTGTTCTCTGGGAGTTTATACACAATGCAAGGCTATAAATTAGACCCTGTGTGTGTGTGTGCGAATAAGTGTGTGTGTGTGTGTGTGTGTGTGTTACCACGGGAGTCAATTTGTCACTTGACTTTTAGAGAACGGTGGCCTTGGCTTATTAGCCAATGGAGTCAGCCTATTAAAGTCAGCTGATCCAAAGAAAGAAGAGCCCGAGACAGTCAATAAGTCCCTGGTGACGCACATCAACATGTCACGAGGGTCACACACACAAACACACACACACACACACACACACACGAAGCAGAAGTAAATGCAGTAGAAATGTCTTAGGAAATAGGAATGTTGTCTTTTGGGATTAGGTAGAAGCTAGCAGAGAAGATAGAGATGGAAAGAAAAACAGAGAGGAGGAGGAGGTAAGGATGAACAGTGGAAGAACCACAAGAAATTAGACAAAGATGTCAAACAAATAGAAACAGGCAGATAGAAAATAAAAGTCAGGGGGAATAATAATTTGTGTTTGATGTAACAGAATAGGACTGAGTGGTACTGAGGGCAACGCTGTGCATATGGAAACCTGGACTTAATTTTATTTGACATTAGTGCATTTGGAAAATGCAATATCGCTGTTTTTTCTTCCTATATGAGGCAGTACTTTTAGCATCTTTAACTCATTTGCTACTCTCTTGATTTGAGTTGAATATTTGTTGAAAACGGATAACATTGGAATTTAATGTTCATTAATTTAAAAAAAATTAAAAATGAAAAATATGAATGTAATGAGTTCCAACACAGGAAAAGCTCCACTAAAGGTGACGAGATGTGGTTAAAATATAGAATGAATAACATGAATAGAAGCGATAGTGTGTGTGTTTTTGCATTGAAAAGCTGATACATGCTGGGCACCTTTTTGTTATTGTTCTACAATAGAAACAGCTAGACACATGACAAATGCCCTGCAGGTCAAAAATGGCCTGAGGACATTATCATGCACAAGTACATACTGTAGAACTGCATTTGCACCTTAAAAGAGTACACACACATTTAGACACACCCTTTGACTCACACACGTGCAGAACGATGCGTATACACATGCATTGTTTCACTGACAAATTGCTAGTCAGTTTGATTGACAGGAATCCCTGGGGTAAGCCCCTGTTGGCAGAGGGTGTGCAACACATACGCAAACACACTCCCACAGACACACAAAGGAAACACACACACACACACACACACACACACACACACAGAGTCAAGTCATTACTGATGGGAAATGGATGTGGATGAACTACCCTGTTAGGTTGGACTCAGTTTGTACAAAACACACATACGGTGGAAGACACACACACACACACACACACACACACACACACACACACACACATTCTGTCTTTGTGTTTAATGTGTGTGTCCAAGTTGGTTGGAAAACTGTTTGAGAAATTATAGTTAATGACAGTAATGCATTGCTTAACAAAGACACAATCCAAATCAAACAAATATATGCAAATTGCGCACACAAAGACGGCAGTGTTGTAAATATTGGACAATAATGGAATAGTGTTACAGACATGTGGGAAATGTGGTGCTCTGTCTGCAGTAATTCTGCAAAATATACAGTATATAGAGATAGATGTTTTTCTATGTTTCAAGAAAAGGAAAGAAACAAAAACTACTTTAAACACAAAAAATGACTATAAATGTTAGCATGCCAGGCCAGTAGGTGGTGATTGTGTACATTAAGGGGACATGAAATACAGAGGAGAAGAAACAGTGAGATGAGTTGTCTGGTTGATATTAATGGTACGTTCCAAAGTGCTGGGACGTGGGAAGATTCTGACATTCAACAATGTGATACGCATTGGAACACTCATGAAATTACCCCGACGGCACCACAAACTACAACATGACACAGAATGCACACTGGAAAAAAACCAAAAAAATCCCAAAAAAACTTTCCATTGTGTAATGAGCTGATCACTCATTTCACTTCTCTCACTTCTCTCATATGTGCCTTATGTAGATTTATTCTCTCTTCTTTGTTATCTTTTAAGATTGTATAAATGTTTAGTTTTTAGCTTATATAATTTTCATATATTTAAATATGTACAGTATATATAGTTTTTTATTTTTCAGATCTTACAGGAAATTGTCACACAACTTCTAGCCTGCATACTGGACCCTTCCTCTTCTCAACACACACACACACACACACACACACACACACACACACACACACACACACCACCTATTGGTGCCCCAGCATCACATCTTAAAGTTGTTAATAACGTAATAACCACACATTCACATTTGCCAATCTGTATAAAACACAATCTGGATATATGTGAGGCATGTTACAGCAGGAAAAACTAACTTTGCTTTTTTAAACCAAAGTACTAATATTTAGTATGGCCTCCCTTTGCATTGAACATGTCTTCAACTCTTTTATTCACACAATATGAGATTCATTGCATTGATTTTCTGATATTTTATACTAGCTTTCATTTCACACATGTCAGATCATTCTAATGGTTTGTGCTGCTTCTTTTCATGGGCTCAGAGTTCACATGAAATACTAATTTTAACCCATTTAATTCTATATCATTTTAGGCTGCGTACGTATTTGCAGTATTCTCTTGTTGTACCTGTAGAAAATGGAATAAATAAATATGTATGTTAATTTCAATACTGTAGAAACAGTTAAGATTTTGAGCCTTTGACATTTGCAAAGCACTACCATTAGTTTCCCTTCCACTTGTTGTTGAAAAGAAACTTATACTGGAACTTGTCCCAACAGCTGCTGGTTCAACCCATCCTAAAACTAAACCATAGACACTGTGGTCCAACACTGGACTGGCTTCTGTATAAAGTGATTTAGCAACGCTAAGTTAAATGATAAACTTGTAACTGCTGGGGATAGCCAAAGTTAAATAAACCAGTGCTCTCCAGTGTTGTTGTTAATGTTGCTATGGTAACAGACACACACATTTTATTCAAAGAAACAGTTGGCAAGTGAGATTCTGACCATGATGCACCTGTTGTCTCTGTCTACAGACTGGTTTTATAAAGCTGTCTTTTTTTGGTTTGGCGTGTTTGTGTGAAGGGGGAGGGTTGTGTTTTGGCCTAAAACAACAAAGAAACCCAAATATAGAGAATAATATCTATTTTGTCAAATATATGCATTAGTATGAACAGGGCAAAGAAACAACAAATACAATCAAATAATAAAATAGAATACATATTAATACGAAATGTAAATAAATGATAAAATATATATTAAAAAAACTAAAAAAAAAAAAAAAACAGGGCATGAATTAGTAAATATGAGTCATGTAAAAAGTGTCTACATCACTCATCAGAATTTTTAAATGCTACAATATTTAATGTAATTAAAAAAGAACAACAACAGATTGTACTCATTCTGGATATATTTATTTAGGGTGAGAGCTCATGAACTATGCTTTCTCTCACCCCTTTTCAAATATGAATTTCCCTTTTTTAAATGTATTTCTTATATTCCTTGTGTATTGTCATTGTTTACTTCCTGGAATTTTTATTTCAATGTTGTGTTGTTTGTCGACTGGAGGCAATCAGGAAGGCTGTATGACACAAACCCCCCCCCAAAAAATAAATCAAATACTACTACTAATACTACTACTACTACTACTACTACTACTACTCCTACTACTCCTACTCCTACTACTACTAGTACTACTACTACTACTACTACTACTCCTACTACTACTACTACTACTACTACTACTACTACTACTACTACTACTACTACTACTACTACTCCTACTACTACTAGTACTACTACTACTACTACTCCTACTACTACTACTACTACTACTACTACTACTACTACTACTAGTACTACTACTACTACTACTACTACTACTACTACTACTCCTACTACTACTACTACTACTACTACTACTACTACTACTACTCCTACTACTACTACTACTACTACTACTACTACTACTCCTACTACTACTAGTACTACTACTACTACTACTACTACTACTACTACTACTACTACTACTACTACTCCTACTACTCCTACTCCTACTACTACTACTACTACTCCTACTACTACTACTAGTACTACTACTACTACTACTACTACTAGTACTACTACTACTACTACTACTCCTACTACTACTAGTACTACTACTACTACTACTACTACTACTACTACTACTACTCCTACTACTCCTACTCCTACTACTACTACTACTACTCCTACTACTACTACTAGTACTACTACTACTACTACTACTACTAGTACTACTACTACTACTACTACTACTACTACTACTACTCCTACTCCTACTACTACTCCTACTCCTACTACTCCTACTCCTACTACTACTCCTACTACTACTACTACTCCTACTCCTACTACTACTACTACTACTACTACTACTACTCCTACTCCTACTACTAATAATAATATTTCAGAAACTATTTTGTTGTATGCATCAGCACATGACAATAAAGTATTTGAATTTAGCTTTTTTATTTCAAAATTGGACACTTTTTAGTAATTTAACATTAGTTCTTTAAATCGTGATTTGAGATCATCTGAAAAGAGCAGCCAGATAGTGTGAGAACAAATAGAGCCACAGTATGCCTGGTGTTTTCAGCTGTATATTTAAACCCTTTAGTGAGTTTTGTGCCTCAAAATGTAAACTTATTTCTGTTTTCTGATACTGAAGAATGTTCACTTTAATACTACATTTCGGTTTAACTTTTATAATGTGATTCATGTTGACTCAAATGAAACTATAAAAGAATGACTGAATGACAGGAAAAAAAAAAAAGTCTGGGATAGAAACCCCCAGCCCTAGAAGTGACAGGCTTGTAATGAAACGTCACTTGAAACAACAGGGGGAATAGAAAATAAATGAAAGCTACCAACTCTCAGAGAAAAGCAGTGAAACTCTGAGGTAATGCCAATTAAGCCTCCTTGCATATGAATTTGACTTTTATTACGTGTGAAAAATAGAAGGCGAGATAGTTAGACAGATACAGGGGTAGATGGAATTGGTGCGGGTGAAAAAGACTTGATAGATATGAGGAAAGACATGAGAGAATATGAACAGATGACAGATGGGTGAAAAGAAGTCAGATAGGCCAAAGCTTAACAAGTAGTCTTTGTTCAGACAGTTATTATGGATGCATTAAAATGACAAAAACCTTTATCATCCCTCGTCTTCTTACCGAGGGAACAAATGTATAGTTACCATTACTATAAATGTAGGTTTTGTTTTGTTTTTTTGGTTAAAAATATACAATCTGCAGGTTTTAACCTTTTATATAAATGGTATTTACCAAACCGAATCAAAATCCAAGAATCAATAACACTCCCTTTATTAATATGTATTAGATACGAAACCAGGTTGCACTGCCTTTAATTAAAAATACAGTATGTTTTTTTTATTTTTATTTTTAATTCTTTTTTTTACTCCCTCCGCCTACAGCAGTCTGTTCCAAAATGACTCCGAGAACATGAACAAGAACTTTTTTTTTTCTTCTTTTGGCCTGTGGGCAAAGTAAAATAGTTACATTCGTATTATGTATGTCATACACAGAGGTAAAACGAAGGTGAAGTTAAAGAGAATGGAATGAAACTAATGAATCGATACAGAAATTGATTAAATGTAGAATAGTTACATAAACCTGTAGAAAAACTGTTTTACTGCAAATAAATACAGATGAACACACCGACATGTGTCGACGGTTACTGTCAAATCTACTTATCTTCATGGAAGTGAAAGCATTGTTATGTGTCATGAAAATATAGATACATATGTATGTGTCTATATACATATATTTCTAAATGTTTTCATTCATTGATATTTTTCTTGACATTGTTCCACATGTAAATTTGGTTTTAGTTTGCAAAACAGAGATTATTAACAAGTAGTGTTTATGTGTATCCATGTGCACAGGGAAAACTGGATTTAAAAAGTAATGGTGTCGAACATCAAAGGTTAAAGGTTAACTTGTTTTCTAATAATGTCCGCAGGGAAATTATGTCTGTGCATTATACCTATCCTTATGCACATAACACCTAATATTAGCAATTAACACTTCAGAACCAACTTCACATCTTCCCATAAGTCTGTTGGTCAAGGACACTGAAGGAGAATTGAACTGTGTATATGGTATTTAGTTTATTTCAGTCATATATTCACTTCAAAGCAGCAAAAATTTGAAGAATTTGACTGAAAAAGGCTCAGGCCACCTACCATACATGTTAAGATACACAATTCATGCTATCAAACAGGTAGAGGAAAGAAAAAAAACGAACAATACATAAATGTATATACACATACATACATACATGACCCCTCCCCCTCTTTTTTTTTCTCTCACCCCCCCCCCCCCCCCCCAACCCCCCTCAATTACAGCCATAACTCCTAAATAATAATGCACATAACGATTTCTTGAACATAACAAAGGCAGTACATTGCTTTAGTTTGAGATCAGCACTGTTCCACAACTGAACCCCTTTAAATGAAATGCATCTTCTTTTAACTTCTTTTTTAGCTTTTGGTAACACAAATTTACTTCCATCTCTCAAGTCATATTTACTCTCAGACCCTTTGAAGAACTTCTGCATTTAGATCAGGACGGACTTTTTTTATGGTGCAGAGGGAACGAACACATTCAATTCAGAAAGTCTGACATGGAGCATTGGAGTTGTTCTGTCTCATTTGTTTAACCCTTGACGACCCAAAGGTTATGTTGTAATATTAGAACAATAATTCAGGTGTGTAAATAAGTGTACAAGCTGCAGTATATTGAAGTTAATATGGACGTGTGTGTGTGTGTGTGTGTGTGAGATGGTCACATGTACCAGTGTTATGTTCAAATCTACATGATATAATGAATACAGTTTAATGATCCAAACCAACATTCTACAATTTCAACTTATTCTCACTGCTCAAAGCCTCTGTATTGCACAATATTATCCACATCATGTAGTAGTTTCTAATCAACAATGCTTTTCAGTTTGGCCAGATTATCTAATAAAATAAAACAAACAAAACACAGTGGAAAAACATACCAATTTCCAAATATCTGTATTAATGTGAACAGAGCAGGGATGCCTGACTGAAAATGTTAATAGACCAAGTTCAAATGCCTTCTTTCATGACAAAACCACATTACCCAGAGCCATTTTATTGCCTTTGCTTTTATTTTGAACCACTGCAGAATTAATTGAGTCTCGGTCATAATTACACGATCAGCGTGTGCAGTTATATGATCGCAAAAAGGCTGCAATTTAAAGGCCATGATTTAAGCAGATTTCGGTTGACACAATGGGGGGAGAGATAACACAATATTGATATATTCAACCTTCAGAGGCACAGAAGAGAGAACGGTACTATTCAAAACATGAAACATGAAAGTTTTAGCTGTTTTTTTTTTTTTTTTTGGTCAAGTTAAAGCATTGCTATGCTGAAAAAATATGCCCTTATCCAAGAGTCATTTTGTGTTGTCTTTGACACCATGCAGATCACATTATGACCCACATTTAACCCACATATAACCCACATTTGTCACAATACTGTATGTGCAACCGCATATTCATCAGTTAAAGCGAAAATCAAAGAAAATCCCATCATATGTGGACTAAATGGTAACCTAAGATGATAAAATTAAGCTTTTTATTTTGTGTTTGTACCTGAGGCTAAACATATTCATTCATTCATTCATTCATTCATTCATTCATTCATTCATTCATTCATTCATTCATCCATCCATTCATTCATTCATTCATTCATTCATTCATTCATTCATCCATCTTCTGAACCTGGTTGCAGGGGGTTCTGGAGCCTATTCTAACTACATGTGAGCAAAGGCAGGGTATATGTTGAATCATCACAGGGCTGACATACAGTATATAGACGAGCAACCAGTCACTGTTGCATTCACATCTATGGGCAATTTTAGGTCTTTGGACATGCACTCGTGCCTCACAGCGAGAAGAACCCTGGTTTGAATCCACACCAGACTTTTCTGTGTGGAGTTTGCATGTTCTCCCCGTGTCTGTGTGGGTTTTCTCCAGGTACTCTGGCTCCTCCCACCATCCAAACACATGCACTGATAGGTTAATTGGTTAATCTAAATTGTCCATAGGTGTGAATGTGAGAGTGATTGTTTGTCTATATATGTTCAGCCCTGAGATGAACTGGAGACTCATACAGGGTGTACCCCGCCTTCGCCCACTGTAGCTGGGTTAGGCCCCCAGTGACCCCAGTGACCCCTGCGGCCCTAGTGACGATAAAGATGACGAGTACGAGTCCATGTCTTTGGAAGGTGGGAGGAAGCAGGGGTTCGTGGTGAAAAGGGAGAAGGTGCAAACTCCACACAGAAAGGTTCCCAGAGGTGACAGTGCTATTGCTCCTTCTTCATTGAAATTCTATTTTTTTCTTTCCTTCTCTAATTTTTGTTTTTTCATCTTGTAAATGACTTGTAAAGCAATACAACACTGCACAAGAGAAAAGTAAATAGATATTCAGTATGACATGGAGAATTGAAAAATGACAAATAGAATGAAAATGATATGACATTGTTTACATTAATGTGAAGAGCATTTTCTACGTAGTGTTTTTCCTTTTATTTATTTTTTTTGCACTTGCTCCCCACATCCGCCACGGCCCTATATAGTAGATGTAGATGTGTGTCACAATGTGTGTGTGGAAGTGGTGACATCATACTGTTGACTGAGAACATGATATTTATGGCTGTCCATATCCTGATTGAGAGGAGAACATTTCCACTTGTAATCATTTCCTTCATCTCTTCTCTGGTGCCTCTGCTTCAGCCTCTGTAATTTGTACGCCTCTCCAGCTCCTCTTCTTTACATCTCTTTAAACCGTTTCTTTTCTGTTATTCATCCTTTAATTTCCTTTGCTTTCTGATTCATGGCCATTTTTGTTTTTCTTTTTTTTAATGTGTTTTAAACTCCTGCTGTTACTGCATGTTAAGCCACATTTTGTAATAAAGCCGAATTTTGAAATAAATTGCCCCAATGCATTTTGTAATAAATTTTGCCGCATTATGTAATAAGTTATTACATTTTGAGATTATAACAAAATTCACTTGCAACTTTTTTATTCTCTAGAAAATGTGATAACATGGTACATTATGTAATAACAATTCCAAAGAATAGTTTCTTTGTTTGTTGTTTTACTTTAATTTGGGCATGCATTTTAAGCGGAGGTTCAACAACATAAGTGTCTTCTGTTTGTTTACAGAGCTGCTGTGACCAGATAATTTATCCACTAAGATTAATTTGAAACAAATATGCAATTGCCTCAAAAGGCTAAACAAACAACAAAATGTATATTTCCAAAATATATCTGTAATTTCAAATTGTCTATGTCTAATATGTCTAATTACCAGCCAAGACATAAACCACTTGGAATGTTTCCCAAACAGCTCCTTGAGTTTTAATACCACACACCTGCTGCTGCAAAATGTAATAAATTATTACATAACGCAGCAAAATGTATTACAAAATGTGGCTTTATTACAAAATTAAATGAAAAAGTTATTAAATTTTGGACGTTTATTACAAAATTCACCGTTATTAAAAAATACGGCTCAACACTTGACTATGACCACTTCATATTATAAGATGTAAATATGATTAAATAAAATTCACTGACTAAACATCCATTATGTAAATTATACTGTATATAGTGTACCATAGTTAATAACCTAGAGATCATAGAGATAGTGCTAGATTTACCCAATCTAGTAGCATGAAACACAATTTAAATGGGTTAATTACTCTTAAAATATAGGAAAATCAAATTAAAATGTGTAGAACTACAAGAACATAAATACTTTTACTGTTTCCATACTTTTTTTTCTCTACACAACAGTACAAACTTATTGATCATCATCCAGTTGTGGGACCCCTTTTATGTGCATTTTGTGTTGTGTGTAGGAATAGGCTTTAAATAACGAGCATCTTTATCACTACAGAGATGTGACGGTCAGTCTAAAATACACTGTATACCATGTTACTGTATACCATGTTACTGTATACCATGTTACTGTATACCATGTATACCATCTTACTGTATACCATGTTACTGTATACCATGTCACTGTATACCATGTCACTGTATACCATGTATACCATGTTACTGTATACCATGTTACTGTATACCATGTCACTGTATACCATGTTACTGTATACCATGTATACCATGTTACTGTATACCATGTATACCATGTTACTGTATACCATGTTACTGTATACCATGTATACCATGTTACTGTATACCATGTATACCATGTTACTGTATACCATGTATACCATGTTACTGTATACCATGTTACTGTATACCATGTCACTGTATACCATGTTACTGTATACCATCTTACTGTATACCATGTTACTGTATACCATCTTACTGTATACCATGTTACTGTATACCATGTATACCATGTTACTGTATACCATCTTACTGTATACCATGTTACTGTATACCATGTATACCATGTTACTGTATACCATGTATACCATGTTACTGTATACCATGTATACCATGTTACTGTATACCATGTTACTGTATACCATGTCACTGTATACCATGTTACTGTATACCATGTTACTGTATACCATCTTACTGTATACCATCTTACTGTATACCATGGCAGAGGCACAGATCTGTATGAGTCAGTGAGAAAAGTCAATATCTGATTCCATGCAGCTTAAATATGTTAATTTTGTCATTTACCAGAACAGTTCTATGTAGTACAGTATGTAGAACCCAATGCATTACACAGAGTATAGTCTACATCTTACCTTGGTGTAGAGCAGTGGTTCTCAAATACAGTGGTGGTGGCCCAGTGTCCTGCATGTTTTCTTCTTTTTTTAAATAAATAAAATAAAATGAAAAATACAAATAAAAATTAATTAATTACATTAAAAAAATAAATACAAAAATAAAATAAAAATAATAAACAATTAAACAATTTACAAATAAACACATACATTTAATTGAATAGAAAATAACTAAAAAATAAAGAATAAAACATTTTTAAAATTACAAACAAAATGTAAAAATTAATTCAATTCAAATAATAATAAAAAACCTTAACAAACAAAAAAAGAAAATAAAGCAATTTTATCAATGCACAAATAAAAACATTAATAAAACATTAATTTAAAAATAAATTAATAAATATCTCCCTCTTCCATCACACCTGGAATCCATTACATCATTATCAAGCTTCGAAAGAGCTGATCAATACCTGAACTAGGTGTGAGAGGGAAACAGCTAAAACGAGGACCGGATTTAAGAACCACTGGTGTCAACTAATGAAATCATGCAAATGAATATGTCTTCATGGTTCACACATTTAGTACAAAGCACCTTCCACTATAAACCTAGATTTTTAACATCACTAATATTGTTTTTTTTTTTTTTTACACTGATATATTTAAACACATTTCAGTTGTTGTCCTCCATACTTATCTCTCATGTACCTCCTTTCCCTTTTAGTCCCTCCCCCTCCCCTTCCCCTCCTTCCCATGTCTCAATCACCCATCTGGTCACACATGATTTATTATCCATGACATCATCTTCCACTGATGTTGCACTACAGTCACTGACCACCGTGGATTCTGTCTGTTTTATCTCCTCGCCAAGTGTCTTTACATCACAGTGGGTCCATCTAATCACTACGGACAAAATGGGAAAAGGAAAACGTTTGAGTAAGAGACAGCAGTAGGAGAAAGGAGTCAAGTCTCACACTCATTTTGTGGTATTACAGTTGTTAAATATGTATTCTTCTTGGAAATTAACCCTTTAAAAAATCTCTCTAATGCTGCATTTTGTACTTTATAGCATTCAAATGCCTGTAGCTACTAAACTATTTACACTATTTACACATTTTCCTTAAATTAAGGAAAACTATCTGGGTTCTTTCTTGAGATAATTTGCAAAATGTTACCATACTTTCTTTGATATTATCAGGAAAATATTTTTTAAAAAGTTACATCTTCAGGGTATGTTTCAACCCTCACCTATATTTATTGTCAATGTATTAGTTGTAAATGCCCTCAAACAAATTATTTTCATTTGTATGTTTGTCATTCATGCCAAATAAACATCTGAAATGAAATGAACTCTGGGTAATGACCAAAAAAAATGAGGTTGTGAGTACAAGTTCCCCCACAGTGTGAGCAGGTTCAGCCTCCATGTTGAAAGGAACCATTAGAGGTGGTTCAGGCATCTAGTGACGATTCCTCATGGACGTCTCCTTAGGGAAGTGTTCATTTGGGACGAGACCTTGGCGCCTAACCCAGGACACACTGGAGGGATTGTATCTCTCGGTTGGCCTAAGAATGCCTGAGGAATTCCCTGGAAGAACTGGTGGAAGTGGCTGGAGAGAGAGCTGTGTGTTCTGCTGCCCCATGACATGGACCTGGATAAGCCAACGAAGTTAGATATATATTAAAAAAACAACAACAACAATGTGGCAAGTTTTTGATTATTTAGATGAAAAATAAGACAAATGTTCTAAAAAAATGTTTGGACTTGGATATGGATATTATGGATTGTGTGTAAGAATAAGAATAATAGGGTGGTGCAGTGGTTAGCACTCGTGTCTCACAGCGAGAAGGACCCTGGTTCGATTCCCACACCAGACCTTTCTGTGTGGAGTTTGCATGTTCTCTCGGTGTCTATGTGGGTTTTCTCCAGGTACTCCAGTTTCCTCCCACCATCCAAACACATGCACTGATAGGTTAATTGGTTAATCTAAATTGTCCATAGGTGTGAATGTGAGAGTGATTGTTTGTCTATATATGTTCAGCCCTGACATGAACTGGTGACTCATACAGGGTGTACCCCGCCTTCGCCCATTGGAGCTGGATTAGGCCCCCAGTGACCCTAGTGAGGATAAAGTGGGTTCAGGTCATGAGACGAGATAATATTGTTGTTCAAAGATAATAATAATAATTAATAAAAGCGCTTGTCATGGCACTCAGACGCTTTACATGAAGTAAAAAATAGAACAATAAGAGTCCGTCTACAATAGGAAAAGAAACAATAAAACAAAAGCAAAAAAAAGAAACAATAGAAAACCGATCAGTGAGGTAGGGGGGCGCCTGGTGATGGAGGGCTTTATGGGTGAGGAGGAGGATCTTAAATGTAATTATGTGTTTCTGTGTAACACTAACTTTTGAGAGGCTGATGAATAAAGATGCCATTACTTTGTCACTGTGTTTGAATGTAGAAAAATACATTGCTCTTCAATTTGAAAAGGTTGCTTAAAATGAGGAGAACACCTTTGTTGCATGTGTGGCAAAACATTCGTGACACTATGAGAGCTCATTTCTAGATCATTTTTAATCGGAGGCAAATTCTGACCTAGAGAAGGGAAAATATATCTTCTAAAAACAAGGTTGGCATTCTTGCACTGCCATATTATTTTTCTATTTGCACTGGAAAAAAAAATCTAATTAATATCCCCAAATTAAGTAAAATTCCCTTTCATGAAAATCACTTTTTGCAGTGGAAGTCTAATCCATGCATGTGTGCAGATGCTAGTGCATATGCTAATCCTATTAGCATTAGCTGTCAGGTGGAATATGCTCAAAGCTCTATCTGTTGAACTATGAGGTATAATTATATGATTAAAGCTGTCAAATATTGCAGTATTAATGTCTGCCTATCCTGTTGTCATGGTAACTCAGATTTAATAGTAGGAATGTCTCATGTGGGTTGAAACATACTGCAGTTGCATGTCATCTCATCATGTAATAGATTTTTCATGTAGTTTCATTCAAATGTTGAAGTATTGCCGTCTAATACAGCAGTTTACCCTGATGTTTTTCTCTGTGGTGCAATCATCTGGGGAACTGAATATCCCACTCAAACGTGTTTCTAAGCCGTAACCTTTAAGAAAAGTCAACATAAATAAAACGTTCAACTATGAATTCCTGGACAGAATCTACGGCACGTTGGCGAGACAAACTTTTTCATGATGAAAGCGCAAGAAATATCAGTAGCTGTTTGTGGCTGGTTAAACGTTGTTGTGTCAAAAGTACAAAAGGCGGCAGAATGTGTTACTCATGGCGTTTGATTGCTGTCGTACGTGTCATCAGAACAAACTGACAGCTGCTGTAAATAACAAAATCAGTACAGAGGCAGACATGTAGTGTTGTGTGTCTTTTTTTTTCTTTTTTTTTTTTTTCCCCCTGTATGCTTTGTATACGTGTGCTTTAAATGTGTCGGCAGGGAACCCGGATCGCACTCATTATCCTGAGTAGCACTCAGGATAATCAGCGCTCTCTGTTTGGCACACTGTTTGTATTAAATTCAAGATGGAGCTCAACTGATTGATTGACGGACCGGATTGACAGATGTATTACAATCTGACTGACTGGCAGGGAGGGAAAGTGAAGTCATACAAATCCTATTCAGTCATTGGTTTAACACACAGATCAAAAGGACAACAACAAAAACAACGGAAAAAGCATCACAATGTAAAATAGATAGGAGTTAGGTGGCTGTAAGGTACCATTACAGAATGAATAAATCGTGGGTTTGTTCCATGAGGAGGAAAATAACATATGGACGACAGCAGCAATAAGTTTGAATAAGGATGTGAAAAGGGTTATACAATAATAATTGTCTGCTTTAGCTTTGTTGATCAGTGACTGCAGAAAAAAACTACTAATATGTCCAACCTTTAAACAGGACAGAAATGTTTGTCTGAGAAAAGTATGTAACATGTGGTGAGGGGTTTCGCAACCGTAAACCATATAGAATAAGTATTGAAAAAAATATTGACTACTTTGTATATTTTACTCACAGTATATTGGCCTATTTTTTAGAACATAAGCCGCATGATTAATGAGAGATCACTGTAGTTCATATAGAATCCCTATATGTAGAATTGATTAGAGCTGAACAATCTATAAAGTTTGGACTGATTTCAGATTTTGGGATTGTAAAAGCTGCTTTTTTTTATTTATTTATTGTTTTTTGTAGTGATCCTAACTTTGTTTTGTCAACTATCTTACAGCTTATACCATTATTTCTTCATTTATTTATTTTACATCAGCCTTAGCCAATGACAGATACAGGCCTCCACTATTTGGAGCCAAAACTGATTTTTTTTTTTCTTCTGTCAAATGAAAAAAAAATGTCATAAAATGTTTAATTAGAGTTAACAAATATTAATAGTGACAGCTAAATGGATAAATATGAGCAAATGTGAGTACATTTGGTCATATTTATCCATTTGTGTTGTTGTAATGACTATTGTAACACATCATCAGTAGAGTAAAACTAACCTGTCTCACGACGGTCTAAAACCCAGCTCACGTCCCCTATTAGTGGGTGAACAATCCAACGCTTGGTGGATTCTGCTTCACAATGATAGGAAGAGCCGACACTGAACGATCAAAAAGCATTGTCGCTATAAACGCTTGGCCGCCACAAGCCACTTATAACTTTTTTTTTTTTTCTCTCCCTTTTTTTGTTACTTTGTCCATTTTCTCTTCTTTTTTCATTTGTGGCTTTATTTTTTCCACATGTTTCCTTTTCTTTTTTTCCCCTCATTTTTCCTTTGTTCTCTTCTTTTTTTTTTGTTTTTTCTTCTGCCTGTCAGTAAATCATGACAGGGTATAGCGTTTATTTTTTTAATGGTATAGTTTATGTGATGTTTACAAATGTTGCTGAAATACTGAAAGTCAATTTGAAGACAATCATGAATTAAATTTAAATAATAATATCTGCCAGAAAAATTACAATTCACTTCTTTCTTAAAACCGTTCAGCCCTAGTATTGATATTCCAAAGTCTCAACATCTGGGGGAAGTCATGTATGAGAACAGACTAACAAAACCACCATTGAATCAATACTGTTTATCCACAGACTGACTCACTCACTGAATAAACTAACTCATTGTTCACACACATCTGTATTATTTTATAATAAGGTTTTATCCTTCAAACTCAGGCTACGTTTATACGGAGATGATCACAAGAGAAAACGCAAAACTGCGAGTCTTGTCATTAAGAAATCTCCATGCATATCGGGATGTGAGCGTGTGTGAAATTAGATTGGATATGAATGACAACCTGCTACTGTAGATGGTGCTGTGATAGAACGCTGCCTTGCCTTTTTTTGGGGCATTTTTTACTGTGAGATAGAAACACAACAGTGGATAATTTTCAAGATTTCCATTCTGGAATGTGTCTACAGATTTGTGCGACTCAATTCTTATTTAAACGAAAGGCAGTTCCGATAAAATATTTTGCCTATTTTGAGTCGATGAAAATATCATTATGTCTTTTAATCTTAACAAGTTAGTTGACTAGATTGCATTGTAGCTCTTTTAGCTGTTAGCTTAGCTTAGCTTAGCAGAAAACAGCCATAGTAACACCATGAATCATTTCTGTTTTCTTTCTGTTTTTCGGTTTTCAGTAGTTGAAGTAAAAATCAACCTGGAATCATATTAACACGGTCAGAATTGTCACAATTTAGTCTGAAGCAACACACAGCAACATTACAAAAAATAACATCCAACAATAACTTCACACCCTCATGACCCTCATAATGAAACTCGCCAGTGAAGAGGAAAAGCTGCCATCGGCATCAACCTTTTTATTACATCTGCCAAGGAGGTTATGTTTATATTGGTGTTTGTTCTTTTGACTGTTAGCAAGATAACTCCAAAAGTTATGGACTGATTTTGATGAAATTTTTTGGAAATGTTGACACTGGCACTAGGAAAATAAACTAAGCGTATTGGTGGTGATCGGAGGAAAGGGCTGATCTGCTTTGATAGAGGATTGTTCTTCAAGAATATAACAGTGATTCTAGCTTTTATCATTTTGAAAAGTTGTTTCTCCATATTTATGTCACATTCTGATGCTTTGATTAAAAGGCCTTATGATATGGCACAGTGACTCACTACTCCCTCTAGTGGTCATTTAAATACTATCGCTGCAGTCCAATATAGTTCACTACTGTTCTGAACACTAATGCTAATGGTATCACTTAAAAAATATGGCTTCATCTCCTCTTCTATACTTATCATGTTTAATTCAGAGATTAACTGACTAATTAAATGGGTGGCTGGTTTGATGTCTGACAAATGATGAAATGGTTTACTGACTGATCAACTCAAACTGTGGAAGGAATTTCCCAATTGTGGTATCAATAAAGTACTTCTATTGTATTGTATTGTATTCTATCCTATTCTTCCCACTGTTACTTGTGGGTAGAATAGATAAATTATCGGAATGATTCAGTGGTTACTGAGCGGTTTATTGAGTAACTACTAGTCTGTTGAGGAAGTAGAACAGTTGAAAAAACTGTTGGTAGCAATGAGGTAGCACACACTTTGAAATATGTAAAAGTAAATAAATAAAAATTAAATAGTGGATTGTTGTTTAGAGGCAAGTGAGATCCACAAACATAAGACAGATTTTTGGGAAGAGCAAAAGAAAAGTAACCTAACGATACCTTCTGGGACCTTCCACAACTGATCCATTATCAAAGAAGGAGCCTTATCTAAAATCCTTGCATGTGATTAGATGAAGAATCTGTCCGTCATCACGTTGAACTGAAGTTTTATGTCACAACAGCCACAACGCAGCCCAGAGACACTCATTGGCTCCTTCGTTTTGAAGGAAACCTGAACCTCACGGTACTCAGATGGTTGTGTGAGCGTAGTGAAACGCAGCCAGGTTACGTGAGTCAGGTTAAAAGAAAAGTACACGCTGTATTACATATATAAATATATGTAGAAAAAATATGGCCTCAGTGCATTAAGAAAATGTATGGTTGTGCATTAGTGACTGATAGTTAGCCACTTTTTTTTTTACGTATTTATTTGACCTAAAATGTATTTATTTTAGCTGCTCTTATTTGGATTTTTATTGTTGGTTTTACGTATGATGTACAAATCGGATGGTACTTTTAATTTCATTGTACCTGTTACAGTGACAATAATTGTATTGTATCGTGTTCTGTTTTATTCTACTGGGCCAACACCAGACTTTGCTTTAGTAATTTGTTTTAACACTAACGTGCAAACTATCACATAATGCACAATTCATACATTTACCTCTGCTGTAGGGAGTGGAAAAGAGGCACTGAGGCACTTGGGAACAAGCATAAATGATGCGTATCTGCCTTTTCTTGGAAATTCTGACCCATGACCTCAACATGGAAATCAGTGTGCAGGCTTAGAAACCGAATCACAGAAGGTGCTTGTTTCTAAGGTTCACTGCCGCTGTTATAACACTGGGAAAAAATGTAAAATCAGGTTTTCTCACTATCATACTATCACTATCAGACTGTATATTTATGTATATTCACAATAGTATATTTGTGTAAAAGTATTAACACAAACAGACATATTTATTAATATTTTTATATTTTGTTGATTTTTGGAGGTTGTTTACATGATTTACATTTTCAGAAAGCTTATATAATATATTATGATTACTAGTGGGGCTGTAGCGATACACTAAACTCATAAATCGATACGATACATGATATTCAGCTCATGATCGATAATATATCATGATACAGTATTTGGCCAACGATATAATTTGATACATTTACATTATTTTTTTTTAAATGTTTTAAAGGGTCAGAGTGATTTGAGTGACATCTTTTCAGTGTTCCATTGACTTGAATGGAAGGAATCGAAACAAAAAAAAAAGTGAAAGCATCGATCAGTTACACAATATATGGCTCTGACTGGACAGAAAGTCTACAGCTGCAAATGCTGGACAAAATATGCATCAAAGACCTGATGAAAAAATGACTTTGATTTATTGAAACTGTGAAAATTGTGGTTTACAACAATGAATTAGAACAAAAATATTCATCAAATGCTGATTACAAAAAAAAAAGTAAAAAATGATGTGAAACAATACATGCCAAATGTTACCTTGGTGAAATAAAATGAGATTTAATGTGTCCTTTTCTATTTTCATTCTGTATTAATATCACTCATGTTATTTATTTTCTATTGAATATTATATAAAGCAACAGAGGAAATAGGCGGCGAGCAGACGACCAGGAGGAACAGGAGGATTTGAATGAGTTTTAATGTATCGAAATTAAAAAAAAAAAAAAATAATCAATACTTTCTGGGGAAACAAAATAACGATATATATTGCAGCATCGATAAAATCACTCAACCCCGATTACGAGGGACAACAAATATGACTTTAAACTCTAAAAACAGGCAAAGCAAATTTAAGGTTTACAACTGAGAATTAAATATTCCAAATACTAACTAGTGTGGATTTGATCACCTTCAAACCTTAAATGAGGTCCATAAGAACATCTACACTTTCAGTCACTTTGTGCATCTACTATTAAATTTGTCATGTTCCACAAATTTAAGTAAGAAACAAGAAAAAAACAGAATACATTAAGAGAGAACTATCTGTTGAACCCATTACTGTTTTTATGGTGAATGTTCTCTAATTGGTCCAGTATAGATGGAAGGTTCCCGACTGTGTGATAACATCTGTCTGGTAATGGACCATTTCCAACCAATCACACTCTTTTATGTTAAGATATGGAATCTCAGAATCTCACTGTCGGAGCTGGAGTGTTTGCGTATTTATATACATGTTTGTGTGTGTGTATGTGTCTATCCTGTCCACCTTTTTGAACTCATTAATCTTTTATTAGAAGGGATTCCCAGTAAAGCTTTGATCAAAATTAATCTCTGATGGGAAAAAAAAACACAATATATTCATACCCAAATTCAAACTTTTACATCCATGTCACGACATTATTGTTAAAGGTTTGTTATGTTACATGATCAAAGAACAAACTGCATATTTTGTACAGTATCTCATAATATAAATAGTCTATTTTGCAGAGTTTGTATCATTTGTATTTAACAGTATAGAGCAGGATAAAACAAATGCAGTAAAAAGAGGAATTTCCCCTTTTCCTTATGGCTTTGACTCGGCATGTAAAGGAATTCTGTTTATTTCAAAGTACAACTTCACTGTTAAATTACATCATTTCATCAGAACCTATGATTCACACTCACATCATGACCGGAAAAAAACCAGCAGCCTGGCACCCGTAGAATTCATTCTCCTCACAAGACAGTGACGATGGCAAACAACAGAGTAGCAGTGGTGAATGGGTTAGCATGTTAGCAGTGTTATTATTGTTGTTTGTGTCCCATGTGTGTGTTGCGCTGGTAGTAAAAGGATGTGGACGCATGCACAGTACTTCCTCTATTGTTCTCTTGTATCCAGTAGGACTGGCTTACAGTGTGCATAGTGGTGTGGCATGTGAGATTGCATCGTTTTCAGCAAGTGTTTTGTCCCCATGCTGACACAGATTTTTACTGAAACAGTTCCATTTTTACATTTTACACATAGCCTCACTCACTCACTCATTCACTCACTGTAAATGGATGAAAATGAGAAAAATCAGACATGAAATCATTCCTTTGTGGACAAAAATAAAATACACATCGTAATCTTTAACATGACAACGTGACAAAAATAGTATAAGAATACATTCATGACTCACTCATGGAAAAGTGGAGGGTCCAAGTGCTAAACAACTGTCAATGCTGAATAATTTTAATATAGAGTACTTGGTGATCAGCATGAAAACTGCAAATGAAATCCAAGGTTACTCTCTCAGATACTGGTTTTTGAACTTAGCGAGTTCAAACATTCACATTATCTTGTGTAAAATAACTATGACCGTATTTCACATTAGTTAAGGCCTGGGATTCTTTGATTTCTTCTGCTTCTTTTCACCACCAGTCATTTTCTGGAAGTGAATACACAACATCATGAGATATTTGAGAGAAATATTTCAGCTAGTTTATAGAGTACACAAAGAATCTATTCTATTAACAAACAACCACAATACTGCTTTCTTTCTTTCTTTCTTTCTTTCTTTCTTTCTTTCTTTCTTTCTTTCTTTCTTTCTTTCTTTCTTTCTTTCTTTCTTTCTTTCTTTCTTTCTTTCTCTCCTTTCTTTCTCTCCTTTCTTTCTTTCTTTCTTTCTTTCTTTCTTTCTTTCTCTCCTTTCTTTCTCTCCTTTCTTTCTTTCATTCTTTCTTTCTTTCTTTCTTTCTCCTTTTCTTTTTTCTTTCTCTCTCTCTCTTTTTCTTTATCTCTTTCTTTCTTTCTTTCTTTCGTTCTTTCTTACTTTCTTTTGTTCTCTCTCTCTCTCCACGGCATCATCTCTTTCTTCATCAGACTCTGCTCTTCTGCCTCCCAGCTATAATCACACTCAATGCACACATCCAATCTACAAAAACAACTCCCTTGATCTCTGACACTCAGCACCTAAAGGTAGAACTTGCACATCCTCCTGTACTCTCTCTCTCTCTCTCTCTCTCTCTCTCTCTCTCTCTCTCTCTCTCTCTCTCTCTCTCTCTCTCTCTCTCTCTCTCTCTCTCTCTCTCTCTCTCATACACTGAGATAAAAGTAGAGGTAGGATGAGAAGGATGAGCAGGTGAGATGGATCTTAAGCAGCGTTTTGCTGCATCAGCAAATACACACTCACCTTGGTCATTCATTAAAGAACAAAATAATATGAGCATACTGATGAGTGTGTGTGTGTGTGTGTGTGTGTGTGATGGGGGGGGGGGTTAATGTGAGTCATTACTGGAAGTGTATTCTAATGAGGCTTACTGCGGGTCACTAACGGCCGGTGTTTAATGACAAATAAATAGTGAACAGAGCGCTGCGACGGCAGTGGGGTCAGAGAGATTTAGGCATGGAGATGGGGCAATAAATTGTGCTATTGATTGTGAGTCAGAAGGAAGCACGAGTGCACAAAAACACACATGGAACCAAACAGCTTAAGCGATTGCTTTATACACAGATTTGTGTTTGTTACATTTGATATTCAACCAGTTATTGTTAGCCTAATAGAATACTTGCTTAAGTCAGGTGTCAAATGTATGGTCCACAGGTCCTCCAAGAGGTTCAATCTGGCCCCCAGGATGAATTACACCAAAGACAATGAGAATCAAATTGTATTGCTAACAAAGTGAAATTCTATTTTGTTCAATTCCAAATGTAACTGTAACTGTATGTTTTGTGTACTTGTAGATGCACTGTGGTCTCTATTAGGGTTGTCTTGATCTGATCACGTGATTGGATATTGGCGCTGACCACGTGACTACAGACTCGATTCAGACTCGGACGTTATGTTCCGAACAGGTATCAGATAAACAATACACATATATTTACAAGCGAGGAAATACATCATAGTACTGGAAGGCTAAGAAGCTAACGGTTGCTATGGGCAACTGTAAAGTATAAGACGTGCAGGAAAGAGCCACATAAATCAAGATTTAAGATAACATCTGCACACATAAAAATGCCAAAACATGTTTAGTAGATGTAAATACAGTCCATAAATAGTGGGGTTCCATCCAAATGTACTGCACATTTTTTATGGAAATTGATGAAAACATACTTATTTTTTTATATATTCACCCATAGCTGCTCTTCATCATTATCATACCTTGAAATTTTGGCTGTTAAAAGTAACATTTTATACAGTAACATACAAGCTAGGTCATGAACTTTATTGCTTCACACATTTGACCTTTGACCTTTTAATTATACACAGTCCTTTCTGCAAGTTTGTGAGTTTTTAAGCACACATTGGAAATGCAAATAAAAACAGGTGATGGAAGTGAGTCTAGTGTTGCGTCAAATAATCATCTGAGAACATTGTTGAGCATGTTACTTATTAATAGTTGCTTGATATGTTTCTTCACCTTTTCACTTTTACCTTCACCTCTCAGACAGACCAACATGATATGATGAAACTGAAAGCAAAATCTAAAAAAGATGGTGAGATGGAGGTTACCGTCTGGTGTCACTTTGCAATACAAAGGTGATGAAAATCCATGAAAAACAATCAACGGGGTGTTGTTAACAGCATCGGGTATACGTGAGTTGAAGCATTTCCCACATGGAAACACATCAAGTAGAGGTTTATAATATAAATAGCTTTGGAAAAAATGACTTTTTCCAAATGTTTAGTTTTAGTGCAGACAGATAAAGACCCAAACAGAAAGTGAACATGGAGGAACACAGAAACTTATTATGAGGAACTCAATTTAACCAGTAAAGAGTGGACTCGAAAATAAAGACAAGGTGACTGTTCATTAAAATTGAGAACTGGGAACAAAGATAAGGTAATTTTACAGAACACGAGACATGATAGATTTAACAACATATACAGAAGTGTGTAGACGTTAAACATCAGGTTTGTTGGTTTAGTAAAGTTGTAAAGACCACACATATACACACAACTCTCTGTATTAGAAGCCACTCATATATATATATATATATATATATATATATATATATATATATATATATATATATATATATATATATATATATAAACTTATATATGCAAGTTATCTTATCTAGTTCAGTTTCTTTTACTTTTAAGACTGTGCATTTTTTTTTACTGTGTTTGTTGTATGTTTTTTGTTAAGTTAAAGACAACGTTAACAAATAAATAAATGTATAGAATAAAATACAATAAAAAAAAGGCTTGTAACTTTGAAATGTCATAGGTCGCAGTGAAAATAACTGCATCAGTTAGTTTTATTTATCTAAAAAGTATTTAAACTTGGAAATAATGGGAACAATTATGTACTTACATATATTTAAAAACTTTAAATTGAACAAAACACAACCCAATGGCTATCTAATATTATCTGCCTAAGTAAAATGATATATATTTTCTAAGTAATTACATTTCCATTTATTATATGATTTAATTCCAGATACTCTAACACTTCTAACCATTGTGTAATTCCTAACGCAGTCACATCTTCCAACCACCTGTGGCTGCAGTTCATATGTTAACGTTGACATGTGTGACGTAAAGGAGGGGGATCGTGTTTAACCTTAATTCCACAGGCATGTGTGAACACACATAGTGGTACGTGTGGTGTGTAGTGTTTCCTCGTCTATTAAGTGGCTGCTGAGCCTAACTCCTCATAATCCCATCAGGAATTTGTCAACCAACCATTTACTGGTGTAGCAGTGTGTTGTGTGTCTGTGTGGGTTCGCACATGTGTGAACCTGAACATACAGGTGTTTCTTTTTACTTCGATATCTCCTGAAAGGGCCTGTGTGTGTGTGTGTGTGTGTGTGTGAATGGATGTAAGCTCTGATTCGTGTGTGTGGTTGGTTCACTGACCTTTTCCATATGGCTGTTGTAATGCCCTGATTAACTTTCCACTACCCTGTTGTGAAACTAATTAGAATGTGTCTATGTGCATTCTTGTCAGCGTCTTTGCATGATTTAAACCGGTGAAAATATGTAAAATTAAAAGCAAAGTAGCAGGAAGTATTTGTAGGATTACCCTCAGCTAATGTCATTATTAGAGTCGAATTATGGTGATATTTGTAAATCTTTTTTTTTTTTTCTGTTAACCTCTGCGGTGCACTCTACATGTGATTCTGAATGGTTTTTTTTTTTTAATTGTCCTTTCTTTCAATGAAATTGTTGAATCTTTCCAGTCAATATTTAACCCTTTAACTCCAGAGACTGAAGCAATTCCACAGTGAAAAATAAAATGAGATAAAATAAGCAAGAGAATGAAGAAAAACTGCCAAAGTGATCAGTAAAATGAACATTAAACTAACAAAATAATATGAATATGAAGTAAGACACTAACAGAACACAATTGAAGAAAATGGTAAAATAAAAAAAACAAAACGTAGAAAAAAATAAGCAACATAATCAACAGAAACTAATATTCACAAAATAACAAATAACACGAAAAAATGAAACAAAAACAAAAGAAAAAAAATTCAGTTTAAAAAAAAAGGAATAAATGACTAGTGTTGTAATTTCTAATTTGTTTTCTTAATCAGTTGCTTTGTGACACCTGTACATCAGAACAAAATTATCAGTAAAATAACACTTTAAAAAAAACCTTGAATTATTCAGAATTTTTAAACTAAACCATCCATTCAGAACACGTCAGTGCTGACACATCAGGGGTTAAAGGGTTAAAATGTTGCTCATGGGATGGATTTTTATTTTCGTTCATTATTAATGTCAAGCTTATGTCACATGCATGTTTGCACAGTCCAGTCAGTTTTTGTTGGTGCATTAAAAAAAAATAAAAAAAATATGTTGCACTGTTCTAATCTTGTACAAACAGTACAAACACTTCCCAAAGATACAAAAATAAATGGAGTTTTTCTTTTTGTTTTTCATTATAATTTACCACTCCATATTTCAGAAAGAATGGTATTAGAAAGAAAATGACTTCAATTGCAGCTTCAAAAAATAAAGTTAACAAATCAATTTATTTTCCTCATTAAAAGAGGTATTGCATTTGTAAATGAACACAGTGTTCCCCCCACTGAATTGAGTGACCATTTGCAAGATAGATTTTCTGTATCCAGAGCCATTTTGTTGATTCTAACCCATTAAATCTCAAGTTGTGTTTTCGCATGCCATTAAAATCACTAAGCCCCCACTAGTTCCCCAATTCTTCCTGATAGACTGTTCAATAAGTTAATGTTGCCAGGAACCTAATGTAATTCCAGCCAGTATGAGCAGAGTTTTGGCTAATGTAGCATTGCAATAAAACTTTGTTCCAAGACATTGAAACTGAATCACTAGAGGCTTAAAAGGGGTCTTGGACCCCTCAATGGTGCAACACTTCTAAATATACACAATTAATTTGATGCATTGTGAACAGAAATGCCTCAGTGTGACATTCTGTGCAGGAAAAGTAAAAGAGTGGCATGGGTAAAAGATTGCCATTTATCAAATTGGACTTGAGTTTAATTTAATTCAGCTCAACTTTATTGTCATTCCCCTCAACGTATGCCATTCTGTTTAAAGTGCACAGAGGAAGAAGACAAAAAATAATTCAGTGAAGCATGTGAGAGAGGAATTAAGCAGAAGACCAAAGCAGAAACACCCAATACGTATACGTATTACTATTTTAACAACATGTATTAGTACTTTGACTTGTTGTGAAATACTTTAAAAGTGTATGTGCACCTGGATGTATCTTTTATTGTTAATTTTCCTTTTCTGTTTTTTCTCTTTTGTCTTCTATCAGTGTTCAAATGTAACCATAGATAATTGTACCTGTACCAGAGTATTTCTATTTTATAAAAAAAAAAATAAAATCATCTCCACTGCATCTCAGAGGCCAATACTTGTACTTTGTACTACACTATATTTGTCTTTATTTACCATCATGTTCTGGAAAAAAAGCATGTATGTACAGAAGTGTTTTTGGATATGTGTTAGAAACTAATTACATTCATAGTTTGAGTTTCTTTTCCTGATAAATAAACTGTTCAACATCCTCTCAGATTCACTGGACAACACATTTTCACAAAACTTAAAATAACTATATATATATATAAAACATGATTCCATTGGATAATTATTGCAATGACTAATACATTTCAGTTCTTTAACCCTGAATTTGATCCAATGAGGAGCTTCTCATTTCTTAAACAACCATCTGTTTATAGAAAGAACAAAGACTGGACTGTGTTTTGATGGAAAAAGTATTCTGGTAGTTGCTTCAATAGGTCATGTCTGAGTTTGTAATTATTATTTGTCAATAAATTGAGGGCAGAACATGGGGGTCTGAACATCAGTGGATTCAGTTCTATGCTGATGACACCCTTATTTACCAAGACATCAGGCCCAGGGTTCATCAGGTCCAGTTGTGAAGTGTTCTGAGAAATAATTGAACACATTGATTATACACCTCATGGTTCAGACTTTTATCACATTGAGAATATATGGATTGTCCTGGAGAACACTTTACAGTGGTTATAACATATCTGGGCTGAAAATAAGATATCTTTGCTGAAAATAAAACTAATGCACCTCTAGTTTCACATAAATGTTCACATAAATATTTATAAGGAAATGTTGTGTGGCATATAATCAAAGCTAGAGGAATCCCAAATAATGTGTGGGAGACTTTAATTTTACCAGATGTTAATGTAAAAATAACCTTTACATATGATTTAGTAAGAGCTGTAATGTCATGAGGATGTAGTTTTTGAGCATGTTGACTATAAAAAATAAATTGCAGAACAGATTTATGTAAAAAAAAAAATTTCTCCTTTGGAAGTTCAAAGAGGAACCAATAACAAGGACTTGAAATTGGACTACATTAGATTTATGCCTGTGCAAATGCATGTGACATTATTGTTCTACTCATTGAGTCATTATTCTAATGTTAAAAGGAAATAAATTGCCCTGAATGTTTCAGAGTCTCACAGATATTAAATAGCTTTTTTCTTTTTCCATTCTTTTGACAAGTCCTGTGTCCTTTTAAAGCAGGATGGTGTAAATCAGTAAATCTTCATCGGATGGCGTCTCATGTGATATAAGAATCTGTGTTAAATAGAGTAAAAAAGACTTTTTTAAGTGCTGTCCTTTGTCTGGAAAAAAGTTTTTGTGCAGTTTTGAAAAACAAAACAAAGCTTTGCCTTGTGCTGTCACATTGTGCTTATGTTGTTTCTTTAGAAAACTTTATGAAAAGAAAATGTATGGGTATGTGGCAGTTCTGTAAGCCAATACCTGTGTAGAAGAGAAGAAAAGCCATATTTACGAAAGTTTAAAAAAAAAAAAAAAATATGTAGAAAATAAATTCAGAAAGCGGAGTTTGTCCTTGCAGAGGAGAAGCAACAAAAGACAGTGAAACACAGTGTGTGTGTGTTCGCGCGTCTGTGTGTGTTCGCGCGTCTGTGTGTGTGTGTGTGCATGTGCATCTTTGAGAGTATGGGTTCATACACATGTGGTTGTGTATTTATTGGCCATGACATTGTGCAAGGACAGAAGTGTGATTTCCTTTTCCTAGTTCTTTCACAGAAGTGTTTGCTTCACAAACTCTGGTATTGTATTATCTGGGGACAATACTTTCTTTGCATTTCTTTCAAATTCAGATCCCCAAAGCTTTTTTTTGTCCATCATGCTGACAAAACACTGACTAGTGTCTGTAGTTCCTGACGATCCATAGAGGTTTGAAATATGCTGCGGCTACGAGGAACTCGTCTACATATGGAGAAAATATGAAAACACAAAACCACACCAGTGTAAACATGAAGCACATACACAGGACCATTCTTTAGGTCACTGACAGTGTCAACTTGTATAGATTAAAAGCTATGGAAAATATACATAGTAACTCATTTTCTTGTAGTTTTAAATAAAGTTTTGGTCCATCTACACTGAGTGTGTTTCTGTTGTTGGTTTTGGACATTAACGTGTTATTTTGCTTAATGTCACTTCTTAGTTGCAATATAATGTTTTCTTAAAGATATTTCTGTTTAAATATCTCTCTTGATTAAGAATGAATAAATCACGACTGACTGGATTTATGACTTGTATTATTATTATTATTATTATTATTATTATTATTATTATTATTATTATTATTATTATTATTATTATTATTATTATTATTATTATTATTATTCTTTAGAATATTAGGATGCAGCTACATAGAATGCTGCACCATCCATCCATCCATCCATCCATCCATCCATCCATCCACCCACCCACCCATCCATCCATCCATCCATCCATCCATCCATCCATCCATCCATCCATCCATCCATCCATCCATCCATCCATCCATCCATCCATCCATCCATCCATCCATCCACCCATCCATCCATCCACCCATCCATCCTCCACTGTACTGTGTTAAGGACAGCAGAAACCCAATAATATTTCCCTCTCATATTTCCCCCTTCTGACAAGGATCAGAAATGTTGTTTGTTCACCAGTTTCCTGGTTATTTTACCACACAGAACACAGTAGATACTGATCTACTACTGCTTTTATCTGTTAGTTTTATGTTGTGTGACTTCATTTTTTTATATATTTATTTTCTGATATTAGTAGAAACTAACCAAGTAACCAACTGAGGCAGTATCAGATGAGTATCTTCTATATTATGTGAAGTAAAACAACAACAAAATGAAGTAAAAAAAAAAAAGTAATAAATGATTAGTGTTGTAATTTGCTTCCAGTAGTTTTAGTTTGGGCTTTTTCTTTTTCTAAATCAGTTGCTTTTTGACACCTGTACATCAGTTCCTTGAACAAAATTCTCACTAAAATAACAAAAGAAAAAAACCTTTATTTCTAAACCATCCATTCAGAACACTTCAGCGCTGACGCATCAGGGGTTAAAGGGTTAACATGTCTGAAAATCCTCTAAAACACATAAAAGTCAATTATATTCGGTGTAACGATTCTATAAATTCTGTCTAAGATGTATTTTTCAATTGATTTGGTTAAAAACACATATTTTACATGTGGTATTACCTTGAACATAAAAAAGAAAATGAAAATATTCTTAAATTCTAAAGAATGTGGTTCCCATTTGTTTCACAATAGACTACTCTGCATTGGTGAAATAAATGGGAAAAAAAATCTGAAGTGATTTAACATTTCAAACACATAATAGGATTTTCAGCATGAAAGTGGGCCATGAGTTTCCAGCGAGTGTTTTTTGGCCGTGAGTTCTTGCAAGTAGTAGCCTAATAGTTGGGGAGATTCTTCCATTTTAATAGATAACAGTCCTCCTCTCTATAATAACCATATGGCCATAAGCAAGACGCTGCATCCTCATTTGTTCCATCACTGTCAAACATGAAACACAGGATATGCCTCCAGATACAGCATTGCATAATCCACCAGGACTAACAGGCCATTATGTGGTGTAATGTCCTGTCATAGCCTAGGTGACCAGCCATGGGCTTATGCTGAAATACCTCATTTAGACCCCAGCAAGTGGGTTGTATCATCTCCACACAATGTCCCATGAATCATCCTGGGAAGAGTTAGAGCTGTGTGAGCACAGACTGGACTGACCGCTAATGTTTATGTTTTTCATATGAGTAGTTAAATGGCGAATGCGAACATGAACGTTAAACGTACATATGCTATGGACATATATGCATTAAGTGTTATTGACTGATTTCATGAAAGAGTGCATCCCTTTACCATGGTTCCATTTGTGTTGCTATGGTAATGCTGCAATATACATATGCTATACATCCTTATAAGGAGCTGATCATCAGTTAAAAGTGAAGAATTAACACAAAATCAAATAATGAGTACTTTAATAACCAAATATTTAAAACAAGCTGACAGTCTGAGGTCATTGAAAGTTAAGAATAATGTAATAATAATAGTAACACAGTGATCAAACAAACTTTGCAGCATTAATTAATTGTAATTGTTTCTAATCTCTAAAAGTCTCTGAGAGTTTTACTCGGGATCTGTTTCCTTCTTTTGTGATCCATAAATTTAACCTTCTAAAACCTAGAACTATTTTGGAGGTAACTTTAAAGTTAATTTTCTCTATATTTAACCTTATAAGTGATTTATTATCATTCATCATATTGTCTTCTTCATATTGCATTCCCAAGTGATTCCCAAGTATTTTTCCTGTTAACTCACTTATAATGAAATAAATAAATTATTTCATAACAGAGAAAACTGAAAAAATACTGATTTTGTTTAATATAAAATATATAATCACAAGCATCTACAGCTAATGTTATTTGGCAACTACAGGGCTTCGTACTTTACTAAATGTAGTTTTTGGATACGCCCATTTGGTTTCTTTTATGAGATTGATTGTGTGGAAATTTCTTAAAATTAAAATACTTCATCTAAAATATTCTGCCCCATTTTTTCATGTCACTACCAAAACACAAAGCATTACTTCACCATATTTGGGGGGTACTGCTCCTTTACTTCTTCTATGACCATCATAGTCCACTACTATATCAATGCCCATAATGATCCCAAATACACATACACGGTCTAATCTAATTATCTCATCATTGCTATTATAGATCCAAAAGAAGTCTGTTTGATCAACTTCCAAAAAATAGAAGTTAAATACATTGCAATACTATTCTAAGTCATACATTTATAAGAAGCCTACTCCTTATTGCATGAAATCTTCATTTGGTTCATTTTTAGATATCATTAGATCTGGAGGTAACACAGGAATATTCATTATTATTTATTATTATTATTATTTATATCCAATATAAATAGAAACTAATTTACTATTATAATCTATAGTAGTTAGTGTCATTAAATCAACACAATTACAATTAGATCTGTGAAATTCTTTTAATGTGATTATTATACTATGAAAAAACATACCATCATAGAAGAACATAGCGGTAGCATACAAAAATCACATACCCAGGGTGATATCAACACTGCTATATCTACTACGTATACACACATGCTTGAAGTGAAATAGTGCAAGCAGCTATTCATTGCAACAAACACTCTGGTTGTTTTAAAACGTTGACCACAGAGGTCTGGGTTTCCCCTCATCTGCCTTCTCCCTGGCACCCATGATTTAAAAAGCCTTTACCCAGGACATCACATATGGAGCAGGGTTAAAGGCCTCCAAAGGAGAACCATTAAGGTCCACAAAAAGGAAAGCAGACAGACTATTTGCCCTGAGTTTTTTTTCTGTCTGTGTCATTAAATCCCCTCTCACATGGACAAATAAGTGTGGCTAGCAATGAGATGTTTTTGTTTTTTTGTTTTTTTTTAAGTGGTGCTATTCTGTTCCTCTTGGTTCTGGCTGGGATTGTAATTTTATCCGATTGTATTTCATCAACCCTTCTAATGACAAACGACACAGGACATGTCCCAAATTAACTCCTCAGGCCACAATTGATTCATAATAAAGGGTTAGAGTTTTTACCTAGCCTACCTGCCCGCAATAAACTAAGATTGTTTTTAATACAGACTAACATTGGTAACTAACGTCACAGTGCACTTTACTAGCCTCGGTGGGTAGCCTATAAAGACGAAAGAACACAACACTATAATGAATGTAAAATCACACATTTTAAACAAGCCAGACTTCTACTAGACACTTAAATACACCCGTGCACGTCAAGCTCAGGCCCAGTATGTGTGTCCAAATCAACCAATCAATATTGTTTACGCTTGTTGCGCTTGAGAAAGTGGACATTGTCTGTGCTTCGTGCTTATAACGCCACAGCAGTTAAGAATGGTATAGTCTAAAATAGGGGTTCTGAAACAGCAACATTAAAATGTTCCTACAGTGAAAATGGGAGTTGACTTGTAGTCTGTTGTTATTTTTTTATTATTATTATTATTATTAATATCAGCAAAATGATCTAACCCCCCCAAAAGTGATATTTCTGTCTCTTTGGGAGCTACTGAGTCTTCAATGGATGGTATAGTACCCCCCACAATACCCCCTGTAATTCGACCTATGGTTTTAGTGTGTGTGTGTGTGTGTGTGTGTGTGTGTGTGTGTGAGTGTGTGTGTGTGTGTTCAATGAATTTCTTTAGCAGGGTAACATGAAGTCTGATCTGTCAAATCGATAACACACCATATTTATCACTGAAGCTTCCACACAGGGTTCTGTTAATCTGGGATAGGAAGCATGAACCTTCTAGCTGAAACATGTACATAATCACACCACACACACACACACACACACACACACACACACAGTCCTTAAGACACATGCACACACAGTGATGAATTGAAGTCATGTTATTCCATCACTGACGCAGGCTGTAGAAGTGGCTTTCTAATCTTCCAGTATGTGCACTCCAGTCCCAGCAGGAAGCAATTCAGAGTTATGTTGTGTATTTCTGTCTCCAATATTGTTTTGCCTCCGTTTTTGCTCAGCAGGCTGGTTCTTCAAAAAGGTTTAATCCTAAACTAATAACAACCAAAGCCTGGAGTCAAATGTCTGATTAATCATGTGCAATATAGTAGAACACAAACCTCTGTTCAGATATGGTGCAGGGTGTTACTGTATGTAGTGATGAAGTGAAGATGTTTGACTTGTATCAGCTTTATCTGTCTCTGTCAGGTCAGTCAAGAAATAGAAATGCACTGTGGTTTTTAGGTTTAGATTATTATCATTATTATTTTAAATCCACATTTCCTTTTAGTCACCAAAATGCATGTGTATTTGCCCATGAGAGCAAAAAAAAAAAAACAGGCCTGAGGTTCACCATGTTAAAGAGAGTGCAATATTAGTTTGGATATAAAACAAGCACAGTTGCCCCTGAGGAGATGGTACGTTTGTATGTTTGTGAGTGTAATGTCTGTTTGTAAATTAACGTCTATTTAATGCCACAACTAAGGATAAATACCATGTCATGTCAGCGATTAGAGGTTGTCATACTGTAGCTGGAGGCAATGTTTCCTGCAAATAGTCCATGTGAAATTACCAGCTGACCACTTCCAATTTATTCTATGCTTGGAAAAAAATACTACTATTAGTTTTAACAAGTGGTGCCCCCGCCCCCTCGCACATACGTTACCGGCGGCTGTGGCTTAGTTGGTGGAGCGAGTCGTCCAATGACTGAAGGGTTGGAGGTTCACGTGTCCCGGCTCTGGCTGTCCACATGTCCAAGTGTCCCTGGGCAAGACACTAAACCATGACCCTGACTGACAGAACCTTAGAAACCTACTGGTGTGTGTGAATGGGTGAATGTTAGGTTCATGTAAAAGCGTTTTATATAAGTGCAGTCCATTTAGTTTTACTGTTCAGTGCAAAAACACATTTTCGGTGACTGTGAGCTGGACTATTGATCTACATTTACCAAAATTGAACAGGATCTATTCTGGACCACCTCGCACCTTTCCTGAAAAATTCATGTAAATTTGTCCAGTAGTCTTTGTGTAAAGTTGGTGACAGTCAGACAGACAGACAAAAACAATACCCCTCTCTCCTTTTGGGGGCGGGTTAATAAACATTAAACAAAAATTCAGCTTCATCTGCATTAGTTACTGAGGATGTGATACAGATTTTACTGCAGTTTTTCTACTAACAATAGATATTGTTATAAACTGCTAGATATATGTAACACTTCTAAAGAAGATGCACACTGGCCAAATTATAGCATGTTGAAAAGCAAAAATGTTTCTGCACAGAGCAATTCAGGCCCAGTTTATTATCAGAAATAAGACTTTTGAAAGGTGGGTATTTATTTAATAATAATTTAAAACATTTTCTTTATATAGTGCTTTCCACCAATGTGCTTTACAACACAGCATCAGTAAAAGAGTAAGAAACACAGTAAAAATGGATTCATTAAAATAGAATAATGTAAATAAAAGCAGTTCTAAATAAATGTAATTCCAGTAGAAGCAAGGGGAAAAAATAATATATAAATATAACTCACAGATCAGGGCTCACATACAAATATTTGTCAGGCTATTATGAAGTATTTTTTTTAATAAAAGAAATAAAATGTTATGATTAACAAGCCACTAAAAATAAGAAGTAAATATAAATGATGATTGAGTGATTTGTGAATGTGCTCTGATCTAAAAATAACAGTAATAAGAGAAGACAAGATAAGTCCTTTCTTTTTCCCACAAGGTAAGACTCCAGATTTAGAGTAACAATAGTGGAGCACAAACAATCCACATAAGAGCAAACAAGAGCAAAATCAAAAAAGGTAGAAATACTATTTACAGCTGTGCACATACTGATCATCTCACAGGTTGGATAAGAGAAATACATACACCTATACACACAAATATAAAGAGACAATCTTATATACTATATTTCTATACAGATTATACACAAGTATGGTTTATTGCACATAATTTTTTAAAGCAGCTTCTGTTGCAGGGCATCACAATGCAATAAAAATGATCACTCACATGGTGTAATAAAGGTACAATGTTAAATATTCAGATTAAAAAAATAAATTAAAAAAAAACAACCATTCTTATTACTCTGGTGGCTTCTGGAACCATCTTGGTTCCCTTTGTCCTTATTATTTTTGGAGTTTGTGTTCTTGCTAGAAGCTACTCATTTGCTGACATACATTGACTCCGTTTCTAACATTTCTAAGCTTTAAATTTCAAACTTTTTCCAAATGGAAGAGAAGTATTACATCCCTCAGGAGCAAGCATATGTTTTTATTTTATTTTATTTTATTTTATTTTTTATTTTTTTTTGGGGGCGGGGGGTGATTCACCAGGACCAGCAGGTCATTATGTGGTGTAATGTCCTGTCGTAGCCTGACCAGCCATGGGCTTATGATGGGATACATCATTTAGACCTCAGCAACTGGATTGTATCATCTCCAGGAAAGTGCCATGAATCACTCACTGAGCTGTAAGATGTGTTCGTGTGGTGCAAGGCCAGAGTGAACTGACCATTATTTGTTGAGCTGTTTAGAGCTTAACGTGAAGATGGAAAATGAAACATCCATATACTTTAATATCATCAGCTGATTTATTGGTTGCAAATATATACACTTTTTTTTTTTTCTTTCCCCAAGTAGGAGCAAAATAGCAAAAATAGCTCAATGTTATCATGGCTCTAGGCATCCATGAAAGTCAAGGAAGGTAAATGACAATTGGATCATACTTGGAAATAAATGTAGTTACCCCTGTTGTGCAATGTACGTTGAATAATTAACATTTTGCAGATTGAAGGTTGTGATATTTTGTGGCATTTAGTGAAAATTTTTTTTTTATCTTTTTAGAGTAACGCTCAAACACAATCATTGACAGTAATTTAATTTAACGCTAGATGCCATACTATAAAATATGAAGCTATCACAATAAATATGGTCACCTGGTATATCTGTAGACATTAAAAGGTCCTTCTACGGTAACAAAAAAATACACACACATTTTAGGCTTTAGATGATCACACACGTTTTAATATATGTTTATGAATACTGTACTCAGTTTTAAAATTAGATACTTGTACAACTTATATATGGAACTTTTAAAGCTTAATTATGCACTATATGAAATTAAATTTGTCGTCCATGTCTGTTTTTCCTCACTCTATGAAGCACATGTTCAACATAAGTGTTAGGAAACAAAAATTGACAGTGACAGCTTAATGACAGAGTGCAATATTAATGTGGCTCCACCTCAACTCTTTAATATTGATTGTCTTTCTATGTCAATTTGTCTACTCTGTGCTGTTTGTCTGCCTCAGTCTTTGTCTTACCATTGATTTGGTAGTGTGATTGTAAAGGAAATGTTCCCAAACACTTTATAGGACACCCATTGAAATACACTGAAATTCAAAATTGAACATCATCACGGGTTGGCATGACGACAGTCTCTCTCCTCTTGCCATAAAACATCTGGGCAACATTTGCTAGAAAGTAAACACGCTCACAAAACAGCTGTTATAAAGTTAGAAACTAATAAAAAAAAAAATCACTCATATTCACAGCTTCAAAATCTCTATAAAATCTATTGAATTACTGTAGAATGTTAGAAAAAAAAACAAAAAAAAACATGCTTCTGGACCTCTGAAGAAATAATAACGAAAATAATTACTTGCCCAAAAAATAGTTAACGTGTTCTGATTAATGACACAATATTAGGTTGAATGTGACGTTTTCATATTTAGTCTATTTAAATTCCTATGGTATAAATATATAATATCATATTACTATTTATTTGTAGAGCACATTTCGTGTACAGGACAATTCAAGGTGCTTTACATAAAACATATAAGACAATTAAAAAGTTAAAGTAAAAATATATATATATATATATATTTTTATACTAATGACACAGAAAGGGAACAGCTTCAGCCTTTTTCATGTACAACTTCAGATTCAGAAATGCTTTTACCATGGGTGCTCTCTCTCTCTCAGGTACTTGTATGTGATATTGTCACTTCCATCACCTATTTTATTCACTCTCACACATTTCTTTGAGGAAGTCATGGAAGAAACCCAAGGTTTGATCTATAACTCTTACTCAAACTCCATCCCTTTTCAAATAGAAGGAAATGCCGAAGCACAATAGTTATTCTATTTTGGATTCACTGACATTTTAAATCAACAGTTGCAATTTGTCATTTTTTTTCCTGACTCAGAGTTTAGTACCAACTTTGGCTTAGTGCTAAATACCCACGTAACTGTTAGCGACTATTATGAGAGCCAAGTAGAGTTTGCACACAACAGGTACGAGCATTTGTCTCTTTTGACAAGTCGCCAAACTGAAGTATTTACTTTGCATACTCTCCAATTCAGTTCAATTCAATTTTATTTATAAAGCCCTAAATCACAATAAAAACTCCAGAAATATATGAAAAGTCCCAAGCATCCCCTGTCCTTAGATCCTATAAGTGGTCATATTCATATTTAGCAACCCCTTTCACATTTACAACAGAATTTTCAAAAGTAGATCAATAAGCTGTGTGGAATGTGTCATCAGACATGAGCTTAAATTAAAGCCTGTGCTATTCCAAATAATACAGGTAGTGACTAATTATAACTATCAATCACTTCACAGGTGTGTTGTCAAGACGCCCGTAATCGAAAATGATCATCTGTCACTCATCTCATTCGGCAGAGTTTCTGAATGTGTCGTGTTTTGAAATGGTGAATTTGTTATTTTTGGAAGAAACCTCATTACTCATAGTCAGGGACTTTCATCACAAGCAAATCTGCCTTCAGTAGAATGGTTAAACATGCAGGCTCATGTGTGGAGAATGTAAATGTTGAATACCCCTTCATTCAACAGGCACAAAAGGCATGAATGCTCCTGTCATCGACTGTGGACTTGACACGTGTGCGTATGCCTTTATGATCGAAGTACAGTGTTTGAATGCCTTTCACTTATGTGCACCTGAAAGTAGCAAGAGAAAAGGAATGTGTGCTTTTTGAACCCATTTCCTGTACAGTAGGTAGCTAATTCTATGGTTTTCTGTTTTGATATTTTTTTCCTTGTATTGATCAGGTTATAGTACTTTATATAGCATTCAGTATCTACATATAATATTTATGTAAGTTCTCATTTCCCCAAGTTATTGCTCTTCTTAGCGCATCCTCCACATTCATCTAGACTTAAATATTTCAAGATATTTGTCAGTATCACTCATACATGTTTGCACAACTTTAAGTAATTTTTTTGGGACATCTGTCAAGTGTAATTTTTATTCTGCAGTGCATTAACATTTGGCAGCATGGTGGTGTAGCGGATAGCATTTATAAGTGGTTCCATGTTGTATTCTCAGTTGGACTGGTGCGTTTCCATGTTGAGGTTTCCTGTTCTCATTTCGTTTGGATTTCTTTTTAGTTTCCCTCACCATCAAAAATCAGGAATACTAAGTTTAATTCCCCTTTGCCAAACTATTGATCTGTAAACTGTGTAACTCCTTGTACTCCTGTGTACTTGTGTTTCTAATGTGGTAATCACTTATGCTAATGCTAGAGGTTTTGAGTGTTTTAGGATGGGTAAAATTACCCAAATTACCCTATAGGTATGCTGTTCAGTTATGAGGAATGGCTCTTCCTCATAAAAATAAATAAATAAATAAATACAAATCTTGAATAATATTAATTGTAGTGATGGAAGGTGATGCATTTGCACACTAATTGTTTTTGCTGGCATTTATGTGTCTGTTTTTTAGTCTGTCTGTTAGCAAGATAACGCAGTGTGTGAGGGTGGCTGGGGGGAGGGGAGTGGAGGGGTGGGGGGTGGGGGGTCAATTCAGGTTGGCTGGGGCAGACCCCTCAATGCTCGCTCATTGAGGGGGGGGGGCTGATCTGCCTTGGTAGAGTGTGTGTTCTACGAGTGCTTTTGTAGTTTTTATTTGACAGTGTCACACCTAAAAACAAGTATGACTCCTGTTACACCCCAGGCTAGGGGGACTAGGGTGCAACACAAACCTGCTCCACTCTGATAGTATTTTTAGTTGACATGATAAAATAGATGAACGATCAAGAAACACGAAATTCCTAACCCCTCTGTCTTCCAGCTTCCACACAACAATAATATTTCTTATAAGCAAAGTCCAATTCAAACATTTATTTGAATAAAATGTGTTAGGGAGAGTGGACCCAAAACAACAAACAAAAAAATGACTTTCATCTAAATAAAACAAAAGAACAATCTGTAAATCTTCTTAAACAAAAACAGGAGAACACAGTGAAAACCAAAATAGTTTCCCTCCCCTACAAAAACTAATCAATTTAACAAAGGAACACAATTCTCTATTTACAATATTTACAAATTGCACAATCTCCAATGGAAGGCAGGTGGTCATCACACACATGGCTGGCTAGAGAACGACTGAGACAGAGAAGGCTTTATTCTTTTTCCTTATAAAAGAGCTGCGGCCAATCAGCTTTGAGCACCTGGAACACATGACATAAACAGAACACACCCAGGGGAAAACACCACCCTGTGTCCAGGAGGTGTCCATACAACATGACCATGATATGACCAATCAGTGATGTTTAAGGAGCACAGTCAATATCACGTATTTGATTTTCCTTATTGATTAGTATAGAGTTGTTCAGTGAGTCAGAGTCAGTGTATGTCAGGGGGTTCAAACTCCAGTCCACGAGGGTAGGTGTCCTGCATGTTTTGGATATTTCCCTTTTTCACATGATTGAGTTAAGCCTGAACACAAATGGAACAAAATTAAAGAAAAAATAATGAAAGAAAAAAACAAAAGAAAATGTAATAAAAATAACCAAAACATTTATAAAATTAACAAAAATGAATAAATATTTACAAAAGTATAAATAACATGGGAAAATTTGCAAAAAATTTACTAAAAATGAAAAAAGTAACTATAATGAATGGTTTAGTTTAAATATTCAGAAACATTCAACTGTTTTCCTTTTTTCTTACTGTTTTTACTGAGTTTTGTTCATGGAACTGATGTCAAAAATAAAAGTAATTTAGTAAAAGGCAAAATGAAAATTATCTGGACCAAATTTCAATAGTAATATTTTTTTTTTGCAAATCAATGTTAATTATAATTTTGTAAATATTTATCAGTTTTCGTTCATTTTGTTGCTCGTTTTGTTCATTTTCCTACATAGTTTTTTTAATTTTATAATTTTTTTCTTAAATTTTGTTCCATTTGTGCCTCACTTTCTTCATGTTACTAATTATTTTGTCAGTTTATGATACATTTTTGTTCATTTTATTGATGACTTTGGCCATTTTTATTGATTTCGTTGCTTATTTGAATTCTTTTTACTGTGGAACCGCTAAAGTCTCAGGAGTTATAGGGTTAAAACTGAATCATGTGGAAGAGGGAAATATCGAAAACATGTAGGAAATCCGGCCCTCGAGGACTGCAGTTTGACACCTATGCTGTATATGCAATCATCACGATCCAAAATGGTGCCTGAGCCAATTCAACCCCAGACAAAGCACTTTATGTCAAATAGTGTAAAGAACTACCGGGAGACATTTCAACATGCATTGCACCAAGTGATTGCAAAACAAAGAATCTACATAAGATTATACAGGGGTGATTGTGCTCTCCAGAACTAAGCAATAGGTATTTGAATGCCAGTTGTGATGAAGCCATAGAAAAAAATGTCACAATACCTGTGGAATACATCTGTATCTAGGAAAGTGGCAAAGAGGTGAGACTGCTGCAGAGAGAAAGAGATAGAAATATGTAGAGGGAATTTCTTCAGGGTAATCTTCCACAACAAATTGAAGGCAACTTATCCAGAAATGCACAATAATAAGGGTGATGCTTGAAGCTCAGTGCAATTTAATAGCTGCACATTATGATTTCATAAGCTATATGGCCTTCTCTGAGCAGGTCAGATAATAATATTCATACAGATGATAATGTTGAAGAGGAGAAAGAAAAAAAAAAAAACAAGTTATCATCTGTAAGAAGCTCTTTAAGCCTTTAACTGATGTACTTTTCATTTCTTCAACATCGATCAGTTTGTGGAGCATAAAGATTGGACTATCAATGGTTAACAGTCCTATTCTAGAGTGATTTCCCATCATGCCTAGTGTCTACAGTAAAATACAATCATGATATAGAGTTAATTCAGTTGGTCAAGTCTAGGTTCATAACATTATATGGTCATAGAAAGAGGTCAGTCATAGAAAGAGGTCAGAAACTGACTATACTGAATGACCAGGATTTTTTCTTCGCTGATGACACATGCATATTTAACAGTGACAATACTAGGATTCATTGAGGGTCAGATTGTAAAAGAGTCACCACAGCCCAGAACTGAAGCCCACTGAGAATATTTTGGATATGGTAAAACATTTACACAATGGTCTGAGTATCCATTGTCAATAAAAAAGTGTTATTGAAAAATTAATACAAGTCGAGATGCAAATATGTTTTAATTATTGTGTGGGTGGCAGGGGTGGGGTGGGGGGATGCCCCAACTAATTATTATAGTCTTTCTTTTTGCTCCTTTCAACTCATTTCAGCCACTGTCACAACATATTAGTAGCAAACAATCTTAAATTTTCTTCGTACTCTGCACTAGTTTTAACCAAAACCAAAACGTGTATTCAGTCACTCATTCAACCATTAATCATAAAACTAACATTACAATCAGGACATTTCAGTAAAAGTCTTTTTTTTAATGCATTTGCTGTTTTCACACAAAAGTAATTCACTTGATAAAGTAGAACGACTGTATAGTGTTTCTTAGCATTATTTTTTTACTCATACCAAAGGCCCACAGCCCACTGAAAATGTCTTTGCATCCCACTTTTAGGTCATAACCCACCAGTTGAGAACCACTGCGTTAGAGCTTTCACATGTCAACCTCAATTCAATTTCCTGCACATTTTTGTTATCGTGATGGATATCTGTGTTACCGAATTACATAAACTACAAAACAAAACTCGATCCTTATTGCCTGTGCTCACGTTAGGTGTCAAATAAGGTGAGGACATATTCCATCCAGCATGTATAGAGTAGTAGCTAACGTCTCTGCTTAGTGTCCAATTGAAGTATGAACTCAACAAGCGTAACCGTGGTGACAGAGGACGGGATGTAACATGCACGCTCATGTCTCCATGGTGTTTTTTGGTTAAGAAGGCAGCAGGTAACAGAAGAAGTAAAAGTGTGTGTGTGTGTGTGTGTGTCTGTGTCTGTGTGTGTGTGTGTGTGTGTTAGAGAGAGTTGTTTAGAGTCTGTTTTGAATGAAGGAAGAGTTTGGAGCAGACAGAAAGGCCAAGCTACTGGAATGTCAACAAGCAGAGGATAAGGCTTTGTCTACGCATGTGGGCAAAATCCAGCCTCTGCACACACACACACACACACACACACACACTCACTCACAAGGACACACTAATGCTGACTTGATTACATGAACTCAAACACATTGAAACAAACAGAAATATAGCAGAAAGTTCACATATGGGAGCAAGAGCATGTTGACTTGCTGCTGTACAGATGTGCACGACGATCTGGCCATGTCCGAGCGCATACACAGATACACATTTGAACATACGCACATAAACACACATCAATACTGTCTCCCTCATGTGCCCTGTTTGGAGCTGTGATGAGCCGTGTAAAATGAAGAGCAAACATACCTGGATGTCATTATAGCTAGACTTCAGACGGCTTATTGCTGATGCTTTGTGTGTGCATATGGTTTGTATTTGTGCAAATCTCCATGCTTGCACTATGTGTCTGTGCACATTTTTATGCCAGTAAATGTGTTTCCTAATGTTTTTGGCTTTAATAAAGCTGTAAATCGGAACCTGCCCTTGTCGTTATACTGTCCTTCCTTCTGTCCTTCCTCCCTTCTCTTCTTCCGTCTTTCAGAGTACCCTCACTTCACACAATCATCCATAACATGTGTTGTGACATTCCTTCTAAGCACCAACAAAGCCTCTTAATTTCTCCTTTTTTGCTTGTCCTATTGTTGCAGCTTTGACATTTCTGCATTACTGTGGTTTCACAGTCTGTGGCAAAGAGTCTGACCTGTCTGTGGCTGTGTGTGTGTGTGTGTGTTTATATGTGTGTATATCTATGTCTATTGCAAAGAGACTTAATGATATTATTAGGTACATTTAAGGGGCTGTAGTATTTCTGTTCTCAAATATATAACTTGAAAATTATCACGAGTGTTTGGAATAAATGGCTCTGAAGTTCTCCCAAAGACGCCAAAGTATTAGACCATAGAAATATGAACTGAATTTATGCACACTGTTAGCCCAGAGGATTCATGTGACCACTAGAGGGAGTAGTAAATTACACTGCTGCTTTCTGAACACCATAGGACAGAAATGAGAACCAAGTAGAAATAACTTTTAGACCCAAAGACAGTGATAAAAACTAGAATTATTATTATTATTGTTTTTGTCACCACTGTTCATAGCTCTTTTTTTTTTAAAATTAAAATAATGGAGTTTGATGCTGAAATGGCAGCATTTCTTCAACATGAATGTGTTTGATTATGAGGCTAATGAAGGGTGACATTTGTATGAATTTGAACAACACAAATCATACAGAAGACAAGTGGTTTGTGCTTTGTGCTTTTACTGTGGTTGTTTTCTGTCTAAAAACAGAGCTAAGCTAACAGATGTAATGTAAACTATCAGCTGAAAATTACTACAGTGTTTTTTTTTTGTTAACCAATTGATTTATTTGAAGTTTGAAGAACAAAACTTGATGATACTGTAAAACAGCATTGATTTGTACATGTGTTTTGTAGGATTCCCACCACCTCTACGACTGTTGAGGTTTAAGAATGTCAATACTATAGAGCTTTTCAATATGAGGAAGAGTTTTTGCAGAACATCAGTATTTGGTCAGGTTGATTAGAGTGGAGTTGACTGTACGGCTCCAGTGTTTTTCAGTTTTTACTTATATCAGCCAGTTTTTTTTCCTGTCCCGTTCTGTGTTTAGAGTCAAGGCACCTGCTTTTGCTTCGGAGAGAAAGAATAAATGAGCAGAAGAAGAAGAAGAAGGAATAAAAGATGGACTTTTGGGTCATTAAGGCGGGAGTCTTATCGATTGCGCTCATCTGTGCTCTGGCTGCTGCTTTCTGCTTGTTATTACCTACCTTTTGTGTCCTGTTTCAGCACAGATACTGCCTGTATACTAGGGGGCGTTCTATTTAGTGGAAGAAGTAACACGTGTTAATTAACTTTATTTTATCGGAAAAAAGACAGGATCACTTTTGAGCATTTCTAATTTAAGTAAAGTCATAAAGCATCATATTTATTGGAATATTTATCTAAAACTGACTGGCAATCCTAATGACTTTTAAGTTTAAGCCCTTACCATGTTGTCAATAATAACCAGTGGTATGTGTTTGCACAGTTTACATTAGTGTATTGCACTATACAACATATAAAGTTGTAAATGTGTGCATCTCCATTAAACATAAATCTAGAAATCCTATTCAATAGTTAAATGTCACACATGGAAACACTACACATCTATTAAATTACATAACACCTTTTTTTTTTAATATGGAAGATCTCCCTCTGTTCTGTGCGTGTAGACCGTGTTTACCTATGGCTTAGCGTTGCTTTCTTTACTGCTGCTGTATTAAACAGCTGAGCAGCTCACATACACTAACATACAGTACCTTGTTTCATCAAACATTCTGTCTGCATTGTGAGTTTCCATCAGTGGTCTTTGCATATGATCCTTTTGAATCTGATCTTTGCTTTAATCGTTACTATTATAGTGTCTTTATTTCCAATAAGTATTTTAAATTGTGCGTGTGTCGGTCTTAATGTGCTTTCACTATGGAAAGGCCGTTCATGTCAAGTCTGTCTTTGATGTTGAGTGTTTATGAAGAGCAAGTGAAGAAAAAAAGAAGCCGTGTTTTCTGGAAAAATTATTGACTGATAATGATTTTCATCGTTGCAAATGTTGCGCTCAGCACCATTAATCTACCTCTGACAAATCACTGGCACGACACTGTAAGTAAACTAATGCATCAAGGACAGAACGACAGCACTCCCGGCCTGATGCCAGTCCAAATAAATCTCAGTATGAGCACCAGCAGGTCCACAAAAGTTATTTGTTTTACACCTTTTTTCAGGCCCTTATAGCATACCAGCAGAAGCAGACTGTAAGGTCGTCCCCCATCACATGTTCCATGTTGTACAAAATATGAGACACCAGGTATAGACACGTCCATGTATTGTGCAAAGATGTGTGTATGTCTGAGTAATACTCTGCTCGTCCACTGTATGGGTTTGCTACACTTCCTCAGTCACACATGATTGATTGCAGCCACAGAACTACTCATGTGTGGGTCCCTGGGTACCTAAAAACGCTTCGAAAACAGTCACAGATCCAGCAGTGGAAGCACACGACCATGGAAGAACCATTCTTGAATTTCACTGAACCTCTGCGGTGACAGGGAAATAGCCTCCAGTCCCTCTTGGTGTGGTGGTCCTTTGATTGCTGCCTCAAATAACAAAGAAAATAATGCCAGAAGCTCCACTGTTGCGTTGTGGAGCTGTGCCCACAGTCCATTAAGCTGCCCCGGCAACAGCTTGACGAAGGAGCTCATAGTTGTTCCAAGCTTTGCGTGATTGATAGATTTGTGGCAACTACTCAAAGTTCAAAGCAAACACTTTCAGCTCCTTTAGCAGCCCGTGCATAATTTTGCCACTGTTTGTCACATGCAGTATAATGTCACACATAAAATCATTTCACACAAAAGATTAAAGTAGCACCACACTTATTGTAGTTGTTTGATAGAGCGTATACGGCGTGTTGTGTTATGCCAGGTGTAGCGATGTGTGATGTCTAAACAGTTGGCATGGAATATTCACTGTTTTTGTTTATTCCAGTTGAAATCCAAATGCATTTTTGTAAGTGTATGAATATTCAATCATCACTATGGAAGGCAAATAAACAAATGGAACGTCTTGTCATGATGAGTTTTTTTAGATGTGTTGATCGATTCACGTCGTCACACAAGAAAACACTGAAAATTTGTCATCATTTGCCAAAAAGCTGTTTGTATCAAGTGGTTTATTTCTGGATTAAACTGCCATAACATGCATATATACAGTGATTTGTCTTTGTGATCACAAGTGTTTACAGTACGCAGTTTGATCAGGCATGACTTGTATATTTACTCAACATTATGGTATTGTTTCCACAGTTTACATGTGTTTGTTCAGTCTCATGTTCTCGTTTACGTATATATTTAGAATTTGCATGGTAATGAGTAGAATAGAATAAAATAGGATAAAATAGAATAGAATACTTTAGTCATCCCACCCTGGAGAAATTTCAGTTTCAGCAGCAAAGATCAAGTACAGAAGAGTGTATTATATATTTACAGTATTTACATTCCAGATATATAGAGCAGAGAAGGACATATTTTATATGTTGCATTTGCAATATTTATATTATATTACATTATACATTTATATTTATATATATATATATGAGGTTACTCGTTCTTGCACTTCTAAGCATCACATACAGCAAAAAGGAGTGAAAAAGGCTGCAATAATCCTCAAGTCAGCATCAGTTCACCTGCTCTGTTGGTCCTTTTTTTGCCAGTTAAAGTACATTTAAAGCTTGTGGGTTTATGGTAGATGATCGTGTTTTGGATTACTGCCATCTAGTATGCCAAACATAATAAAGCTATTCATAAAATCACATCATTGGACCACATAAATGAGTAATGGAAGTAAATGGATGAACTTTGGTAACCAAGAGTATCAGAGACAATTTATAGAGTTTGAGCGAAAGACTTTTTAATAGTGTCTATCACACTCACAATGTTGATCTAAAGCCTCCTGAAGGGAAAAAAAAAAAGACTAATAAACATGGCTCAGAAAGAATGAAGACTGAGCTGATTTATCAATCAAAAAACACTGGGAAAAAAAAACACAATTGTAGCAACAAGATGAAAATGAGCAATTAAATGAAGAAAAATGAAAAAAAAAAAAGTGTAATATAAAAAAATGGGGAAAAAAATAACCAGAAGAGTCACTTGACCAAAAATGGAAAAAAATAAAATAAAATCATTCTTGAAATGACCAAGAATTAATATAAGGCGCAAAATAAATAAAATATGGGACGAAATGGACAAACAAGAATAAAGTAAGCAACAAAAGGAACTAAATAACTAATAAAAAGAACAAAAATAATAAAACAAGCAACAAAGTGGAGAAAGAAATTGCAAAATGTTCAACCAAATCACTTAAATAATCAATATGAGGAACAAAATGACCAAAACATGCAGCAAAAAATCAACAAAGTGACAAAAGTGATATAGATTGATAAAAGACCGAAAAATACTAAACTAAAATACAGGAACAGTAATGAGTAAAATAAGCAATGCAATTAAACAGAGATGATTAAATTGACTCACAAAACAAGGAAAAATGTATATAATAGGCAACAAAACCAAACCTGGTTTACATCCAAATCAGGGCAGTAGTACTCGAGTCCCATCTTGGTCCGTTTTCTTATGGTCTCGGACTCGCTGGTATTTGACTTGGACTGGTCTTGGTCTTGGCCACTGGTCTTACCAAATATGGGTCTCGATCTCGACCGAGTCCAATATTCCAGGAAAAAGGCATCATTCATCTGGGTAAGTTAACTGTAGAGCTAGACAGTGCTTAGCCTCATAAGCTAGGCTATGTGCTATGTTAATGTTAACATTAGCTAACATACTGTATGGTTAGCAAAGGTATTGTGTTTTTGGACAAAGTTATCAGCACTTACTGTACGTCTGGTATTACTGGTTTCATCAGATATATATTTTAAAAAATCAAACCATTGATTGTCGTGAATTACATTTGTAACTTTCACTTTAGGGTAAAGTAAACATATGTGCACATGCACATGTTTCCTCATGAAACAACTTCTGAACTTTATTCAGAAATAAAAAAAGCTATTTTAAATTGCACTATTTATTTTTTATTTAACGAAACTTTAATGTTTTCTGAAAATAGATGTGTTTCTCATTAACACACAATTAAATAACAGAAGTATATAATATTGTTTTTCCAGTGAAGGCATAAACCAAACATAGGAGTAAACTGGTTATACTGGTCTATGTGACACTGGTAATACTGGTCATTCTGGTCCATGTCTGGACTGAAGCTATATTGTAATTTAGTACTAGTACTAGTACCTACTGTATCAGTGGTAATATTAATGGATTGGTGTTTGTATCAGTCATACTTATAACCATAGCTATGGCTATCACCTTATATCATTCTGTTTCCTTTAGATTATAGATTTTGTGATATAAAGGGGAATAATTCTACTGTACTTGTGACACTGTTTTTGCTTTTAGATCAACAACTAATAACCCAAAATGATTGACTTTATACTGTGTCATGAATACAACAGTTTTTTTTTTCTGTCTTGGACTCTGTCATGACTTGGTCTTGACTGGTCCTGGTCTTGGACTTATCTTGGACTCGACAAAGGTGGTCTTGACTACAGACCTGATCCAAATGAATACATCTGGCTGTAATCGACTTGTGTCCATGTATTCCCTTCTGTGTTAGTATGTGGAATATGTGATTAAAAATCTGTTCAGCCCGGGGAACAACAAATAACACATGCATAAAACACACACATTTCCTCAGTATAACCTGAAAATTGTCTCCTACAATTAAAACTGATACCAAACTGTGACACTTGAACTGTCTAGAAATGTCAGTAGAGTAGATGAGATGAGAAACACCCGCTATTTTATCAGGTCTGGGGATAGTTGGACCTATCATAATCCAGGATATAACAGATTTAGCTCCTGTCAAGAGTTCTTTTTCTTTTCTTTTTTTTAATTTCCCTGCCTCGTCAGTTCCTCTTTCAAGGTCAGAGTATATTTGCAAAGTGCCCCGATGATGAAAGCCGTAATTTTAGCTGATATTATCTTGGAACAGGAATATTGTCATATATTACCGTCCATTAATTAAGTCGACCATTTCCCTGTCCATTCATTTCATCTCCTCTGTGAAGCCGTTTGATCCCTCGTCTCCTCTTTTATCCACCTATCACTTCATTTGTCCTTCAGTCTCTCACCTTTACCCACCAAACTCTTCTTCATCCTCTCGTGTCTGTTGCCTTTCACCTTCCTGTCATCCTGTGCCGACTGCAATTTCCCCCTTCATCTTATTTCTACTGAACGTGTGCAGCCATTTATTCATCTTTGTTCTGTTCTTGTTCGTTAGTTATGTTTTCACTGACATTTATGCGTTTGTGGGTTTGGATGGATGGATGGATGGATGGATGGATAGATAGATAGATGTTCTAACTATGTTTACTATGTTTTCATTTCAGTTCAATATTATTTCGCGCACACAAAATCATCAAGGCATCAATCAAAATGTTCCCAAAAAAATGTTTTTGCACTTAAAAAGGAGTGGGAAGTGGTAAAACCTATAAACTCTCACCCACTTTTTACAAACTAATCATCCAATAGATTCTGCTTCCTATGCTTTAACACACATTTTAATGTCAATTTACCATGAACACAAAGTATCCATACAAACCATACACATTTTTTTTTTCACAAATACAATGTTTAATAATAAATATGATATTTCCTGTCTTAATTTATCACAATAATATCTTATTGTCTGCATTCTTCTACTGTACATTATAACTAAATGTTCACTTATTCAGTTAAATTTCTGTATTTTATAATTATACTAGTTTCATACACCCTTTTAATTTATTTTTGGATTTGGCTGAAATGTTCCGGAAATGTTGATACTGTGATAAAAGTGATAAAAGTTTGGTGGTGATCAGTGGAGGGAGGCCTCACACGTGTGTTTTTATAGTTGTTTAATTTATTTCTTTATTTCTTACTGTTACTTTGTATTAGCGCTGACCTTGACTTTGGTTTTGAGGGGAAGCTTAAGCCGATGTTAGCTGTGTTATTAACCAATCAGATATAACTTGGAGGGACGTTTCTGCAGGCTTATGCATGATTATCTTTATCATACATTCTTGCCATCAGGGGCTGTGCAAATATATTTATTAGCCATGCAATTCATTATTAAAGCAGATAAGAATGAGCTCATCCCCTTGTTCTAGGGTTAAGCTGCATCTGATATCACTTGATGTGTTTTCATGCTGCTTTATTTTGAGCTCTTTTACAACACGTCAGAATAATTACAGGTTGAAATATTCCATTTTCTCTTTTGGGAACCTAATTAACTTCAGAGACAAATAAGTGCTGTCATGATGGAGCAACATAAAGTCAAATTAGACGTTAAAGTTTTATTCGTCTGCTTCTGATGTTGCAAAAATAATAGGGATGGAATGTTGCAAAATTTATTTCCCATGTTAAATAGAACTGAGACACAGCAGGTTGACATAGTGGTAGGAAAGTAGACAGGCTGGGAAATGTCATTAAGACCTTACAGTGCCATTAGAGGAGATAAAATGAAACACACACATACTGCTTTACTGTTAAATACACAGAGAAAAACACACCCCTGTTGCGCACAAATTCTGGGTAAATATCACATAAGCCAAAGTCATTAATGAGTGTGATACACAAAAACCCAAAAAGTACAATTGTTTATTAAACAAACTCAAACCATTAAATACAAAAAAAAGTCCAGACAGGCAGACAATGGAGAATGAAGCCATAATAGCTCATTTATATTATGACTTATTTTAGTGTATATTTGTAGCACACTTTATGTGTATTTTCATATATTTCAATGCATTTCTTTTTTAATTTAGTACATTTTAATCATTCTTGAATCTGATACTTAGGGGTCTTAAAAATTCCACAAGGAAAATAAATTATATCAATATTTGCTTTGGCTTGTACTGTGAATTTTTATTTTACCATACTTTTGGTGTATTTGATCATATTACAGTATATGTGTATTTTAGTGTATTTTATTATATCTTACTCAGGTTTTTTTTTTTTTTTTTTCTTATGCATGATGGAGTATCAATTATCAATCTTAATCACAATCAATTTATTGTTTGTGATTAAGTTTGTTTTATGAAGGTTGTAATTATACCCTATTGTTCTACTTGACTTTATTTTTAATTGATACGGTTTTTTATTTTGTATCGACGCTCGTTATTCTATGTATTACTTTATCGACGATTATTTTTTGCTTACTTTTCAGGATTGTATTGATACACTCTGTTCTACCTTAATGTACTTTTAAATTGTTACTTATATTAATACCGTTTATTATTAGATTAACCATTAACATTGTATAACCGTATTCTATGTTACGATTCTGAATTATTTTGTTCACTTTAGAGGAGGAAGGCATAGTATAAGCTTACATGCTTTTTCCCCTCCTCCCGCACCGGTTTTTAAATATTGTATTGTATTATTTTCTCTGTTATCTTCTTTTGTGCGAATCGAATAAACAAACAAACAAACAAACAAGTATAATACCTACAACAATCATTTATTGGTATAGGGGTTCAGGTATGAGCTTTAGCAGCATGAACATCAGCAGCAGAAACATCACTCATGAACAAATGGAAAATATAATTGTAGCTGGTTTGAAACATGGCAACGACTGGTTGAAGGCAATAACTATGAGGTATATTATTCATGTGAATGTGAGGTCCTGGAAAGTCCTTAATGCTGTAATCGCACAGGACTGTGACAAGTACATCAAAGCCACATTTCCATTACATGGTATCGGCCCTACTTGACTCTACATGATTCTACTTGGATACCAGGAACTATTTCTTAAGAACGTTTCTGTCAGGTTCAAACTGTAAGAAAAACACAGATACACAAATGAGACAAGAGAGAGTCTTTGTTATGAGTAGAGCGAAATGGTAGAGAACAAACCAGTCCCAACTGTCCACCTTACTCTGAAGTTTTTATCTGCCTGCAAATGTCTTTTTATTGGGAAATGGGTGTTCCTTAATTTACACGGGTTGTGTTAGTCAAAGAATTTCACAAAAGATAACGGTTGGTCAAAGGTTTAGCTGTTATCGTACCCTGGTCAGATCTTTAGGACCCTGGTTTTAGGGTCATCTTTATTTGGACATTGACGTCCAGCTGCTGTGTTTTCCTCATGTGCCCACCTGCAGCTCTAGCATTATCTTGTGAATGATTAGCCGAAAACATTCCCATAGAACAGGAAAACGAGGACAAACAACAACAAACACAGTAGACATTGGAACAATAACATTATTTACATCCGCCAAGGAGGTAATGTATTTGCCAGAGTTTGTCTGTTTGTCTGTCTGTTAGATATTCAGCAAGATAACTCAAAAAGTTATGGACGGATCTTGATGAAAATTTCCTGACGTGTTGGGGGTGTCACAAGGAATAAATGATTAGATTTTGGTGATGATCCGGCTGGGATCCTGGATTCTGGATCACTTTGAAATGTATTCTCCATTTACCACAATGTAAAATTTCAAAGTGATCTCATTTCATTTGTTCCTTGTGACACCCCCAACACGTCAGGAAATTTTCATCAAGAACTATCAATTACCGTTTTGAGTTATCTTGCTAACTAACTGACGGACAAACCGACAAACTCTGGCAAAAACATAACCTCCTTGGCGGACCTCTCTTCATTCTAGTACATATTACTTAAACAGTTTCCAAACAGAAACCTGGACGCCGTCGTGAGGTGCTGATTTTTTTTTTTTCCTCAGCCACCAAAGACAGAAATGTCTCCAACTCTACGACCGACCATGGTGTAGGTTTGCAGACTGACATTATGTTGTATTGTTGCATCATTAATAATAATAATGGATTAGATTTCTATAGCACTTTTCAAGGCACCCAAAGCGCTTTACATTATTGATCCATTATTCATTCACTCTCACATGCTCCCTCTGGTGGTGGTAAACTACATAATAGCCACAGTTGCCCTGGGGCAGACTAACAGAAGCGTGGCTGCCATTTCGCGCCACCGAACATTCATACACATTCATACACCAGGGTGAGTGACACTGGAGGCAAGGAGGGTAAAGTGTCTTGCCCAAGGACACAACGGACTGACTAGGACAGAGTGGGAATCGATCCGCCAACCCTTCGGTCACAAGGATGACCCGCTCTCCCAACTGAGCCATGGCCGTCATTGTGTTGAACTTACCGCTCTTTATATTGTAACTCCAAATCTTTATTTTTATTTTTTTAAAGTTGGGTTACCTTTTGATGACACATTAATGCAGAGACAACTCCACCAATCAGTGTTTACACTGCTGACCCGTTACATTATAGTATCACTTGGGACCTGAGTGGAGTAGATACCAGAAAACTAGGACTGGGTACCATGGGACCTGGTCCTTTTTCATAGTGGAAACGCCTCTAAGTGATTCAAATCGGGTAGAAGCGATACTAATGGAAACTAATTGTTAAACACCTTCAAAACCCAACAGGTACGATCCTTTTATAAACAAACCCAAGCCATTGAAGACCAACACAGAGAGTGAAACCTGTCCAGACTAATGGCTGAGGCAGGATGCGTTTATCTCTGGCTGTTTTTCCTCTCAAATCATACAGATGTTTGTGATCAAAGCACTGTGGTCCAGCTGTTCCGCTCCATCCTGTCTTTTCCGCCTCCCTGTAGCCGACTCTCAGGAATCCCTCTACCATTCCTCATTTCATGACCTCTCTAATCCAGGCTTGTAAAATATTAACTGCCCTGCTCGCTCTCAACAATTCTTTCTCCCTCCTGTGCTGTCCCGCTTTCCTTCGCCTCTGTTCGCTCCCTCTCATCTCGTCTCCTTTTTCTTTCCTCTCCTTCCTCTCTTTTTATACTCCCTCTTATCTGCATCGCTTCCCATGTTCCTCCTGGAGCATAGACATCTAAAATGTGAAGAGTCAATTAACCCCGTTGCCTGCAAATCTTCCTGTCTTCTCCAGTTGCTTCCGCGAGTCAGAATGACGAGGGCGTCGATCAGGCTACCACCGCCGTGCGTGGAACTTGTACGACTACATGTGTGGCGAGGCCCAGATAAGATGGCAGGAAACGGGAAGTGGATTTATTCGAGCGTCCGTGTCCTCACGCGCACTTCCAAACACATACGCAGCTGCAGCTGGCTCAGCGCTCACATGAAAGGAGACGCGACTGCAGAGCAAGAGTGAATGTTAATCTCTCTGTGGGAACGAGAGACGATAAAGTGATAACTTAATTCTAAGATGTTTGCAGGGGAAGTGGATGTGTGTGAGTGTGTGCATGGGTCCAAGGCAGTTTGTTTTTGGCATGTGCGTGTGTGTGTAGTAGTGTGTGTTTCTATCGTTATGGGGACATAGATTTTTTTACACAGTCACACCATGGGGACCTCTGACACCATAAGGACCAAAATCTAGGTCCCCACAAGGCCTAAATATAAATGTCGATTAAATGAGTGAAGTATGCATATTTATACAAATGATGTCCCCTATAAACACATTAACTTGTGTTTTCTGGAAGTCCCCATAAAGCATGACGGAAATGGGTGGAAAGTAAAAAATAAAAATAATTAATGTTATTTTTTATCTAATTGATTTTGTTTATTTAAAAAATTATATATATATATATATATATATATATATATATATATATATATATATATATATATATATATATATATATAATTATTTTTTAAATAAATTAATTCCACTCACTACCCAATGTTTACTTTACACACAAATGATGATTATAAACTTGGTTTTCATGAGACATGGAAGTGTGTGTGTGTGTGTGTGTGTGTGTGTGTGTGTGTGTGAGTGTGTGAGAGAGAGAAAGTGAATATATGTGTGCCTACAGCACATCTGTATCAATGCATTAATATATGCACAACCATGAAAGTGTCAACAGCAGTTTATTGCCAATACTTATTATGTCATGCAGTTAATCGGATCTCTGTCTTATAAATCGCCGGGGGGGATTTAACATTCTGCTGTGTCATACTTCACAGAAACATCTGAAGAACCTGCCTAACCAGCTGCACCACATGCTGACTGAGGCAAAAAAATGCCTATCTGGTTGTTAAAAGTGATTAGAACACAGGGAGAAGCATTCCCAACACTAATTATTATCATCTGCAACAGGATTTACTTCCACTTTTCACATGTTACTATGACTGCTTTAACAAATAACCCCATTCATTGTGGATTAATCATGCTGCAATGCCTCCACTACTAAAGAAAAAAAAAAACATAGAACAATTTCCATTAACCCAAGGTGACATCGCCAAATGAGTTGTTTCATCTGACAAACAGTCCAGTAAGACTGAATCGCAATGATAGGAGATTTGTAATCACTCATCATCTTAGACACCCTCAGGGTTCTCAGCACAGATGGTGCTTATTTTGACTGATCTGATTTACACTCAATTATTATTTTTTTTTTTTTTATTTTGTTTTCAAAACATCCTCAAAAACCACAAGCGATAAGACACAGAAATGTAAAAGAGCAGCAAAAATACTAGTTTAAGACAATTATATTTGAAACTTTTACACTGGACATCCTAATGATCTTATGGAAAAGGTGCACTTGTGTCTGGTTCATAATGACAATAAAACTGAATTAAAATAGACAAAGGTGATAAAATAAAATAATAAAATATACATAGATTATGCTAAAACACACTAACATATACCAGAATATACAAATATACACTGAAATACAATACAATACAAATAAGGCCCTAATTATTTAAAAAAAATAATAACACTTAACACAGGCACAATAAACTTTATGTGTATTTAATCAAATTGTATGTGTATGTTGCTGTATTTTAGTATATACATATTTGGTACATTTTTCTAGTGTACTTTTGTGTATTTTTTTTTCACGATTATTCATAGGTGGATGTGTTCAGGTATGAGCTACAGCAACATGAACATCAGTAGCAGAAACAATAGTCATGAACAAATACAAATGTAACATGAGCTACAGTGAAACATGCTCCAGACTGGTTCAACACAGTAACTATGAGGTCTAAAGTTTGACCAAAGATGCTTTAAAAATGTATTTAAGGTCAGAAATGTAACTTCTTCAAATCTGCAGATACTTTTTGAATGGTTAAATTAAGTTCAGGTAATTGTTAAATGGTTAGAAAAGAACATTAAAACATCCTTCCGAGTGAGTTACTATCACAGGAAGTAGAAACCATCACATTTGATAGACACAAACTTGTTACTGGCACTTCTGCAAATTATTGATTAATCTCAATACAATGCTTCCACTAGCGGAAAAAAAAAGCAAAGAACAATTTCCATTAGCCCAAGGTGACTTTGTCAGATTAGTTGTTTCATCTGACAAAAAGATTACGAGAGACGATTAAATTACAATGATGGATCACATTTCAAACACCCTGGAGGTTTTCCTGCACAAATGTTACTTATTTTTGGTTGATTCCATCTCTTAATCAGATTCTGGTAGTGGTTTTCTGTTTTACTTTTTATGAAGAGTATAAAAAAACAAATAAACATGAAAGTAAGCAAAGAAAACTAAAACTGCAGAAATAAAAAAAAAAAAATGGCTAGAAAAGGATGTTTTTTTTTCATAGTGTTTCATATTGTGAGTGGGAAATAAACACTGTTGTTCAGTGTTTAAAAAAAGTTATATTTCACAAGCAAAACTAGCTAGTATTTCTTAGCATTTTCACATTTTGAATTTTATGCTTTTGTTACTTTGCATGGAAAAATCCTACCATTGTTAAAGTTACTGTTCTTAGTTTTAAATAAATGAACTTCATGGGTTTTCCTTTGCCTTCATCATCATCACTCACTAAACCATATTGCTGTGATAGTTTTTATTATATAGTTCCATAGATGTTCAACTTCAATTTACTGTGCATCATTTGCACCCATGCGTTTGCTTTAAAATCACTACTTGGCTGCAAATCAGTGGCTGTACCCACCCACCCACACGCTCAGAGACAGAATTCTAGACTGATTTTCGTTGCCTCATCAAACTGAAATGTTGATCAATATCCTTAATATAGTTATTTATTTGTAAATGTCAGTGGAAATAAACTATGTATTTTTAATTATTATCATTAAATTTGCTATTTAATCAATTCAATAAACTAAAGGAACGTGCTGTCAGTGACATGTCAATGGAGTGTACATCACAATTAATACATAAGTTTTTTTTTCCCAACTGAGCTCGCCTGTGCTGCGTGTTATATTATTATTATTATTATTATTATTATTATTATTGTTGTTGTTGTTGTTGTTGTTGTTGTTGTTGTTGTTGTTGTTGTTGTTGTTATTATTATTATTAATATTTGTATTATTATTATTATTGTTCTTGTAGTTCTTGTTGTTGTTGTAATAGATATAGTATTGGTACTAGCAGTAGTAGTATTACGGAATGATGCGCGCGGACGGGGGACGGGGGGGGGGGGGGGGGGGGGGCACTTCATTTCGGCCCGTCTAAAAATAACCGTCTAGATCCGCCACTGCTGCAAATGCCACCAGTTGGAACCAAAAGGCACTGACAACCAAAGTAAACTTTTGACTGACATGTGAGGAAATAAAAGTAGCTGCAAATAAAACAAATGAACCCCAGCATATTCTCCCAAAGCATTGTTCAGATACAGCCCTGTCCTTGAAAAGAAATCTGCTGAAACTCATTTTGAATCAATATAATCTTTGATGTCATGACTCTTGTGATTTTCTCTTTTGCTTCTTTCTCTCTGGGAAGTCAGAATATTTAACCCCATCATCAAAGCTGGACCTTCTGACAAAGCCCTGTGTTACAATACTGTATTACTTCTTATTTCATTATTCAATCAGACCAGAAACATACAATATAACATACATAAAGAATATTTGACTGGAGGCTGCAGCATATCATTACACATACTATAAGAGGAGTTTATTTTTATTTTCCAATTTGGCTTTCTATTATAATTTTCCATAGCTGGAAGTTTTTTTGTTTTTTTTTAATTCAATTATAAATTAAAAACAGAGATGTAATGGAGAAACCTTAGTACTAATCTTCTTCCATGAATGTTAAATCAATATGTTTATTCTTAATTATTGAAATTTTATAATACATGTACTCTTAATATTATGTCTTATTTATTGCTTATTTATAATCAGTTTATTTTGTCACGCTGTCTTAAAATTGTACTTTAATTTTTAATCAATGTGAAGCACTTTATTGAAATTTTATAATCAGTTTATTTTGTATAATATATTTTTTCACCCAGTCTTAAAATTGTACTTTAATATTTAATCAATGTGAAGCACTTTGGGCTACAGTGTTTGTGTGAAAGGTGCTATACAAATAAAGATTATTATTATTACTATTATTATTATTATTATGAAACTTAAACTTAATTCTCTAAGGCTTTTACCAATGTGTGTGTGCGAGATCCTTTACTGTTGGACTGAAAAACCAACGCTCCCTTTAGGCGTACAAATGTGATTCAGTGACAAATGTTCCAGTGAGTTACAGTTCAGCTGAAAGAGACATGGTCTCACACAATCTGATACAAACATGACAATGAATCCACGAGGACGACTGCTCACACTGAGACCAGTATACACAAGCACACACTGAAACACATGCATACTTATTCTGTCACGGACAGGCCACAAACATTGGGAAAATAACAGTTTCTGATGGCAAATCAGAATGCCAGCACTCTACTTCAATTTCATTTCATGCTGCTGCTGTGGAGCCAGATCATAAGTTACACCTGCTTACTTCTACAGACACTTAAACACACACATGCATGCATGAACTGACAAGTGGAGTCATAGATGATGTGGAGTAACACAACCATGCTCATTCATGCAAGAGGCAGGGAAAGTGTAAATTGAAACGCATATGCATCTGCACACTCACACAGCTGCTGCTACATAATCAGACTTCATCAGTATTCTAATCAGGTTGAGAGGGGATGTGTGTTTGTTTTATGAGGAGTGTGTGTATGTGTGTGTGTGTGTGTGTGTAGATGATATACATGTGTGTAGAGCAGCCGTAAGCAGAATAACTTAATTATACATGGCTCTCATGTCACATTAAATTACCTAAAGTGGATATTTTATATGATTTCAAAGCAGCTATTTTGACTGAACTCTTACATGTTGCAGTGCAGGGCGTGGGTCGTACAATACAGAACTCCGTTATTTGGTTCCTTTGTCCTGCACCTTGTAGAAAAAAAAATTGGAACAGCCAAATATTTTCTTTTGATGTCCTTTGAAAGGATCAGATATGTAAACCAGATGCACTCACATTCTACTCGGTGTGCTTGTAGTGCTGATCTGGTCATTAATAGGCCTAGAAATAATACACTGCAAAAGTTCTGTTTTACTCAGGTCTTCACAACTCTAGAATAATTGACCAAAAAGGCTGAATTTACTTACATGCACTTAAAAGAACATTAACTGTTATTTATTTTACTGCATTGTCACTGTAGTTACCGTGAATGATGTATAATTTTTTTTTTATTGTGAATGATGTATACATTTTTCTATATTTTTAACTGCGACCCCAGGAAGACTTGGGCATGACTTACACATACGATGTTTGTCCATTTAAAAGACAATTTTATAAATGAAGAAAGTCACCGTTTTTTTGTCAAATTGAAGACTAAACATGAACAGAAGTATCATCACCTTTACTATCTTCTTCCATGATCTGTTCAAACTTGCTGAATATGTGTCTGTAGTTTCAGCATGACCAGATTTGGGGTGATTTACAATTCTCTTTATACTTCTATCGCTCTTGAAGTATGAGGTATGAGGTGAAACATGCCAAGGCTGTTAGTGATGCGTATCACAAGCAATGAGAGATGCAGTCCAATGAGCTGTTTTGCACAAAGCTCTCTGTCTCCTCTTGTACTTAACGATTGTTCACAGTGAATTACAAGGATGTAGGGTACCTAAATTGGCCTCGGGGAGGGGGGGGGGGTGTTTCAATCAGGGGTGTCACAGCCATTTAAAATGTGGGGGTGTTCTAGGTTGTGGCACATGAGTAAAATATTCTGAATCTATCATATTATCCATTAATGGTTAAATTTTTATATTAAAAAAGTAATATATGGCGGAAAAAAAATAACACAAATGTGTTTTTCTTCAGTTAAACATTTATTCAATTCATAAGTCAAAATTCTGAGATAAAAAGTAAAAATTCTGGGATAAAAAAATATCTAAATTATTAGATAAAAAGTCTAAATTCTGAGATTAAAAAATCTGATATAAATTAAATAAATATAACTGATATAAATTAAATAATATAATAAATAATCAGACACAGATTTTACAGACACTGTACCTCTTTTTTTCTTACAAAAATGTTTTGCCCATGTCAGGGGGGTACTGAACTAAAAATGTGTTTCTCAGGGGGAACATCACTGAAAAACGTTTGAGAACCACTGGCTTAGATAATATGTCACAAAGGAAGACAAAGTGTAGTTAACTTAGTTTAACAACTGTAACATTTCTCATTACTTACTGGTTGATGACTGTTTGCTAACACCGCAACAAAGACCTGTTTACATTTCGGCCGGCGAACTGAGGTGCGCTTCATTTACATATGCCGTTGTGCATTTAAACCATTCTTATAGTAACAGCCCCGCAGTATTATTAATGTTTGTTTGGCGTGATTGCGGCCGACAGTAACTGTTTATCCTGAAATAAATCTGTCCATTTCCTGTATCCAGTAACGATACAATATATTAACTCGGGAAAAAGTGGGGGTTACGAAATCATCTGGTTGTAGAAGTGGGGGTGTCGCAACACCCCCATCCCCCACGGCTGCGACGCCCATGTTTTGTTCCTTTTTTTGTCTGCATTTGTTGTCATTGTTTAACACCATAGAGGGGGAGTCAACATTGTTTGAGATCAATGTATTTTTTCGTCTTGTCGCCAAATATTTTAATAATTAGTGCATGTGTGTGACCATCACCTGTCCTCCCACCCATGTTTTCAATGATGAGAGAGAGTGGCAGTGTTATACAAAATAAGTCAAGATATGTATGTACAGTATATACATAATTAAGAGGACAAGGCACGCAAAGTTGCATAAGGGTCACCATAGCCTGTTCGTCTGCACACAAGCTGCTCAGAGCTAAAGACGCCTCTGCAGGTTTTCATGTGTTTTTCTCTCCCTTCTTTATTTGACATTGTTGAATACATGGAGGAAATTCATTTTATTGTACTTTATGATGTCTATGACAAACCAATCATTTGACTGAAATGACAAACCTGTGCAAATATGTTTTTTATCCAAATGAGATAAAAGAATCAATGGTGTTTTAACATTGATTTGCATAACAAACTAAGGTACTAAGGGCTTCTGTATGCTATGCTTATGTTGTGTAACTCTATTTCTATGCCAGCAGCTGTTTTCTGTACATATATGAGTCATGATAACAGCCTCAGTATTGATTTGGACCTAGAACACAGGGGGCAATTTTATCCATGAAAATCCTCATACATGTTCTCATGGTGTTCAACAGCTGTCTACAGTTCTGACCATCCAACAATAGTTTCTATTAATGTAGAAATGAAGCCACCAAATGACAAACAGCAGCCAGCACGACACAAACATCACATCACATCAATATCAATACACAAAAAAGGCCTAATCGAACATATTGAGCCTTTAAAGGTAATCAGAATCAAACTCATCCTTCATTCTCAGTTTTGACCATATGACAAAAAACTGACAAAACATAGTAGAAAAAATACAGAAAATAGAATAGAACTATAAACATAGAACATTGAGTATAATTTTAACCGGCAGGGGGCTTGAGGAGACAATAAATACACCAATATGCATCAAGTATTAGTAATAGATGAGTTATTGAGTTAACATGACATGTTAACTGACTGTCAAATGACAATGATGCCTATGTAATAAATACACCCACATGTTTTTCAATGTTTCCAAGTCACAGAGATGTAAGGCTACGTTCAGACAGCAGGTCTTAATGTGAAATTCAGATTTTTGGGGGAAATTTGAATTTTGTGTGTTTGTTTATATTAAATATTACATATGACTACTATCCCTAAAGTGACCCTGATATAATACATGACCACACTGTGTATACAGTACAGAAGTCAATATGTATTTTCCTGCCGCTCCTCCACCTAGAATGGAGAATTATGTCGTTTGTCACATTGAAAAATATTAGATGCATATTGAAATTATGACCACATGTGAAAATGGGCTGGGTCGGATTTAGAGCCTTACAATATAATGTTTGAGCATCAACGTCACAATGTACGTATGCACATTTATGTGTATTTTTTGTATTTATTTGTGTTGTATTTTTAATTTATTGTATTCATTTTTTTTTTTTTATTTAATTAAAATTTTCAAAAATTTACTTTTATTAGTTCATTTTTATCTTATTTATTTATTTATTCTTTTTTGTATTTTATTATGTATTTATTTAAAATGATTAATTTCATTTAATTATTTTGGCTACAACAAGAAATGATGTTCTGTGTCGACTGCTATTCTGTTATATACTCCTAAGGATCTTTTCATATTGCAATATATATCGCAGGATTAAAAAAAAATCACAATGTCATTTTTTTTCTAATATTATATAGCCCCACGAAAGTCAGATTTGAAAAAAAAATACACTTAGATTTGTGCAATCTGATTTACACTGTTCAAAGTGTCTTTAACAGATCGGACACAGGTCATATACAAGCAAAAAAAAACAAACAAAACCCATCAGAATCGGGCCACATTGTCCCGCAATTTGAATGTAGTGCAATTTACAAAGTAAGAAAAACAGTTATTTCAAATCTTAAATAAAAAATGCTATGATAAAACTCAAACTAACACCCCTCTATAAAAGTGTCCTCATCTCATCAGAAGGCATTTTAATGATGATGTAGTGGAAAGGTAGAGTATAACAATGTCCTGCTCAGTGGCACTTGACGTTTGAACAAGTAATTCTGCCGGTGTTTAACCAGCTAATCAAACACTGAAGCTACCCGTCCTTAAGAATATCCTTTCTGACACCAGCGCATTATAATCTAACCGTAATTGATTGTTCTTGATAAATGCAAGTTAATCAAGGTACAAGGGAAAAACTGACAGAGTATTATTTATCTGTGAAAGTCACCTCTTCTCTTGACTCTCACTGATCTTTTCAGCTTCAGTTTTAGTTTTTCTTATTTTCCCATAAAGTACAAAGATGATCTTGACTTGAACCATTTATATCTTGACCTTCACTGGTATATTGAGCATAAATTTATCTCCAAGTCCAGCCCACCTACATATGTCCTTCTGACCAACACATTATTTAAGGAACAAATGCGTGTTTGCAAGCTAGAAGTAAATGTAACATTACATTACGCCTGTGTGTCATTCAGTGCATGTACTACTCCCATTACACTGATCTTATCTTCCAAGTGTATGTAAATGTGCAGAAACCTAACATTTCCTTGTGGTTCTGTGAGTATAAATAGCCATTGGTACTGTAGTGAAAATATTGTATGTGTTTTGTACAGTATACAGACTATACAGAGTTCATCGGCCAGTTTCAAACATCCATAGACCATGTACATGTACTTCATTGCCCATGGGTTTGTGTTCATTATTCTATAAATAGCCTCTGGGCAAAGATATGCACTTGTAATGCCCTGCAGATCTTAGCACCAGTGACCCCACAATATGACATGATGTGAGCTCTTCATGAAAAAAATACTGTGGGAAATAATCACAAGGATGCATAAGAAAACAGTACCCATGGTGCACTGCAGAATCCTGCTGTGAATAAAAAAAAAAATATTGAAAACTTTAACCTCCTCAACCATTTTTTTCCCCCTTTAGTTTCCACTTCAAAACAACAGCCATGCATTTATAAATTATCTTCTGGCATAAAGAATATCCCCTGAGGATGATAACTAATACTCATACATGTCTTAAACAAAAAAAAAAAAGCAATTTGTATGTTTTGTATTGCGAGGATTATTAATATATTAAACAGCTGCAAAGTCACATGTTTATTCATCAGATAACAACAGTATAAATCAGAAGTGTAATGAGTAAAACTAGTAACGCTTGAGCTTTTTGAAGGACATTAATGATTTCCATTCTCTTTTGGTGTTCCGATGCTACTTACAATGCCCTCTCTATTACAAAGAGATCAATAGCAATTGAGCTGAATGTCATTATGGTTATTAGGTGTGCTGGTTTGTATGTTGATGAGGCACAGGAACATTATGCAGGGTGGTGTGAGGGAGTACATGAATGAGTACATGAGTACACTTGTGAGTGCATCTGCTCGTCTTTCAGCTGATATATAAAGTGTATTATGCATGTGTGGCGTGTGTGCGCAGAATACTCATGATCAGGCACAGATGATGAATGTTGATGTGGAAAGACGGTAGTGTTCGTACACTGTAAGGAAAAGAAAATGATGGAAAGGGAAGACGTAAAGGTGAATAAGATAAAGGGGAACGCTGAGAGAGGTGTGAAGGAATAAGTAGGAGAGGAAAAGCTAAATATCTGCTACAACACGGGGAAATAATGTAATTTTCAGTATCATTTCAAATTCAAAGCTAAGGTGTTACTAATGTACTTTATTATACGTGACAAAATAAAAAAACACATCTATCGCCTTACATTATGATGTTAAAACCATGCAACTGACAATGTGCACATGCATTCATGCACATTTTCCAACTGAGATGTGAGATATTTACAAATCCACTTTAATGTGCATATTCTTGGTGTGTATGAAGTAGGGCATTAACGACTTCAGTTTTTTTCAAGTCGACGTATCTGTCAATAAAGTCGGAGTTGAGTCGACTTGTGATGACGTCATGACATTGTCAGCTGATGAGCAACGAACACATGTCTGTCCAGCAATGAGCAACTTGTATTAAAGTTCACTGCAACATAACAATGTCCACTGACAAAACACAATCATCAGCATTTTAACACCAACAAAACAAAGGCTAATGTTAGCAAAGAGTTTCCTGTTAAATTTAACTGCACAACAGTAGGTGAACATATGTCCACATTTGGTCTGGACCCACGGCTCTAAAACCGGACTGTCCACATGTCTGTCACACGTCCTCAGTTTTCATATTAAGTGCAAAACGTTTAAGTCAACAGCCGCACAACACTGTCCACATCACGTTTGGAAAAAATGAACGTGCCTGTACTGCTTTTCACTCAGGTTAGCTAGCGGATGCTGCTTATATCACACAGATTAGCTAGTGAATGCCTCTTCAGATGGCCGTGCCATTTTTTTCATTTAAGGTGAAGTAAAAGAGAGTGGCAGACATACATGCAATGTCTGTCTGACCACCACAACTGTCTTACCTATAACTGTGTTTATGCGCTGAGAGAGAGAGAGAGCGAAACAAACAGAAATAATAACATGTGACTTGTGGACTCCTCCAAATTTAAGTCGACTTGTGCTACGGGAGTCGTCGTGTTGACTAGTCTGTTAATGCCCTAATATGAAGCCTTATTTGCAGACTTTACCACAGGTTATTGTGTCTGTTTACACTTGGCTTGAGTGGAGACAAAGATCATTTGTGGTAAAGATGTAGTGCTAAAAACAACAACACATAAACACATGTAATTTTCTTCACTACTTTTCCGTGAATGATTCATCCTCCATCCTCCAGGTAGCAGCGGTTAATCACAGACAATTAACTCGCACATTCACACCATTTGAGACTAGTTAAGCTTCATGTGTTTGGACTGTGGGAGGAATCGTGCAAAAACAAAACTAAACCCTGCAAGTTTTAATCATTAAAAGCATATTAACAACATTTTAAAAGTCATTGTCACTGTGGAAAAGTAATCCACAGCAAGAATATTTGTAGAATATTCAGTTTAATTAGGCAGAAAAACTGATTATAAAGAAAATGTGTTGGAAGAAGAGTAATAAATTAGAATATTTTGTCCATGTTAAACGATGTGGGGGTGAAAAGTTAGGTTTGCACTGTTGTAAGTAATACTTAATTAGTAGTAGTAGGTGTCATAAATAATGTACATATCAATTTAATCTGGTTTTGACATTTGATTATACATGATTACTTGTGCAACAATTTTTACAGCTGGTAGTGTAACTGAAAAAAAGTAAAAGTTAATAGATAAACAGTACTCATCAACACAAAACACACTGTGATTTTGACAACAATTTCATTAATAAAAAAACAAAACAAAAAAAAAAAACAATGTCAAAGACCTTTTTACAGCAGTAACATACATGCCAGCTACGGTGACTGATAGAAAGAAGCAATCATTTACAGTAAAAATGCTGCATTTGTCTAAAACATCAATGCACCAATTAACTAGTGAATATTTCTTAAATGTGGTTTTTATATTTAATCCATCTCACAATAAAATAAAAACCCTAAACAGTCTGAATAAGGTATGGAGAATGTCAATAGTACAAATACAGAGGGGAAACAAGAAATGAGTAGTAAGTAGAAAAAAAATGAGGGAAGTTCAAAGCTTGACATGGACAAGAGACAGATGGTAGGGAGGGAGGTAAGGAGGCAAAGGGGAGAGGAGAGATAAAGATAGAGACTGTCAGAATCCAAGAGAAACAGGAGAGTGTAAACCTCGATAAGAGGTGAGACAGAAGAGCAGTCAAAGGGAAGAGAGAGAAATGAATCATGGCCGAAGTAAGCGACGGCGGTTCGGATGGAGATGAATGGACACGCGAAGGACGGAGGGAGAGTGATGTAACCCCCGGAGGATGAGACGGATGGGAGGGATGGCAGCAGGAGAAGAAATAGGAGAGGTCAGAAAATCAACACAGTGCTGGAAATATCAAGGTTAAACTGTAGAGTTGAGGAAAAACTTAAAGGGGTTCGACAGTATATAGTAGGAATGTTCCAAATACTCAACAGTTGGAAGAAGTTGTACAGCAGAACACACAAAGGACCAAAGACAATCGACTAATCAATGTTATGTGTCCACAGACTGTAGGAATGCCATGGTTTATGTATTTGTATAGCACGTTTAATGTACAATTCAATTCTAAGTGCTTTACATAAAACATATAAGAAAATTAGGTAACACTTTATAATGCCTATACACAATTCACTATGTATTAACCATTTGTTGCCCATTTATAAATGGGTTGTTCATTATATATTAACGATTTGTTACCTATTTGTTAATGACTTGTAAAGGTTCATACTAGTGTAAATGTAAAATTAGATTATTTTTAACCAACAGGTGCATTATCTAATTTTACATTTATCTTTGGAAGACACTAGTATGAACCTTTACAAGACATTAACAAATAGGTAACAAATACATAATGAACAACTTATTTATGAATGGGTAATAAATGGTTAATACATAGTGAATTATGTGTAGGTATTATAAAGTGTTACAGAAAATGTAAATAATTAAAATGCATTAAAAGACAATTAAAATAAGAGATATAAAAACTGAATGATGCTTCACTTTGTTTGGTTCTGATTTTTGGGAACACACTAAGTCTGTTCCTGATGAGTAGCATGCAATAAAGTATATAGATTATTGTTTATATACATCTGTATTATGGTATCAACTCATAGCCTCAAAATAACAATCTTAAAATCTTCACACGTTACACCAGCTGATAGTTTACATGTTACCTTCATAGCTTAGCACTAAAACCAGAGGTGGAAGTAACTAAGTAGAAGTACTTCCTTTACTATACTTCAGTAATTTTTTTTAAGTATCTGTACTTTTCTTGAGTATTTCTTTTTCTGGCAACTTTTTACTTTTGCTCTCTACATTTTTGTATAAATATTTGTACTTTATACTCTTTACATTCTCAGAATAGACTCATTACTTTTTTCAAACTAGACAAATGTGACAGTATGAATAATTTGTAAATCAGTAAATCAGAAATAGTGACTTAATATATCATAATTAATATTTTTTTCCTCATAATTTTGACTTTACTTTCATAATTTTGACTATTTATCTCATAATTCTGACATTTTTCTCATAATTCTGACTTTTTAATCTTAAATTTAGATTTTTTAAAATCTCATAATTATGTTTTTTTAATATCCTTTTCCTAAATTTCCTGTCCATACCCACTAAACTTGGTACCATGACCCAATAAAACACATCATCAACACAGTGACTCACTTTTAAATGCTTTATTTTATTTATTTTTTATATTTTTTGTTTTTTCCTGCTTAAATAAGTGAAGAGTTCATTTGCAAAAACAGATAACTCCATTTTTCGTTTTTTTTTTTTCAGAAAATTGCCTTTTTTTACTCTACATTCCGGGTAATACTCATTGATTTGATATATTATTTATTCAATTTAGTGGCTCTTACCAAATGAAATAAATAATATATCAAATAAATCAGTATTATCTGTGGAATGTAGAGTAAAAAAATGACATTTTGTGAAAAAAAAAGAAAAATGGAGTTATCTGTTTTTGCAAATGAACTCTTCAAGTATTATTTCATGCATAGCGAAAAAAAACAGATTTACATTTTACTTTATTACAATTGAGAAGTTGTACTTTTTTTTTAAAGTAAAGGAATTGAATCAGTACTTCTACTTTTACAATAGTATTTTTTCACACCAGTATCTGTACTTGTACTTCAGTACAGAATGTGAGTACTTTGACTAAAACCACAAATAATCTCTGTTTGGAACCAAATAAACAAGGTCAGAACAGTTCATCAAACAGTAACTTAATAATAATAATAATAATAATAATAATAATAATAATAATAATAATAATAATAATAATAATAATAATAATAATAATAATAATAATAATAATAATAATAATAATAATAATAATACCCTTCTTCTTCTTCTTCCTCTTCTTCTGTAACTCTCAGACACAAGGGCACTGACACCATCATCAAAGCTAACATCAAAGCCATACTGTACATTTTTATTTTTTTTTTACTAAGATGCAAATAACTTTATGTAAATAAAGTTACACATCCATTCAAAGTCACTTGACAGAAAAGGAGATCAAAGTAAAATGATGTTTTTTTTTAAAAAATCGCTTGGAAATATGTGCATATTATTTGAACATTTGGGTAAGAATAGGGATGACAGGGATGGTCAGAAGGAAACGGGCCGAGTGATAAAAAAAAAAAAAAAAAAAGAAACAGATCAGAGAAAAGGAGCAGAGGATGAGGGCTGTGTAGAATGAACCACAGACAGCAAAAACTGAGAACAGTGTCAGGTTAATGTTAATGGGAACAGGGAACTTGTCATATTAAATATAGATGATTCTGTTATGTGACATGAAATATATATGAAACACTAAGTCGACATCTGTATCATCTCTGTTAAACAGGCATGAGTTTGGAAAAAAGAAGGCAGCTCAAGTGAAAAACAGCCAAACGAGAGGGAGGCATTATGGTTAAAATAAAGAAAGGAAGGAGGGAGGAGACAGATGGACAAAAGGAAACACAGACACAAACAGAAAGAGAGAGACATCAGAGCAAGACAAAGATCTTGACAGCATGTGATCCCAGGCCAATAGCGGCACTTTCCTTCCTTCATAGAGGAGGGCTTTTCCTAAGATAGGGATCAATATTTCATTGTTGCTTTTCGTTGTGTTGTTGATCCTCAGTCTTTAACAACTAATCGGGGGTCTTGGCTTTGTAGGATACTGACGGGTCCCGCGGGACTTATCACCACATCAGGGGTTATAACCTCAGTGTTGTGGCCAAAAGTCTCATTCCACCAACCATACTCGACATCTGTAAACCTCTTTAGACATTATTATGGATTATTTAAAGGGTAAGAGACGAGAAAACCTGATTAAAGAGCTTAAAAGACAGTCACTGGTTTCCTCCAGTGTCTCTTCAATATTGATATCTGGCTCCTAATACAGACCAAGCAAAAACTCTGTCTGTCTTGTGGTTCTTCAGGGGTTTTTTGGGGGGTTTTTCAATTCAGTTCTCTTCAGTTTTCTCTCTACCATTAATTGGTGTTGTGGTTGGACTCGGCCAAATATCTAATTAACTTGATTAATAGAGGTTTCGCCTTCTGAAAATCATTAAAAATTGCAAAATCAAGCCTATTCCTCTGAAAGCTTTTCTTGACATCTGCTTGCTGCTTCTTCTATATTAATTGTGAATGTGTTTCTCTTGTTGTATAGCATTTAGCTTAAATAATAACAGAGCATGTTTCAATTGTGCTTTTTCATCAGTTCCTGCAGCTGGGAAGCAATCAATTAAAATGATAAGTTGTCCGTATTATTAAAGAATACAGGATTCAAGTTCAAATTAAGTTCAGTTCGATTTATTTCAAATACACAACAACAAAACAACCTCACTGTCTCCACTAGTGAAAAGAAGACAAAAAAAAATCCAAACCAACCCCCCCCCAAAAAAAAAGAACATTTACATTAAAAGGAAAAAAAAAAAGCGGGCCTTCATTTGCATATTTGAGAAGGAGTGGGGCGGAAGTAAAATGTATTTAGGCTACGTGTGGACAAGTTCAATACAGGATTAGTTTTGAAACGTAAAAATGGAACTGTTTCAGTAAAAGTCCACGTCAGCATGGGGGCGAAACACTTGCTGAAAAAGATGCAATTCACATGCCACACCACTATGAGCGCTGTAAACCAGTCCCACTGGATACAAGAGAACAATAGAAGAAGTAGTGCGCATGCGCCCACATCCCTTTTACTCCTAAAACAATACATACCAGACACAAAAATTTTTTTATTTGCACATGAAAAAAACATTACAGAAGGTAAAATATAATACATACAAATGAACAGAATATCAAATAAATAACTTATATAGGAAGGATGTGCTGGAGGGGGAACAAAAGCCTAAGGGCTTCTTCGTGCAATAACTCTGCTAACACCCTCACCCTTTCACCACTGCTACTGTGTTGTTCGCCATTATCACTGTCGTGTCAGGAGAACAAATGCTACGGGTGCAAGGCTGTGGGTATTTTCAGTCATGTGGTCATGACGTGGGTGTGAACACAACAGGGATACTCATCAGGATGGATACGGAAATGGCACCGTATCCAGATCTTCCCACTCTGGGACCCGTTTTCCAAAGGGTTCGTGTTGGGGTATCTACCAGACCGGTCCCATTTTGACAAAAGTACATCAGTTTCACACAAACTTGTTTCCGTGCAGACGGGATCTTAATCCCACCCCTTCTCCACAAAACAGTCTATGGTTTAACTTCTGTGAAAAATTAAGTTCTTTGGATCAATTCAGCTCATTTATCATCTTCATGTGCACATACAAACCTATTAGAAAATACCAAGAAAGTAAAAAATTAATAAATACATACAGACAAACGGACATCCTTGAAGGCAACACAAAATGAATTCAATGGTTTTGAATGTAATACTCAATTGAAATATATGACTTTTAGAGGAAGATCTGCCTTTTCCAAACATCTGCATTTGTCTGTAGTGGATTTAAGTTAGAAAGACAAACAATGGTGTCTTCCAAAGTAAAAACCAAACCACAGTCATAATATAAATGATTGTTTTTGTTGCTTGGAACTTCTATACAGTAGGAGCAGTGTCCTTTTTTTTTGGGGGGGGGGGGGGGGGGGGGGGTCCATGGAAATGCAGCTTTCCAATAGCATTTTAAATAAACAAATGATTTTGTTTGTCTTCTGGTTCTTGTAAAAACACGTACCATTTCCTTGTGTCTGTTTCTAGGTGGTAGAAACCAGTATGAGAAAATGGGCAGCGACGTCACCATGCAGTGCGGATCCCTGGACAATAACACGTCAGTGACATGGAAGGTGAACGGAACTGACGTGAAGGCCCAGCACAAACTAGAAGGTCCCAGACTGGTCCTGACTAAAGTAGACAGTAGTCATAATGGACTCTACAGCTGCTTCCAGAACCCGCATGGAGAAAGACGCGACTCCATCAACCTCCGCATCGGCAGTAAGTAGAAAATAAAAAAATACTTTAAGGTTCCTGAATGTCTTCTTCAACAGTACTCACATGAACATTTTCCTGCAACGTTTACACTGTTACTTTAATTTACGGTAATATGCATATTGTTCTTGTCATCCTAAAAAGCAAAAATGGTACAAAAAGATGGATGCTTGTTGATGGACTTTTGTTTGACTGTTGTTTTCATTATATATTTGTAACCAGACAAAAAGCAATGTGTGTACTAAAAGTTTATATAATATTCCTAATTGCCTGTATATAAAGATGGACACCATGGGACTAATTTCTGAGGCCAAATCTAGCAATTTGCAGTCAGTTTGTGTAGTAGAGACACTGCAATGAGAATTTTTTATTTTTTATTTTCGTTCAACTCAGGATATGATTGGTTCCTTGTACACTAGGCTTAGGGACTGTGATTGATCAGTGAAGCTTTCAGTCACCTGTTAAATAACCAATTAGAACATTTCTTGAATAAATATATGTAACAAGTCTAAAGTCACATTTGGGAGTAATTTAGTAGAGATGTATTTTAGGTTTTTATTGGTCTGATTGTCATAGAAAGATATGAAAGGAATGGGATTTATGTGGTACCCCACAGGCAGCCACTAGGGGGAGTTTGATGTCACTGACACTGTCCATCTTTATATACAGCTCTCCTTCCACTCTGGCCCAAAAGTGTTCCTCTAAAAGCACTTCACTATCATCTTTTCTTCTAAACTCTTTCTCTATAGTTTTTCTTTCTGTCAAAAACAACACATATATTGATAAAAAAGTGAACGGCAATTGTTTGTTCCACCCTCACCATGTTGGCCTGGTAGCTGGCATAGCAACATTAGACATTAGAGCTTCATCTCTTTGCTTCTCTTTTCTGATATGAATATAAACTGGTCATTGAATTTGACCACGTGCTTCTGTAGAAGATTGTTTTACAATTAATAATTTGTCAAATATGTCCAGCTGATAAGATGCTATTATGTTATACTGTATTTAAGCCAGTTTCTCTGAAACCTGTGAGTAGTATTGTATAAATGAGCACTACTAACTAAACAAATTATAGCCACCCTATTCATGGAACAATGAGCTTTAATAGAGTTACACACAATGTCAAGTGCTGACATTATAGCTTGATGTTAACGACATTGGAACATTGCCACTTTGAAATAGCCCAAAATAATGTTGTAATCATTGAAATGACATCACCTTACCACATTGTTGCTTACAAATATTCACATTAAGTGAAGTGTGTTCTACCCTTTCCTTTGGTTATGTAGTAAAACCTCTTTAGCTAAATGGTAATTTTAAGACTTTGTTATAATATTTAAATGGCTGGTACATTTTCATGCTAATCTAAAACCCAAATTGTTATGAGAACCATCCTTATAGTTGAACCAGTTGCCAAGCTCTAATGATTAGCTGTTAAAATGACATTTAGTCATTTTGCTGTTATGGCTGCATATTTTAATAATCACACCGATACAAAATGAGTGTCACTTTAACAACATGTCACGGTCGTATGTGATTTGGCAATGGTCTCCTTTTCCAGAGCCATTATTCTAATGATGTAGGTCTATGCACAGTAATATTGTTTGAAAAGACAAGAGCCCCTGAGGGTAAATGTAATGATAAAAACACTTGGTGAAAATCAACTCTCAAGTTTTGCTTTGGATTATGGGTAATGTAGAATCATTAAATTTAACATGTGATAATAAATAATTATTTTTAGGTAAGATTTGTTTGTCCAAGACCAGCAAATGTTGTAATATTGCTCTATTTTACATATTCTGAAGTCTGCATCCAGTTGGCATTGGAGTCATGATTTATGGCTTGTGCTCATTTTCAAATGAGAGGCTAACGGTGACATGTTTCAGCTAATACTTAATGGATATTTTCTGTTGTAGTTTCTGATTGTCGTCTTTAAGGTTGAACATTTTCTGCATTTGTCAGTTTGCAGCTGTCGACTCTGTACATATGAATATGGTGTTGAGAGCAGTTACAATACAATACCATGGTGACGTTAGCTGGCAAGCCACTGAAAATGAGTATCTCTTTGGCATCAATCATGGCAGGCTGCTTCAAAACAGTGCCAGAAGTGACACTTTTTTGATACATTGCAACACACATAGCATTGATACACTACTCCTGTGGCACTGAAAAATATAACCTTGTACTATTCTATTTGTTTTCTTTTTGACATTGTTGTGCTACGGAGGCCAAATCAAACAAAAAGAAAGAGTTACTTTGGCATCCACGTTACTTTGCCTGTACTGAGTCCATAAGTCACGGCAATTGATGGACCCCGTCTGACCACTAAGCTGTCCAGCACACACAACATCACCCCTAGAACATGGTATGCAATGGGCATCCTTCTTTTAAACACAAAATCACACCAGAAAATATAAATTGTCGCAGTCCCCTCTAGTCTAATCAAGCCCACATTGTCCATCAGCATTCAAGAATTTTCTCCAAGCTAATGTTAAGAGTAACATTTTCATGCAAATGCTTGATGAATGAGACTGTATGGAAGTGTGACAGTTTGGTTAATCATATCAGCAATGATGAATTACTGAATGCTGAAATAATACAGAATTAATGAGAGTTTTATGTTATGCTAGATTATGTCAGCGAGGTGAATGATGCAATGCATAAACAGAGCAGAAAGTCAGAAAAGTGTGCGTGCATGTGCGGCAAAGACGACATGCAGAAAGATGTATGCATGTGAGCAAGTCTATTTGCATGTGCATGTGTTTTCTTTCACCACTGGTAATGTTCAGCATCATAATGACACTTCGGAGGTCTAAACCAGCATGTGAGCGCGAGAAGGAGAGGAAGCAGGGTTACATTATTCATCAGGGGTCAATTACAAGTTTGTGAAAACAATCCCTCCGTGGTCTGGCCTTGCAGTGAATATAATTGGCCTGATAACAGTTGGTGATTTTATGGCATGTTCATGGGATACACTGGGGCATCGTCAACTTTTATTTCATGTTTCAAACTATAGAAACTCAGTCCATCTCATATTCTGTTAGAGTTGTCTCCTCATCCCCATCATTCCTTTTGCATTCCTTTTTAACTTTCTCATCATTTGTCATCATTTTCATATGATGTAATACTCATCCTGTACACCATACCTGGGCAAAATAAGGCCCGGGGGCCACACACGGCCCCATAGCTGGCCCTAACTAGCCCACATGAGGTCACTGGCAAATTAGAAGTCAATGCAAATATATATTATACAGCTTTTATTTCATAGAATCTGCTAAATTAATGTTTTTTTCACCCGTACCTTCCACACTGCTGGTTTTGTACATTTTCACAAATGTTTTTGTGAATATTCATGAAATAGTTGTATTCTGTGCTCTACATTTACACTATATCATTGTATTGGTTTCATTTACTGTTTTTTTTAACAGATATATATTGAAGGTGAATTGATCCGGCCCTTAATAACTGTTAACATTTCTCATGTGGCCCCATAGGAAACTTAATTGCCCACCCTTGCTCTCTACACTGTCACATCCGGTGTTGTACAAGTTACTTCCAAATTGTAAAACATTACAGATTCTTTTTTACTGTTATTTAAATGCTTACCTTACAATACAACTGTCTCAGAATTATAATGTGTTACATGTATGAGTTATGGGCGGCCATGGCTCAGTTGGTAGAGCAGGTCGTCCAGTAAGCAAAGGGTTGGTAGTTCATCCTAGCCGGTTCATGTGTGTGGTCAGTACCACTGCGGTGTACGATGTTCGACTCCCAACAGTTAACACTTGATTGGTTTGGATGTTTTTTGACTCTTTGGTGTTACTCTTTTACTATGTGGTTGTCCTTCTCTTCTTGTTTTTAACTTGTTTGTTTGTTGTTGTTTTTTAGACCCTGTATTATATAAAATTGTATCTTTTTTCTTGTTGACTTTTTTAAGGATGACACCTGGAGGAGGTTTTATATATTACAATGTTTTTTTTATACTACAGTTTTTACCTGATTAGCACTGCAATGTGTAGGCTTGTGATTGATTGACACTTTTTTTATAAATACATCTTCCTGCTTTGTGTTATGTCTGACTCCCTGATGAAGGCTTTGATGCCGAAACGCTTTGGGGTTTTTTTTTTATAGGATTTTATAGGTTTTTATAACCAAGCCAATTTCATAAAGGCTTTTTAAATTTTCACTTATAAGAGAGTGCTTTGGAATTTTTTTTCTTTTTTGTCTTACTCTTGGTTTTCCTATCCAAAGAGCACCTTTAATTATTATTACTTATTCTGAGTCCAGGTAGCGCTCCTTAAGCAAAGTTTTTTGCATTTTTTTTCCCTCAACATTTTACATGTTCAAACAAGGGCCAAGGAAAACTCGTAGTCATAGAAACATTGGTTTACTTTGTCATAGCTAATCACAGGGATCATGCTAACTAGCTTGTTGACTGCAGGTTAGTGTTAGCATACGTGTTAGTATGCTAACACATGCAGGTTAGTGTTAGCATACGTGTTAGTATGCTAACACGTGCAGGTTAGTGTTAGCATACGTGTTAGTATGCTAACACATGCAGGTTAGTGTTAGCATACGTGTTAGTATGCTAACACATGCAGGTTAGTGTTAGCATACGTCCATGTGCTCTTCTGCCATCTTCACAGATTGCTGGAACAGTAACAGAAAATAGAACTTTCCTGTCACATTTTTGACTCTTTAAGGTCTTACAGTCTTGCTGTTTTTTGTTTTTTTGTTTTTTTTAATTGAAGTAATTAAAATTAAAGTGCTTTGTCACACCAGCATTATTGAACATGTACTGAATAAAATATGAATTAAAATTGATTAGTAATGCCTTACACAACTGCGTTCCAGCCAAAGGATTATATTACTGTAATGCGTCACGGCCAACACTGGTTATATTTTACACACCATCTGCTTGTGTTTTCTCTTATATCATTCTTTCTTATTCAATATCTTCCCTCCTTTCTGCTCTACAGTTTTGTATATTGTCAGTGTCTGGTGTCTTCTGTCATTGTAGCTGTATGTTTTCACTGGTCTGCATGAAGAACAGAGGACTTCATGCTATGACCCTGCCCCCGATTGCATGCATACATGCTTCCTCCACCTTCACACTGAATTTCTCCTCCGTCTGTGATCTTTTTCCAGAAGTGTGTCAGTATGACTTTATCGAGCATGATTCTGTATGTGTTTTCTAGTATTTTTTTAGGTGAAAACAAACCGCTGCTGTGATGTCTGTTTCTTTTCCAGTATTTTCCTGCTGTGTATGAATGTAGCGTGTTTACATTCTGTGTGTCATTTCGAAACATGCAGTCACTTTAAAAGAAACTGCAAAAATATACATTGATATTGAAATGTAGGTGCTGTATGCTGGCTTGTGTGAACAGACAGATGTGAGTGTTAGTGCTGCTGTGAATGTCATACAGTTTTTTAAGAAGTGTCACATCTGGAAGAAAAAAAAAATACATACAGTGGTACCTCTACTTACAAAATTGATTTGATCCAGAAGTGTTTTCGTACTGTGAGTTTTTCGCAAATAGAGTCGCATTTTATGTTTAAAATGCCTGATTTGTTCCACGGCCCCAAATAATACCCCTCAAATCCTTTAAAAATGTCTCAATTATATCTGAAATGTGTGTTAAAAGTAAAAGAAAATTTTGATTTAGATTTTAGATTGAATTTTTTGGTCTCAGTGGGTAAATGTGTCTTCACTGACTGAACATTAAACATTAAACCATTAAAATGAACCAGAAATGTGGGTCATTTTCATACCATTGTGGTTGTTTTAACTGTTACTTTTTTGTTGACAGACGTTTGATGGGGTTTAGATTCAAGTACGATTGCCTTTAATGGATTTTCATGGTTTTCCTGGGGTGCACCGGGCGTGTGCGTCGTCGTCTGGGCGATGGCACGGCTTGTGGACATTTTTTCAAGGGGTTCGTGGGGTTTCGCCGGTGTGTCTTTTGTTCATGCTGGCTGCCTTTTCCTTTTTTGTCGTCTCCTGTTTCACTTCTGTTGGTGGCCGGGAGTCACTTTCTTTGGGCTCGTGCTGTGGTGGGGTTTCGGTGGGTGCGCTCGGGGGGCAGTGGTGGCTCTGTCCTTGACTCCTTTACATGTGTATGGTTATAACTCTGTGATGGCTCACAAAAAGCATCATGGGTAGCTCCCTACGTATAGTACGTACATGACATGTTTACATACATTACATAGTTACATCCAGTAATGTACATACAGTAGTATTTATGTCTCGGGGGTTTTAGGGTTTTTTCGTAAATAGAATTTTCTTTCGTATTCAGAGACGAAAAATTGAGGTAAAGTTTTTTGGTTACTTTGATTATTCGTTAACTGGGTCTTTTGTGAGTAGAGGTACCACTGTATATACATCAATGAACAAAATCTGAACTGAAAAATACTTTGGAAGAAAGTGACTAAAAGAAAAAATAAGCCCCAGTTCATTATAACTGAATAAGAACAGACTTTGGTGAAAAAACATCCTTTTATTTCATCACAACAAAGAAGTTATTGCTATGTTGCCTCTGCCTTTCTATCTGTTCCTCTATCTATTGATGACTTCAGTGGCTGTCAGCAAAAGAATTTATAGGATCACAACACTGGCAGTGCCCACCCAAGTTATTTGGCCTCCCAGCTACAGTAACACTAGATCCACAGTGAGGAGTCATATATCCAGCCAGTCACCCCACTGACCTGCTCCACCGTCAGCCTACAACACACATCTACAAGCAGCGCAAAGCCATTTGTTTCACAGTTTCTATGGTCAAAGTATTAGATAGTTGTCAGAGTCTAATATCAAAGCTGAAAGAAATGAAGAAATGTTGTATTTATGCTTGTAAGACAACTTTATATTTTCACTGTCAAGTTCAAATCGTTATCATTAGTCATGATCATGGCTGATATTTGACATTTTATGTACTTTTCTTTCTCTAAAAACATTGACTTTCACAGATTATTGTGTTTTATAGTCTTTTTTTTCTCTTGTTTGATACTTTCTTTTCCTGCAGTGTAGTGAATTAACAAAACTTATAAGAAAAAGAAAAAAAAATCAGATGACAATCAGTCATCTAATGGCAAACAAGTGTGTGAAGAGGATCAATGTAATCAAAGAAGAAATAAACAAAAGTGAAATAATAAGCACTTTTAAAATATTCTAATAGTGGGACTGTGTTGTCAGACTTAATGGAAATATACACACACACACACACACATATATATATATATATATATATATATATATATATATATATGTATATGTACATATTTATGTGAAAACCAATGACGAAGAGGAAAAAAGTAAATAACCATTGACTAGTAAATTACAATAAAAAAAAGTATAACCTTATGTTACAGGTTTATCAGTGATTTTTTTTTATTTATTAGACCAGATTAGACCAGAATCACTTAGCAAAGTAATTCAATAAACACTAACAAATATCATTATCACATGAAAATATATAAAAACACTATATGTTTTTCATAACATATGTAGAATTTCTGTCGTAGGTGCCGTAAAAGCATATCACACACAAATTAGATGAACAATTTGTTGAAATGGCGACCCACACAAAACAAGAAATGTCCAGTAGCACATGCTGGGCATCGTCATCCATGGTAAAATCACTTTCTTAATGTGATGATCTGGTGTAGAGCTGTGAAATTGCAATGGCCCTGCAGACATCGAACCATGCATATCTAAAAGCTCTGTCGCTGATCACATCCAATCTTTTGAGCCCATTAGCCAGCTACTCAGCCAGTCAGCATGCCAGCCAGTCATTTACACTGCCAACTGACAATGGACACCAAGGAATCTTTTTTTTTTGTTATTTTTTTCACCCAAGATTCTGGACTGTTAAGTTAATGGGCAATCAGGGCATGAGGACAACACTCACACTGTCTTGTTATGACAAGATTTTAAACATTTAAGCATAAATACACTACTTCAATTCAGTTCTACTTAATAGCACGACAAATAGTTGAATTGTTAAGCTATATTTATAACAAATGAGGCTTTTAGTGTATTTGATTGGTTAATGGATGGATGGATAAAGACACAAGGGAAGAAGGAATGAAGGAAGGATGAGCAAAAAAAAATGGAAGAAAGAAAGATGGAAGGGAAGAACATAATTTGTTTCTGCACAGTGTCATAAGTGTAAAAGTGTAAAAAAATAAATAAATAAATAAAAGTTCTTACCCAGTGGGGGGGGGGGGGCAATCATAATCCTCACTGATTCTCATGTCCCAGGTAGATAGATGGATCCAAACTAGACTTTTCTTTGTGAGGATGTAAATCAACACCACAAGCATGTATTGGCAGAATAATACAGCACACTGTACGTCCCAACTGAATATTTGTCCATGTATCTTTGATATCTCACAGCTCCATGGAGTGTGTTGAATCAGGTTTTAAAATTCATGCGGAGTTCTGCTTTATTAAAAAATAATGTGCAGAGTATACAGATCTCTCCAGTATTGATTTGTAATGTCTAGTGACTAGTCAGATTTTTACACTTGATGTCTTGATCTTTTAGAATGAAAGTTTGCTCCTTTTTAATATTTTATATGTCGAAAAGCTAATGAATGGAAATGAATATAAACAAATAAATATATATTTTCCAGATCCAGTTACTAAATGGAAAAAAAACAAACAACAACCCAGTCTGGCCCTGGGGATGAAATTGTGAAATACAAAAATAGTTATGAAGATATGAACAATCATTTTAGTTCAGGTTCCACAGTCAGACCGTTTCAATCTAAAGTAGATCCGACCAGCATAATAGACACTCATCTCACGAGACGAAAATGAGACATGAGATTGGGTTCACAAGATCGAGATGAGATTTTAAGAAAACTAAATTACAAATGATACGAATGACAACAGACTTTTATTTTACTGAATTGCACATGTATTTTATAACTCTGTAAGCGTCTACAAATTAAAACTAAATTCAAATGTCATCAATGTTCAAATAAAATAAATGAAATTATATATTTATCCTTTTGTCAAGTGCAAAAATAAAATATAGGGGGGGGGAGGGATTCACACTGAAAATGAATAAAGAGTCAAATCTAACTATAAATAATGATAAATCACTTAAGAGAGGTTAAATAGAGTTAAACATGTATTTGGAAGTTGCCACAAATATAATTTTTATCGTACAATTTCCCCTGCAGTACTTTAACATGCATAGAGTACTACTTCCATGTAGTTCTGTTTTTACACTAATTATGTCCCTTGCTATACGATACATTCCCAATCGATTGTTGGGAGTCACATTTCTCTTGCTGATAAGGCTCATGTAAAGCCACACATAAACACCTGTGCATTTGCCGACCGTTGACTTTACTCTAGCAGAACACAGAGTGAGTTCTCCTCTTAGATTGATGTGCATCTCCTACCCTCAGGCAACTTATTTCCACACACACAGAGAAAGTCCAATTGATGCCTATTTCCTTTCCCTGGGCAGCTTGTCTTTGTATGTATACCCACACACATGCGCGCGCACACACACACACACACACACACACACACACACACACACAGGGGACTGGTGCTACATCGCTGGTTAATGGAATTGTCTTGTCTCTTGGCAGACAGACCGCTATAGAGGAGGGTGAGCACGTAGAGATCCGACTCCTCAGGGACTTCCTGTTTAAACCAGGAAGTGTTTGGCCCCACATGTAAGGCCACAGCAACAACTACTCTGCTTACATTTTAATTAATCTCTTGCTTGTCTCAATACTCGATCCGTCATAATAGATAGAAATACCTGCATGCAGGATTCACACAGCCAAGGAAATTAAGTCAACGCTTTGTCAACATTAACAGCTCTCTGGGGTCTTTTTACCTGTCAGGCAGAAACACAACCCAGGCTGCTGTGATGCCAATTAGATTAAAATAATAATTATTATAATAGTCATAAAAATATTGTCAATGGCCACTGGGGGAAATATATTTAAAGTGGCAACAAATGATGTTTGGTAGAGTTTAAACAGCAAAGTAAACATAGCACATATTGTAGAAGTCAATGTGTCATATTTGTTATGCTTAAAATTATTGAGAATACAAATTATGTATAAATAATATTTGCTCTTAGTAAACATACACTTCCTGGCAAAAGCAAAAGCCGTAAACACAATATTTCATTGCCATCCCCCACCCCCCATTCGATTTCATTATAGAACACATTGTTTATGCCATAGCAAATGTCAGTACATTGCTAATGCAATGTCACAATAAATGTCACAACATTTATTTTCATCCTGAGCTGCATGAATTTTTGATTATTTGATGATGGAGACTTAAGCCTCTGCATAATGTCTTCTCCAATACATCCCACTGATTCTCGAAAGGGTTCAGGTCTGGACACGGATGTCGCATGTAGCACAAACTACTGTCTCTTGGAATATGTGTGTGTGTCATCGGCAAATAAAATCCCCTCATTCCACTGTTCAGAACTGGTCATTCAGTATATTCAGTTAGTCAGATGACCTCATTTTATGGAAACTTAACATTATGAACCCTGATCTGTCAGCCACACATGTGAAGAAGACATCAAAATCTTCTGCAAAACCTAAAATATTTGTAACTACCAGATTGCATATTTGAGGGTCAATGTAAAACAAATGAGATCAGAAACAGTGATGACTTATATTATTTTATTATTACTTTTTAAAGTACCTGTATATGGCTTTACCTTGGTGGTGTCATGCATCTTGGTTATGATTTCTGAAGAATTCAAGCAAAATTAGACGTAGCCATTGTCTTTTTTTAATCCTTAAACGGGTTACTATGTGGACATTTAGCATTTGTAAACACAAAAAAATATGGAAACACTAAATAATAGATAAAAATGTCCATTTCCATATTTCACAATGCTGTAATACTGAATCTGAAAGTGATGAATCCATTGGTGGAACATTGTTCCAGAGTCATGCCAAGGCTTTCCAGGTGCCAGACGTTTTGTGTTGCAAGTGACCTTCGACCTTTGAAGATAAAACAGTTTTTTTTGACAGAAATCAATAGAATAGAAGGTCATAGCAGGAAGTGCAACAGGTTTGACCCAGTGCATTCAGCTGAATTTCTGAGTGGAGAGAAACTATTTCAGAAAAAAAAAAAAAAAAAAATCCACACTAGAATAACCTCACTTTGTGTTTTAGTTATTTACTATAAAATGACTCATAAAAAATCCTTGGAGCAGAATTGTTTGATTATGCTGCCTCTACACTCAGTTTTCATCATTTCTATTAACAGTACGTTTCCAACCTTAAATGTAGCAACAAACATGAGAATATGTGTCATTAGCATCACTGTTGTTCCTCTCACTTCCATCCCACTTCCCATATAACGGTTTCTCCTCTTTTGTTCCGCTCCATATCGCCAATTTCTTCCCTCGCTTTTTTGTGCTCTATTTTCAGGACAACAGCAACTCCCATCACTTTATTGTAGCAGACAGCCATAACAAATGGGAAAATGGGCCCAGTTTAAGAAGTCAATGGGAAGCCATGAGGGAAACTCAAACAAATACAAGGGGGGAAAAAAAGGAATTGTGTGCTTTGGCCCCTTTATATCCATTGGGTAACAGGAGTAATCTGCTGAGAGTTTTACTTCTGTCTCAGTGCTGTTTTAGAGCGAGACAACAAGATATATTTTGTATGGTTTTGCTTTAATTGTTGCATTTATTTCATTACTGGCTGTTTATTCCTGTGTAATTTTTGGTTTGTAGTTGAAACTATAATAATAGATGTATTATTTTGCATTCTTATGTTATAGTGTTGTAGTATTATCATGATTAAAAGTTATTTCTAACACCATATTATTACCTCCGCGGGTACCAGCGTGGGTTTTATAATTAGTAGAATTAGTTTCTCTGTCCGTCCATCTGCCTGTTGGCAACATAAGTCAAAAAGTTATTGACAGATTTCAACAACATTTTCACAGAATGTCAGGAATGACAAAAGAAACAAGTGATTCCATTTGCGGGTGATTCGATTCACCGTCTGGATCCAGGATTTTTGTTTGAAGGTTAGGTTTTGACAGAAATGGTGTGCGCTCTCCAAGTACTTTTCTATTTCTTACAGTAATGGTTGATGACATGTAATTTTCTAATAGGACTTTGCTTTAATGTGGAGCCAAAATAGTCTTTTTTTTTTTTTTTTTTTACCAGAAATTAGTCCGGTATAACTTGACCTTTTTGATATTTCATGTTTTTTTTGTACCTTATCCCTCTCCTCTTCCATTCATCCATCACTCTTAGCCATATTTCATTTCTTTCTTGAGTGCTGCCCCCCCACCCACCCTCATATCTTTGGATTCTCACATTCTCTTTTGGTTTCTATCTCATTCCATTTCTTTCTTTCTCCTTCACTAATCCTCTTATTCAACCACCCACTCTATCTTGTATCACCCTTTACTTTTCCCATTCCTCGTCATCTTTTCTCTGGGGGTCTATAACCTTCTATTGAAAGTCGCTCTGAAACATCACACTCTGTTGTGCTCTTCTTGTCCTGACCTGGATATCATCATTGTGTGTTGGCACATATGGTGTCCCTACAATCTCTTTGTGCTTCACAGACTTGAACACCTGTCTTATCTTAAGACCGCTGTGCATTATGGGTTCTTGAAACTTTCCGCCGTAATGTCGTTTCGAGCTATGAAGTCATCCAATGCGAAAAGCCAGGATTAAGCTTATAAAACTTGACAGGATTCCACTTGCAAATGGACTAAAATGTGCGTCACATTGAATATTATTTAGACTTCCTGCCTCTAAAAGTGGACTGGAGTGCACTTAAACAATGAGAGTTGCATTTAGAATACCGGATGCTTGGTGATGAGGTTGTTGTTGAAGTGGGTACATTAAAATAAGCTACAGAAAGACTTCAACTGCAGCCAGGTAAGAAGACAAAAAAATGGGCAAAGTGAGGAATGAAGAATACAGGGGCTGAGAAATGATGTCGGCAAGTGGAAGATGCTGAAGTGGACATGAACTAAGTTAAATAAAGAACCACTAGAGACAGAGGAGCTTAATTTAAGGAACAGTAGTCTAATACAGGAAATGGCAGAGGCAGGGAGCAGGATTCAAGATCTTTGGGAGGATTTCTTTTTTAAAAAGGCAAAAGAGATGAGGTGTTTCACTGTCTCAGCCAGAGACACACAGACTGTTATTATTGTAGAAATATGAATTTACACAAATGATGACTTTCCCAGACTTTACCAATATGAAAGCAAAGGAAGACGGGAGACAGAACCATGGCTAGTTGTTGACCGAATTAGTTTAACATCCTGCTGAAGGAAAGAATTCAGCATATGATGAGCTCATAAAATACACAGCATTGTAATGACTTTGATAAACTGGCAACGTAATTTAGTACCTGTGATCTCATGGTGCTGCTGTTAATAAAAATGATTAACAGGCGGTTAGATAAGCAACTTGATGGGACTGAATATCATTTTGTGGGGCTTTTGGTGAGCTGAGGATGTTCTGTTTTGACAGGCATACTGCGAGGGTGAAAAATATATATATAAGTCAACAAGCCTACCTGGAGGTTTGACACAGACCTCCTGCTGCTTCAATCCATTTCAGGTTATGTGACAGGCAAACCAATGTGTCCATATTCTACAGGTACAGGGAATTTTTTACTTTCTCTCAGAATAAATCCAGCTTTAGAAAATATGAGGAGGCTTAAGATGCAGGGAATGCTTTGGTAGTCTGTGTTTCATCCCCAGCACTCAAGGGAACCTGGTTCAGGTTTCAGATTGCCTTTTTTTAAAAGTCCTCCAGTTCCCTCCTTGAACTTCTCCTGAAGATTATTGTAGATGCTCCACTTTTTTGCTCATGCTGTTGGAACATGAGTCATGTGATCATAGTTTATTACAGATAGATAGATAGATAGATAGATAGATAGATAGATAGATAGATAGATAGATAGATAGATAGATAGATAGATAGATAGATAGATAGATAGATAGATAGATAGATAGATAGATAGATAGATAGATAGATAGATAGATACTGTGGATATATAAATACATATATACATACACATATATATATATATATATATATATATATATATATATGTATATATACATACATGCATACATACATAGGAAAAATAAACATTCCTTGACATAAATCACTTTTATAGTATACTCTATATATGCATTATTTGGGTTATCTGAAATATAAAGAAATATACGTTAGAACCATATATATGGAATGTATTATGTCTCCTATATATGGAGATTTATTATGGGAAACCTTATATATTGGTTCGATCTATTGATGAATAAAGACCCTGATTTGGAACATTTGAGAAGTGTATTGTCACATACACAGTACAAGACACACAGGTGTGATGCTATACAGTGAAATTCTTAAATTGGACGCTTCCCGTCAATGTGACAAAATGAGTAACAGTAAGAGTGGTTAAGAAATAGTGGGAGTCGACTAAAACTAAAGTTACAGTGCAAGGACATGCTATCTATGTACAATTTAAAGTGCAGAGTACAATAAATAAATAGATTTAAACCAAAAAATAAATGGTTCAAATGCAGTCTTCACATGAGCACTGTGTATATTGTTAAACATGGAGTCTGTTCGCAGAGGCATGAGAGTGAATTGGAGTGAAGTGGGGCAAACTTGGACGACTGGAGCATTAGTTCAGTCCCCGAAAATGTGTCTCCTTGCTCCAATTAAATTCTCCATGCTCCAGCTCTGTTCCACTCAAATGGTCTGCATGAAACAAAACCATACAAGGATGTTCTATAATTGACTGACTGACACTGTTTGTCCCAAACCTATTTCTTCTTAGATTTTGTCAGTTACTTTATTTTCTTTTATTCATATAACTGACTTTTCCAAGCAACTGACATGTTTTATTTTTTTCTTTTAATTTACTGACAATTAACTGAAATATCACTGCATTAATTGTTAAAAATAACTATGTATCGTATTGTTTTTTTTAAGGAGCTGTTTGTTACTTGACTACCTGTAAATTGAAGAGAGCTGAAGTCGAAGGTGTTGTTGACTTTCTCTTTCATTCTGCTTCAGGCTTTCATTTTCTTTGCCTGCGTCTCTTCCATTCTCACTCTAATTACTCATTCAGAGGTAGCGGAATAAAGTGATTGACTGTATTATTATCTTGTCTCCTCTGTTTGCGCTGCTTTCTTTGAGTTGACAAGCAGAAAAACAGAAATATTTGTGGGGTTTTGTGTGCCTACGTGGTCGTGGGTGGGTATAAATGTGGATGTGTGCGTAGGTGTCTCTGCTTTTGCTTGGTTTTTCTTTTGTTCGTCACATGAATTTGTCACTGTGTTTTTGTCTGTTGATATGTTTGTCCATGCCAAAAATGTGCAGCAGCTCAATGTGTGTGTGTGTGTGTTTTGCTAACCACCGCCACCATGTTTTGTGTTTGTGTCGAGAAGGTAAAAGGCCTGTTCCCTCTTGATTAGTGTCCAATGAAATGGGAATTTCTGGGCTGTCGCTGCCCATTTACAGTCATATTTGTGTGTTAGAGCGTTCTTGTGTGTGAAATAGAAGGAAGAGGAGACAGACTTTGACCAGAAAATATTCCCTCTGGCCCAGCGTCCAACAGTGAGGTTGAGCAGTTTGCTCCATTGACGTCAAACAACTGAGGAATGGCCAGATACGCATGAAAACATACTCATCGGCCATTTCTCTGTATGTGTGCATGCCTGTAAAAGACATTCAAATGTCAACTGCTTTGAGAGGTAAAACTGTCCACTCCTGCCGACCCTTTTGTCAAGCCCTGTCAGATTCGTTCAGTATAACATGCCCCAAACCTCAACCCAACCTCTTAAAAAAGCCCTCCAGTTTCTTATTACACTTCATCATAAGAACATCATCCAAATCCCAACAGACCTAAAAAAAAAAAAAAATGCCTTACTTGCTTTTAATGCCATCCTACATAGTGATCATGCAAAACACACCCCAGACAATGTCATTTCACATTACAGAATGCATACCATCAGACGCAAGCTAACATTTTCTATTCAATTATGTATGCCATACATTTTATCTAAGTGCTCTACAAAGGCAGCTTGACTTAAGAAGTTCTGCTTCAGTTCTTCTAGCCTGGTAAGAAGTTGTACAGTCTATGAGGTTTATTCACACCTCCAGAGGCCAGAGAGGGGGGGGGGGGGGGTGTCACATGTCACTCATTGACCTGTTAATCACTGTAAACCCAAATAAGTTAGCAGAACTCAAAAAATATAAGGCAATCGATTGCCTCGATTATTTTAATTTGATCAAATTTTAAAAAATAAAAATAAAAATACAAGTTTCCAGAACTTAAAAAGTAAATGCTTATTAAAGTATACTTAAATTAAAATTACTTATTAACTTAGTATTCTGAGGTCCTGTCAGTCCTACTGGGAAACTCATTCAGGGTTCAGTGTCTTCACCCATGGACATGTGGACAGACAGACCCGGGATGTGACCCTCTCATCATTGGACGACCCGCTCTACCAACTGAACCACAGCCGCCCCTGAATAAAGTTTTGTGATTGTAATTTTTTTGGTGTGATAGATATTGGTGGTTATTTGGAGTGCTCTGAAATTGTATTTCAGCATCTACTACAGTACATCAGTTGAGTTTAGTTTTTCAATCATCCTCATTTGAAACAGTAGAAATAACAATACAATATCATTCTCAGTATTTAATGACTTAATTCCACTAAGTTGTACCTCATATGTTTTTAAGTTATGTTCACTTATATCCATAATAGTTCCCCTTAATTAAAAAAAAATATTAGTTGGAAGTACTTAAAAAAGAACATGTTACAGCAACTGAATACATTTGAGTTAGTAGTACTATTTCTGAAACTTTGAGTATTCACAACTGAATATATTTCATTATTCTGAACATTTACGTTTACAGCGCACTATTCTGAATCAAGAGGTTTTTGTCAAAGTTAAAGATCCCTCCTTCATAGATCAGGATTCTGATCATGCATGAAATAATTTAGTTAAAGCAGTCAGTTAGACGTGACACTAGTATTTATTAGAAATGTGGTGATTACATTTACAAGCAGCGTCTATTCTGTTGTGCTTTGACATAGAACAAACTAGGCTTGACTTGACTTTTAGGTCATGTGTTTCATTATCCTTTATATTTTAGATAGGTAGCTGGATGAAAAAAAAAAATAGATGGATAGATGTATGGTCAGATTGATAGATACTTCACTTCACTTTTATTAATTGTCTTGTGCAGCAGGTACATACAAACATGATCAAACAAACAAACATGATCAGCAACATGGTCACAGAGTGAGCATAAATAAATATAAAGATAAAACGCTAAGGGAACAGCAGAGTATATAGAAAGTGCCTGGTGTGCAGTTTGGTGCAAAAACTAAGGATAAGGACTGAGTGCAGTTTAAGTACAGTCTACTGTATACATGCAGTAGCTGGAATAATGAAGTATTTTATATAAGTGATTCACCAAAGCATCTGGACCCATGTGAGTCACTGACATTATTAAGGTTAAAAGACTCGTCAGGGTCCATGTCAATGATCTTTCCTGGTTCATCTCTTCCCTACAGACCCTCTTCATACACCAGTCTTTGTATCAGTACATCCATGAAAGGAAAAGTCAATGTTCAATGGTTCTATGATACATTGGCACATATTTGCTTAAATTCCCCTCAAATATTGATACCTATGACACGACATAATATTTTTTTAAATTGTCCTGTGTTGCTTCTTTCTTAATATTTTCCCCAAAATTAGGATTTTCTTTCCCTATGGACAGAATTGCCTTGGTGTATGAAATGTGCTATACACCACAAATTAACCTGTCTTATCAAATAAGATACTCTGATTATAATTAGAATGTGTGAGGCTCTTTATTCTTATTTTTTAATCACAGTTTTTCATTCCAGTTGTTTCATGTCACTGTATTTTAGGATTTTAGGTTTTTAGACCAAGCAACTAAAGTATCCTTCAAAATTCTCTGCAGGAAGAACTGTGTCCTCTGCAACGCCCTGATCATTACAGCCCTCCAGCAAAAAAAATGATGATGTAGCGTTATCCAAATGAAGGCTTGACTTTGAGAAACTCCATAGGTGTGGTTGGGAGTTGAGCTGCCTGGGGGGAAATTTCAAGACAGCTCTGTGAATGGTTGATATGTGGTGTAATTGACCGTTTCATCTGTGTTAGGGGCTACATATTTACATAGACAGCTTCTTTTACTCCATTTTTGGAATATCTGTCCGCTTTAGAACGTATTTGAATGTGTAATGTCAACAGATGACATCAAATATCTTCCAGAAATTCAGCGAAGTCTGAGTGACTGAGAATGTAGAGTAGATCAGATATTAGATATAGGATATTAGGAGATATACGCGAAATGACAACCACACTTCTGTCAGTCTGCCCCAGGGCAACTGTGACTATATATGTAGTTTACCACCACCAGAGGGAGCATGTGAGAGTGAATGAATAATGGGTCACTAATGTGAAGCGCTTTGGCTGCCTTGAAAAGCGCTATATAAATCTAATCTATTATTATTATTATTATTATTATTATTATTATTATTATTATTATTATTATTATTATTATTATTATTATTAAAGAATGAACAACTGACATTCCCAAACATATGTACATGCATGAAACAGTGTGACTTATTTTTCTAGCAAAAAGAATGAGGGCCCAGTCACTCCTTAACATATTCCTTCTCTCTCTACAGTGTCAGGGGTGAGTGAAAACCACTAAGCAATGACATGAAAATGAACTGTTTATTTACCACAGCACAGCAGGATACAAAATGTATTTTATAAACTAAGTGAAAGTGAATTTACCTCACAGCAACAGCACCAGAAAAGAGGTGATCTATTCTGTTTCCACGCCGCATGAAATGAGTGGAAAGAGATAGAACATAAATATCAATAACATAAATTTATTGTTTAATAAAATGTGGAAGTCAATTGGCCATTCTAACTCCATCCACTTGTGTTGTGTGAAAATGAAGCATAGTCTACTTTGAGGCTGATATGTTTTTGCTTTTGCATCAGGGGAAATGAGCAACACCTTTTTATGTTTCCCAGCAAAGAATGCAGAATTAAATATCCATTTAAGCAATGAACTGATTTTAGATTGTAACTCTAGTCTAATTTTAAACTAAAATAAATGACTTACTGTGAATATAAAATAAATAAATAAACCTTCTTATATATTTAATGCTGGCAACAATATTCAAATACATTTAAAACTGCAGACTCACGACTATTTCCTTTACTGTTGCTTTAACCCTTTAACAACCAAAAACTGTCTAGTGCTGCATTTTACACTTTACATCATTCAGTTTACTATAACTCTGGAAGTGTTTAGCCACAAAATTCCAATGACAGTGGAAAGCTGAGGTCCTGAACTTTCCGAACAGTATATAAAACTTCACAGCAACAATATGGGACTCCATTAGAAATGGAAACAAAACTGCTTCAGACACTTCCACGCAGGCTAAAACACCTGAAAATAACAAACAATATGAATCCATTGTGTGAATACGGAATGTTCAGAACCAAAAAAAGCCTGTTTGAGCAGATGGAAATAGTTGAGATTTTATTTTTACAATCCCAAACAGTGCTTCCATGTTTTGTTTTTTGTAATAAATATACTACAAACTTTTTTTCCCCCTTTCTACTAAAACACAGTTTTAAGCATTTATTACTGACCAGATATTGAAACGTAGGTTCATACTGAAAATAAATCTTGCAAAAATAACAATGAATACACCTATGTGGCCTGCTATAATGGATCTTAAAAGGGTTAAAATGTTCTTTAACTCCTCTCCATATATGCAGTTATGTTAAGAATACATTTTATCTCTGATAAAACAGTATATACAGGCTTTAAAGCTGTGGAAATTCACAAGCGTCCCTTGGCTCTGACCTAGTCTGGCCTGATATATTGAGTCTAATAAACCTGTGGTGTGTGGGTGAGTGCATGGCAAAAGAGAATGACTAAAGGGAAGCATTGTGTTTGAAGGGGACTGTCTGTAGAGAAGAAAAAAGACAAGGCAAATGAACTGTGAGAGAATAAAAATATTAATGTGTGACATTAATAGTACGGGGCAGAATATGTGTGGCTGTGTATGTGGAGTACAACATGAGGATGTGCATTCATGCGTTTTGCCGAGTATGTGCCGCTCGCTACCATTTTGCCTGCATATATTGTACATCGTTGTATGTGTGTGTAATGGACTAGGTTCTAACATAATTTCACGCTTCAGGATAAAAGTGACTTCTCCATTTAGTCCTTTCAGGCTATTTCTGTTTGATGCAGCAAACGAATCCAAACCTCCAAAGAAGATTGTTTCACACTCAGTCATTGACTTATTACACTGATGGTAATGCACGTACACTTACACTCTTCGCCCCTTTTTAACATGTGCTTTAGGAATGTATTACCTGCTCTTTTTGAACATGGAACCTGTGTACATGCACACTGTCTTAACCAATAAAGACCCAGTGCTGTTTCTCAAATCTGTTTCTATATTTAACATATCTTAAGTCATTTATCACCATTTATTGTAATAATATTTTTTGTTGTTTGAGTTTTTTTCAGTGTAAATTATGTTTTTTTTCCCTATATTTAATTCACTGATCATGTAGAAGTTGATTCCAACTCAGATTAATGTCATGTGTTATATCAGAAAAAATGAAGAAAAAGTGACATTCTCAGTAAATTATATCAAACATAACCAGTGTCTCCATCCACTGTGATTGATCCAACTCCATGGGTTTTACTAGTGAATGAATTTGATAGAAAATGATGGTGTTTTTACATTCACTACTGTACTTCTGAACATCCAAATGGATCAAATCTGATTATCATGAAAAGATGATTTACACCAATTATTTACACAGATTTGTAGATCAACAGGTATTTAGTGTTTTAGATCAGTAGATAGTTTTGGTTACCAATTTATATTTAAACTTTCATGACATTAAATGTGGTTAAGTAGAGTTACACATTACATTCTACTCGTGTATTAAAAACAGCTCCTGCTGTTACATCCTGTTGCCATCACATGGGCTGCATCTTGCTATTCTTGACATTAACTGGTTTGGCAAAGGCTGTTTCTAGCGTCATTTTTGTTAATTTGGCAGGCAGCTTTTTCCATTTCAATGGAGCAAAATGAATTAGCAGATTCTCTTCTTTGGCCATATTTCTAAAATCATCATCATCTCATTTCTGCATGTGTTACTGTGGCTGATTTTTCCATCTCTTGGTTCTTTCTCATTTTATTTTTCTAATGCTTGATGATAGCCTGCCATGACTTTCTGTAATTGGCCTAAACCATCCAAAAGAGGATTGTCACACTAGACATGAACCAGATCATTTGGACCAAAGCTGGTTCTTTTATCTGGAACCAAAAATTAGTTGTTTGGTCTAAAGGAGGTTAGCCAACCTATTTGTTCATTCAGTGTGACTCTCTAGTCAAACCCAGCGGTGATGTAATATGTTATTTACTATTCTTTGTGTTTTTATTATATCATTTTGAGAATTTCCATGGATTTGTCACCTTACAGCAAGACTGTCCTGGGTTTGATTCTAGCACCGATGGGGCCTTTACACGTGCAGTTTAATGGATTAATTAGTCAAAATTGAATCTAAATCACCCTTAGGTGTATAGGATAGTGAATAGTGGTTTGTCTGTGTAGGTCCCATGAGGAACTGGAAATGCATCCAAACACAATTCCATTGGTAGTGTCTCTGTGAACATTGTAACCTATGAAGACAGAAACAACCACCAATGACCAAGATCAACTACTAATCTAAACTGTTTACCACCTGTTGGTTCACTAATTCTATTTATACATTCAATTCAATTCAATTCAATTTTATTTATAAAGCCCTAAATCACAACAAAGTCGTCTCACAGGGCTTTCCAAAAACACAATCAGCTACAGAAATACATGAAAAGTCCCAGGCATCCCCTGTCCTTAGACCCTCCTTCTCGGCAAGAAAAAACTTCAAAACCCAGTGGGAAAAAGAAGAAATCTTGAGGAGAACCACATTGAAGGAGAGATCCACTCCCATGGACGGACAGGCTATAGATGAACGTCCATGTATAAATGCAGGAAGGGGGGCTGGTCCAGACAGGCAGGGGCGGTGGAGAGCCACCACTCCCCCCAGGGGGGGGAGGGGGGAAAGGGGACACCAGGTGACTAGTCATGAACAGACTTGGACATGTAAATAATTGGTGTAAAAAAACAGTTTGCCATTTTTTCATGGTCTGCAGTTAATATGTAAACACATGATTCACCTGTAAAACCGATGGAGTTTAACAAATGATTGCAGGTAGACACACTTGGTTTGTGTTCTGTTATGATAACCTTTGAATTTACACTGAAAACTGCAAAATACAGAGGATAATAGCACAGTATATGACAATAAAGCACTTTACATAGGTTAAAATGTATTTGGGAACTGCAAAAGTAGCACTGGGTCTTTATGGGTAAAGGATTAAGCAGTTTAGGGGGAAAAAAATCATCCTTTTCTTTGTTTTTCAGACATGGTACAGTAGAGACAGGATGGGGAAAATGATGGGATGGCATGTTCAATTGCAAACGTCAGCTGGGAATTGGTCATTGCAGAAAGACCTTATACCATGTGGTATGCACTGCACACTGTAGCTTCAGTATCTTGATGCGAATTTTTTCGGCCGTATTTGTTTGGCTTCCACAGATTGCAATTTCAGCAGTCGTATAAGATGATCTAATAAACTTGAGTCTTGTTGAAAAGATGCTTGTGCACCAGTTTAGAAGTACTGAGTCTTGTTGGGTGATTACTGTCCTTGTTGAGCCACATTTTCTTATAAATGTCCAAAATTTAAAAACTTTTTTAATTTCATTTTGTAATAAATTGTGCCGCATTATTGAATAATTTATTCCATTTTGCAGCAGCAGGTGCTTTGGTGGTGTGGCATTAAAGCTCAAGGAGATGTTTGAGAAACATAGACATGGACATTTTGAAATTACGGATATATTTTGGAAATAGAAATTTTGTTGTTTGTTTAGCTTTTTGAGGCAATTTCATATTTGTTTAAAATGAATGTTAGTGGATAAATTATCTGGTCACAGCAGAAGACACTTATGTTGTTTAACCTCTATTTTCTGGTACATTCCGCCTAAAATGCATGGCCAAATTAAAGTAAAATACAATTAACAAACAAATAAACTGTAATTTAGAATTGCTATTACGTAATGATAAAAAAGCTACAAGTGGATTTTGTAATAATCTTCTCAAAATGCAATAACTTATTACATAATGCAGCACTTTTATTACAAAATGAAATGAAAAAGTTATTACATTTTGGACGTTTATTACACAATGCGGCTCAACAGTCCTCTTGGAGATGTCTCAATTACATCAGCCTGTTGGTCCGTCCTCTGGAGAAAAGGCAGCTGAGATCCTGGGCTGTGGCTAAACGGGATGTTCCCAGAGGATGGATACACTCGCAGAACATGATATCATGGGAAAAGGTATAGAGTAACACAAGTAGGGACAGAGATACAATGATAGGGGAACAGAAAAAGGATATGAGGTGAGAGCAGCGCTTGACGGCTCCAGTGCAAAGACATTAACAAGACAACAAGGTTTGAAAAGAAGAATTGAAGCTTTCTATGATACAATCAGAAGAAGAAAAAAAAAGCAGCTGTAAAATGAGTCAACAAGGAGAAAGAAGGGAGAAAAATAAACAAACACTGCCTTTTGGATATTTAGACACACAAACACACAGCACATGTGATGCTCACCCACACATATAGACACATGGGCGGTGGGTGGATGAAAGGAGTCTCACACAAACACGGCTCCTGTGTCCAATGAACCGCTCTTATTGTGGAAAAACACAGGGATGTTGGTCTTGGCCGGACAAGAATGTGGGCTGTAGTGGTGGATGTGTGTGTCTGAGCACTCAAACCAAGGCTCCAGACACCCAAATAGGTTTGAAAATACAGGAAAACACATGTTAAACCTGCTCAGAAAAAGGTCTAATTGCCTGTTTTATAGGTAGGTTGTAGTTTTTATCATCATTTTCTTTTTCTTCATTTGTTTTTTAGAAACTCTTCATTATATAAATTCATCTGCCTACATTAATTATCATCATCATTAGCTTTTAAAATGATGAAAACCTGCTGCAAGGTGAACATTTTATAGTTCTGTCTTTGAGGCAAAACATTAAACTACACTAAACTGCCAAAAGTATTCACTCACCTGCCTTGACTCGCGTATGAAGTTGACATCCCATTCTTAATCTATAGGGTTTAATATGATGTGGGTTCACCCTTTGCAGCTATAAAAGCTTCAAGTGTTCTGGGAAGGTTTTCCACAACGTTTAGGAATGTGTTTACCCCCCCCCCCCCAGAAGTATATGTGAGATCACACACTGACGTTGGACAAGAAGGCCTGGCTCTCAGTCTGTGCTCTAAAAAACATTTAATACAAAAAAAAAAAAAAGAAATCACACACATAGTTGCAGAACACTGCAATGTCATATTAAATATACTTAAGTGATATTCCATTCTTCATCCGTAGAATGGAATGTTACATAAGTATATTTCAAAGCAGGCACTTTTGGCAATATCATGTACTTTTCATTTCATTGTGAATAACAAACGATTAACCTTTTACATGACACTCATTGAAATATTCTGAAATTCCAAACTTCAACCAGAGCATGTTATTGAGATTTATCAAATTGTTTTGTTGTTATGAGATTTACACTGCTAATAATATCGATGTAATGGAAAAATAGTAAAAAAACAAGAAATCTAAGATCCTATTTGGTGGATCAAACATAGTGGGTAAGAATAAATAACATATTCTATAACAACAGAAACAGTTATTCTCCTTTTTATGTGGTTATGCACCAATAAAATTATTAATTCTGAATATTATATTCAGTTTCTGTGGTTATAGCCCCCTCCCTCTAAGCCGTACTCATTGAACCTTTAATATGACTGTCATGACAAAGCAGGCATTTTAATGGTATAAATGTGTCTGCTTTGGAGTTTTTAGAGGGGATTTTGTGACTGAACAACAACTGACCTCACAGTTATTGTCATGAAGAATAAAGTATTAAAACAGCATTTTATCATTAGGATATGAAGGGAACAAAATAAAGGCATATAATTAATTGAATTTACAACAAACTTTATCCGCAAGTTTTACAAAATACATTTGCAATCAATGTTATATAAAACATTAAATGGTACATCTATACAGTATCATCTCTGTTTATGAAAAAATCCAAGGCTTTACCATTTAATAATTCACATTCACTTTGCATAATTTGCCTCAGAGTATACATAATCAATGTATACATTTACATTATATAGATTGACATCCAAATATTTACAAAACCAGTTTCTAAGTAGTCCTAAACATTATTTAATACTAGCTGTGGTAGAGGTGACTAAACTTGCTCTCTGAGTGTATTTTAGTTCTTGCATGAATTGAAGATTGAGTTGCACTTATTTCAGCCTGCTTCCATCGACCATGAAATTATCTTCCATATCACTACACATTACGCTAATGTGGATCTGGTCAGTGCTCAGAGTGAGTACACTTTTGTTGAGCCTGTCAGCTTGACATTTGTTACTTAACTCTCGTTTCTTTCTAAATGCTCCACAAATTAGTTAAGAGTATTGAAAGCAGATCCATTCATAAAGCAGCAGAAATAATAAAGGACTGATGTTTATACTCTACTTCTAATAGCAGCTGTATTAGTATGTGCACATACAACCATGCAAACTATGTGTATGAATGTGACATAAACTGTATTAGAGGATAGAAAAGGAATCATTTCTGTTTCCTTTCACCATCTCTGGAGGGGAAAGTTATTGTGTGCTAATCAGAGAGAAAAATGAAATCATCAAAGCAATACTACAGTCTAGTGAGTCTGCCTGCATTTCCATACTCACGCTGCTCCTTCATTCCACTTCCTTTTTTTTTATGTCTTTCTATGCACGTCAGTTTTTCGCACACTCGATTATCTCATTTCTGTATCTTTTTTTTTTTTTTTGCATGCCTTCCATCCTGTTTGTGTTATGTCTCTTCAAATATTCACTGCCTGGCCTACTGTAAGACACATTTTCAATATTTCACAGCACCACTTTTGGTTTTGATGACAAGAGACGTCATCTTTTTGGCACATATTGCTTTATGTAGTGTGACGATCAGGCTAATATTTTTTTAAATTTTTGATTATTGGTGATGAATGAGAGGCTACTTAGTACATCAAATAACACCTGTGTTACACCTCAAACTAACTAATGCATTACTTACCCATGGGAGGATATGAACTATTAGCTTAGTTAAACCAACGCTGTCCAGGCTATTTATTTAAATATAACTTATGCAGTAAGTAGCCTCTCATGTATTTAACATCACAAAGATTGTACAATACCAGGGTTGATCAGTATCATCATTCCCATCATCAATAGTCAAATATTAATGCACTGCAGAATGAACAGAAAGATTATTCACTTTTTTTTTCATTATTATTTCTTTATTTAAGGGACAGTATACATATAAACATTAATCATTGAAGGAGAAATGTCTGTACCAGGTTGTAGCATTTCCTGCTAATTTCCACCTGTTGTCCATTTGGCAGGTTGATGTAATACATAAAATACATATAAAAAATAAATAAAATATGCATAAAATCTACATTAAAATATACAGAGAGACTGTACCATTTTATATCAACAAAGCAGTTGGATAAGCAGACATGGATAAACTAAAAAAAAAAACACAACTGGATAAGCATTATGTGGCTTTATATCACAGTAAATGTCCCCCTGCAATTAAAACTAAAGTTAATTCAGTGACATATTTTTTTTTTTGGCTGGGCAGTGTATAAACTGGACAAAACTATTTAACTTTCTCATTTCATAATTTCTGAAAAAACAAATGTACAACACAGTCCTGGATGAAGAATATGTTGTTTTATCATTTCCAAAGCAGGCCTGTTCTGTTGGTAACACTGTTCAACATGTTCCTTCTGCTGTAAAATGATTCAAAATGGCATCACAGGAACAGAAAACGGACTCCACGTCCATGCTAATAGGATGCTGCTTGATAGAACGCATGCCCTTAGTCAGCATTTTCACGCCTGAGTGGTTGATGCAAAAACTAATGTCATAATGGCAGCAGATGTTTACTCAGTGTAATAACACAAATTCAATGTGGTCATTTACAAATTACAACTCAGACATTCAATGTTTAAGATTAGATTTGAGATACAAATTGGATTGTGTCGTCCTGATGCTCTCAATGTGTATGTTTTTTTTTTCTCTTCCATCTCTTGTCTTATACACACATTTCCTTAATATTGTCTCTTCTCCATATGTCTGGTAATTACATTGTGCTGTATGTTGATTTTTTTTTATTTTATTTTATATAGAACATGAGATGAAAAAAAAAAAGCCAAACAATACCTTTATCTTCTCTCTACAGTCCTATTGTGTTATCTTTATTAAGCTTATTATAAAATAATTAACCTAATTCACTTTTGCTTTGGGCAGAGTCTCCCTGTAGTATTTTGTCGTAGCGACTTACAATGAACGTGGAGATGGTTGACAAAGCGAAAATACTTGTGGGAAATGAAGACAGAATTATTAATAAGACTCTCTGCTCTTGTACTGCGCAGGCAATTTATTATTACAGCACAATTTAGGATTATTACATTTTTTAAATACTCAGCCATGATTAAATATGACGTGTGAGATGCGTCTGTATCATTTAAGCCCAACTAAGTATTCATTTATTATTATTTTATTACGCTAACACTCCTTCCAACGTGATTAATGATTCGCTCTTATATAAATATTACTAATGTGTGTAAACAAGCAACACTTCTGCATATTTGAAATAAGTTAGGTATATCATCAGGCCCAAAACACTGCAGTTTAATAAATATTTTACAAGTGTGTTATAATATCAAGGAGCTTGTTTTACAGATTGTGAATTCAGATCAGGATAAACTTTATTGTTGAATACAGGACACATCAGTATAATCACTAATAGCATTTTCAGCATTGAGGATAACAAATACAATAAAATAAAACAAAATACATTAAAATAAAACTAAATGAAATAATAATTGTAATCACATAGTTAGCAGCAATAGTAAAATCCAGAGTAAAAACAGTAGTAGTAAGAACATGGGAAATTCAAAAGCTGATCCTTAAGCAACCTCGAACAATATAAAAGAAAAAAGGACTCAGGGGTCATTAAACTTAGCAGACTTCTTATTTAACAAGGGCTATAAATGTTGGGAGAAAAGAGAGCAATGAAGTTATCTTTCCAGAAATTCACATATACAGAGGAAAGACAGTGTGATTAATGAGGCTCTTTAGTAAAGGGAGAATAAATGAAATAATTTACATCAAAAATGTAAACTTTTAGGGTGTTTTATGCCCAGAAATCAGATGAAATATAGTCCATTTGCTTTGAACTTGGTGACAGGGGTTAAATGTTGTGCAATTTACTGTATCTAAGAGGACACAACATGCTTCCGCTCCCACTTCTGTACATCTTTGCTCTCTCTTGATAGTGATCTTGGCAGGCCACAATGAATAATGTACATTTACCGTAATGGAAGAGGTTCAGAGAAACACTCAAAAGACCATGCGTACACACACACACACACACACACACATACATACGTAATGAGCATGTGCCACTACAGTATGCAGTATATGTACATACACGACAATACACACATGGAAAACACACCCTTTTTCAAGGAGAGGGAGAATAAGCGTGCACACAAATACACTCTTCACTCACACTCACATGCAAATGGAGGCAATTCCCTCATTTCTTAATGATGGGCATCAGAGAGAATGTAAATTATTAATACATACAGCAATTAGATGCATAACAATCCCAGGGAGACACTCACCCTTTCAGTCACTGTTATACAAAGACATAACTGATAATGGATGCACTACACGAGATATCAGAACGAAAAAAAATACACATATGCAAACAAGTATGAAGATTCTTTTGGCATATTTCACTAAATGCAATATAATCTAAGCCTGGTTCTGCTTGTGTGTACTGTATATAGTGATGGGAATTTGGTATCGGATCCAAGCCCAGTCCATCCGAATTACACGCCTCCACTTTGTTTTATTAATTCCAGCACATTTTTTTGGAAATCTGTCCATCACAAAACAACAATGTAAACCTTCAGAAAAGTACAATAAGAATAAGTAGTGACAGAAAGGAGGAAAAACAATCCAAAGTGTGGCTTTGAAAAAGATGGCAACAGTAACATCTGGAAAATGATCATTTGGAATTTGAATGGAAGCACGTCTTTAGGAATAGTTGTGGTTTGGTTAAAATAATCAGGAATTAATGGAATAATCTATAATGATGCTGGTATCAGTAGAATCTACCAGTTTCTACCAGTCCATTGTTATATCTGTTGGGTTTCCAGATCTTCTTCAAGGCAAACCATGGATTTATGCATTTATTTGGGATATAAGATAAGATAAGACTTTATTAATCTCAAACAGGATAAATTCATTGTCAGAGGAGCTCACATTGGGGTGCAAAAAGGAAGTAAAGCAGTGTAAATAACAGTGCAAATAATCATAGAAGTAAATAAAATTAAACTAGAAATAAAAAAAATACGTACTAGAAATAAAAAATATGTACTAGAAATAAAAAAATATGTACTAGAAATAAAAAAATACGTACTAGAAATAAAAAAAATATATAGGAATACTGTGTTTTATGTACAAAAACCAAAAAAAATGTCATGAATGTCAAAAAATAAATACAAGAAATATAAAAAAAAGAAATAAAAATACAGCCGAAAGAAATTGACAAAAACAAACACACTTAAAATACGACACATAATACATATTCGAAAAGGAGTGAGAAGAAGCATAGCTAGTAATTATAGGTGAGTTTATTTTGTGAAATTAAATGAAAGGATTTTTTTTTTTTTTTGAAGTTGGATATCAGTAAAGTCTACAGGTCTCAAAAGTTTGACCTCTGACCTGACTTTCCTCCTTTAGCAGAAAGTCTACAGTATAATTATGTCACACTTTCTATATTTGCATGTAAAGATAGTTTGTCCTTTCTGTCTCTAATCTATCACCGTTTCAATATTCCATCAGTCCTGCAGTGCGGAGGAAAAAAAAAAAAACCTCCATGTCTGTCCTCTCCTTCTTGATGCTGTGACCTCCAGGTTAATGGCGGGCTAATGTCAAACACCTCCAGCGTCAAATACCCTTTTAGAAAAGATATTAGACGAGCTTATTAGATCTGGCTGCTAGTGTCATTACAAAATTCAATCTCGACGCTCTAACTTGTTTTCAGGCTCGAGACTCATTTCATGGCGACAATCTCCGCTGTCTATTGTAGTTTGGAAAAAATGAATTATTTATACGATATGTCGGCATGACAACATTTTTTTCCCATATCTTCAAATATCCTTTGGCTATAGGAAGCTTACCAGTCGCCTGCTCTAAAATTCATAATGTGGGCTTCAACAATGTCAAGGGCAGCATGTATAGCTTTTGGAACATATGTGAAAATCACCAATTGTCCTCAGAGGTCGGAGGTATACGAGCGGCTGTTGAAAGAAAATTCACATGCGAAGCTAAGCCATTAAATTAGGATTAATGGCCTTGGAGGTAAATGGAACATAATTTATTCAATTGCACACTGATGTCATGGGCTAAAGGCACTAGGGTAATATGATGCACAATGTCATTACTCATCTGATCTTTGCCTTAGTGGATGTTCAGATAGTCGTCAAACACATCGCTAAACTTCACAAGTCGATTTGTTTTCGCTACCTTTTCAATGGCAAGTAGTTCAGGATGCAAGAGTTATATTATCATAATCAGAGGATGTGTCAGATATTTTTTACTGTCCCTCATTTTGACAGACAGAGTGGTCAAATTTCCATCATTTCATATTACGTTTTTAATTAATCATATTTACTAGTATTTACTGTAATATTTAATAAAACATTAAAAAATCTGTAATTCCTGCTGGATGATCGTCATTTTTTTTTTTTTTTTATCAGTGTCATTAAATTACATTAAAATGCCAAAATAACAGAACGCCTTCAGAATTATCCATTATTTCAAATAAATAAATAAATCCACCAATGATTACTGTTCATTGTTCTCCAACCCAAGAGACTTTTACACCCCATTTGCTCTGTTTACCAGCAGTGGAAACTCTATCCATTAGCCATTCGGGTCAATTTTGCAACATGTGTACCTTTTATAACTATTTAATTATATAGTTGTAAAAGGATGCAATGACATGACCTTTGCAATACAGTTACTAGAATACAACTTGTTATGGTTAAGTGTGTGTACATGTGGAGGCCGACAGTGGTTTTAAATTACCTGAAGTTATACAACTGAAAATGAACATGGTAGCTTGTGGAGTGTCACCAATGAAGGTCATGAACTCATCGCAGTCTGGATTCACTTTGGGACTGAGACCTTTTGCTGAATCCTTTTTCCATCTTCACTGGTCCAAGTTAGAAAAATGGCCAAAAAGAACTATTGAAAAAGAACAGTGCTACTTTTGTGCCAGTTATAAAATAGATTTTTTTTTCTCTATATTTAACCACTGTGAAAGCAGTGTATGACATTCATTACCAATTTTTCATTCGTAATCATGGAAAGATTAATGGATTTGTGATACTTAGTTTGTTATCAGTCAGGTTTTACAGATTTGATGAAAAATTTAAATGATTAATCTCTATTATAATATGATCTTCTCTACTTTGCTTTTTTTTTTCGTAGAAATTGTATTTTACTATATTTAATTTTCTAAATCTGTAGATGTTCATAAAACCTCATAGGTGAGAATTATTATATCAGAAATAGAGAAAACTGAAGAAAAAGTGACTTTTTTTTTTCAGCACAGACTGAAAAATAACTGAATTTGTCTCCATTCAGTCATTGGTCATTTCATGGTGATTTAAGTTTTAGAAGATGACAGTGTTTCCATGATAACTACAGAGCCTCTGAACATCCAAATGAGTCTTATCTGACGACTAGGAAAGATGACTTTAAAAGATGTGTGTTAGATTCAGCATATAGTTACAACTCAGCTGTTGTTCTTTGACATATTCAGGGTGAAAGAATGAACTATGACCAATCTGACCATTGAACAACTGAAAGAGAAACGCTTCTTCAGAGCATCTTTTTTTTTTTTTTATTATTGGTACTTTAGAACATACAATATAATATACAAACACTTAAAAATTACATTTCAATTACTGCCCAAAAAAACCAACACATTGAAGAATAATTTTAAAGAACATAAGGAGTATATAAAGTAATAATATAAAATAAAAATGAGACTAAATGAAAGAAAAACGAGCTGTAAAGCAAGTATGTTTTAAAACATTTACATAAATAAATAGTGGAGCAAATTAATGAAGTTAAAATAACAAATATGGTTTAATTTCACTCTTTTTTTGTGACTTAAGTGATGAAAAGTTTAAAGTAATTTCTAAAGCAACTACAGGAGGACTTATAATTTTTTTCTATTTACTACAGTAGACATGATATTTACACAAAATTATATTAATAAGATCAGACAGACAAATTTACATGTTCCTTAAAATAAAGAATATCACTAATATCGAGCAGTGTTACATCATCAGTTTTTTTTGTTTTTTTTTGTAAATAGGAATAAAACAAACAAAAGTTCCAAAATGTCCTCAGAATCTATTTCAGATTTAGATCATTTTTTGAGAAATTCTGCAACTGGGTCATTATTATGGATTATTTTTAAATGAGTTTCCTTAACTTTTGGAGAAAAGGGCCATTTAATACATTTCAAATTAGCCTTTAACACACTAGATAAATAGAAGATTTTAAGATGAAACAGACTGGATGAAAATGCAGCTGATCACTAGCATTTTGGGAGTTAAGGGGGTTAAATATACTGTATCGCTGACATTGCTCATTTAAATATAAGTTTTGGGGTGTTTCAGGAGATGCTATGCTTGGTTGTTGTTTGTATTTTTGATTCCATTAGACATGACAATAAAGTATTGGCTCATATCCTGTACAGTAACTCTGATATTTTTGGCTTAATCTTTCCATAAACGCCACATTAATCAGTCTCAGGTCATCTTAACATTGACTTTTCATTCGGACACAGATGGAAAATGGAGTGCTTTCTCCTGCAGCTTTAATTATCCGCTCAGTCAGTGAAAAAGCAGCATGTTTCTCAGGTCCCAGGTATTCCATTTGCAATCCACAATCTTGATAAAAAAGAAAAAAATGGTCAGAATATATATATAAACTTTATTGCAGGCTCAAAGCCCATAAAGGGAATCACAATACAAACATCAATTAAACAAAAACAATTCACATTCATATACATACAAACATTAAAAAAAAAAAAAAAATTAATTAATTAATTAAAAAAAAAGAGAAGAGAAGCTAATGAAGGGACTCATACCAGTACCTAACAGAACTACGACTTGGATCTA